>CAJGYO010000010.1:96422883-97020653 GCA_904845875.1 Miscanthus lutarioriparius | reverse complement strand
CCATGCCAAGACCACCATGTACGGCCACCCATCACATCTACTGGCCACAACAGAACTCCTCTTCATTCATTGTCACACCCTGTATTCATTCACACCTCGTGGTCGACTAAGGGACGTGCCCAAATGCCGACGTTGCTCTCCAAAGAAGCCGGCCAGCCTGTACCAACACATGGTTCTCCAAAGAATCGTCTCCATGCTGGCAACCCCTCTATGGAATCGCCCAAAGAATCCTCCGTTGCGGTGACTTGTTTAGTAGTATATTCTAATTTGTGATCTGTGACTATGTTTAGTACTAGTGACTACAGTTTAGTACTATCAGTGACCATTCACTTCAAATCCTTCGGGGTTTTATCATGTAATTAGCGCTGCACATTGTGTGGGGACTCGGTTAAATGTTCAAAGTATTTGTTCGTGTGACAAATCCAATAGCATTTGTTCCTGTTACTATTTTATTGCAATTATTTATATTTGTATTTTTTGCAATACGACACAATTTTTAAGTCTACTTTAACTATGCAAAAGTTGAATACTTAAATAAATGTCACAATCACTTCACGTGTACCTTAAAGAAATAATATTGGATATTTTAAATTTATTTGCCTTTGCAAATAAATAATTTATTTTATATGGTCTATATATTATGTCATCACATAATCATTACCTATAAAATGTTTCCAATATTTAAATTTCACATTAAATAAATCATTCTTGATTCAAATTTAATGTGCCATTTTACGGTTCACATTTAAGTTTTAAATTTTTACTTAAATATATTTTACATATATCTTACAACACATCAATTGCCTTACATTAAAACATTTATACAAATGTAGGCAAAATGTCCGAAGTTGTTGGCAAATTAAAAGACAAAGAATTTGACCAACTCGCACTTGATGGACATAATTTTCCAACATGGTCAATGGATCTCAAAGTTAGCCTCTCTTTACGGGGATTTTATCATGCCATTCTTCCACCAAAAGAGGGTACTTCGGCACCTGATGACAAAACTAAATATAGTGCCTTATACATCATAAGGGCTCATATACATCCAGACCTCAAGTCTGAATATTTGATGGAAGAAGATCCACGCACTTTGTGGAATGCTCTCAAACAACGCTATGAACAGCAAAAGGCAATTGTCTTACCTGAAGCTTTGCATGAATGGAACCATCTCCGTCTCACGAGATTTTTTAAGGCCCATTGGAGAATACAATCATGCAATTCACAAACTTTGTGCAAAACTCAAATTTTGTGAGAAAGAGCCTTCGATGCGGACAAAATAGAAGACTTTGTCTACTATGATGCTCTGCAGATAGAATCCTTCACCAACAATACCGTGAGCGAAATTTCCAAGTTTATTCTGAAAGAATTAATACTCTACTTCAGGCGAACGGCATAATGAGATCCTTCTTTGGAACTCAAATAAACGCCCATTGGGTGCTGCCCATTACCTGAAGTACACAAACCACTCGTAACACAAACAAACAGGGAGGTGCCAACAGAAACCATTCAGAAAATTCAAAAACAAAGATAAAGGTAAAGGACAAGGTAACAATAACAAAGCGCGCAAGAGAGCAAAAACCGCATGATTTTAACATGGGTAAGGACATTCCTAAAAAGAATTTTGACAAATCCCAACTTTGTCAAAAATGTGGTTGTTACAGCCACATCACTAAGAAATGTCGTACCCCCCGTCACTTGGTTGACTTGTACTTAAAGTCCGTTGGTCGTGATCGCCCAAATCAAGGACGCAAGTACGAAGCTCATTTCAACTTCCAGAATGATGTTACGATGCAAGATGTTGCTCCGTACAACTTCACTAATGACATTAACATGGCAGAAGCTAGTTGCTCCAAAAGTGTCCCCAATACACTGAGCAACCACAAGACTCCACCACCTGCGGAAGACGACTTAATGGACACGGACAAGATGCTTGTAGAGTTTGCCTCTACTGACATGTTTGGAGATCTCAATTAGACTCCCATGGTCCCTAATTAGTACTATGTACTCATTATGTCCCGACAAAGTGTTGTAAATTATTGCTAAATATAGCAGTCTTGTAAATATTTGTGGCTTGTATGCTATATCCTATATATAGCACATATATGTACCAAGCACAATCGAAAATCAATAAAGTATGTATAATTATATATATATGTCATTCTCAGATTTCTAATTCTCTTTCATATATCAAGATTTCTACGGGACAAATCCAATGGAGGAGGAAATGTGCCTTGTAGATAGTGGTACTACAAATTCTATACTAAGGAACACCAAATATTTCCTAACTCTAACTAAGAGACAAGGAAATGTCATAACAATCGCTGGACGCGATGCGACGATAGTAGGTTCTGGTTGCTCTACTATTACGCTCCCCATGGGTACTCAAATAACAATTGAGGATGCATTATTGTATCCCGATTCAACTCGTACCTTACTTAGCTATAGAGATATCCGTAAAAACGGATTTCACGTGGAAACACATGAAGAACATAAAGAGGAATTTCTCCTCTTAATTAAAGATACCGAACATGGCAAACAACTTCTTGAGAAAATTCCCTCTTTACCATCTGGAATATATTATACATACATCAGACCCGTACCACATGTTGCCTATAAAATAATTTTTCAGAATGTTAATGCATTCCAAACTTGGCATGATCGCCTTGGTCACCCTGGCATAGGGATGATGCGAAAAATTATAAACAATTCCCATGGTCACAACTTAGCTAATTCTAAGTTCCCAGAATCTTCTGATTTTACATGCACCGCATGTGCAATCTGAAATTGATTTTAAGACCATCTTATCTTAAGATCAAAATTTGAACCACTTAAATTTCTTGAAAGAATTCAAGGAGATATTTGTGGTCCTATTACTCCATCATCTGGGTCATTCAAATATTTCATGGTTCTAATAGATGCATCTACACGATGGAATCACGTGTGCTTATTATCCACACGCAACCATGCTTTTGCCAAAATAATAGCTCAAGTTTTTAGACTTAGAGCAAATCATCCTGAACATCAGATAAAATCTATTAGAATGGACAATGCTGCTGAATTTTCCTCAAAAGCTTTCAATGACTATTGCATGGCTATAGGAATTCAAATTCAGCACTCAGTTCCATATGTCCATACTCAAAACGGTTTAGCAGAAGCTCTTATCAAAAGAGTTAAGCTAATAGCAAGACCACTATTGCAGAATTGTAATCTACCGACTTCATGTTGGGGTCATGCAGTCTTACACGCTGCTGACTTACTACAATTGCGACCAACTGCATATCATACTGCTTCCCCACTACAATTAGTACGTGGAAATCCACCGAGTATTTCCCATCTGCGGAAATACGGTTGCGCTGTATATGTACCGATTTCACCACCAAAGCGTACATCTATGGGTCCACACAGGAAATTAGGGATCTATGTCGGGTATCAATCTCCGTCGATCATTAAATACCTGGAGCCCCTTACAGGGGACCTATTCACGGCCCGATACGCTGACTGTATCTTCAATGAGGATCATTTCCCGGCATTAGGGGGAGATTACAAGTACCAAAATCAATGCCCGGAAATAAATTGGGATGCACAAGACATCTCCACTCATGATCCACGTACACAAGAATCTGAACTTCAAGTTCAGAAAATCATAAATTTGCAAAACATAGCAAATAATCTGCCAGACGCATTTACTGATTATAAAGGTGTCACTAAATCCTATCATCCTGCTAGGAATGTGCCTGAAAGAATAGAGGTACCAAATAAAACTATTCAACTCCCACCTTCGAAACCGGTTCTAGGTAAGAGGGGGAGAAGTAAGGCTATCAATCAGGATGTGGCTCCTAAACGCCAAAGGAAACAGGATAACAAAAATTCTAAATCAGTAAATGTGACACAACAACAAGTTGTGAGACACCAAGTGAATAAACAAAATTCACATCCCACATCAACAGTGCACTCAATACCTGATGTTGGGACATCGGAACACCCTGACGCTATCGTATTGGGAAATAACAAACCGTCACGAGGGGTACAAGAAATTTCCATAAACTACATTGATTCTGGAGAATCATATGACCGAAAGACTACAATTGTCGACATATACTTTGCCAAAACAATTGTCGAAATTATCCAAACTGATCCAGATCCCAAGACCATGGCAGAGTGCAAAAAGCGCTCGGACTGGAACAAATGGAAAGAAGCAATTCAAGCAGAGTTAGCCTCGCTCACAAAAAGAAAGGTATTCTCATCAGCAATACCTACACCTTCACAAATCTTCCCTGTGGGATTTAAATGGGTTTTCGTCCGAAAACGGAATGAAAATAATGAGGTGGTGAGATACAAAGCGAGACTTGTAGCACAAGGGTTCACGCAGAGACCTGGCATTGATTTCAATGAAACATACTCTCCAGTTATGAGTGGAATAACTTTCCGATATTTAATAGCATTGGCAGTTCAAAATCATCTATCTATGCAGTTGATGGATGTAGTGACAGCATATTTATATGGGTCACTTGATTCGGACATTTACATGAAGGTTCCCGATGGAATTCCTATTCCGAATCCTAAAGCAAGTCGCGCCACATATTGTGTGAAACTTAATAAGTCACTATATGGCTTAAAAAAGCAGTCAGATTTGGATGTGGTACAACCGACCGAGTGAATTCCTATTACAAAGGGATACACCAATAACGATGATTGCCCATGTGTCTTCATAAAGAAATCCCAAACAGGTTCTCAGATTATCCGTAGTATGTGGATGATTTAAATATCATTGGCAACCCACATGATATCAATGAAGCACGCAATCTCTTAAAGACGAATTTGAGATGAAGGATTTAGGTCAAACTAAATTTTGCTTGGGTTTACAAATCGAGCACCTTCACTCAGGAATATTAGTGCATCAATCTGCCTATATCCAGAAAACACTAGAGAAATTTAATATGCATAAATCATATCCATCCAAAACTCCCACGGTTATTCGGACTCTAGACATGGAGAAAGATCCATTTAGACCAAAGAACGAAGATGAAGAGGCATCAGGGCCCGAGGTCCCATATCTCAAAGGTCATTGGAGCACTAATGTATCTTGCAAATCAAACTAGACCTGACATTGCATTTGCAATAAATTTGCATCGCTAGATATAGTGCTACTCTAACTAAACGTCATTGGACGGGAGCCAAACAAATCTTGCGATATCTCAATGGCACCAAAGATCTTGGATTATTTTTCCAAAGAAACCAAGATTCAACTGTAATTGGATACAATCGATCTTTGGCTATTTATCTCGATCCCTATAATGGCCTATCCTGCATGGCTTTGTATTCCTATATGGAGGAACAACTATATCATGGAAGTCATCTAAACAGACTTTAGTAACAACTTCCACAAATCATTGTGAAATTGTTGCACTATATGAAGCATCACGGAGTGTGTATGGCTCCATGAGATGATTAATCACATACAAAGCAATCTAGTGGGATTGGTCCCATTGAATCACCCACAATTATCTATGAAGATAATGTCGCTTGTATTACACAAATGGAAACAGGTTATATCAAAAGCAATATAACTAAACATATTTCTCCCAAATTATTTTATCCTCATGAATTACAAAAGAATGGAGAAATAAAAATCTTGCAAACAAAGTCTTGTGATAATCTTGCAGATTTATTCACTAAGTCATTACCAGGTCCCATGTTCCAAAATTTTGTTCATAGTATTGGTATGCGACGACTTAAAGACTTGCAAGTTTCAGGGGGAGATAATCTCTGAAAATAATCATTTGTGTTAAATATTATATTGCACTCTTTTCCTATTATGAGTTTTTACAAAAACTTTCTCATAAAAGGTTTTTAATGAGGCAATATCTAATATATAATATGTCATATTTCCTATTTTCCTCACAAGAGGTTTTTAAGGGGAATATCAAAGGCATTTTCTTCCTCATATTTTCCACGTGGTTTTGGAGGAGGACATGGCCCATAGACCATTATATTGTTCTAAACTAAATTATGGATTTTTCCTATAAAGTTTTTTCCGTATAAGTTTACAATGGACAATAATCTAAAAATATGTCATATCATTTCTCCTGATTTTTCCCCACTGGGTTTTTGAGGAGTTTAATGACATATCAACAATATAGCACCTCATATTTTTCCTACAAGGTTTTTAGAGGCCCTGAAGATATTATTTGATCTCAAGACTGGATGCGATCAGGGGGAGTGTTACGAAGCAATCCGTTCATCAAGGAGAAGAACCAATAGGATTACAGAGATCCCATCCAACCAGATTAGTGACATGGATCAACCTTAGCCTTAGATCTAAATCCAACCATCAGTGTAATCTCTCCCTGTAATCACTGTAGTTTCGTACGGACTACTCCATCTTTCGGAACCGACATCACCGGGATCGCTACCCGTTGGGAAGCCGCGTATCCGCGTCCCCGAACGGGCGTCTGACAACTCCCGTGGCGTCGCTTCAACCTGTATAAATTGTGAGATCGATCAATGGAAAAGTATGGTTCGATTCATTCTTTCTCTCGATCACTACTGCTTTTAAACACTCTGCAAGAGCAAACACAGCGATTGATCCGCCGATGAACAAGGCTACATGTGCCGCTGCGACCAAGGCTATGGACACTACGTGAAAAACAGTCTGTAGCAACAGGGTTTTTTTTAGGAGCGGCTAGCATTAGAGCAGCTCCTACAGTAACATGTTCGAGCTCCAGTACAGCAGCCATCCCTCCAAATGGCACAATAGAGGCGGCTGGTACGTAGAGGTGGCTCTACATACCACGGACTCGCTCAGTCTCTCCCCTTCTCCTTTTTCACTGTTGCGGTAAATATCCCCGTCCACGGACTCACTCGGTCTCTCCCCTTCTCCGGCAGCGCCGCCTCATAGGCTAATAACCTATGCTTTCATTGCCCTGTAAGGACATGACGCAGGTAATGATTTATTGAACTTTGGTAAGGCTAGACCAAACAATTGAGTGGATGCTGGTTCTCGCGACCGTGTTTAAATCACTCCTGATAACATTCTAGAATTTCTTGATGGTTTTGTCCTACCTTTGCCACTATTTAATTAAAATGATTGGCGGTATTGTGTGTCACATTGTCTGACTTCTTCTGTGGATTCGAGCATCAACGTGTGTTCATATGTGCAGTTCAGTACATTGATCCGCAGTTTCATTTGTCTGTTTACTTTCTTTTGTTTACTTCATTGTGTCTACAGATAGGAAGATTACAATTGTGTGAGTACATCCTTTCATGAATTATGATTATAAGGTCAATATTGGACCAGATTGGAACTTCATATTGGACCTTTGCAACTTCATATTGAACAATAAAAACAATGATTTGGGATGTTCTCAAGAAGCTGGAGGCCTCCGCGCTGGTGCTCAGTCAGTGCATGCCATCTCCCTGTAGCTGGCTAAGCTGGTAAGGCACTCAGCACCATACCCTTTTGTATCTTGGAAATGCGAAGGCCTCACTCCTCAGAGATCAACTATTGATAATTAAATTGTGATGATATATTATAAAATTAGTGCTTGAAAAGTAATGATATTTTTTTTTGTCAAGGATTCATATTTTCCATTCTATCCTTTGTTTATTATCTTTCCTGTTGTTTTACATATTGGTTAGGGAGTAGTGTAAACTTAAGTGCCAAGATGGATTAGTTAAAATGATGTAGGGGCTTTGATGCCTTTTGCTTCTACGGCTCATGGACATTTTGTGTTTTCGGCAACAATACCATAACTATCCCGCAAACGAGAAAAGTTACGAGCCCAGTTACTTTGGAGGTGTGCTTACTAACAAGTAAAGTTAATCAGTTAATTATATTTTTACAGGTGTGCATGAGCTGTCCAATGTGCATGAGCCCAGTTACTTCATATTGATTCTCAAAACGTATACATATCGACAATCCTCATTAGCTTATATGTTTGTATACATACTTGTAATGTTCACTTAGGTAGAAATCCTCAGGACCAACACCTTGTGCTCTTGTGCTTGTGGTCAGATTTGAATTATATATATATATATATGTTCTTGTCGAATTTGAATTGTAAATTTGAATTTTTTTGGCAGAAAAATGTACTGTAGGGGCGGTTCTAGACTGAACCGCCCCTACAAATCTATTTTGTAGGGGCGGCTAATAACACCAGCCACCTCTACTAATCGACTTATAAGAGCTGTCTTGGAACCATCCCTACAAATATATGATTTGTAGAGACGGTATGGTAGGGGCGGCTGGCCAAACCGACCCTACAAATCACCTGAAGCCGTCCCTACAAAAGGTTTATGTAGTAGTGGGAGGCAATCCTTGGCTATGTTCGGCAAGACTTATTTTGGCTCCTGCTGATTTGTGTGGCTGATTTATTATGAGAGAAAAACACGATTTTCAGGTTGGCTGATTCTGGCTTGGCTCCGCTCGGCAGGACTTACCTCGCCAATGGCTGTCAAGGTTGGTTACTACTCCTACTCAACTTACATAATTAATTTTGCTTGTTGATGCGTACTATTAATTAATTACTAGCTACCTGGAGCCTGGAATTACGTTCTTTGCACAGTCCGGTCCTTCTTTTGGAAGAATAAAACTACTTAAATATATATATTTTAGTCATCATCACTTAGTTAAACTAGTCTATGAACCAGTGCCCCTGCACGGGCCTAAAACTTGTCTAAAATAATCTTACGGCGCCAAAGATCTTGATTTTGATTTTCATATTTTGATGATCTTGTCAATTGCACCGGACTTTTAGGCTTATTGTATCTTTACTAACTCTACTTTTTTGTTTTATTATAAAAAATAATGTTTTTAGGTCATAGATTTGCACTCTCAAGTCCACGATAGCATAAATGATCATTTAAACCAATCTAGATCACATCACTAAAGGTCAGTGGTAGAGTTTGAAAGTGAGATCGAGATGGGATAGCAATGCTAATCGTAGAAGAATATTAATATTTAATCCTTGTAATCATTCTTTACTCCAAATGAATTACTAACATCTCCACTTCTCAAGATCTTTATTTTTCTCATCAAAGCTTATTTATGTAGTAGTATTGATTCATTACAAAAGTAGAGTTCTTACTCACGCTATCAATTAAAATAGATATGGCAAAAGTTTCTATTGAAAATTACAAATTTATCTAAACTGACAATTTTATATAAATTTTATGCCATGGACTAGTATAATTTTAAAAAATCTATTAGTGTTAGTAATATATGAATCTTTAAGAAAATAGTTTCCATGATTATTGTTTGTATTTGATCGGTATAATTTTAAAAGAATGTACTTTTCACCTGCAGCACCCAAGATGTTGAATTTGCTATAACGAAGAATCGTATATGTTGTAGTATTGTCTTACAAAAACATAGGGTCTTTGAAAATGTACACAAATGTTGATATGTTATAATGTTTCAATAAAAATGTATAAACTTCATTTAAAATAACAACCTAAAAAATTTAGTGCCATGGAGTATCAGTATAAACTAAACTAAATTATTAGTGTCACTGATATGTGGTTTATCAAGAAAACATTTTCGCATTGATAATTAACTATCAAAATAAATATTTATCCTAATATATGCATTATGCTTGGTCCATTATGTTTACTTTATTTAATAGTGGTAGAGGTGTGTAATTTAAAAATATATGCATAGGAGTAATTTATGGTTATTGAATTATTTTTCTAAAATAGCTTATATCAAGATTTAAACATAGATTCGAGGGATATTTTAGTTGATTTTATGATATTATTGGTGGATAATTTAGATGCAAATAATAGACACATAATTTATATCTAAATTTGGGGGGTGTTGCATTATCTTTCATAATGACATATGTAGGTAATTTAGAGGGTAATTTATAATATTTTTCTTAATGGCAGAGGTTGATAAATTAGATAAAGATTTAGGATACTTATTATTTTAAATTATCTTTCATAATGGGAAAGGTAGCTATTTTTAATGCATATATAGGGCATTACTTAACGTATTACTTATAATGGCATAGGTTGGTAATTTGTTATGAAATAAGAACAGATAGTTACAAATATTATTGTTGGTGATCATGAGTAGAGTCTATCGATTATTGTTGGTGATCATGGTAATTAGTCAGGCTGATCGGTGCTACCGTGACTAGGTTCGATTAGATAGTTTGATAACTATTTCTTCATACATACATACAGTAACCAAAAACTTTTTTTAGAGTTATATATAGGGTTCTGCATGCCCCAGTCTTAGCATTAGGCAAAGATAGTTAAGGTCCAGATACAAACATTCAGGTGGAATACACCTGTCCAGAAAGCATCAAGCAAAAACAGAGAACCAAAATAGAAACTGAGATACACTCGTTCTTCCATCCCAAAGGAAGCTCTCAGAATCAGCAAACTGATCTAGTTACCGATATGCTATAATCAGTTAGCATAAGCTTCACCTCCTTAGGAACATTACTGTTTTCCAGTTATGTGCCTCCTGAAACATGAATATCTTTTCCATTTGTTATCCACTTGATCTAACAAGAAATCCTTGCAGCTCTTGTAGCTAGGTATCTCAATTCTCCCACACTTGAAGAAAACTCTTGCTTCTTCTGTTGTGGACAGAATAAAACATAGCTTATTTCTTAGAATAGTTGCCAGATTCAAGAGCAGAGATCTCATGTCCTTCCAAGCCATACCCTGAAAATATATCTTATACCTTAGCTTCCAAAGCCCCCACAGGGCTGCAGCAAACAACATATTGCAAACTAATATTTAGCTTTGCTAATCCACAACTGTTCAATCGACAAAAAGTCATTCCATATTAAACATCTCTAAGAGGTGTATCAAAGTTGTTTAGCTACTGCACAGTCAAAGAAGAGATGCTGAGCTGATTCATTCTTTGAGAAAAAAGAGAAATGTCTTATCCGCTACTTCAATTTCTTTCCAATACTCAATTTATTCTTAGAAAGAATCCATAGAAAAAATGTACTCTAGGGCGGGGATTTTAAGATTCCAAAGTGCTGGTACATTAACTGGAATGATACCCCCAAAAAATGATTACTCTATATAAGGATTGTGAGGAATGAACCCCATTAGTGCTAATTTGCCAGATTAAAGCATCTTCATCCTCGCTAAAACTAATGGTAGAAGCAATGCGCACAATCTCCATCAAGAGATTCATTAGTCTTTCATCAAAACTTCTTCTGAATGTGCACCTCGAGTTAGTCCCATCTTCTGAATGTATTGGTTCAGGAAAAATAAAAAACAGTTCAGTAACGAAATACTAGCTGCAGAGTAGTACAACTATATACTGAACTCGCTAATAACCTCGATCGGCATCTGTTTTTTTTAATAAATATATATTTTATTCATGTTTAATATCTCCAGCGGATGCGCAGTTGCCTTTGGCGGCTATGGCGCAGATCGGGCAGCCCGGCTGCAGCACCACATGTGGCGACGTGCGCGTGCCGTACCCCTTCGGCTTCGGGCCCTCCCACTGCTACTGGCCAGGCACTACTGGAATCGCGGGATTTGCCTAGTGCCGCAGGCACTAGGCAAAGGCTCAGAAATACTAGGCAAACAGTTTGCCTAGTGTCATACTAGGCAAACAAGGGTCGGCAGAGACGGACTAGGCAAAAAGCACTTTGCCGAGTGTCAAACCTCAGACACTCGGCAAAGTGTTTGCCTAGTGTCAAGGACACCACTCGGCAAAAGTATTCCACTGACGGTGGAAATCGTAACGGATGTTTTGCCTAGTGTCAGAGGTCTGACACTTGGCAAAGTATGCAAGGTTTGCCTAGTGCCAGGCGTCCGACACTAGGCAAATATGTCAAGCTTTGCCTAGTGTCAGGCCGCCTACACTAGGCAAATATACCAAGCTTTGCCTAGTGTCAGGCCTCCAACACTAGGCAAACTGCCTACTTTGCCTAGTGTCATTTTCCTGACACTAGGCAAAGCCTATTCCTAGGTGTGCCGCGTGTGGCTCCTTTGCCTAGTGTCAGACCCCTGACACTAGGCAAAGTAACCAGAAGCTGAATTTTTTTTTGATTATTCCATTTGCGACACAAATATAAATCATATTCAAACACCACAAATATATCACATGAATCATAAATAAGAACCACATGTTCACATATATCACATGTTCATACCAAAAGTCCAAATGTGCCACAAGTTCACAAGTTCATAAGTGCACAACCAAATTTCTTAACAAAGTTCACAACAAGCTGATCACGACGATTGTCAAGGGTGAAGAGGCCCGTGGTTTGATGCTCCAGGCGACCCTTCCACTTGATTCGGCTCAAGCTGTGGTGCCGGCGACGCTCCAATCTGTGAAGCCGGCGACCCTTCCACTTGATTCGGCTCAATCTGTGGTGCCGGCGACGCTCCAATCTGTGAAGCCGGCGACCCTCCAATTTGATTCAATGCCACGCCCGATTGATGCTGAAAAAATGAAAAGGATACCGTCAATAAAAAATTTCGGCACAACCTCCCCTGCACGGAGAGGTTTCCAAACCCTACAAGAAAACAAACGGCACGATGACCGTCAAGAACATACATATCAATACACCGCCACCAACACCACCACCACCCGAACACCACAACTGCCACCACCACACCACAACAACAACCGCCGTCACCACCAACACCGTATTGTATGTTTGAGATTGCATATTTTTTCTAGTGTGCCCTATGTCAGGTTGGAACATAATAAGTAATATATTGGTACTCACAGGAGTAGCTGCTTGAGGAAGTGGCAAGACTAGGCTAGCTGGCATGGTCCACCCCATAGCGGCGCCAAGAGTGGACACGAACCCCACCAGCTCCTCTATTCTCTGTCGTTGGGCCTCCCGCTCTTGCACCGCCCTCGCTTCCATCTCCTTGCGAAGCCTCCTTTCTTCTAGCAGTTGGGCCTGCAACATTTGACCCCCAATGTTAAAATAAGGCAAAGGTATGTAAAAATCAATAAGCAACGAATAAAACAGAAATTACCCGGAGTTCGTTGACAAGGTGCGGCGATGGTTGGCCGTCGTGGGCGTATGGTCTGGGCTTGCGCTCGTGCTCGCGTGCTCGGATCTAGGAGAGGTGGGAGTAGAGGACGTGTTGATGACACCATCACCCATCCAATACCGCCCATGCTTCTTGCCACCTCCCACCCTCATGACGATCTCTCCGTCAAAGTCATGGGCGCTCGGATCGTATCGCCCATGGATCGCCCTTGCCATCTCAAAGATATCTTGGCCCGAGACGGCTATGGACGGTCAGCGTTGTTGTATGCAAGGAGGGTCATCCGGGTTGTATGAGACGTCGGATTTCGCCTTGCCCTTGTGGGCCATGGCATATGCCATGAATCGGGTAACCGGCGCCCACCATGCGGCGATGATGATCGAGAAAAATAGCAAGATGATTAGAAATCATGCAACATACAACGTTATAATAAAAAAATGGATTCTCGTACCCAAGTTTGCGCGTATCCGTTGAGGCTGCGGTTGCCTTGATGGTGTGGTACACCTATCATCTGCAAACGACGCTCCCGACAAGCTTTGTGCTGGGCAATCCATTCGGGGTCCAACCACTTGTCCACCATCATCTCCCAGCATCGGGGATCCCCGGAGCACCAGCACGGAACCACCTACAAGCCATGAAGTATATGACATATAAGAAGTTAAATTAAAGCTATCAACACTACATTATTAATGTTCGAATACATTTACCTTCATGAACTCTTCCTTGGTCAGTGCCATATCTCTTGCTTCTTTCTTCGTGACCTTCGTTGCAAGGTAGGACCCGTGGTATGTTATGATGGCCTAGACGCGTGCCTCGTAATGCAGCTGCTTCATGAGTCTTTTACATGCTTTGGTTAGCACCACATCCGCCGTGTCCTCAAAGCCTTCCTGAAGTCTTAAGAAATCATGCATATACACACGAAGTATTCATTCATTATTTCAAAAAATTTCCAATGAATGCGATGTATTGAACAATGTAGTGCGAGGAAGACTTACCCACAGCTCAACCTTCACCCGCTCCGCCTTGTTGGGGAATGTCCTGCCAAGCAGATCTATAGCATCGGGGGCGTTGGCGTAGTGGGCAAACGTGTAGGGCGGCTCCTCTCTCCCGGCAAACTGGACCAAGCCAGGGAAGTGTTCCTTGACTAGAAGGCCAAGGATGCCACTGACCTTGCGTGTGTGACATCCTGCAGACTCTACAACCGTCCAGCCCCTGCACAAGTTATTAAGAATAATAGTTAGCTTCTAGTGTGATTTTTGAACATATCATTTGAAGTAGTGAAAACATGTTAATTTACTTACGTTTCTCCGTCGGGTGCAATCTTCGGGCGTCTGTAAGAAGGTATCGGCCGCGTAGGGAGGCTCGCGGGACCTCGCAAGTACACACTCGGCGTACCAGAGGAAGCCGAACCCGCTGCTGCCGACTCCTCGACCTCCTCCTCCTCCCTATCCTCGTCCTCCTCCTGCTCGTCCTCCTCGTCCTCCACCCTCTCGTCCTCCTCATCCTCCATCCGCTCCTCCTCGTCCTCCACCCGCTCGTCCTCCTCCTGCGGCAGCGACAACTGCTCCTCCTACGACCGGTGCTGCTCCTCCTCCTCCTCCTCTGCGACGGCATCGATAGGTCCTCACCTACAGTGGTGTCTACCGGGCGTGTTCTTTGGTAGATCGAGCTGATCCTCCTATTTTGACGCCCGCCCGCCATCTTTGATCAATCACCTGCAATCAAAAACAAAAAACAATGTTGTATTAGAAATAACATAATTACATAAAGGCAAAAGGAACAAACTAAAATTACAAAATAACATATTATTACATGTATTAAAAATAATCTTCATGATCGGGATTAGCTGGATCATAAGTCTCATCATCACTATCAATCATGTCGAAATACTCGACGCTATCCGAAGGGGGGATGTTGTCAACATTATCTTGGCCTAACTGTAATCGGTCAAGCATTTGTAAGTCCTTCTCATTTAGCACCACGTCTCCAGCGTTGCCTGCATCAACCCATTCATTATCTACTTCTATTCCAATCGCTTCGGTTAAGTCTATCTCAAACCTTCCTTCCAACCCCTCTTCTTGGAAGAATTCTCCATCATATGTGTTTGGGTTAAATGTATAATCTTCATCATTTGGCAAAGGTAGTTTACCGTGTGGCGATACCTTGTGCACAATATCCCAACCATTAAGATTCTCTTTGTCTTGGCATGCGTATGGGAGATAATAAACCTGTGTGGCCTGTTGGGCCACAACATAGACATCGTCTCCTGGTAAGACGAAATCTTGTCGAATTTCAACTACCCCAAGACTAGCCCAAGTCCGTCTCGTTACTGCAGGATCAACCAATGGCATTTGAATATAACAGTATTAAGAGGCCTGCAACCATGAAAGCTGAGTTCGTATATTTCTTCAAGTCTTCCATAATACTCGACCCTATCTTGGCCGGCCGTAAAAACTCCAGTACTTGTGGTTTTTCGATTGGGCTGACTCTGCTCGTAGCTTGATGTGCGAAAGCGATATCCATTCACGTCATAACTAGTAAATGACTTCACCTTATAAGCAAAGCCATTGGCAACCTGTCTCAACTCGGCCGTCATGGATGCATCGGTTTAATACACAAGCTCGAGCAAGATAGATCGTTTATATTTCACATGTACAAGCAACTTAGAATGTGAAAGTACAAGATAAATTGGATGGTACCTTCTTTTGAACCAAGAAATGAAGTCGGGGCTCCCATTTCCAAAGACCTGTCTAAGAAGGGTATCCCATTCCGGAGGGTAGGTTCCCTTTGTCGATGCCAGTTTGACGACAAAATTCCACAGTAGCAACGAGACAAAAGGGTTGGCCAATGAGTGATGACGTTATGAATCAAGTTCGTTGAGAACTTACCCCAAGTATGGCTCGACTTCGTCAAGGTTGATCAACACATACAAACATGATACTACGCCACTCTTTAGGTTGCAACACTTTGGTGGTCGATGCACTTGCGCTTCGAGTTGCCCTCGAAAAAAAGGCTGAGGTTCGATTCATTTTCCCCGAGATTGTAACGAGGGGAGGATTATGGATGCTAGGAAGGTTTTCGAGTGTAGTATGTTGTTGTGAAGTTTGACACCTCCTCCGAACGGATGCCTCTGCAATGGAAGCCTCAATTAAACTTTATTTCTATATTTTTTCAAGAACCTTTAGACATCTCTCGATTGGATAGCACCAATGGAATCAAGACGGGCCCTGTCATTCGTGCCTCATTCGAGAGGTGCAAAATCAAATGCTGCATCGGCAAGAAGAAGCCGGGGGGAAAGATCTTCTCCAACCTATAGAGTAACAAAGGTGCCGCTCTCTCCAAGTCATCAATCACGGTTCGAGATAACTCCTTGGCACACAGTTGGCGGAAGAAATAGCTCAACTCTGCCAACACTAGCCAGACATTCTCAGGGACAAAGCCTCGAACCATAGCTAGAAGAAGCCTCTCAATCCATATGTGGTAGTCATGATTCTTCATCCCTAGGACTCGCAGAGTAGATAAGTTCACTCCCCTCCTCAGATTCGCTGCATATCCATCGTGGAACATTAACCTCTGGATCCATTCAAGTACTTTTCTCCTTTGGTCTCTGCTCAAGACGAAATCGGCCTTAGGCCTTATCCATTTCTTGCCGCCTCTAGGAGGACGCGCATATGTTGATTTGGTCTATCACATAATGCTTTGCCGCCAGTCGACTCTAGCCTTAGGGTTGTCTTTGGACTTATCAGGAATGTCCATGAGTGTAGCCCAAAGTGCCTCGGCGGCATTCTTTTCAGTGTGCATTACATCAATGGTATGTGGCAAGAGAAGATCATTAAAATAGGGGAGCCTCGTCAAGCCCGACTTATGTGTCCACATATGTTGCTCACCATATCCCACAAAACCACCTCCTTCGTTGGCCACGAGAGCATCTATCTGAGCATGAACCTCGGCACCAGTCATCATGTGTGGTGGAGGATTTGTCTCTACGACACCTTTTGTGAAGTTCTTTATGTCTTGTCTAAAAGGATGGTCCATAGGGAGGAATTGATGATGTTTGTCGAATGATGAATACTTGTCACCCTTCTGCAACCAAATGAACCTCAGAGCTGCCTTGCATACTGGACATGGGAACTTCCCATGAATGCACCACGCGCTGAATATCCCATATGCCAAGAAGTCATGCATGGAGTACTGGTACCAAACACGCATTTTGAAGTTTCTCTTTGTAGCCCGATCGTATGTCCATACCCCGTCCTCCCAAGCAAGGATCAATTCATCAATAAGAGGCTCCATGTACACACCCATGTTATTCCCTGATGTTCAGGAATTATCAATGACAAAAAGATGTTACATCGTTGAAGGAGGACGCCGGGGAGATTGAGGGGATAACGAAGATGGGCCAACAAGTGTATGGAGCGATATCGACCATAAGGATTGAACCCATCTGCTGCCGCCATAAACACGTACATTCTGAGCCTCTTCACTTTGTCATTATGAATGCGATCAAAGTGGGTCCATGCTTTACCATCGGAGGGATGTACCATCTTGTCTGGATTGTATCATTTGCCCTCTTTGTGCCATCTCATCTATTTCACAGATTCCTCGGTCATATATAGACGTTGCATCCTCGGTAAGAACGGAAGGTACCGAAGGACTTTCAACGGGATAGAAAGCTGCCTCTTCTGGCCATCACTAGAGTCAACCTCAAGGTACCTGGAGGATTCACACTTTGGACAGTATTTTGCATCCTTGTGATCTTTCCTAAATAGGACACACCCCTTCGGACAAGCATCTATCTGGTCATACGGCATTTTAAGTGCACGAAGCACTTTTTGAGACTCGTACATGCTCTTTTGGTAGAATGTGGCCCTCAGGAAGCAGGCTGCCAATGAGGGCCAACATACCATCGTAGGCTTCTTAACCCAGGCTAAACTGGGACTTGAACCCCATTACACGTCCAATGGCATCTAGTTGAGAAACCGTTGTCCTATCGTGCAGGGGTTTCTGTGCTGACTCCATCATGTCGTAGAATGCCTTTGTTGTTGCATCCATCTCCTCCAACCTACGTCCTTCAACATATTGTGCTTCGTGAAAGTCATCTAACATGTCCGCTACCCCGGCATCAGCATCGAAACCCTCCAGACGTGGTCTCACTACCTCCTCTCTCATACGATGGCCTTCACCATGGTGGACTCACCGGGTATAGTTCGGCGTGAACCCATTATTCACTAGATGTTTACCCACATTCACCTTGTTTTGCCTTTTTCTGTTTGCACATTTGCTGTAGGGATACAAAGCTTTAATAGGTCTGCCACCAGCCTCGCCAAAAGCTGACTCCAAGAACTCATCCGTTTTGCACATCCATTCTTTGGTGAAATCAACCTTGCTTCTATGGCCCGTGTACATCCACTCACGGTCATCCATCCTCTAACATATGTATCAGCGAGTAATATAAGCATCAATTGCATCTACACGGTGTTCCTACCATCTAATAGGTGAGGATAGGTCATAATCCCACCCGCGGATGCGTAGATAAGATTAGTTTTCATGATCTACTCCTATCTAAGAATGAATTTCGGCAACACCTACCCGTTGTTCTCCAAATACATGTCCTGACAAGGAGAGTGTATCCGGAGAACAACAGGGAGGTGATACCGAAACTCTATCTCGGATAGGAGCAGACCATGAAAACTAATCCATCTACGCAGCCGCGGGCTGTCCAAAAAAACGTGGACAATTCGAAACACATACGGTTATCGATATGCAAAGATTTACATACCTCCAACCGTATGTATTTCGAACGGGAGAAGCCTAACTGGGCTTCGCCACCTACAACCATGATATGGAAAGAGGGGTTATACCTAAGGTGGCGGTGGAGTCAGGCTAGGAGGGCCGTGGAGGGTCGGTGCAGTGGCGAGGCGACGCGGTGCAGGCAGACCGACACCGGTGAGGAAGACGATCGGGGTCGCCTCTGCTCCTTTCTCACCTTCTTTTTCCTGCAAATAAAAACAAAACGAATTAAGACGTCTAAAAATTTTGGCAGCACCTCCCCTGTACGGTGAGATTCTCAAAACCTGCAATGAACCAACGGCACGATGGCCGCTAAACACATATATCAAGGGAAGCAATTACATCTACTAACACAACAACAACTAGTACTAACACAATCACCGCCAACATCATCATTTATCCATCCTATGCATATTTGTACCACTACTTCTCGTACACCATGTATGTTAGAGGAACCCCTATAACCTTTGTATAGAAACTTTATTTTTATCATGCCTTTAAGAAGGCATAAACTGCAAATGAAAGCAGAAGTCATTATCTGCCTGAAAATCAGGACAGCAAACTTAATATTTTATATCTCTCGAAATCCTTATGTCAAAATATCTTGAAACTTTTACCGGATTATAGATCAATCCATTATCTACAACTTTGGTATTATTCCAATTTGCATCAAAGGTCATCAGGATGCCCAAAATCATGACGAACCTTAACTGAAACTTTTACTGATGAAACATGACAGAGAACTTCAGAAACTCATAGCTGGAGTTCTAGCCAACCAAAACTATTTTTATTTAATAATTTGGAAATCTCAAGAAAAACACTACTACTCCCTAGTTATCAACAAAAGCTAGTTTTGATGCTAACATGGTCAGAAAACACCAAACTTCAGATCTGTTCAGCATGCAGTCCAAACCTGACAGCAAACTTTGAAAATTCATAGCTCTCAAACCTGATGGGATAAAATCATGATATTTACCAATCCAGAAAGCTAATGAAAAGTACTACAAATCTCTTATAATTTCTAGAGTCCCATAATGCCTCTATGTTTTCTCCAAAAACCCCTAGATCCAGTTCTGTCCAGACTTCGTCAGGGAAAAGCTGCTTGCTTAGAAAAATCATAACTCCCAAACTACTAATGCTAAAATCATGAAATTTCACAGGCAAACAGATCTGAAGGTCCTCTACAACTTCCTTATTATCAACTTGTTGAGGAAAAATCGTTTAGGTCAATTAAACCACACGAACAGCAGCACTGCTCGAGCTACAGGGCAGCAGACAATGGTGTCCCACCCCCCCCCCAAACACTAATCCCCATGACCAAGAACCATCTAAACACCTCAATTAGAAGACCTAACAGAAGAATCGCCTCACCTTGGCTACCCCCAAAGCTAGGGCAGCGAGAAATGGTGGGGAAGAAGTCGATCTACATGGGAGATGCACCTCTTCTTACTCCTCTTGCATGTCGTGGAAGACCTCTAGGTGCAGCAGTTTGGCTCGGAGTTGCTCAAGGACAGAGATCGACCATGGGAAAGCTTCTCCTTGTCTTGAAGTTGAAGATGACCATGGGGCTTTATCTTCCCCAACTTCGGCGAAGTGGTGGCGTGGTAGAGCTCCTCCGGCGAGCTGCAGCAGTGGGAGGGGCGTCCTCCTCTTCCTCTTCCTCTTCCTCTTCTCTTCTCCCTTCTCCTCTCCTTTCTCCTCTCTCTTCTCTGGTTGCCAACGTGAATGAGAGATGGGAGAGAGAGGGATGGCTGCTGGTGGTGTATTATGTGTGGAAGAGGTGCTGATGTGTGGGGCCATGGTGGGTGTGTGAGAGGGGGGCGGCTTGGGCCAGGAAAGGGCTGGTTGGGCCTTGCCCCTCTCAATTTTTTTTTGGGCGATACACCGGTAGTACCGGTTGTACATCGGTACTACAGGTCTTCACAACTGAGCCAATTTTTGACTTACCGGTAGTACCGGTACTCTACCGGTAGTACCGGCCTGAACGGTAGTACCGGAAGTTCATCGGTACTACAGGTCTTCACAGTTGTGCTGGTTTTTGGCCTAGCGGTAGTACCGGTCTTCTACCGGTAGTACCGACCAGGTTAAGTAGTACCGGTCTTCTACTGATTTGCCTAATGTCCTAGATCTGACACTGGGCAAATATGAATGTTTTTGAACTATGAAATTTTTGATCACATGTGGAGATGTTAGGGTTTCTAAGCATCATACGTGACGATGTGCTCGAAATCTTTTTAAATTTTTATCATGGCACCCGCATGCGATATCTTGACTTGTCGACAAATCTCATGAATTTCAGACTCCGTTTTCATTTAATAGGATTTAAAAACTATTTGCTCACAAGTTCGTGGTCATGTCTCGACGTGAAGATGTGTGAAATTTTTGGTCTGTTTCTGGATACGGCCTCAACTAACACTTACTAACATGAATATCATTTTTGCATTCATGAATTGCCATTATTCGACACACTTGCAGTTCAAATTTGCATTTGTCGAAAAAATTCAAAGAAATTAAATAAACTAAAGAAATATAGCAAAATTTCATAAAATTGTGCCAACTTTCAACATGTTGGTCAAGGTATAGTAGGAAAGCTACAGAAAAAAATTGGAAGCTAAAATCAAAAAAAGAAAAAATATTTTGCCTAGTGTCTCGGTAAGACACTAGGCAAACTGGTCAGTTTGCCTAGTGTCGTCCGGAGACACTGGGCAAAGTTCTAATTTTGCCGAGTGTTAACGGAAGACAGTCGGCAAAATGGTAACGACGGTTGCCCTCCGGCAGCCTTTGCCGAGTGTGATGGTATGCCTAGTATTGACACTAGGCAAAATGGTCATTTACCGAGTGGATTTCTTTGCCTAGTGTCGACACTCGGCAAATCGTTATTTTGCCTAGTGCCTTTATTTTGCCGAGTGCTCCGGGGTCTAACACTCGGTAAACAAGCTCTTTACCTAGTGTCCGACGATTGGCACTAGGCAAACCGTTAAACACTAGGCAAATCTCGGTTTTCCAGTAGCGAGGGCTCAACCTCACCTGCGACACCAGCCAGAGCCACCACCCCGGCCCCGCGGCTGCTGCTCGACAGCAACGGCACTCTCGAGGTCGCCGACATCTCCTTGACAGATTCCACTTTGCGCGTCATCCACACGGGCATCTCCACCACCACCGATATCATTATTGATCACAAAATGGTGATAGAGTTTCAGCTGCCAGACATCAGAGAACCCTACATGCTGTCGAGCACGAACGACTTCATCCTCTTTGGGTGCGGCGTGCAGGCCACCCTGGATGACGGAAGCACCACCAGCAGCAACACCACCAATGGTGTGATCAGTGGCTGCGTCTCCACGTGCAACTCCTCCGGCCTAGTCGCCAGAGATGGTGGTGCCAGCAGGGCGCCGCCGGCCGCGGTCCCAACGACGACACAAACTTATGGCCGACGACACTGCTCCGGTCGGGATGGCTGCTGCCATGCGCCCATCTCCGAGGGCCGCACGCCCAAGAGGGTGAAGTTCAAAGGGCTCAACCAGACCGCCGGCATTTCTCGCACATTTGCATTCATCTCAGCGGAGGGGTGGAGTGATCGGTGGTACATGATCTTGAACAGGACTGATCTATCGACGGGCGACCATACCATGACATCTCCTATTGTTCTATGGTGGGCAGTAAAGCAAGGCTTGTCGTCGCCTGATGCCCAGAAATCATCATGGGAGTGCCCTCTGGGCGTCAAAAGCCGCCTCTGCAAGAGCGACAACAGCGGCTGCCTGCAACAGAACGGAGGCTATACGTGCCATTGCTCCATCGGCTACGTCGGCAACCCTTACATCGGCCACGGGTGCCAAGGTACTAATTTTAACATATATACTCCTTCAATTTTATTACTGTATTTGTCAAGAATTCACTCGGAAAGGGTATGTTTCTCACTTTCTCAAGGAACATTTTTTATTTGGGGCTCCACTTGTGTTACTTACGTACTCCATTGTTATTGCTCATTATCATTATGCATGATTGGCTACAGACTCATGCAACATCACGGCAGTATCCGTCGGCATTCCGTGCTTCGGCTACTGCAACTTGAACCCTGGACAACAACCACCCTTCGAGTGCGTGTGCCCGAGAGAAACCCACGGCAACCCCTACAAGCTCCACGGCTGCGTCAGTTCCTCCACAACCACATGTGACAGCCACTACTAGGTTCTCATTATTTACGTCTCCCTCATGCTTTCGGTATTTTGTTATGTATATATATTTCTTAGCTTCAGAAAATGATCACATATTACTTGTGTATATGCACATTTTTTCTGTTTTAATCATTGGTTTCTCGGTAGCTAGTGGTCCGGCGCTCTTGCTTTTGGTTCTCGGCATAATATCAATACGGCGAAAGATTAAAGAACACAGGATAAAAGTATTGAAACAAAAGCATTTCAACCAAAACCGTGGACGTACAGTTGTTGCAACAGTTGGTATCCCAAAAGGCCGACATTGCTGAAAGGATGATCATACCGGTGGATGAGCTTGCAAAGGTGACAAACAACATCGACAAAGCTCGTGAGATTGGTGGTGGAGGGCATGGTACTGTTTACAAAGGAATCCTATCAGATCTACATGTGGTGGCCATCAAAAAGTCAAAGATTACTCTCCAGAAAGAAATAGATGAGTTCATAAATGAGATTGCAATCCTCTCACCGATCAACCATAAGAATGTGGTAAAACTCTTTAGATGTTGCCTAGAGACAGGTGCCATTGTTGGTAAAACATTCGGATACTTGGATCCAGAGTGCTTTTAGACCAGTCGTCTTACCAAGAAAATTGATGTTTATAGCTTTGGTGTGATTCTTGTGGAGCTACTCACCAGGAAGAAACCAACTTCTTCACATTTTTCCAATAAATATGGTGGCCTTGTTCCACATTTCCTCAATCTACTTGACTCTAGAAACCTTGTCCAGATAATGGATCCACAAGTTATAGAAGAAGGAGGCAAAGAAGTACAAGAAGTTGCTATGCTTGCAGCATCCTGTATAAACTTAAGAGGAGAAGAAAGGCCAACGATGCGACAGGTTGAACTTACACTAAAAGGACTTCAACAAGGTTACAACAAAAAATACAAGAAAGATGATATGGTAACTGAGGAATTTGAGAATGGTAGCATTGGGGAAAATTATTCGTCAGGGACTACTAAGGGGCGGAGATTTGAGGAATCTAGAAGATATAGTTTGGAGCAAGAGATGATGATATCGGCGAGGTATCCTAGATAGCATAGCTCTGTGTCGTGTGCATTAGCATAAGGGATTAGTTAACTTCTCCTACCAGTATTTTTATGCATGATGATTCAACTGTCTCTCTCTACTTGTATTATTACCTTTGTTTTGTTCACATGATTATGTTGTATCATTAGTTATAAAGATAACCATATACCAGATCAGGTCAAAGTTGGTTGATTTCTTATCTTAATTTATCATACAACAGTGACATTTTTCTCTAGTAAAATGCAAAGATTACGCAATGGGCATTGACATGCAACATCAATTGTTGTAGCGGCAAGCTTCATGTAGGCGCGTGCCAAGTGCGGCGCTAAGCTCCATTCGGTGTAGCGGCCGCTCCATTGCAACAATTTGAAGTGTCTAATACCTGATGCAAAGGCGGAAAGAAAATATTAACAGGGACTGGGATGCAGTCCATTCGTGCCAAAGAGACTTTGTTAATCTACCCTTTCCATAGGCCAGTTGATTTGACCGTCTCTGGAAATGATTTAGGAATTAAAAGAACAACCGAGTGAGCATGTTGTGCAAGCCCAACAAGAACATCGAAAATCCCATCGCGAAGACCACCAAGAAGCCGCAGGACCATCCACCGTGGCATGGATACCATGTAGCTTGTCGATAGCAAGGAATGAAGGTAAGGGCGTCTCCAACGAGCTTTACAAATCGCCGGCTCAAATGGAAGAGAGAGAGAATAAAATATGGAAAAAAAATTGAAGCACTATGACAACGCTAGTAAAAAGGAAATGAGGTCAGTGACACAGGTGACGTTGGAGTCTGTGCGAGCTAGGCGCTTGAGAACTCGCTAGCGAGTGTACTTTCTCGTTCTCTCTCTTCCTGCAGTGAATAAAAAATGCTTTCAGCTGGCGATTTGTACCGCCGTTGGACACGCCCTAAGCTGTCCTCAGCAGCGACGTGGGCCCATTGTGGTCCTCCCTCCTTTTCTAGAGCAACTCGTCCAAATTGGATCTTCTGTGAAGGGAATGTATTGTTAGAAAAAGGACTAGAAGTGTGGCTAATAAATGGACTAGGCTTGTTAATAGAGACATGCATCTTATTATGTCTTTCTCTAAGAATGACTCTAAGTTTTCAGAGATGTCTCCATCAATTAGACGACCGCCAAAAAAAAACATTGGGTATTCTTGAAGACCACCCCACTTTTAGTCCGCCTCTATTAACAGAGAGTTTTATCTCTTAAAATCATTATTGTGCTAGTAAAGCGGGGACCATCATATCCAAGGAGGAGCTGGACAAGAAGGGTTTAAAATTTAGAGCAGGTCAGCACCGAACTTTAATTCTCCCCCAAAGTGCCTTTCGATGTCTTCCTCTGGTCACGCCTCTCACATATGCATGCACCCAACACATGGTATATATTCTTCACTATTTTGTTTTTATAATTTGTCATTAATTCCAAGAAGCAAGAATCACCGCACGCACTGTGCCCAGCCAAGAATAAATCAGTATGAAGTTGTTACATGGAGCTAGTGGATGCCGATTAGCTAGGAGTGCTAATTTGTTTGTTTAGCCAGGTGCGCCCACGGTACACTTTTGCTGAACAAATCTTAGAGGCGTGCATGCGCGTGGCTGGTGAGAAAAGATATCTTTCATCCCAACACGGTCGGTCCACGGCCGGGAACGCGCAGCGCTTGCGATCGATCGGCCTGTCCGCTGTCAGATCCTCCGAGTGCAGTGCACACTGGTCGATTGGCCGCCGGAGCAGCTCATCAGGGTGTGCGTGCAGGCCAGGGCATCGTGTCGCTTGCTGCCCTAGTTAGCTAGGAAACAGAAGTACAGAATAACGTACGTCGCAAGTAAGTACAGGATTATAAAAGTATTAGACGCACCTCACTGTAAGCAGCCAGGGCTCAAACCCGCAACCTCTTCCTCACGTGAGCAAACATCTCTAGCCACTCCACCCCAAATTCAGTCGTGACAAAGGGGTGGATATATATTCCTTTTGTACTCTCTTTTTAGAATTCTGAAATAAATATTTGGGACTCAAAGAATTTTAATAAAAAAAGTTTGAATTACAAAGTTGTCGATCTCATCGAGAGCTACAAATTTGATGTTGATCGTTTCTCCATCCAAGGTCGTTCAAATATTTTAAATTTGAAAATGTGAGAGCTTCAAATTGAATTTTGATAGCATAAGAGAATTCAAATATGAATAAAGTTTGAACTACAAATTTGTTGATCTCATCCAGAGCTACAACTTTGGTTTTAGCTATTTTCCATCCGAGGACGTTTAAATTTTTGAATTTCAAAAGGTGAGACATTCAAACAAATTTTGGACTATAAATGATTTCAAATAAAAACATTAACTACAAACACTACTACACAAAATTTATTGGAGGCGAGCATTGCAACCGCCTCCAATCAAAGATACCCTTAATGGAGACCTATGGAGGCAGTTGCTTTGCCCACCTCACGTAGAAGTAGTGTAGGGACCGGCCACGTTCGTTCACCTAAATCGAGTGTCATCCATTTGACCAACTCAATTTAAGCAAACCAACATCGGTGACTCCCCTGGGGATCCACGACAAGGGGCTCGATGAAAAGGCCATCCAGACCGACGGAGTGCCCTGACCCCGATGATTGGGGTCGTGGCCCTCGGCCCCGCAAAGCGACCAAGCGATCGACGACCCAGGGCAGCTACCTACTTTGGGTATGACGTCCCTGGGAACCAGAAAACGATGATGAAGGCCACG
Source organism: Miscanthus lutarioriparius (assembly GCA_904845875.1). NCBI lineage: Eukaryota > Viridiplantae > Streptophyta > Magnoliopsida > Poales > Poaceae > Miscanthus > Miscanthus lutarioriparius. The sequence continues at coordinate 96,993,917 of CAJGYO010000010.1, read as the reverse complement.
ACGAACACCACGTTGCATAGGACAACTGATGAACCGCCATCGAGGCTACAGTGCCACCACGGCTGGCCCAGTAGCGCCACGTCACAACCTGTCGCAACGTGGCCAGAAGACCATGACGATAGCCACGACCAGACATGAAGCAGAAGACGGCATAGCTTGCAAGCCAAGTTAGCTAGGCCCTCCCTCAGGCTCTCGACCCTTCGGTTGGGAGAACCTCCCCTTTGTATGAGCCCTGGCCCCGAACTCTATATAAGGACCGCCAGGGCAATACGATTGACATCCTCTACCACTCCATTCATTCTCCATTGTAGTAGGGCTCCTGGAGCTTCTCTTCGGGTAGCCTTTCACCTAGCATAGGTCCTTCTATCTCTTCCGCCATTCTTGCACCCCCCCCCATTGTAAGAACTTCAGAGCATTCAAGCAAGGAACACAAACTCAGTCATCTCTGAGACTGGACGTAGGGCTCTGGCCTGAACCAATATAAATCCTCGTGTCTATTGAATGCTACCATCGTCTTCCTAGAGCAGCACGGCAATTGTATAAGTTTACTAGTCCGGTTTACAAAATACTGACACTGCGCAAGTGTATAAATAGCACCCCGCGTGGGTTGTAAAAGGAGAGAGGAACCATGTTCCCAACTAATGATATACAAGTCACGTCACTGGCGGTGACCTTTTCGCCACCTATTCATTTCAGTTTTGGCAGTAGTTTGGGTGACGACACGGGGTTCCAAGGTTACGGCCTAGAACAACACCTATATATGATAAGGTCCGCTTATAAATGTACATGAAGCCCAAGGCACAACAACCCGCCCTGAAGTCCCGCTTTTTGGCCTGGCCCAAGCCTGGCACGTCACGGAGGCCAGCGTGCTCGGGCTGGTTCAGCTAGGTGTAGCAGGTCATGCCTAGCCCACACTCCAGGCACGTAGGGCTGGCACGACATGACCTGCAATTTAGTGCGAGGCCCGGTGTCTAGCATGGCCTGTTAAAGGCCCATGCACCCTATTCCCCAAAACCCTACCCCGGTATCCCTCACCGCGCCGCGTGAGAGGAAAGGAACTTGCACCGCACTCACTTCTCTCACACTCACAGAGTCGCGGGGTGCTCGCCTCGTCTCCTTTCCTTCTATCGCGCCTCACTATCGAGGTGTGCCCCGAACTCTGCCCCCAAGCTTCACAGCTCTGAACCGCTAGCGAGGACACGGACACCCCATCCACTCACACGAGTGCGACTTTGCGACGCGAGCACGGATGCCATCGCAGAACCGCCCGAAATAACACACTTTTGGAGACGCTCGTCTTCCACTAGGCACTAAGCACATCGAAAGTGAGCTATATCGAACAGTTCCATCGAGCACACCCTAAGGGAGAACTCGAAACAATCCATGTTTTACATCCAGAATCCAATAATGAGTACGAGCTTACAATACTTAGTCCATTTCATACAACAAGAGTTCTTGTAAATTATTTATTATAATACCAGAGTTCAGAGTGCGATAATTTAATAGCGGAATGAAAATAAACATCTAGCGGAAACGATATAAGGATCTATCTGTGCCCACCAGAAGAATCCTCCAAACAAGAGCTACTCCTCAAGCTACACCTACAATATGGGTAAAATAAACCCTAAGTACACAATGTACTCGCAAGACTTACCCGACTAGTGGGAATAGTTTCCCGACTCTCAAGGATATGATAGGCAATATGGGTTTCTTGTTTTTTTTTTTGTTTTGGAAAAGCCTTACTAATAGTTCATTCCTACATCAAAGTTTTATTAGCAGATCATGATTACTTCATTAGCTAATCATTCTAGGTAAGCACATGTTCTACTTTCAAGCAAGGGTTAAGCAATCGAAACCACTTCACCATCTTTCATCTTCCAGATTCTTACTACGGTCTAGACCATAGCCAAGTCGTCTTGCGTCTCATAGAAACGGGCGATTCATGAACCAATGTATCCCAAATGGGGTACCCCGAAACACGCCCCTTCGCTTCCCTTGAGCACAAGCAATACTAACCCATTCCACTCCTGTCATAGGATCTAGGTCCCCATCCAAACTTGGACTCCAAGCCCCCACACTTGAGACCCGGTCTCAACATGGTGCTTAGACCTCCACCTTTCCCCGCCTCCAATCAATCGATCCAGAAAGAGCTGGAAACCACAACAAGAGCGTAACGAGCCTTCCCGCTCCCATAAGCAAGTATGTGCTTAGCATAATAAGTCTGTGACCTGACTACCATCCATAGTAACGGACAGTCCTCAATCGACATGGACAGGGAAAATAGTGTAACCAAGCCATGCCCCATGGCCGCGGGACTCAACTCGTCACACCCACCAATACCCATACCATATCCCTACTCGGTCACCATTTTTCCTTTCATCATTTTATTATGAGAGTAATAGTAGTAATCATCTACTTGTGAGTAACGACAGGTTACCCATGCTACCAATAAATCTAAGCATAGCATCTACTCAAACCAGCACTAGTAAGACTCTTAGGATAGGTATATCTATGCATGTGGTTTCCATAAAATTCCTGTAACATAAATGCACATAACATATATAAACAGTGATTATAAAAAATAAGGGGTTATGCACCGGGTCTTGCCTTGGGCAGGCGCGGTGTCAGTTGAGTCAGTCAGTGGCGGCTCCGGGACCTCCTCCTGCACGAAAATCTCCTCCTCGTACTCCTTGACGATCACCTCGAACTCATGATCGCCGGTGGTCATGATCTCCGAGAATGCGTTCTCTATATGCATGCGATGATGACGCAACACTTAGCATTTAGGCAATAGCAACTCTTAGACTAAGAATACGCATACTAAGCTATTAAGCTAGCTCTAATGAACAAGGTACTAAGCTAACTATCATCTTTACGAAGAAAAGTGTTGAGTTCAACTAACAAACACCTAGCTTTACAAATGAAGGATATATGTTTATTTCTATTGATGATTTAATGTATATTGAAGCAAAGAGCATTTAACTACCCTAATGCTTAGTCTATTCTAAAGCTACAAAAAATACAATGAGCACATAATAATACAATGAAACTACTATTAAAATTTTAGGACTAAAGGTATCACCAATTTACCATAAAAATCCTACAATAATTAATTAATATTATTAAGCATCCTCAATTGATTTAATAGCCCCTAATTTCAACACATATAAATATGAACTAAATACACTAACAGATAGAGCACAATTTTAGGAACCTAACAAAATTTGTTTCACAATTTTTGGACATCTACATAATTTTATATTAATTACCAAAGATCAGCTCAGAAATTAAATTAGAAAACTATTTCTAATTCCTTATGAAAACAAAAAACGAATCTCTCCATGGCAGTGCGGCCACAAGACACGCTGTGATCTGCTGACCCATTACACATAACGCATGCTGGCCCATGACAGTGAGAGAGAGAGCAGCGTCAGAGAGCACTTTTTTGCGCCAACACCCTTGATTCTTCCCAAACTACACCAGTCCTATCACTATTCCTATCACTCCACACTACTCTCGCTTAACCCCACGGAATTTTGGAAATTTTCCCCACACATCCCCAGTTACCCAGCGCATGGCGGTGTGGCGAGCGACGGCATTGAGAAGCTACGCCGGCCACCAGAGGTCCACTCCGGCCTGTCGATCGGGCCGACACTCATCTAGGGTTCCACTACCTACACCTAGCTGCGACGTGGGGCTGCGGGAAGAGCTGGAGATGGCTACGGTGGCACGTGGTCGGCCGTGATGGTGGCGCAGTCGCCCCGATGAACTAGAGCTGCTACGGTCCCAACCAGCTACCGTGAGAGCATCAAAGGACTACCATAAGCCAAGCCGTAGTGAGGGTTGGAGCGGAGAGTGACGGACGGAGTACCGTGGTGGCACGGTCGCATCAGCGGCGGAGTAGAGGTGGTAGCGACTTGACTAGGGTGCGCAGGGCTAAGAGGAGAGGCAAAGAATGTAGTGGCGCAAGTAATTCGGCTCGGGTGGAGGAATGGAGGCCTGCCCTCGGTCATGGCGGGCGTGGCCTATAACGGCAAGACGGTGAAAAGGAGTCAAATTGGCACTTTGCGGGCGTCATCATGGTTGTGTGGGGTCGGGCGGCAAGAAGGCGGGAGGCGAAGGTCTTGTGGGCGGAATTGAGTAGAGGTGACCGCTCTATGGCTCGCACACGGGCGCGGCTCGGCGGCGGTAGAGAGATGAGAAACAGAGAGAGGGTGGTGGGGTACAACCGGTGGCTTGGCGTGTGCGCGCCTTGGCTGAATGTGGTTGGCGCGACCGTGGAGATCCATGTCCAGGCGCTAGCAGACAGGCGCACGCTCGTTCGTGACCGGCGTGGCCCGCACGCCGCAGTGCCATCAATGGCAACGCGACGGCAAGCACGGCCACGTGCGCGCGGCATCCAACTGGGCCAGAGGCGCAGCGCAAGGATGACGCGACGGCGGCAACTACGTCGCGACGCGACGGCGGGTTTGGCAGCGCAGGCGGCATGGGATAGGGCGATGCCGCCGCGACGCCACGCTGAAAGCAACAGCGGCCCCACACCCGCAGCAGCAGCCCGTGGACGGACGGACAGCCGACAAGGCTAGCCAAGCACGGACAGCGTGTGGGCGCGCTCAAGACGCACCGATGCGACGACGTCGTGCCCCTGAGGCGCGATGACCGCGCCCACTCGGGGAAACAGGCCGAGGACGTGTTGTTCACGGTTTTTAAAGCTCCTACCGCGACTAAACCGCTGCTACAAAACCTAAACGGTCTTAGCTACACTCAAGATGGTATATGAGACTACCAAATCGAGCTATAACACTACACCGCCCCTTAACCCAATCTCTCAAAATAATTTGCTAAACGTAGTAATATCTAGCTGTTGACAAACTTGGAAATTTTTGTAAGTTTTTGAGCTGAACTTGATTTCAATTTGTAATTTCTAGGCTAGTAGAAATATTAGTTAGTAATATGATTTTTCAACAGCAAGTATTTCACTGTCATCTACAAAGTTCATATTTTAAACTTTATTTAATTGTCACATGTGTGTTCTATAGTGTTTTTGTTCAATAAAAATTGGTTTACAACGCTACTTGTTAACTGTATAAGTTATGGAGTAACTTTTTGTTTAACACTTTTATTGATCGTTTTAATTGCAATGCTTCATCTATGCACTCCATCACATGCACTAACACATAAATATGATGCTCATGACATGTCTTAGTAAATGATTTAGGGTGTAACACCGAGGGTGTTACACGCGGCAGCCCTGAGCTTCGCCTCGACGCCTTCTCCACTCCCGACGCCTTGCTCCGCCAGCTTGTTCACTAGATCCTATGTCAAAGAGCCTGGGGGCAACTTCGCCGACGACCGCTGCCACCTCCTGCTGGTCGCGCTACCTCTCCTTCCCGGCCCCCTCTCTGTGGACCTCAGGCTGGCCGGACATGTTGGCTGTCATGCTTTACAGGTTGGCACAGCCCAAAAAATGGTCCACAATGTCATGCTCGGCCCGTTGCTCAAGCCCGTGGCCCTATCAGGCATGGTTAGGCGGCCCGGGTCCGACGGGCCATGCTTTGGCCAGGCCCATGCTGCTTCGGGCCGGGTGGTCCATTTGGCCATTAGGTCCACTACACTCGATATCACATATTACAGTCCGATAGATAGATAGATAGCACATATTACATTCCATTAGATAGGTCATATATAGTAGTCTCAAATATATCATTACAAAATATAGGAGTGCACTTAAAGCTAACGGCACATCGATTTAAGTGTGCCATGCACCATCCAGATCTTTTCCTTTGAGCCTACACCTTAAAAAATATTGACATAGACAATTTTCAAACTCTAATAATGAAATGAGATCACAATGACAATGCTGATATAACCAAAATAAAGAGTGTGTTCATGACTCATGTGAAAAGAGAACAAATACCAGACTCAAGATATAGTTTCAGCTTATTACTAATCTGCAGTGCTGTTATTTCTAGACAGTTCAGAATCATGAGTGACTCCATCCTGCTGAGATGACTCAGAATTATCATCACGAAGCACCACCACAGTTGACAAGCCATCGAACAATGGTTTTTCATCCATACTACCAGCATTACCTTCCATCCAGAAGAAGTCATGGCGGACAAGGCTTGCTTTCAACCTCTGCCTGGTAAGCCTTAGATAAGCGCTCCATTTATACAGTGCCAACAAACTGCCATTGGCACCAGAAATGTGATGCAGATATTGCCACAGGATGCCTGATTCCCCTCTGTCAGAAAGGACGAGCACATCTCCTTCTGGGTCCATTACCGGCAGCAGAGAGAAAAACAGCACGTCCAATTTGATCCGGGTGTTCAACGACCAGGACCAGCTCCGGTGATCCTTTAGCACCCAAAGATCGGTCGAGCTGCCACGGTAGTGGTACAATCCAAGGGCGCCGTTGTTCATCTCAAACAGCTCAAGGAAGGGGCCATCGACGGGCGACAGCAAATGCTGGAAGGACTCGGACATGGTGTCGAACACCAGCATGTTGTTGACCTTTCCCTTGCCGTTGCCGGCGTTGCCGCCGGGCAGCTTCAACGGGTGCCAGTAGATCCTGCCGTCTGCCAGGACGGGCGGGTCAAGGAACCCCATCATCGACACCGCCATCGCGAGATCCCCGGACGCCCACGGCCCGGGAGGCTCTCCGACGCACCTGAGCTCGCCGGACCCGACAGTGTGCACGTGGTACACGGCGTGGCCGTCCTCGGCTCTCTTGAAGCAGCACAGCACTCGGTACGACCCGGATGGGCGGTGAGGGTAAAGCGCGGAGATGCAGGCGGCGCCGTGGAGCCGCGTGAGGGGCGCGCGCTGGCGGGTCGCCGGGTTGCAGATCTCGAGGCCGCCGTAGGCATGGAGGACGATGAGGCCGTCGCAGGAAGCGAACACGTGGAGGTCGTCCTGGAAGTCGTCCTCGGAGGCGGCGGTCCGGCCCGTCGTCCGCCCGACGGGGTGCCGCTCGCCGGTGCGGTGGTCCAGGACGTCGATCCTTCTCTCATGCGTGTCCTCGTCCCAGGAGGTGAGGAGCGGGAGCGAGGCCTGGCGACGGTGGTGGGCGAGGAGGAATTTGGCGTCGGAGGTGAGTCGGCGGCGCCAGGAGCGGCAGACGGCGCGGCACCGGAGCAGGGGCTTCACCGGCAGACGCGTCAGGATCTCCCAGATAAGGAGATCCTCGGGGAGCGAGGGGCCGCCGCCGGCCACTTCTGCCATGATAGTAGTCGCGATTGGATCTTGGGGAAATGGATTGGTAGTCGAAGGAAGGATCTCCCTCTGGCTATATTTGGTCGCTTTATTAGGGGTGGAAGACTGGAAGTTCTAGAGGATAATATAAAAGTATAAACTTTAGATAGAATCTTTCCCCTATATACGAGACAATTACCTACACCCACTAGAAAGTCCAACTTTTAGATTTATCACCAAGAAAAAGTTGGTTAGGTAGTCTAATGTGCCATTATTTTATTTCATTCTATTCACCTATCCCACAACATGGAAATAATACGGTTTTTTTATAAACCGCAATGTTGATTTAGGGAAAAAAACATGAAAATTATTGTTATGTGTTTTGAGCAATATCCAATGCACTTTAATAAATAATAGAGCGTTACTAGCACCCAGACGTCCGGAGCTGCTCTAAAATATCGGACGCCTTCGGTCCTTCACACGAGAGGCCGCGCCACACACGAAAAAGCCTGGGCCGTCTGTTTTCGGGCACCCCACTGCGTGGCCCCCATGCTGGTACCGTCCTACCAACGTGCTCGCTCTATTTCACCTGACCACCACGCCCACACACAGGAACCCATGCGAGTCCCAGCAGTTGCAGCAAGCGGCTACGATAGGTGGGTCTTATTGCAGCATATGCAACACCTGATCTACTTTTGCAATATCCAGATGAAACACTTGCAATATACGACCGAAACAGTTGAAACACTTACAACATACGCCTAAAGCACTTGCAAAAACACCAGAAAAAATACTTAAAACTTGTGTGTAGCCATTGCAAATATATGCAAACATCAAGATGAAACACTTGCAACAAACATATGAAAACTCCTGAAACACTTGCATATATATATGCAACATCCCGATATAGTTTTGCAACATCCAAATGAAACAATTGCAACATACGTCTGAGACAGATGAAACATTTTGAACATACACTTCTTAAAACATATGTGTATAGCCATTTCAACATGTGCAACATCTCGATATACTTTTGCAACATCAATATAAAACACTTGCAATATAGCTCTGAAACATCAGAAACACTTAAAACATACGCTTGCAAGATGCGCTTTTCAACGCAATGTCACCTTGCTGCTCGGACGAATGGAGGCTCGACGTTTTGTAGCTCAACGCCAACGTGGAGGTTGGTGGCGGCACATGGAGCTCGCCAGTGCAAGAGCGGCACGGGCAACTCGTTGGTGGGGTGGCGTCACGAGAAGCTCGTCCCCTCACCAGCTTGCTAGAGCATCCGCCGTGGAGGTTCACCAGCTCAGTGGAGCAGCCATGGTGGGCGGATGGTACAGTGTGGGTAGGAGAAGGAAGAGGGGACAAGTAGGAAGAGGTGGGCGGACGCGGGGGCACGGCGGCGGGCATCGTTGCCTGAGATAGGACCGCGCGAGAGGCCTCGAGTGTGGGTCTGGACACGGGAGGCTAGGAGCCTGTGACTATGAGGCTGTGAGGGAGGAGCGATGCGTGCTGGAGACAGGGCCGTGTATCATAGGAGCGGACATGGAGCCCAACCAGCAAGCGTCCGGGTGGACGGACGCCCTGACACCAGCATTACCGTAAATAATAATAAGGATTGGAAGAGTATTGAAGAGAGAGTCTAATCTATCTATTTATTATATCTATATCTACTAGGTAGTGTGCCCGTGCGTTGCTACGGGACAACTAAACTTTTGTACTAAAAACATATGGATCGTACGATAAGATAACAATACTATAAAATTAAATAGCAACGTTAAAGTTACAGTTAATCCAAAAAGCAAAGTTTGTGAAATTAACAGTCACGGAGAGCACGGCGTCACAGGCTTACAAACTCTACTTTATAGACCTTTTTGTGATGCGCCTAAGATAATATTTTATATCGACAAAAAGAAATCACTAATATCAATTTCTTTCGTGCGCCAATGAATCCACGAATAAGTTCCACCGCATCTCCATGCCATCATGTACACGGGCTCGAGTATATATGTCAATATTAGTGCCTGTCGCATGGGTAATACTGCGTCTCTTGAAAAATCTTCCACAAAAACTTAAAACAAAGTGTTATACTCACCATATAAATATGTGTGACTTTTGGTCTATTCCATGCAGACATATACTGTAGAATAAGATATTCACTTAAGTGTCTGTGGCAAGATTCACGATCAGCGATATATAGAAATAGTTAAATCATAGGTATTATTATTGCAAGCTATAGTGACTCTACGTTAGTTACCCATCTATGTCCTCTGCAATGTTTCCTTCCTGTCTGAATTTCCATTGGAAGACATCCTCATTCCATCCAGGAATATGTAGATTCACTGCGTCCGTGTACTGCAAGGTAAATTCAAGAGTGTACCTGGCATACATCAGCGCTGGTGTGTCTTTACACCGGTCTTCAATAGGTCTAAGATCAATCATGATAAGCATCTTCTTCATCTGATCGAAAACATAAAGCATATACTTTCGAACGTGCAGCCATGGCAAAAGAAACTACAAACATGGTAGCGTTTAGAATATTATATAGGAAACAAGTAATAAAAGCAGGAGCAAGCGACTTACATATTTGCATTGTGCTAAGCTGTATTCCATATCCTCACATACACCAATCACAGCAGCCATTTCTTTCTTAGTGTATTTTTTATGATATTCTGGCATTTTTGTTAAAGCACACATTTTCTGGAAGAGAAGGATATCGAGAGTCAGGATTAGTATAACTTAGCCTACTTTATACAATTAGGAGAACAACAAATAAGATAATATAATATAGCACGATAAGAATTTTAAAAATATGCTTACACAGAATCTCAGGTCCATGTGATGCTTCGTAATACTATTATATTTTTTCATTGTATTGTACTCTCGAGCTGCCTAAAAACGGACACCTAAGTTGAAATAGTTCTCAGAGATGTTTCGATTATTCATTAACAACTCTTGTAGGTCCTTGACACTTAGGGCAATCATGGAGGGATGAAAACCTTTAACCCAAGGCTTTCTACAAATTATTAGAGACAGATGATGGTTTTCGTCATATAAGATAGCACACTATTATTAGTAAATAAAGTAATTAAAATAAGCATGTAGCTTACTTCAACGTCGCTTCATCCTGAATTGCCATGACGTAATCACACAGTAACTCAGTCATCTCTTCCTTGTTCATTGGCATGTCTTTCATGGCCTCAAATGCTCAAAACTCATCAGGGTCTTGCTTGGCATGAACTTGTGGGGATTTATTCTAAGTTTGTATGTGTTGAGGGGTGCCCATTTGAACCACTAAGCATTTGGCCTCCTCATAATATTTTCTCTTTTTCGTGGACACTTGATCAGACATCTTTGAATTCTCTATTATGGCACAGTCGCTTGGGCTTCCAATATTTTCATCCCTATCAAGATATGGAGCACCCTTTCGTTTGTTTAACTCTGACAATAGCAAGATCGCCACAAGCTTCAATCTAAATTCTTTCATATCATCCTGCACGATAGTATGAACCTAATTAAATATTAATTCAAAAACCCAAAGCTAGTGCACACTCATAACTTGTGGTAAGACGCATAGTTTACCTGATTAAACTCGTCTGACAAATCGTTCCCAGTCTAATACTCCATAAAGTTTATTAAGAATAAACCGCATGAAAAACTACATACAACATTAATAGAGGTTCAGACTCACATTAGATAAAAAAAGGCAAAGACACATAAAATTCAACTTATATGACATGCCATTATTTCTGACGTACCCATCTGTTTGTAATAATTTGTCGCGGAAAATCTCCCTAACCGGCCAGGTATCAACCTCAACATCTAGCCATTTGTGCTCTTTTGGGTCTGTCTCCTCCAATATGAAATCTATCTGTTTCCGCAATCCACCTCGCTATTTGTTCATAGAAGAACGAATCAATCAGCATTTCTAAAATATAAAATGTGTACAAATAGCTATGTTATTAAGGTCAACATGTCCGAACATCTCGCCCAAAGAGTCTAGCACCTAAACCTCACGTTTGACAGCGTTTATAACAGCAAGGTACCAATGTGTATTTGTAACATTTATTGGAAGGAACACCTATCAAATCAAACAACAAACATTTTGCCAGGCATAAAAAATTGATAATGAAAGACCAATAGATCGTTTAAAAAAATTGCTACCATGTCATGCTTCAAGTAAGCTAGCACCCTTTGAACTAAACCAGGACGCTGTGAAGTGTCACGGTTAGGGTAATTGGCTTCAATGGTCTTATCCTTTTCTCCATCTCGCTTCATGATTGCAACTAAGCACGCAGTTTGAAGATAGACTATACCTCCTGGCCTCCTTTTCAAACCCTCATGGGCCTTCAGCAGTTTAATATAAGCATCTATGACCTGCATACATTTCGCCATTAGAGAGAAAGAGCATTGAAGTTGGCAATGTTTGATTGAGTATTATGACTTGCATCTGTTACCTCGTCAGACAAGTATTCATATGGCTGAAAAAGACATTCCATGTGGTTTCTCGACACCAGAACATCATCTATGAGCACAAGCTCCTCATTCCTAGGTGAAGATGGAATTTTTTTGACATATTCAATTATGGCTCTATCAGTATTGGTACAAACATAATCTAAAAAGGAGGATTAAATTAAAGTATACAACAATAGTTAGCAGTTTTTCTAGGTTAATCCATCAAAGAGAAAATATCAATACCTTCTGGGGCAACCGGTGAAGACATAGATTTTTTGGGTTTATTTTGTACAATTATGATTTCCAAAAGTCCTTTTTCTCCCACCGGATCTACCCCAGAAGTTGATAGGGCCTTTTCATCATGGGCCGTGCTAAAGCCCTGGTCAACTGGTAGAGCTTGGTGGGTAACTTTTGTACTCATGCTTTCTTGCAACCATCTAGAATCATCCATAGACTCACTGGAATTTTCTGTTTGTATAATATCTTCTAAGGGGCCTCATTTTCCTTCGAAACCTTTGCATCTGAACTATCCATCGAGACCTAGAAGACGTACTTCATTATCAGTCTATCACATAAATCAGTGTATGACTAACCACACAGTAAAGAAAGTCTATCACATAAATCAGTATATGATTTAACCACACAGTAAAGAATGTATTTGAAGTCACACCCTGAGACCCTGGCCTTTTGTCATTAATTCTGCATTCCAAAGAATAAAAAGAAAAGAACAATAATTAGTAGGATAAGATACAGAGTAATAATTCAAAGGTTTCTATATAACAGCCATATTCTGCATGTGTCTATATAGCAGCCATATTTTGTTTATCCACGTGCGCGGAGGGCGCGCCTATTCTATTATTTTTTTATGTGCACCTGCTAGAGAAAAACAGAAAACCAATCTATGAAAACTTCGACAATGGATTACCAATGGAAACACACTCATACATGTAAGGATCCTGAGTGCTGATCAGTGCCTTCCCATGTGACATGTTACATCTAAAACTATTATTTTTTTCTCAATAATTTTCACTGGCTGTAAGTCAAAGATCCTAATAGAAGTTGGTTTTGTACATTCTAACAGAAGTTGCAAGTCAAAGATCCCCTGTACCTTGAACGTTGTGGGGTTGGTGCTGAGGCGTTGAACCTCGGCGACGAGAGCTGCTGGGAGACGTCCTTGGGCAGGTCAACGTCGATGAAGAGATGCTGACCGGAGAACAGATACATAAGCCCGCCGCGCCCAGGAAACTCACGCACGCAGGTGCCGCCAACAAATTTAGCCGTCGGTGGTTTTACAAAGGAATGGATCACAAGATGTACCTAGTGCCGGGGATGAGATGCTTCAACCACGGCTTCGGTTCGCGTGATCGAGGTCGTCGTCGTGCTTCAAGGGGACACGACGCGCTGCTGCCCCCAGCGACGGCGGCTGGACGTCGGGCTTCGACTTGCCTGTGATCGAGGTCGCGGTGCTTAAGGGGACGTCAGGCGCAAGTCCTTCGGGCGACGGGCTAGGGCGGGCATGGCGTAGCGAGGAGCAGAAGGTCGGGCGAGGGTCGTGACAATGACTATCGCCCGAGTTGGATGGTGTGTGGGCGATGGTCCTCTCGACGGCGACGTGAAGGAGACGAATCGCGGCATGGTCGTGGCGAGGTCGTCGTAGGCTACTCGGATCAAGCCGGCATCATGGTTGTGGCTGGACATCTGGTGCAAGTCCTCTAGGAGACGGGCTAGGGCGGGCACGGCGCAGTGGGGAGCAGAGGCCGGGCGAGGGTCGCGACGATGACTGCCGCCCGAGTTGGATGGTGCGCGGGCGATGGATGCACGGACAATGACTTCCTTCCTTTTTGATACGATCTTAGTTTCCTTTCTTTTTAATCCTTTCGTTGGAGCGACGCACGGCGTGCAACACGACGCATGCCTCTCCGTTTCCTCCTTCCTTTTAATTCCGACGATGCATGCCCCTCCGTTTCCTCCTTCCTTTTTTAAGTCCGACAACGCACGCCGTGACGTTTCCTCCTTCCTTTTAATTCTGACGACGCACGCCCCTCCGTTTCCTCCTTCCTTTTTTAAGTCCGACAACGCACGCCACGATGTTTCCTCCTTCCATTTAATTCTGACGACACACGGAGGGGACAGAGCGACGCACGAAACAAATGTCGCACGATTAGACGATCTTAGTTTCTTTCTTTTTAGTTGTAGTTGCCTATTTCAGAAAAAAAAAAGATATGCAGATACACCCCTTTCAAACATGTGCCATTACTATTGATGTAGCATATTCCATCCATACAACAGATTGTCTTACCAAAGGATGCACTTCCTGTGCAATTATTCTTGTACTAATATTTCCAATAAGCAAACTATGTCATCTCTTAGATATCCTACATCCAGTCTTTTTTTAATATATCCTACATTCAGTTTGTGCACACATAAACACACCATTTAGCTCTCATAGTAGAGAAGTATAATTGCCAAACATGGGAAATGCAAGCAATAAACAATGTTGAAGTTTCTGCTCCATCTCCTTTCCCATCATGGCGAGAATTCTTGATTGTGGACAATTGGCCTGAATTCAATGAAAGAGGAGTATATTATCAATTTCAACAGGCCTTTACAATATCATGAATTCTTGAGATTAAATAGATGGAATAGCACATCCGGTTAGCATAAGGAGAAATAGAGATTACTTTAATCCCATGAACCAACCATGGCCCTTACCTTGATAGATGCAATGTATGTACCATATTGAAAAAAGTTTGTGTTTAAAACTGAATTCTTGGGAATAGAGAGTACCATAGCATGAATGATGAGATAGGAAGACCTGGAGCTCTATTTCCATATTCATGAAGAAAATGGCCCCCACAACTTTAGAAGTATTAGCTTTAGAACACCTAAGTTGAACTAAGAAACAAGTTGGTATTAAGAACAACAAAAGAACAATGAAATTGTAGCTTATGGACCCGCACCACCAAAACTGAACAAATTACAATGACAGTATGCACTCTGAGGCATTTGAACAAGACAAATGGTGTTTGTAAATTATTAGGACCTAGCCAAACTTTGGTGCTGAAGTTCAGCCAAGCCAAGGCTTGCTGATCTCTTTGTAAAGATTGTTTTTTTCCTGTATCCTCTTAATGAAATATGTGCATTAGCTTGGTCATGAAAAAAATAGAGGTACGTATGTTATTTACCATGCATCCACACATGATGGAATAGCATATCAATTTGGTAACTCCTAATGATTTTTACAAAAAACAGTCGAATTTGGCTTCCCATTCGTAATCTGATTATTAACATACTACAGCCCATGTAGATGCACTAATAGGCCTCGATCTGAGAAGTACATCTACACATGTGAGTCACAATAACATCTACACTCTAGGTTCAGAGGGCACGATTTGAATCATGTGGCAGCTGATATACTATGAAAATCCCCTCAAGAAAAAAAAAAGAGGGCGCTGGGATGTGCAAAAAATGCAGGCAATCTGTCATAAAGGAAAATTGTGCATACTTAGCAAAAATCAAAGGAAATATTTGATTCTATTTTGCGACATATATCGACAATGGAATATTTGATTTCTATCAATAAATTCGAAATGTAACTTGCTGCTAGGACCGAGTAGTGAACTTATTGATATCAATTACATCCATTTTGGCAAAATGTAAATCATTTGTCAAACAAGTAATTTAATTATTGTAATAATAGGCACAACAATTTTAGGGGAATTCAACATAGCCAGTATAAGCAGTAATGCAAAACCTGAGTTGTGTAGTTTATGATTGATCATGTTGTTGCTTCATGCTTAGGTTATCCAAACTGACATGCCAAATGACTTTAGGTTATCTAAATTGACATGCCAGATGACTTGAATGACAATGTAGAAACTGTTTTTTAAGAATACTGGTCCCTACTGCCTGATGCCATGCTAATTTCACCTCGATGCAAACTTTGAGCAACCTGTATTGTTTGCATTCAAGTAAAGTTTAGCACCTCAACACATGACAGTTTCTACTATAATGGAGACCCTCAGAGCTCAGAGGCATGACAGTTTGGGGAATGTGCTAATTGTATACGGCAATACCATTAAATTACTATTTTTTAATCTTTTTTTAAAAACATGAATTATACTATACTTTCACATTATTATAGCCTATTCCATTATTATAGTCCTATCTTTGAAGGAAAAAATACTCTATTTTAGATTTTGGCACCGGGCTGCAGAATTCCCTAAGTCTGCCCCGTTAGATTTAGATGGAAGATTAGAACATATGATTTGTCCACCAAATGAAACATATAGCAGAAGCAAAGTAATGCAAGCGGCACAAATGGTTGGCTCACCACCGAGGAAGTGGAACACCTTCTGCTTTGTCCACTCATACCATGGCACCCTGCACTTTCTGATCAACTGCATCTACAGAGAAATAAACATTGGAAATTCAAAATTCTCCACGGACATTATAGTGCCGCCTCTCTCAATTCTTCCCACAATTCCCTGGTTCCCTCAAAATTGCGCGGCCACAAACAAACCAGCGTGCACAAATTGAGTCGAGCACCAACTGAAACCAACAAAAAATCCCATGTGATGGCGCAATTCTAATAGATCGGACCAGACTGGCACTGAATTTTTTTTTTTTTTGCTAGCATAGGAAAACTGGCATCAAAATGGTAATTTCAGTCATCATTCATTAGTGTCACTCTACAAAGCTCAATGAAACCACGCTGACCAGCAAAATAAATGTGAAACTTTGAGTCCTATAGTTAAAAATTGCATACTGATACTTACTAACTGAGCAAATTTATCCATTTCCTAATTAACTCCAAACACTTGTGACAAATATTATTGTACATACGAAAATGATTGGTTATGCCAAGAGCTGAAGCCAAAACTTAAACAGGTTT
The DNA here is from genome assembly GCA_904845875.1 of Miscanthus lutarioriparius. NCBI lineage: Eukaryota > Viridiplantae > Streptophyta > Magnoliopsida > Poales > Poaceae > Miscanthus > Miscanthus lutarioriparius. The sequence continues at coordinate 96,977,368 of CAJGYO010000010.1, read as the reverse complement.
GATTGAAGTGCAGGCATTATCTTTTCCTGGTACTGAGATTAGAATGTCGAGAGTAAAAAATGGCAGGCATGATACACATAACAAAATGCTTTATCTATGTCTGAATAAGGTTTACTACTGGAGCGCGGACCAAAATTTGAAGCTTCATTATTTGAGCATACTATTTCACTCCAGGTAGGTTAAAAAATAAGATCGTCATGGTCAACCTAAATCATTTTGTCAGACCGAGCTGGTGCTGGAATGAAAGAATTCAATAGTATTGTCTGAGCATGAGCTAACCTGAATTTGACTCAGTTTCTTTGGAAAAAGCAGGTCCTTTTGCTGTGGTCAATGACAATGATGGATCACCTCACCCGAATTACAATCTAGAGAAACTGTAGTGTACCAATCAGCATGCAAAGGAATGAAACAAGGCCAAATCTAAACCACAATCTTGCTCATCATTACTTAGGCAGTATAGCAGTCAAGTAATGGATATCGAAATTATATGTGTACTGTGCTTTAAGACATATCAGATCATACACGGAAATGCCAACAATTAATGACCATAAGTTCTGAAGTGTAATTATGTGCCACACATACCAAATTGCTTTATGTATGTCTGAATGAGGTATACTACTGGAGCATAGAGCCAAATCTGAAGCTTCATTATTTGAGCATATTATTTCACTCCAGGTAAGTAAAAAAATAAGATCATCATGATCAACTTGAATAATTTTGTAAAACTTAGATGGTGCTAGACTACCACGAAGCTACCCAATCAAGAAACATCATCCCAAGTCCTAGCTCTTTCACTGTTACCATCTTGCACAGAGAGAAGAGAAAGGAATACTCACTGCCATGTCCATTCCTTTTCCTAGTAAACCCTACAGAGCTTCCTCCACATGAGCTTTGTCAGAATTTGTGAATACCTGCAGTAACCAAATGTAGGCTAATAAAAATGCTCTCTGCGACCATTTTTCCAAACATACCATTTCATAACACAGCATGAGTTACCTTAAGGCCAGCCATTGTAGTGCCATATTCCTTGTACAGGTCCAGGCACAAATCTGCAATTTGGCATTCTTCAAACATTCAAATCATTCGTTGACTATCTAAAAATTCAAGAAAACAACAATTAACCAAAGACATGTTATTTCATTTCATCGAATCATTAAAGTGAGTGCAGCTTTGCTTTACCTTCAAAACAATAGCTCCACCAGCGTTTTATGGACGCAATTGACATCAGGTAAGAGTGTAAGACATTTTACAGAAATTTGACAGTGTTTGGTTCTTTTCAATCATAGCAAAGAAGATCAAAAGAAGATCCAGATCAGGAACCAAAAAAACAGAACAATTGGTGGTCCCAATATCAGGAAAATGAAGATAAGAAATTCATGACCCCAGTTACTTCAGTACTTATCAAACACTGCAAGTTGCCAATTTTCACACATATATATTCCTACCTAGCTAGTAACAAATAAAAATAAAAATAGAAAATGTGAACGCATCTTGTTAAAACCATGTTGAGCCTCTATAACAAAAGTTGAATAAAGAGAGAACGATGAGTCCATAATCTGCATTTCATATGCATTACTGTTTCACATCACTAGTGCATTCGTGCTCTAAATGAGAAGTTGTTTCTCCTCTCCATAACAGAACAATTGGAGATATACTTATTTCTTATTTGAAAGCAAGGACAGAATCTGCAGGCATGGTACATGGAGAATGGATCTGGGCACATACCATTGGATTCCTAGAGGATGGGTGCAGCAGCTCATCTCGCTTCGGATTCTTGGCGGAGGAGGGCAGTAGCTCGTCGTGATTCCATAAGGAGGGCCAGAGAGGGGCAGCATCTCGTCCCGATCGACCTACTGCGCAGGGACGGTATGACCTCCAAACCAATACCAATCATTATCAACAAACAAAAAGCAAGGCACACGGACCTAGATGAGAAGCGTGTCCATGGCCATCTGCTATGGCGCCGCCGCCCTTGATCCGGTGAGGAGACGACAGTTCTAGCCATGGGGGCACTGGATCTGGCTGCACACGGCATAGGGAGAGAGAGAGGAGGCGGAGGCAGGCTCGGCGCTGGGCGCTCGTGACCTCTAGGGTTTCCTGTAGCACAAGACCGCATGCGGAGTAGAGGGAGGAGGTGGCGCTGGGAGGCAACCACCGGCGGGGCCCGGTCGTGTCGCAGAGGAGGGGGCGCGCATGGAGGGAGACGGCCTCGTCCCCGGTGGCGGCGGCTCCAGAGCACGAGTAGGCGAGCTGCTCCCTGCCCGCGGCGATGAGCCTGGTGATGTCCTTGCACTCCATGATGGCAAAGAGTAGGTCGAGGCGGTCCTCCACCACGGCACCGACGGAGCCTAGGATGCGGCACATGTTGTCCTCGATCGGGAGCGCCACGTCGTGGCCTCACGTCGCCCGGCAACGCCCCGTCCGCCGTGGCCTCCCAACGCCTAGAGGCGGCGCGCCTGCAGTGGCCTCGTCAACCGGCGGCGGCTAGGGTTACACAAAAGCCTAGGAGCCGCGTGGGGCGGCCGCAGGCGAGGGCACCAGGAGTGGGGCAGCAGGCCGGAGAGGCGTCGGTGCGAGGGTTGGGGGACTTGCGGAATCGTGAGGAGGTCCCACCTGCCGGCGCCGTGGGATCGCATGCGTGTGCGGACGGATGAACCAAAACAAATGTCGCACAAAAAAATATCCATGCTTTGTTCTTTTTAGTTGTAGGAGATACGGAAGTGAGACTCTACCCAGCCGGTAGGACGACGTGCGTCACCCAGCTTCGCTCAGCCCGGCGCTCACACGCTCGCTCCCCCACATGGTGCCAGCCGCGTCTCATGCACTCACCCCCATCAATTGCCCACCCGGCGTAATTATTCCCTCTAATTTCCACTCCACATGGGACCCATACGATCACATCTTATCATATGCCACATGTGCAATAGATGGAATACGAGAGCCCGATCCAATCCTCGTCCGGCGTCGTGCGCCCCTCGCCCTTCGTGATCATCCGACGATCATGAGCGAATGAAAAAAGGAAATCCCTCAATCTCGCTATGTAATTGATCTTTTCCAATGTCAACAAAGATCTCTTCCCTTCCCAACGCAATAGGCACCAAAATGAAAACCCCGGCAATCAACGCAATCAAGCATATCAACTTTGCATGCGCGACAATCCCGACGAATGAAGGATGCAGTTGTTTTCTCCCTCTTCTTCTGGTTTTGCATACGCAGCATGCAAGGAAATCCACGGGACCACGAACAACAAGGGAAGTCAAATCATCAATTGCCAATTAAACGTAGTCATAGAGATGACTTCCTCCGCGCGACTTGGCCCGGCAAAACTCCACGCGCTCCGTTCATTGACTTCATTCCAAAATAAAATCGGCACCCACAACGTTACCAAAAAGATGATGTCTCGCAAAAAAGGAAACGAGAATCAATCATCGACGCCTTCGGCGATCAGCACGTTCGAGCCTGCAAATAGATCGACGATCCTCGCCGGTCTGCGGATCGTTCTCCAACTGAATCCTCATGACGCCACGGCACTCGACCTGCAGTCCGCCGAGCCTGCAACATATCGCCGATCTCACCACCCCCGAAGCCTGCAACAGAACAGTCCTCGCTAGGTCTGACGATCGTGGCGCACCCCACGCCACTATACGATCGAGCAGCAACAGATCGACACCCCATGCCCTCTGTAGGATCGGGCAGCAACAGATTGACGATACTCGCAGCCTCTACTTCCTCCTCGCCGCGCCGCCTGTCCAGGTTTTCCCTCCCTCCCTACTATTCATAATCCTGCAAGGGCCTACTGTTCATGATCCGGCACGCGCATGGGAGTGTGGCTAGCACGTATGATGGCATGCGGGTTTAGTAATTCAAAAACAACATAGCCCAGGTGTTTGTATCTGACTTCTGTTCATTGTAGCAGCTTGCCCAGTAAAGTGAACATTTGAATTTGCATCAGGTTTTTGTATGTGCTCTGTTCTGTTCCATATTTCTATGTTGTATCTGATGTTTCCAAGAAATAAGTGAACATCTGAATTTGCATAAGGGTTTTGCAAAACTTAGCGGCCAAGGAGCCTGATTTAGTTCCCTTGATTTCATCTTGGAAGTGTTCTATGGCGAAAGAGACACCAAAGCACTGCATGGTACCATGTTCATAGAGATCAGTGAAAAACTAGGTTCAACATCAAGGTCCAGACTCTTGATTGACATTTTCTCCCTTCACTTTCATAAGTAAATTTGATGGTACATAATTGGTTTATCCTAAATGCAGATGTTTGTTAGCTTGCAAAATTGATATTTTGGTAATACATACTGAAGATAGCAGTATCCCTGTGATAATCAGTTAGCTCACTAAATATTTGGTTTTATGTTTTCTTTAGCTCATGGTATTTAACGTGAGACGGTGAGGAGCAACAAGTATGGCTATATGACAGAGAGACAGGGAATGACTTAATATGGCCTGTCATGGTATTCAGAAGTTCTATACAGTAATAAGAGATCTCCAGAATTAATACTGACTTTTCTTTAGCTTGCCTGGAGCTAGAGGTGAAATTTCTTTGTTCCGGTTCTCTTTCTTACACTTTATTTGATACATCATGTCCCATCAAGTTGGCAAAAAATAGAAAGATAAAGAAGCTCCTCAATAGGAAGATACCTGCAAAGAAAAAATTGTTCTAATGAAAGGGATATTCTAGAATTGTAGAGGTCTGCGCGACCTTGCTAAACATACTCTTTTTACATGATGTGGCCGAAGATAATAGACTTGATTTTATAGCTTTATCAAAACCAACAGAAATAGTTTCTTGACTCAGTGTCTGGAAAATTTCTGTGTGGGGGCTGATTTCGTTTGGCATTGGTGGTGTCCTCGGGATATGTCCGGGGGATGCTAATGGGAATAAATCAAAATTGTTTCGAAGTAGAAAATATTGTCGATGGTGACTACCATATCAAGTTTGTCTTAAGAAATAAGATAGACGATTTTCGATGGGCCCTTTTGTCTATATATGGAGCAGCACAAGAAGAGCACAAAGAGAACTTTTTATCAGAGTTAGTATGAGAATGTACCAGCTGCGGGGATCTACCTTTCCTAGTAGGGGGGATTTCAATATAATTAGGAACCCATCGGAAAAAAATAATTCAATATATAATAATAAGTAGCCACTTCTCTTCAATGTCATTATTGAAACTTTGAATTTAAGGGAACTAGAGATGACAGGTAGAAAATTCACATGGGCTAATTATGCTGAAATTCCAACTTATGAAAAGTTAGACCATATCTTGGTGACAACTGACTGGGAACAAAAATTTCCATTAGCTACTGTCCAGGCCCTCACCCGAGAAATCTCCGATCACACACCACTTTTACTAGATGGAGGGGAACCATCTCACAGAGGCAACGTTAGGAATTTTAAATTCGAACTAGGGTGGCTGACAAGGGATGGTTTTTTTATCTGGTAAAAGAGGTTTGGGAGTCTGAGAATAGGGGTAGATCACCCATGGAACGGTGGCAAAATTAGATTACAAGGCTGCGACGTTTTCTTAGAGGTTGGGCTAGAAATATGGTTTCCCAAAACAAGAAACATAAATTAGACCTGATGGCTAAGATAGATAACTTTGATAGAAAGGTAGAAACAAGTTTGTTGTCACCTCGGAGAAGTGGAGCTTAGACATCATCTTAAACGGCAATTAACTAAGTTGATGAGAGAAGAGATCTTTTGGCTCCAGCGATCAAAAGCAACAAAGTTATTGCAAGGGGATGATAAAACTAAGTATTTTCATCTGGTGGCAAATGGGAGACATAGAAAAACAAAAATCATATATCTAGAGCAGGAAGAAGAAACTATTGTTGGGGATGCGAATTTGAAAGACTATATAACTGAATATTATAAACGACTGTTTGGACCTCATATACAGAATTCTTTTTCAATGGACAAAACTTTGAGGCGTGACATACCTCTTGATGTAGACAAGGTCCGATCTTCCGAAAGGTATGATAGCATTGATTGGTGGAGACTCGACATTCATGATCTAGGCTTCGAACCAAGACTGATTCGGACCCCGCAACCGTTACACCACTGCTCCGTTGGTTATCAACCACGCGAACGCGATTGACCTCGCCGAGAAGGCTTTCCTGCAAGCGAATCGAGAATACAAGCAAGAACGGGATGAACGCAATTTGAAATTGCAAATAAATATGAGACTTATGATAACGAGAAGAAGTTCAAGTCTTTATTCAAAAGGACTAATCGCCACAGGCGAACAAGATCAAGAACAGGGGCCCTAGTTCACGACAAGCAGCCTTGGTAGCACAGTTGCAGCAAAATGATGTCTGTTTCACGAGGAAATCAAGAACTAAACAAAACCCAAACCCTAAGGAGAGCGAAACGGCTGCTAATTATAGAGCCTCGAATGTCACCCCCTGGACGCGCCCCCTAATGGGTCCAAACACGATACACGGTCCAACGGACCAAAAGATGGTGCCGTAGCACCCTAGCAGATTCTGGACGCTGACTTGTTTCGACGATTCCTGTTGATTTTGAAGGGATTTTGATGTGAGACCACTTGCATTGGCTTTCTTATCTAATTAGATTTCCATCCATATGTGGATCTTTGAAAACGGAGCTCGGACGCACCCGTGTGACTAGTTTTATGACATACTGGTCCTGGAACCCGAGATGGGCTCGAACTTGATTTGGGCCTCCACCTTGGTGACTCGAACCGGATGAGCTTCGGGCCTCCTTCTCGGTTAGGGCACCCTCGCTGATCTCCTCGTCCTCTATCTCCAAGCATGGTCATATGCATGGAGCTCATGTCCTTATCATCCTCCCTTTCTTGATGAAAAGTCGTCCTCGGCGTCGATTTTGCTTGAAGTCGATCCTGCACAACATGAGGACAAACGAGGTTTCCGAAATAATAGGAATGGACAATGTTGTGAGAAAGAATATGACCACATGTCTAGGTTTGTAGCATGTCTTGTCCTACAGACATGTAGTCTGCTCGATTGAAATACACACGATCTTTGCCAATACTATCCTGCAAAAGATTAGTACTAACAAGCAACATATGCTCCCTTTCTTTGGATTCCACTTGTGTTTGAAAAGCAAAACTAGAGGAATATGGCATAACAACAGTGTTGATTTTACTATCCTCTAGTTGATCATTACTTTGCACAACAAAAGGAGAATTTGGATTTGTACAACTGTAAACTCGTTATATCAAATATTGTCCTTGGTTGTTATATTTGCCAAAAACATGATATGTATGTCTAGAGAACCATGACAAATCAGCATATGCATAAAGTTTCTCCTCTAAATAACTAACATTGCATAGAACATCAAATTCAATGTAACCCAAAGTATTTAAAGAAGATAAAAGTTTCAGCTCTTCAACATCACTAGCATTATGAATAACATATTTATTTTCAGCACAAATGTTCAATTCCAACACACATATAGCATGATCATTCATTAATGGTTGCATAGGTATAACATAAATTTCATCATACAAGTCATCTTTGTCACAAGGAACATCAAGCAAAGCATCTTGTGACAAAGGTAAATCAAGGGAAGGTTCCACTAATATTTGCTCTATCATAGCATGATTCGTGGAAGAATTCAGCACATCAAGAGAACTCTCACCTTCTGTGAATTTAGCATCATGGGCATTACCTTTGCTCTCATGTTTAGCATGAGTAATAGTTGATGGTTCTGAATTTTCACATGAGGCCGTGAGCATCTCATTTTCTATCACGTCATCCTCGCTCTTTTGTACATTGTCCTGTAAAAGGTTAGGCATAGCAGGAGGAATAACAAGAGATTGATCTAGTTGATGCACCTCATCATTTGAATTAATTACAAGAGATGGATTAACAAAATTTTCTCTCATAAGATTTTTCATATCATTCCATGTGTGAGGTTTATCTAAAAAACTTAAAGACTCCCACCAAGTTGATGCAGATTGTCTCAAAACACTAGTTGCATTTTTAATTTTCCTCCGTTCGCACATATAACTTTGTGCAAAAATATTATCTATTTTAGTTTTCCACTCAATGTACTCATCAGCACCAATACCATCATAAGTAGGCGGGGAAGAAAGAATAGATTGACCTACGGGTGGAGGTGTAGCAGCAATAGTGCGTGGCTCATGCATCATTGATGTCTCATATCGGTACATGTTGTAACCTGTCATTGTTAGCATCAAACAAGAAAACACACAAGTATGTATTTTCCTATCAGCTACTATAGGATGTGGTCAAGGAGTAAAGTCACACACTCTCAAGCGTCTTACCACGGTCTTAAAGTGTTCTTACCAAAGCAACAGGCGGTGCAATCAATCGGTGACTATGATACCATTGTAGCTTGAGTGTAACGGTTGCAAAGCGAACCTATACTTGGTTAGAAGAAAGTGGAGCTTGGACAGGCCCAATATAGTAGCAAGGAATAGCAATATTCACGACTGAATAGCAAAACTGAATAAGTATCCCAAGTACTTGTCTTAGTTGCTGGCCTATTCACGTTCCAAGTACCAGATGTATCAAGTGATGTGAACAGCAAGCAATATGATTAGGAACAAGGTGGAAATCAGCACACGCAAACACAGCTCAAATGGCGCTCTCTATGTGCTCTCTAGATATTGTTCCACTTTTGCCCCTCTCTTTTTCTTTATTTTTGGGCTGTCGTTGTTTTTTTGGGATTCTTTGACTTTTTTATTTTTTTTGATATTTTTCTTCACTTAGGAGCACAAAAGAAGTAACCACAAAAAATATGAGCTTAAACAAGTGAAAGGCGTGTCCTATGGAAAATTCAGAAGACGTGCTCAAAATTGACAAAAACTTTGAGACCACGAAAAGAGGATCTTGTGACCAGTTTTTGGCCAAAATAAAAATTTTAAACCCGACAAAGAGGGGGACGAGCGGATCCAAAAAAATTCTGATCGATTTTGATATATGGAACGTCAAAATCTGAGTTTGTATGCGAAAACTAGATCAGTTTTGAGAACTGACTCCGAATTAGAAGATAAAACGGGAACAATATGCGCAAAAGTTATTGTGGCGGCTATGGATAGATGCAAAAAGTGAAGATAAGTGTAAAAAATATATGGCGTGGACTAGGGTTTGATGAATACAAAGGAAACACAGCAAGACTTGAAGGTGTTCACGGATTATGATGAAAAACAAAGGGAATGACACAAACTGGACTAAAAACGATCTAAAACCAGCAACCAGAACTTGCCCTAGGACACAAACTCAACAACACAAAACAGAGACGAAATTGTATGGCACAACGAGGCTATAGGATAAGGAATATGAGGCGGTGTATATTTTTTGGCTTTTTGTGGACTATAGGTAAAACAAAAACAGTAACAATCTAAAAGGGAAAATAAAAGTATACCTAACGGGCAACAAGGTCTCTGATACCACTTGATGTAGACAAGACCCGATCTTCTGAAAGGTATGATAGCGTCGATTGGTGGAGACTCGATGTTCACGATCTAGGCTTCGAACCAAGACTGATTCGGACCCCCACAACCGTTACACCAATGCTCCGTTGGTTATCAACCACGCGAACGCGATTGACCTCGTCGAGAAGGCTTTTCTACAAACGAATCGAGAACACAAGCAAGAACAGGATGAACGCAATCTAAAATTGCAAATAAATATGAGGCTTATGATAACAAGAAGAAGTTTAAGTCTTTATTCAAAAGGACTAATTGCCACAGGCGAACAAGATCAAGAACAGGGGCCCTGGTTCACGGCAAGCAGCCTTGGCGGCACAGTTGCAGCAAAACGACGTCTGTTTCATGAGGAAATCAAGAACTAAACAAAACCCAAACCCTAAGGAGAGTGACGGCTGCTAATTATAGAGCCCCGGACGTCACCCCCTGGACGCGCCCCCTAATGGGTCCAAACACGATACACGGTCCAACGGACCAAAAGACGGTGTCGCAGCACCCTGGTAGATTCTGGACGCTGACTTATTTCGATGATTCTCGTTGATTCTGAATGGCTTTTGATGTGAGACCACTTGCATTGGCTTCCTTATCTAATTAGCTTTCCATCCATATGTGGATCGTCGAAAATGGAGCCTGGACGCACCCGTGTGACCAGTTTTATGACATACTGGTCCTGGAACCCGAGATGGGCTCGAACTTGATTTGGGCCTCCGCCTTGGTGACTCGAACCGGATGAGCTTCGGGCCTCCTTCTCGGTTAGGACACCCTCGTTGATCTCCTCGTCTCTATCTCCAAGCATGGTCATATGCATGGAGCTCATATTCTTATCACCTCAAGTGTCGGAGGAGTAGAATGAAGTATTGGTGGCTCCATTCAGCGAGGAGGAGGTCAAAATGGCAGTCTTCGATATGGAACATAACAAGGCACTGCCGGATGGCTTTCCTATAGAATTTTACCAATTCTTTTGGGATGTTGTCAAGCAAGATTTGATGAGCCTCTTTTATGAATTCCATGCGGGAGACTGCCCATTCATAGTTTAAACTTTGGGGTAATTACACTATTACCCAAGATCACTGACGTGATCTAGATACAACAATATAGGCCTATTTGTCTCTTAAATGTGTCTTTTAAGATTTTTACAAAGGTGCTAAACAATAGAATTTTGAAAGTGACAGATAAACTGATAGGTCTGTCTTAGACAGCCTTCATTCCGGGATGCTATATAATGGAAGGAGTTGTTATACTACATGAAACAATACATGAGTTGCATAGGAAAACACAAGATGGAGTGATCTTAAAACTAGACTTTAAAAAAAGCGTATGATAAACTAAAGTGACCTTTTATACAATAAGTCCTCAAAATGAAAGGATTCTCACCAGTTTGGTGTGAATGGATTTCAAAAGTCATGACTAGAGGGAGTGTTGCAGTAAAGATCAATGATAATTTAGGCCATTACTTCCAAACAAGAAAAGGAGTGCGCCAAGGGGATCCGCTATCTCCAATCTTGTTTAATATAGTGGTTGACATGCTGGTAATTCTTATTTCACGAGCAAAAGAGGCCGAACAAATCCAAGGAGTGGTTCCGCATTTGGTAGATGAAGGACTCTCAGTCCTTCAGTACGCGGATGACACTATTATCTTTATGGACAATGATCTAGAGAGGGCCAAAAATATGAAGCTCCTGCTTTGTGCTTTTGAACAACTATCAGGACTCAAGATTAATTTCCATAAGAGTGAATTGTTTTGTTATGGAGCAGCCAAAAATAATCAAAATGAATATGCACAAATTTTTGGGTGTAATGTAGGATCATTCCCCTTTAGATACATAGGAATTCCTATGCACCATAGAAAGCTCATGAATAAGGACTGGAAACATGTTAAAGAAATATTTCAAAAGAGATTGAGCGGTTGGAGGAGTAAGATGCTGTCGGTAGGAGGGAGGCTTGTTCTCATTAACTCGGTTCTAAGTAGTCTTCCCATATTCATGATGTCTTTTTTTGAAATACCTAGAGGGGTTTTCAAGAAGTTGGATTATTTTAGATCTCGATTTTTTTGGCAGAGTGATGAACACAAGAAAAAATATAGACTGACAAAGTGGAGGTAGTATGTACACCTAAAGACCAAGGAGGATTGGGAGTCCTAAATCTAGATGTTCATAATAAGTGCCTCCTAAGCAAGTGGCTTTTCAAATTGTTAAATGGAGATGGGGTTTGGCAACAATTGCTTAAGAATAAATATTTAAGGGATAAAACTTTGACACAGGTTCAATACATGTCCGGGGACTCTCAGTTTTGGACTGGCCTCATGAAGGTCAAGGATAAGTTCCTTTCGATGGGTAGGTTTGATCTAGGTGACGGGTCCCAGGTGCGTTTTGGGAGGATTCATGAATAACGCCACGCCCATTGAAAACGCTCTTCCCGACACTATACAACATTGTGAGAAAGAAAAGTGCGTCTGTTAGGGTCACTATACTGTGTACGACGCTATTAAATGTAGCTTTTAGGAGATCTCTGATGGGGGTTAATTTGCACGCGTGGCACAATGTGGTGGCCATGGTTGCAGATGTACATCTAAGAAACCAGAGAGATCGCTTTGTGTGGGGGCTGCTTCAAAATGGGTTGTTCTCAGTCAATTCCATATACAGAGTTTTGTTAGGTGTACAGGCTTTACCATATAACACTTTAATTTAGAAACTTAAACTACCTCTCAAAATTAAAGGGTGTAATTTTAACGAAAGATAATTTAGTTAGGCGGCGGTGGCAAGGAGATATGAAGTGTTGTTTTTGTTCCTCCAACGAGTCCATACAACATCTATTCTTTGACTATCATTATGCTAAATTCTTGTGGAGAATTGTTCATGTTTCTTTTAACCTAAAACCGTCAAATAGTGTACACAATTTGTTTACAAGTTGGTTGGAAGGGTTAAACAGGAAAATAAAATCTCAAATTCTTGTGGGTGCAAGTGCTATTTGCTAGGCGCTTTGGTTAACCCGGAATGGTATTGTGTTTGACAAGGCCCTAGCACCATCTTATTTGCAGGTTATTCTCAAGGGGACTTATTGGACCAGGTATTGGTCCCTACTTCAGAAGGAGGAGGATCGCCATACGATGAAGGGATTGTAGAACTATTGAGACAGCCGCGATAAGTTCAAGCGAACAGGGCCATCAGCTTATTGAAATCTCTATGCAGCATCACTTGATTACCAAAGATGCTTGCAAGTTATTACAAATAAAAGACACAAGGTTAAAAAGGCATGACATAACAATAATAGAGAGTGTGTTCATGACTCATGTGAAAAGGGAAAATAAATACCAGACTCAAGGTATAGTTTCAGGTTATTACTAATCTGCAGTGCTGTTATTACTAGACAGTTGAGAATCAGCAGGAGTGACTCCATCCTGCTGAGATAAAACAGCTTGCCAGCACAGATTAATACCGTTGTTTCTCAATGTGACTCAGAATTATCATCACGAAGCACCGCCACAGTTGACAAGCCATCGAACAATGGTTTTTCATCCACACAACCAGCATTACCGTCCATCGAGAAGAAGTCATGGTGGACAAGACTTTCTTTGAACCTATGCCTGCTAAGCTTCAGATAAACGCTCCATTCATACTGGGCCAGCAAACTGCCATTGGCACCAGAAATGTGCTGCACATGTTTCCACAGGTTGCCTGATCCCACACTTTGAGAAAGGACGAGCACATCGAGCACATCTCCTTCTGGGTCCAGCACTGGTAGCAGAGAATAAACCAACCCCGGCAATTTGATCCGGTGGTTCATAGACCAGGACCAGCTCCCGTGATCCTGTAGCACCCAGAGATCAGCCGTGCCACCGCCGTAGTGGTACAATCCAAGGGCGCCACTGTTCATCTGAAACAGCAGTTGCTGGAAGGACTCGGCCATGGTGTCGAACGCGACCATGTTGTTGACCTTGCCGTTGCCGTCGGGCAGCATTACCGGCTGCCAGTAGATCTTGCCGTCTGCCACGACGTGCGGGTGAAAGTACACCATCATCGGCATCGCATCGCCATTACCATATCCCCGGACGCCCACGGCGCGGGAGGCTCTCCGACGCACCTGAGCTCGCGGGACCCAACGGTGTGCACGTGGTACACGGCGCGGCCGTCCTCGGCTCTCTCCAAGCAGCACAGCACCCGGTACGACCCGAACGGGCGGTGAGGGTAGAGAGCGGAGATGCAGGAGGCGCCGTGGAGCAGCGTAAGGGGCGCGCGCTGGCGGGTCGCCGGGTTGCAGATCTGGAGGCCGCCGTTGGCGAGGAGGATGAGGAGGCCGTCGCAGGAAGCGAGCACGTTGAGGTCGCCCGCGTTGGCGGCGGTCCAGCCCGTCGTCCGCGCGACGGGGCGCCGCTCGCCGGTGCGGTGATCCAGGGCGTCGATCCTCCTCTCCTCGGTGGTCCTGTCCCCTTTGGTGAGGAGCGGGAGCGAGGGCTGGCGGCGGTGGTGGGCGAGGAGGAATTTGGCGTCTGAGGTGAGGCGGCGGCGCCAGGAACGGCAGACGGCGCGGCACCGGAGGAGGGTCTTCGCCGGCACACGAATCAGGATCTCCCAGACAACGAGATCCTCGGGGAGCAGGGGGCCGCCGCCGGCCGCTGCTGCCATGATAATGGCCGTGATTGATCTTGGAGAAATCAGAATTTTTTTTTTAGCAAAACTTGGAGAAATCAGAAATGGATAGGTACTCCAGAAGGATCCCCTTTGGCTATACTAGGGTTCTCTTGTTGGGTTGGGCTATTTTTCATGGGCCGAATGACACAACATGTTGGCTGTGTGCTACAATGTCGGATACCCACGGGTACCCACGGGCGAAGTTGCTTACCCGACCCGACCCGCACATTTGAGGGTACCCGACCCAATCTTACCCGTGGGTGAAATTTCTTACTCATGCCGGCCTCCACTCAGGGCTCCTTTGGATTCAACCATTCCCTAGTGGATTGGAGGGATTGAGGGGTAGGTTGATCCAAAGGAGCCCTCATAAGGTACGAAACATGCGTGTATTCATGCCCGCGGGTCAAACTGTCATACGCGTTCTAGTATAGGGGTAAAGCAATAAGAACTGAAAATTCCAAATTTTAGATTTATCACTAAAACAGTTAGGTAGCCTAATGTGCCATTATTTTATTTTTTATCTATCCCACAACATATAAATGATACGGTTATTTTGTATGAACCATGATATTGATTAGCAAAAAACATAAAAATTATTGTTATTTATTTTGAACAATATCCAATGCACTTTAGAAAACTATTGTCTCAGTCCTAAAGATAAAATGGCATGGGTAGGTTAAACTATTTTAAGTTTGAGTAGATTTGTATAAAACATTAGCAACATTTGTATATCTAAATATATTTATTATGAAAATATATTTAATGGTTAATCTAATTATACTAATTACACATCATTAATATCAATAACCTAGTGTATATTTTGTTAAAGTTAAAAATATTTGACTTTTTAAGAAATGAGAATGACACTTTCTGTGGGAAAAATGAAGTATGTATAATATGGATCGGAAAAGTATTGAAGAGAGAATCTAGAAACCTTTAAGTAGTCGAAAACAAGTACTTTTTGTGCAAGTAGGTTGGTGCTAATAAACTCAGTTCTCGCAAATTTGCCTACGTTCATGTCTATTTTTTTATTGCCCAAGAAAAGTATTTAGGAAGGTTGACATCTTACATCAAAATTTTTCTTATAGAATGGTCAATATAAAAATATATATATATAATGAAGCGGGATACTTTGCTAACCGAAAGAGCGAAGAGGCACATAATTCAAGACTTAGACATAGTCCCTCCGTGACTTTGACAAAGTTTACGAAAGACCAACATCTATAATATAAAATAGTTTAATTAAATTTTCTGTAAATATGTTTTAACGGTGTATTTATTTGAACTTGTAAATGCTACTATATTTTTCTAAAAACTTTGTCATCTAGAGATATTGGACTCGAGAAAAAGGTCAAAGTGAACTATAGTTAAGATAAAGAGAGTACAAAATAAGTGCATGTTGAGTAATCCCTCCGTCCCAAAATAGTCGATGTTTTTTATAGCATTCAGATTACTTGACCACATTCTTTCTTTCTAATGCACCCTTCTCTTTTCCCAATACATCACTATCTCTATCTCTCTCCTTCTCATAAGAGATATTTTGATTGTTAGCTATAACATTGGTATCTCTGCACAATCACATAACGTCCATTATTTTGTAACATATGGAGCAAGTGGCTAATTAAGCCACAGTACACAATACCGAGAGAGTTTGGCAAGACTTATTTCAAATCAAATATGTTCGAAACCTCATACTAATAAGTGGTTAAAAAGTTGTTGACACACACTTTTAGTCGAGTCATGTGGTTAACTGATTAATGGCCTAATTCATAAGTATCTCGAGGTTTAAGCTTTTAAGTGGAAACCAAAATAGATTTTGGAGGTATATGATTATGAATCCATGCTTTGAAATTCCAGTACCATGCTTTGTTTTTTGTTGTTGAATGGAAATACAACAAGAACTGGTTGCAAAAAAAGTAAGTGACACATCCTTGTTGCAAGGGTTGCTAATATAAACTTGGCAGAGAAAAAGGCTATATATATGCAAGAAATTTGGCATATGAATAAACCTCTAAAAATAATAGAAATATTTGCGCAGTCACAGAACAGACGGTACCATTGCATGAGTCAAGTAGTGACTAATAGATGCCGTGATTTTTTTTTTTTGACAAAGGAGATAGGGAGTGGACAGCGCCCGCGAGTCTAGAGAGATGCCACGTCTGGACGCCCACACCTGCTACCCGCCCCAAAAGATAACATCAAACACGTCTGGTGCACTGAGACACACATATAACAATAACGCGCGCGGGGTCCAAAACTGTCAGACACAACATTGACCGACACGGCACGACACCCATGCGACTCGACTGGACTCGAAACACTCATGTATGCATGCACCTCTTTCCCCAGCCCACCCGCACGATGCTAATGTGCCCTGCCTTATGCTACTGCTGTCACGCCTGCCTTTCTGCTGCTGTGGCACACAAGCGCCTACTACTACGGTACGCATGCGGCTGCTGCTGCACATGTACGTGGGGGGGCCGTCGTGCTCACTTTGCTTCCCGCACACATGCGGGGACCGCTGTGCCTGAGGGGACCACTTGCTCCGCCTGTGCCCACTCCCCGCGCCTGCTCGTGGAACACTTGGAACATGTAGTATTTGCTGCAACATACGTCAGAAAACAGATGAAACATTTAAAACATACGCTTGCAACATATGTGTATGGGCACTGCAACATATGCAATATCCAGATAAAACACTTGCAACATACGTTTGATACAGCTAAAACATTTGAAAACATACACTTTATAGCATACGTGTATGGCCACCGCAACATGTGCAACATTCAGATAAAAATACTTGCAACATACGTTTGGAACAACTGAATCATTTGAAAAAATACAATTTGCAGCGTATGTGTATAGCTAGTGCAACATATGCAACATCCAGATAAAATAACTTGCAAACATACATTTAAAAGCAGCTGAAATATTTAAAACATACACTTACAACATACGTATATAGACATTACAACATATAGAACACAAGATCTACTTTTGCAACATCCAAATAAAACATAAGCAACATACATCTGAAACGCATAAGACATACGGTTGTAACGTGTGCTTGGCTACTTGCTGTCGCCTAATGGAGGCTCGTTGACGCGGAGCTGGGGAGCTCGACGCCGGTGCGGAGGTCGCCCACAGTGGCTGTGCGCAGCGCGAGCCGGCGGGGAGGCGCGAGGCGCGAGGTTCGAGAAGTGGGTGGCGCGAGGCACGAGACGCGGGTGGGACGTGCGAGGCACGAGGTGCAACGGCGTGAGGCACGGGAACATGCGGGTCTGTCCCGTTCGGCCAGACGAACGCTCGGTAGAGAGGTTGGAGATAATATGTTATCGATGGTTTTGACCCAAATTAAGCGTTAAATAAGTGGACTCACGGGCCAGTCAAACGGT
The DNA here is from genome assembly GCA_904845875.1 of Miscanthus lutarioriparius. Classification (NCBI taxonomy): domain Eukaryota; kingdom Viridiplantae; phylum Streptophyta; class Magnoliopsida; order Poales; family Poaceae; genus Miscanthus; species Miscanthus lutarioriparius. The sequence continues at coordinate 96,959,898 of CAJGYO010000010.1, read as the reverse complement.
AAATTCCGATTTGTATCAGAAAAGTTTCTAGACCTGTATTCTACTACAACTAAAAAGAACAAAGCGTGGACATCTTTTGGTGCGACATTTGTTTTGGTTCGTCCGTCTGCCCACCCCGTGCGATACCCCGCGCGATAGAAAAAGAAACTGTCATCCATGCGATCCCCGCCTGCTTTGAAGGAAACCAATCGATCACCTGAGCCTACATGCATGGAAGGAAACAATAATCATGTATGGAAGGAAACAATCATGTATGGAAGAAAACAATAATCGTGCATGGAAAGAAACAATAATCATGCATGGAAGAAAACAATAATCATGTATGGAATCATGCATGGAAGGAAACAATAATCATGCATGGAAGGAAACAATAACCATTTACTCTTTTTTCAAATAGTGGTCTTCATTTCGGAGCCCTTCATGCAGTTTAATAATGGCTGGGGAGCTAGGCTTGCGAGAACTTACTCTTAATTGGGTTGCGAGCTAGAGATGTAGCACTTCAATGTGTGTCTTGGTTGAGTTCTACAATTGCCAAAAATTAATGGTGCTGATAAGATTGGCAATCCTGTAACTCTGCAGTACCTTTCTTTTTTTCAAAAAAAGGAGGGAAAATGCTACTTATGGTCGAATCCATATTCTTTTTGTTGTTTTGATTTGATGCCCACAACCCACATGTTAACTTTTAGATGTGTTTGTAAAGAATCAAAAGGAGTTGGCCTAATGCCAATCTTTCTTGTCGTCTTTTTCATTCTTTATATTTATACTAGATAGCGTGTTCGTGCGTTGTTACCGGATAACTAATAATTTATACTAAAAACACACGGATCGCACGATAAGATAACAATACTATAAAAATTAAATACCAACGTTAAAGTAACATTTAATCAAAAAGCAAAGTTTATGAATTTAACACGGTCACGGAGTGCGCGGCGTCGCAGGCTCACAAACTCTACTTTATAGACATTTTCATGATGCGGCTAAGATAATATTTTATATTGGCAGAAAGAAATCTCTGGTATCCATTTCTTTCATTGTAATCTATTTATCTGGACAATGTTTGAGGTGAGGGCATGGTTACAGTTTTTAGTAGCTTTGCGATATTGTCCGAAGCTATGAGATGATTGATGTCTTGCAATGATCCTTTCATTAATTTAGTTTTCTATCTATGTTTAATTGTTTATTCATTCTATTTTATAGGCACGTCGGTAAATAATGGATGATAAAATTCAAACATTCATAATTTATCTCTTTGACTTTGAGAATAAGTTTTGTTTTTATTTTTTAATTGATATATTGTCCTTTTGTTTTTACCGTAGCGTTAGCGCATGCATGCATGAAAAACGAAGATATCTTTACACTACAGAAATCTTTCAAGAAATTCATGCATAGATTATTCTTGTATTGAATATTATATATACAATCACCTAAATATTTTAATTAAATTATAAAATTTTGAATTAGGATACGAGGTAAGACATGCAAACAGATATTTCAAAACTACCTGTAGAGTCCAAAGAACTTAATAAATAAATCCTTCTGAAACCATGCAAATTATCTCTAATCTTTCATTTGGTGTAGTTAGTGTTATCATAGTACCCGCATGTATTCATGAGAAATAAATCATGGATAAAATATGGACACTTTTTTGTGCGACATTCCATTATGGGTCCATCGTCCTACGCCAATTTCCTTAAGGCAGATCACATAAAGAATGAGATTGCTCACAAGAGACTCAAACTTATATCTAATCATGGTAATGTTGAATTGCTTTGCATCAAAAGCATCGGCAATAATAAACGAGGACATAGGTTTTAGTATGCATAGTGAAGAAAAATTCAACATTGGCCTTCTCAGCAGCTTTTCTGAGCCTTTGTAGTGCTAACTTGTCCTTACTCAGATAGTCAAGAGGTGCACCATAAAATTATGTACCACTAAGAAAAGTGTCACCATTGGTTGCCTTGACCTGAAAAATGTGTCGAAATTAAGAATTACAACACCTAATTCAACATCTTGGAACAGACACTCAAGTGGATACCTTATTCTATAATATATATCTGTGTGGAATAGTCCTAAAACCACACATATTTATACGGTGAGTATAAGATACTTTGTTTTAAAATTTTATGAGAGATTTTTTAAGACACGCAGTATTATCCATGTGACAAGCACTAATATTTACATATATAGTCGAACCTGTGTGTACAGGATTATATGGAGATGCAGCGGAACTTATTCATTGATTTATTGACGCATGAAAGAAATGGATATCGGAGAATTCTTTCTACCGATATAAAATATTATCTTAGCCATATCACGAAAAAATCTATACAGTAGAGTTTGTGAGCCTACGACGCCGCACTCTCTGTGACTGTGTTAATTTCACGAACTTTGCTTTTTGAATTAAATGTCACTTTAACGTCGGTATTTAATTTAACAGTATTGTTATCTTATCGTGCGATTCATGCGTTTTTAGTACAAAACATTTAGTTGTCCCGTAGCAACACACAAACACGCTACCTAGTTTACAAATATGTTTGGAGCAATTACTGGCCTTCCAAAAAGATACTAAAAATAAAACAAAACGTCTCTATAAAATCCGCAAAAGTAATAAATAGAGGAAAACCTCGCAAAAACCCCACCCCGTCCCTCCCCTTCCCGTTCCCTCCCCTTCCCTTCCGGCAACCGGCGAACCCATCCTTCCGGCGGCGGCGAAGATGATCATCCCGGTGCGCTGCTTCACATGTGGCAAGGTATCGCAGCTTCCCCCTCCCCTTTCTCTCCTACCTTCCCCCCTCCGATCCGTGCCTAGGCGCGCCTGCGGGTTCTCTGCTCCGTGCGCCAGGGTTTAGTTGCGTCGTCTTCTCAATTTTGGGTCATAATCCATCTAATTTGTGGCTCAGGTGATCGGGGACAAATGGGATGCGTACCTCGAACTCGTCCAGGCGGACTATGACGAGAGGTAGGTTGAGTTTTCCCAACCAGTGGCTACCGCCTCTAATCTAAGAATCTATATCCGTATGATGTGACCTTTCTTCGTTGGATCACATCTATGTGTGTTCGGGAGTGGGAATGCGTTTGGAGATAATTAGGTTTTGTTGGTGTTTGTGGATGTAGACTGTAGAGCCTTATGTTGGCTCTCGCTTTTTTTTATATGTTCAAATCCTTGTGGGATGGATTCAGTTAGTTTGTTAATTAACAAGACTCTGACAATACTCACCAGGCACGCAGGATTGGTTGGGGGGTGTGCAATGTGTGCCATAGCTTTGGTGATCTACTAGGTCTGTTGTGCAGTATGGTGAATTTACATGAACCACATATCCAGCTTGAGTTCTGTGGTGATTCCTGTGGAAGTGTGGACTAATTAGAGTAATATTGTATTTCTGAAGTGCCTTTTATCGAGGAATCTGATGCTTGTATATGATAGGAACGTCACAGATAACCTGATTCTGTAGCTTTTGGTGGTCTACACATGTTTGACCCGACTCTGTCTGGCATGTTTGGGCCCGTTCGGCTGGAGGAATTCTAGATGAATTTGGATGAAAACACTGTTTCGGATGAAACGTTGTGAGAGAAAAACACTGTTCTGTATGGTGTTCTTAAGTAGATTTGAATGTTGTTAGGAATTAGGATCATCCAAATCTATTTCTGGCTTCAAAGCAAGGTAAAAGCAAATAAATCCTTGCAGTCAGCTGCAGTAATTCAACACAGATTCCCAGAGGTGCCTGTGCACAATCTTTGGGTGTGAACATACTTCTACTTTTCACATTTTTCAAATAATGAGAAGATGCACACTTAAGAAGGCAAATAAAAGAAGATGAAGCTGCTGTTGCAATTGTTGAGGTGTGGTAGCTCTTCCCATGCAATATCCCTAGGAAACCATGCTTCACAGATACCAAATAGAGTTAAACAAGTTAGGTAAAAAGGTAATTATCAGGGTCTACTGATGACTAGAGAGCACACAAAATCATCAGGATGTGACTAGAATATGGCTCTATGGATTCAGGAGTTTTTCCCATTAGAATTTTGATTTTGATACATGTGACTCAGAAACTGGCAATGCTTCAATTTATGAATTTTTGAAGTTTTATATAGCAGTTAAGCCTATACTATGATAAAACTTGTGGGGCCTGCATTTGCTTGAGATTGGATCATTTTTTTAACCATTCCAGAACATGGACTTATATTTGCAGTTTGTTTCTTTTGGCAAAGCCCCCTGAACCTTTTGTCAACAGTATGTTTGCACTATAGGAGGCTATGATCTTTTCTAACAAGAACAGTCATTTCTCTGTATCGCAGCCAAATCTCCTTTTCAGGCATAAGGTTGAGTTTGGTGCCATTTAGCATTAATTTAGCTTAAAAATTTACTTCCACAATTAACTTTCACGTCACATGCAGCATTATTAAGTTGTCCCGCTAATCATGATTGGTCAAGCACTCTGGGACGACTGGTGCAGTCAGAAATCTTATTGTCCAATTAACTTGTGATTAATCATGATTAGTTGTCCGATTAGCTCAAGGATGACAAGCCTGGAGAGAGAGAGAGAGAGTTGTTAGATGCTCATCTGGGCCTGGGGGCACTTGGCCTTTTGTTTTTGGCCCAGAAGTATATGACCATGCTTGATGCTTGCTTTGTTTACCAATTTATGATTATGACAATGTCTTTGTGCAGTGTGCAGTGTGCAGTGTGCAGTTGTGCTCTGGTGTAAATTTGTATCAGTACTTAATTACTTGATGCTTAACTTAATAACTTAATACTTACAGTTAAATTGTATACATCCTGGGTAGTAGGGCAAGTAGGCCAGACAATTATACTGCTCCCTAGCCAACTAGCCACCAAATCAGATCTGATCAGCTGATTGGTACCCGTACAACTAGGCTCGATGAGGTGATCTGAAATGATTGACGATGGGTGTGCTAAGAATCATTTAACAAAAAGCTTCATATATTTTTTCTATGCAATTCCTTTTTATTGAAATGATTGCAGATTGTCTTCAATTGAATCAGCTGGTACGAATCCTCATATGGGGTCACCTGTGGTAGTTTAGTTTATATATATTGAATAAAAGAACTTGCTGAATGTGGCCTTCCACGGTACAATCTTTCGGATTTATGGAGAGCTGGGAGGGTTATACAAGTTTAGCAGACTTTCAAACTTCCGATCACATAAATATGAAAATGTTTAGCTAATCTGGACACTTCTACCAAATCCCAATTAAGCAATGTTTTCCCTGTACATCTATTTGCAGGGTAGCTCTGACTGCCTTGAAGTTAAACCGTTACTGCTGTAGGCGAATGCTGATGACCCATGTCGACCTCATTGAGAAGCTCCTCAACTACAACAGTAAGTCGAACTGTTCAGTTCTGTTGCGTGCAGTCTTCACTAAGATTTGTTTTATCTTTTCCCCAGCATGTCACTAACACTCATTCGTCGACAGCGCTGGAGAAGACGCCTGACACTGACAGTTAAGCGAACCTGGCAAGCTCGACTGCTAGTCCGTCGCACCTAGTACCCTTCATCGAAGTGTTATCCTGTGTTTCCTATATGTCTGGACAAACTTGGTCCTGTTCTGTGTTTCTCCTAGTCTAAGAGTTTACTTGGAAGGACTAGGTAACTTCTGAGTCCAACCAGGGATTTGCCATTCTTCTATGTGACCGGTTCTGAACAACTTAATACAGCAAGTCTGCAAGAATCATGGGCGTAGTAATTGGCATGCATCTGCTCTGTTAATTGTTACCCTTAGTGTCAATTCTCCATATGCTCTGTTCTCTAGGGGTATTGTTTCTGTTCCTGCAGGCTGCAGTCACCGATTTGCGTAACTGGAGAGCTTCATGCTCCGTATGCGCCTGCTCTATTGTGAATTTGCCTTCGATTTACCTGTCCTTTCCACGTTTGGAGAGACTCGCATAAATCACTTGTCCTTGCACCGTCGCGAGAGGCCTGTGACTGTGACTTGACCATTAGATTAGATAGATAGATTATTATCCATGTGCAAGTGTAACGATTATTCTGATCGTTCCTGTCCACAGCTGAACGGCCATGGCTCGATGTCGGTTTGCTCATGTTGTCATGCACGCGCGATAGTACTTTTCAAGATCCCTTTCAGTGTCTCTGGGGTTTTGTCCATGTGCGTGCTCCATGTGATGTAACATGCCCCAACTTGGCTGTTGGCTCTTATGATATGATGATGAACCTTAGCTTTCGTTTTCTTGATCTTTTCAACGAATCTGTTCGACCGACCTGCTCAGATCGCTCGCTGTCCTGCTGCAGTTGACAATTACCGGTGAAACCAACAGTGGGTGTATAATTCTTGGGCATGCATCGTCATGGTCTGCAGCTTATATATTAATATAATGGTTTATTGTATTGTATTTGTGATGGAATCATCAAACAGGTATACATTCTGCAGATTCTGTCTTCATTTTGTCATCTTCGAGCAATTTCATGAATTTTCACAACAGAAATAAAACTACTCATGAAAATTTAAGGCACTGTATGTAGCTGAACATGATCAGTCAAAACTTTGGCAGAATTCACTTTTCACAGCAGGCACAAAAACAATCTATTTTTCCTTGATAAACCATAGTCTTGAACAAGGACACTGTACAGAATAAAGATGTGATTTGGGTGTGGAAAGAAACCCACAGTTTCATTCATATGATTCCTACTTTATTTGTCATCCCTTTGGATGAGACTACCTGGGTGTGTGATAAATCTCTTCAGACAGTAAAACAACAGGGTGCCTCTTCAGAGAGGAAGAGACCCCCCCAAAAGAAAAGAAAAGAAAAGTTCAAAGGATATTCCTGGTGGAGGGCATTGCATGTGCCAACTCTCATCCAAGGCACAAAATTGGAACTTAAATTAGAAGAAGAAAAAAAAGGATCTATACACTAACAAGGAGTAACTCTGCCATGGATCGGTCAGTCGAAGCTCGACGACCGGCTCCATCTTCCCTTCAGATACTCTTCCAAGGAGGTGTTAGCTGCAATGAAGTCGTTGCTGCTGACAGAGGCGGAGTCGTCGTCAACATCGAACGCGAGGTTGATGTATGACTGGATGTTAGCGTTGCTCCTCGGCGCTGGCGGTGTCATCACAAATTCATCGCTGTCGCTGTTCTCGTATGACAACCCGACTTGTGATCTTGCCCACTTGAGGATATCATTGTCCCCTTCGAGAAGCTTCAGAACCTGGTGTGTACATTCAGATGCTTGTAAGAAAATTATAAACAGCATGAACACTCACGCAAAACAAGCATCAAGAAGGGGGGATACTTACAGCATCAGTTTCAGGACGGCTCTGAGGTGCTTGTCTGATGCAGAGGGATGCAGCAAGGGTCATCCTCTCAACTTCATCGGTATGGCCTTCAGTGGGCAAGTTTGGATCTACAAGTTGTGTGAGCTTTCCTTCTTGTATGATGGAATTTGCCTGCACAAAAGAAACAGCAATTAATTATCTGTTCCAACCAAAGGAAAGTAACCATTACTTCTAAAGCATACACATCAATTTTGAAATAAAATGCCACTTACCCACATCACTAGGCTCTCCTGCCCTTTTGGACAACCAGTGCAAAGCGGTTTCCTGCCAGAGATGAGCTCCAGAAGGACAACGCCAAAAGCATACACATCAATTTTGTTGTTCACCTTGCCATGCATGAAGTATTCAGGAGCTAAGTATCTGTCAAGACATCTCTATGTCAGTAAGGCAATTGCTACACATGGAAAAACTGTGAAACAATTGTTAATAAGACAACTAACCCGAAAGTTCCTGCAACATCATTGCATGTCATCTGAGATGTCACATCAGCAGCCCAGACTGCGAGACCAAAGTCCGATAACTGCATCATCACACACACATTGAAAAAAGTTTGAGTTCGCTTAATTTTGATACTGCACACTAACTGATGTATTCTGTGCTATCAGACAGAAATATTACCTTTGGTTCAAAGCATTCTGAGATGAGAATATTTGATGACTTGACATCCCTATGGATCACTGGACGACTGTTGTTATCACTATGGAGATACTCCAGAGCATGAGCAACTCCCACAGCCACGCTGAACCTCTCAGTCCAACCAAATATGCTCTTGCATTCTTTTTCACCTGCACAATAACAACGTTAGGATCACTTTACATGGCAACATCATAGGCAAAAAGCTAGCAGGTCGTGAAACAGCTAAACACACCATGAAGTATCTCTTCCAGGCTGCCTCGTTGCAAGTACTCGTACACTAACAGAAGATCATCATTCTTGAAGCAGAAACCAACAAGGGATATCACATTCTTGTGGCTGAGAGAACTGACAATCTCAATCTCTGACACAAACTCCTTCAGTACCTCTTCAGAATACTTCAGGATCTTCACTGCTAGCTCCCTGCCATTTGCCAAACAGCCTCTGTACACTTGACTAGTGCCTCCTTGTCCAACTACACACTCTGCACAAGCAACCAATCTGACAGGTTAACACTATATTATGCCTACAAAAGTTTGAAGTGACCTCTGCACATGTAGAAGTAGGTGTTATAACAGAGAAAAAACAGATATGCATACCTGGCGAGAAATCAGAGGTGATCTTTGCAAGCTCACAGTAACTGAATGAAGAATAAATGGATGAGAATTTCTTTTTGAGCAAGGTCAGTTCCTCTGGAGTTTCCTTCTCCAATTCTTCGATCACTACACAGGACTTTCCTGAATTGCTCCTCGAGGGAACAATCACACGGTCACAGAGGATACGACTGGCGCTCGTGGAGTCCAGTCTTGTGGTTCTGTATTCTGAATGGACTGGTGATACAGCTGAATACCTGCCTGGGAGCCGCATTGCCCACTGCACCACAGACATCTTCGACTTGTCAGGCGCGGAAGCTTTCCGGTCTGGCAAGAACTTCTTCCTCAGTAGGGGCCAGCCAGTTGCTACTTCTGGCGATTCGTGCCGGCAACCCTTCACCGGGACTAATGCTAGTGAAACTTCTTTTGGCCGTGCGGGAGATCTCATTGGCATGGTGATGGCACGAGACATGCACCTTCTGTCCTTTCCATTCTCATCCCAGAGTTTGTCCCCTATCATGGTCGACAAGAGCTTCCGGTAGCTCCTCCTTGGTGTCTCAGGTACTGCATTTCAAAATCCACACTTGAGCATACTGGATTCATAGCAGCTCTGAAACCACAGAATGAACAAATGCAAATGAAATTATTGAGCCGACATACTTGCGCTAGTGCTTTGGTAGAGTTCATGTTGCACCCCGTGTCCAGCATCTTTATGGTAAACGACTTTGCCATTGTTCACTGCAAGGACCGAGCAGCTGGCTGGAACTCTCTTTGAGCAGTACTTGGCAACTGATGTGAAGGAGGATCTACATGGTTTGAGGGGGGGGAGAGACAGTACTTGTATGTATCAGAATCTAATGTATTTGGACAAAGATGGCAATACTTAGTAAGGCAATGTATCAAATTATGTACCCGAATGACCGGGAATTGTTTGCAACGCCAAGGATGAGATGTGCTGCGCTACAAACAGCCGCTTCTTTGACCAGAGTTTTCCGGATTGATGATCCTCCACAGACCTTGAGCTCCAAATTAATCTGCGAGTGTAAATTGAAGATCAAATTTATGAGAATTCTGAGGCAGCCTTTAATAAAAAAAATGCAAAGTTTGCAGGCAAACTGTCTTGCCAAAATAAAAATAAATAAAGAAATCTGCAGTTCAATTGTAGTAGGAAAAATGAGCAGATCGGTGGTTGCCAAAAAAAAAAAGAAATCAAGGTGCCCGAAACTTGAAGGCGTTGGAGGAAAAAAGAAAAGAGAAAAACATGACCATCCAGTAAGAAAGTGGCGGCAGCACGAGTGATACGGCAGAGAGGTTGGAGACTTTGAAACGAACGAGGAATTTGACGGGCTGCTGGACTGGACCAGAATTTCACGCACGGAGAGCATCTTTGAAAGCGAAATCCAGGAGAAAAGGTCAGAGCTTTGAACGGCCAGTAGCATCGAACGAAACCCAGAGCCAGATGAACGGCTAGCGAAAAAACAGAGCGAATAAAACTTGTAATCAAACGGTAAGATTTGGGAGGGAGGGAGGGACGGACGGACCTGCTTGAGGTTGCAGAAGCCGTCGTAGACGGCGAGCACGGAGGCGAGCGAGTCTGCGGCGGCCCTGCTCCGCTCATCCAGTCCCACGAGCAATCCTGGAAACGACGAGAGAGAGAGAGAGAGGTAAATAGGGTGGGGGATTAATTTCACCTCGTGAGAATCGTCAAATGGGGAACGAAACGGGGTTCCCAAGTTTGCATGTGGAGCGAATCGAAGTACTAATAAACGAATGAACGGGACGGAGCTTAGCAATCCATCCATCCACAGAAGCAAGCAAATCCCAACCCCAGCAGCAGAAACGCTCCACGGCTCCAGGGATGGATGGATTAACGCTTCCCAAACAAAACGGCTGGCTCAGGAGGAGGAGGAGGAGGAGGGGCCGGCGGGGGAGCGGGCGGGCGGTACCGTCGGCGGCGGTGGCGACGTGGAGGGCGACGACGCGGTCCCCGGCATTGGCGACCTTGACGAGCGCCCAGGTGAGCAGCTCGCGGCTGGCGGCGTCGCGCCTGATCCCCACCACGACCGTCCTGGACGGGGACGGCGACGGGGACGCCGGCGCGGGCGACGGGGGCGCCTCGCACTGGAGCAGCCGCTGGCGGCGCGCGCCGTCGGGGACGAGCAGCCTCATGGCGCCGTGCCGCTGCCGCTGCCGCCGGCGTCGGTCGGTCGATGCCTCCGAGGCCCGGGCTCGGCGCTCGCTCGCTCCTTGGTGGCGACACAGATGAGGAGAGGGGAGGAGGGAGAGAAGGGGACTGCAAGTGAGAAAGAAGAAAGAAAGAAAAGTGGGGGGATCCGCCTTCCGCGGGAGGCTGCGTTTTATGCGGCCTCCTGTTTCTTGACGTTGGGCCCTCCCTGCTCTGCCCCCGCGGTGAAAAACGTCTCCTTCCTCTCCCGTTCCGTCCCGTCCCGTTTCGTCTCTGGTCGCGGGTTTTTCGTTTCTTTTTCTACTACGGACTCGTCTGCAGGCGGCTGCGGACGCGGGCTGCTGCTTGCTTCCATCCAACTCCTCGGCGGCTCCGTATATTTTTTAATGAGTTAAATCTATGGTAGGTTCATTAACTTTTAGCTGTGTGTCGTCTAGTTCTATCAACTTTTAAACTGTATTTTTAAATTTATTAGTTTTTTGTGGTATATCATTCGCGCCCCATCAACTTTCAAACCAGTATTTTTATCCATTAACCAAAGTCTATTGGTTGGTTTACGTTGATCCCGGCTTAACGCTTGGTTTGTTGTGAGAAAACACATCATTGGTTGGTGATAAACTAAATTTGAACTAATAATAACATTTTTGAACTTTCGGTGGTGTGTCATTTAGATCCATCAACTTTTAAATTGCATTTTTATGCCCTAAACTTTTTAATTGGTTCACCTTAGATCCATACCCTTTTGTTTAGCGAATAGATCTAACATGGCACGCCAAAAAACAGCCACCGTCGAGTACAGAACGAGATCACCAGTCGAAGATAATCTTCAATACGAAGAATCTGATGGGATCACCATCTAGGATTTCTCGAGCAACGACTTGACGAGGAATAAACTCCACAACAAAATCTAGTCTAATCTACCCGGTATAAGGCCAAAGGCCACAGGTATAGGCACGTAGGTCACCTGACCCAAATAAAACTCAGACTCCACCAGCCCAACTAGGACCGATTGACCTTGAGTCCCTGATTCGGCTAACATGCACGGCACGTCCAAACAGAGCCACCAATTTAACTCACGTAGGCACTAAAAGCTAGATGCTAGATAAAAGATCGTGTGTCACAACTGGTAGAAAACTAATGCATGGAAATAATAAAATACTACGGCAAGGTTGCTAATCACGTTGGAAAATTTTCATTGATGATCTCCACCTCTTTAGAATTAGTACTGGTATATTTTGTTGGCTTTATTTTTCTCTCCTTTCCACACAATAATAAGGCACATCTATAAAATATTTTTGATAACAATCCAACAGTCGTAAATTTCTCAATGTCTATAATATATTTATCCTTAAAAATAATAATTCTAAATTTAAGACAAAAAATATTAACGAATTATCAACTAATATATTTAAATTATTGCTAGACAAGTCTTTGTAGACATGTTGAAGAGCTTTGGGCTCGTCACCTACTCAGGATGAGTGTATCGCTAGACAAATATCCGTGAACATCCACGTCGTCGTGGAGTGTGTGCAAATGCACGTGGCTGCCTATGTGGAATCAAATCTACGCCAGCGGGCTAGCTAGTAAGCAGCTTGATGACGTACGGGACGGGCGCTTTTCAGTTTTGGCCTCGATCGTCGCCATTCAGCATGTTCGCTCGCTCGTAAACGATCGTAAATTTTTAGTCGGGAATAATATTTTTCTCTCATACCAAACTAGCCAGCAATAAATAATTTACGATACGATATGGCCTCCCGAACAGGCTGATTATTGTTGCCGTTGGTTTGGTTGCGTTCGCATGTTCATCATTTCAACTCCGTTTCTCCCAAGGCACACAAAAAGAGCCCTTTCCGTGATCGGAGTTGCACATCCTCTCGCTGGACGACTGTGGATGTATTTTATAATGGAGACAAGTGGCGCGGAAGCTTATATATTAGTTAAAACAAGGTGGGGAGCGTACCGTAACCAGAAACAATTAGATGATTATAGCAAGCGAGGCATACATGATGATCAATTTGTTAACAGGCTAGTACTACTTATTAGTTGGGGTAGCTTTCGCTCCGGTACGGTGTCGCCACGGATGTTTATTAGCTCCCCTGGTTGAATTTTTCTTCTTAGGAATTTTTATTTTTTACAAAAACAAAAAGTGCCATGATAATAAAATTATTCAGGTCTTCATCTAATTAATCTATTCGTTGGAAAAAAGAAGTCGGTCATGATCCATATATATATATATGTATGCCTTGCTGATGAAAAATAGGTCATTATTATTGTTCAAATTTAATAAAAATACTTTATTCGAAAGAGGAAGGTAGAGTGCTTGCGACCATAACGTTCACTTCAATAAAAATACTTGCAACCATGTGTCTCTTTTTGTATTGTATATTGTATACGAGTACTCGTACCTATAACAAGATAGCATGTGGGCTCTGTGTCACATACCGTACTGTTGAGCCTCTTATATGTCTATCTTTTACATTTCTGCTTTCAGTATTCTGGCCAGTAAGCCGGCAACTGGGCCGCATGGTTGTATTGGGGCTTGGCCTATGAACTTGTAAACCTTATACTTGCTGTGTGGGAGGATGGGTGGACGGCAATAGAGAACAAAACTAATTCCCAAACCTATCTTCTTCCTCCCGTTTCGCTCGAAAGCCACGCCGCTGAAACCCTCCGCCGTGCGTGTCTGTCTGCACGCCGCAAAGCTCTTCCTCCGGCCAGTCCTCCGGCTGGTTCGTCACAATCTGGTATCAGAGCCATCACCTACCTCGCACTCGTTTGGATTTGTAAAATTCCGTAGCGGGCTTGCAGGATCGACCCGATTTTCAATCCTGCCGATCCGCGTCGCCCCTGTTACGGTTGGTCCGACGAATCATACACCATAGCCACCACCGCCACCACCTCCACCCCCACCGCCAACCCCACCGCATCCATCTCCCCCGCCGCCGCCGCCGCCACCACCACCGATTCGCTCTAGAACACGAAAACTGAAGCCACCAACTCTAACCAAAAGGATGGCGGCAAAGAGAGAAATTGGATGCCCTCGGCGAAAAAATGAAATCCATGCTTCTCCTCATGGAGACATTCAATCGATGGCGCCTAGTCGACCACTTCGCCACCGAATTGAGCAAAGAGGTCAAGACGCTCACGTCATGTAGAGGCATTGAAGCTCACTCTCCACCAGCTCACCAGTAGCCCGTCACCACGCGAGGAAGAGGGGCGGCCAAGGGCCACGGTGATGCAACGCTTAATCTGATTCGGGGTCTCATTCCCCATCAGCCCCTGGCCAAGGGTCAGTACCACAGTCCCCTTAATCCTAATCTTTCTGATATGGGTGATCCTTCTCATTTTGGTGCTATGAATGCCTATCATCATTATCCAAGAGAAGTTAGGTTGCCTAAAGCTATCTTTTCAAAATTTGATGGTTCTCATCCCAAGGTTTGGAAAGAAAAGTGTGAAAAATATTTCCATATGTATCAAGTTCCTTTGCATCTCTCGTCCGAGTTTAGCCACCATTCACTTTCATGGTAGCGCAATCTCTGTGGATGCAAACTTATGAAGCCCAACATCCCATACCTCTTGGGCTTTGAACTCGTGTTCAGTAGAATCCAAGTTTGGCCGTGACCTCTACCATAATGCCATGAATGAACTTCTCTCAATTCAACAAACCAAATATATGAGTACTACAATCGGTTTGAGGGTGTTATGCATAAAGTTCGGTTCATAACAAGTCACTCGATGATGTGTTTTTTGTCGCTAAGTTCTTGCAAGGCACAAAACCAGATATTAGAGCATATTGTTTTGCATATAGCCTAGAACTATTGATGTGGCTCTGTCCTTGGCTTTAATGCAGAATCGGTGTTGGAAGCTCAACCCAAGCCCTATTTCAAGAAGCATGGACGTGAATTCAACAGTCACCGTCCCAAGTACCCCAATGGCCAACTCCGGCATAATGGGTCATGTACCACGACCACCGGTGATGACAACAAGACCAAATGGGATGACAAGTCGTGCCGCCTATGCGTTCCCAACGATTGAGCCCAAGGTCCGTGCATGAAGTGTGGGGGAAAATGGGGTAAGCAACATAAATGCCCCGACAAGGTTTTCTATGAATGTTTTGAAAGAATTCTTGGACATCATTCACCCAGAGCAACAGGCGGTGAATCCTCCGATGAATCCAAATAAGATGAAGATGCAGATGTGTTTGTCCTATCTCAAAGGTGCTCGAAGGCGTTCAAGGCAAGAAGACAATCAAACTTTCTGGAATTGTGGACAAGCAGGAAATATTAATTCTCGTCGACTCAGGCAGTTCTCCTTGCGTTTTGAGTGAAAAAGCAGCCTAGCTCTTGAACTGTAAGGTCACAATGACCTCTCCGGTCTCGATTCATGATGAGCTAATGGGCACAAACTCACGAGTGACAAACAGGTTTCAGCCACTTGGTGGACTCAAGGGCACACCTTCACTCATTCCGCTAGAGTGTTGCCTATCTCTGTTTTGACCTAGTATTGGGCATGGATCGGTTAGAGGCACACAGCCCTATGTGGATACATTGAAGCGAAATTGCTGCGATTCTCGCATAATGGCAATCGTATCACCATGAAGGGGATCAAGGACTCCTTGTCTAGTTGTCTGAAGCTCAAGGTCCGCAAGATGAAAGGTCTACTGCGGCGCGGGGGCATTGCTCAGGTGGTTCAGTTGTGTCCCATAACCACTAACACCATTATTTTGAAGTGCAACAGATCATTGATATCAGTGACAGTCTTTTCAAGGAACCTAATGTCCTGCCACCGTCAAGGGACTTCGACCACAAGATACCACTACTGCCAGGTGTCAAACCTATAAATGTCAAGCCCTATCGATACGCACCAACCCAAAAGGATGAGATAGAACATCAAATTAAAGAGATGCTAGCCAATGGAATCATCCGCCCTAGCCACAACCCCTTTGCATCTTCGGTGATTCTAGTGAAGAAAAAGGACGGCACCTGGCGATTCTGTGTCGATTATCAACAACTCAACAACATCACAGTCAAAGACAAGTATCCGCTACCCATCGTCGATGAGTTACTGGATGAACTCCATGGAGCAGCTTGGTTCACAAAGCTCGATATGCGCTCTGGCTATCATCAGATCCGTGTTGTGCCAGAGGATGAAGCCAAAACTGCATTTAAAACTCATCACGGTCATTGGGAGTTTCGTGTCATGCCATTTGGACTCACCAACGCTCCAGCCACATTTCAAGCCTTGATGAACATAATTTTTCAACCTCTTCTCCGAAAATATGTTCTGGTGTTCGTGGACGACATACTCATTTACAGCAAGTCCCTGACCGAGCACTTAGAACACTTGACTCAAGTGTTCAACATACTGAATCAACATCAGCTATATCTGAAGAAATCTAAGTGCTCATTTGCTCAACGATCATTGGAATACCTTGGACATATCATCATCAATGAGGAGTCTCAATCGACCCCAAGAAGACCGAGGCTATCGCTAACCGCCCACACCCACCGATGCAAAACAACTCGAAGTTTTTGGGGCTCATTGGATACTCTGAAAGTTCATCCAAGGGTATGGCAGCATTAGTAGACCGCTAATAGACTTGTTGAAGAAACATGTCATCTTCCAGTGGACACCTCGCTTATAGCTAAGTTTTGACACATTGAAGCGAGCCCTGTTTTCACTCCATTCACAGCCTTGCGGACTTCACTAAAAGCTTCCATCTGCTTCAAATCTGAGCATCGACACCATCCTATCTCGAGAATCGACATCCAATTGCCTACATCATGAAGGCCTTGGGCCCCCAAAGCACAAAGCTGTCTACATACGAGAAGGAATGTATGGCATTGATAATGGCGGTAACAAAATGGAAACCTTACTTGCAACATAAGGAATTCACCATTGCAACAGATCACCACAGCCTCATCCACTTAGGTGATTAGAAATTGCTCGAAGGCATGCAACAAAAAGCATTCATTAAATTGCTTGGACTACAATACAAAATCATCCATAAGAAAGGCCTTGACAATCCTGCTACGGATGCCCTCTCAAGGCAGCCGACAAAACCAACACTATTGGCCATTTCAGCAACCACCCCCAAATGGTTAGAGATCGTTGTGGAAGGTTATCGAGCTGATGATCAGAGCAAGCAGCTCTTGGCAGAACTTGCCCTCACCGGAACAAATGAAAAAGGGTTTTCATTGGTTGATGGTGTCATCCGGTACAAAGGGCGTATATGGCTGGGGTCACACAAGGAGGCTCATACCGCCATCCTCTTGGCCTTACACTCTAGTGGACTGGGAGGTCACAGCGGCATTACAGCAACCTATCAGAAAATCAAGGCACTATTTGCGTGGCCGCACATGAAACAAGATGTGAAGGATTATATCTTTGCGTGTGAGGTATGTGCTCAAGCCAAACCAGAACACAGCAAATTACCTAGTTTATTACAGCCTTTGCCTATCCCTCAATTTGCTTGGCATACCATTAGCCTTGACTTTATTGAAGGCCTACCTAAATCTAAAACCTTTGACACTATTCTAGTTGTGATTGACAAGCTTACCAAATACGCACACTTCATTTGCCTTGCACACCCATACACCGCAATCACTGTGGCCCAAGCATTCCTAGCCAATATTTACAAACTACATGGTATGCCATCTGTTATTATCTCTGATCGGGATAGAGTCTTCACTAGTGCATTTTGGCAAGAATTATTCAAACTCACTGAAACCACCTTGAACATGAGTTCCTCCTATCACCCCCAAACCGATGGCCAAACCGAAAGACTCAACCAATGCTTAGAAACATATTTAAGATGCATGGTTCAATCTTGTCCAACCAAATGGGCGCAGTGGATACCCCTGGTTGAGTTTTGATATAACTCCACATATCACTCCGCTTATGGTCTCACTCCATTCCAAGCTCTCTATGGCCACAAACCAAGGCATTTCGGAATTACAGTAGATGATGCTTGCACAGTTTCTGACTTGAATCAGTGGTTGCAAGAGAGACAAATTATGCTAGAACACATCAAGCAGAACTTGCAAAGAGCCCAGAACCGGATGAAAAACCAGGCCGACAAGAACAGGCGGGAGCGGACCTTTCAAGTGGGTGACTGGGTCTATGTCAAACTCCAACCCTATGTCCAACAGTCTGTTCAACGGCGACCCAATCAGAAACTGAGCTTCAAGTATTTCGGACCTTATTTCATACTGCAGAAGATAGGTCCAGTGGCTTACAAGCTCCAACTTTCAGCTTCCAGTCAGATACATCCGGTCATACATGTCTCCCAACTCAAGAAGGCTCTGCCCCCTCAGGTTTCCTTGTCTGATGATAGTGAACTTAACCTGCTCACCTTATTTCACAGCTTGCCTCCAGCACAGGTATTGGCCACTCGACTACAACTGGTGGGGCGCCATGCGGTGAAGACGGCCTTGGTGCGGCGACAATCTTGCCCGAAGCACTGGGCCACCTGGGAACCTTCTTCGTCACTACCACAGGCACTGTCTTCTTCAGCATCGTCAAAAGCGTGAGGACACGCCGGTGCTTAAGGAGGGGATTCAGCATCGTCAAAAGCGTGAGGACACGCTTAAGGAGGGGAAGATGTCACATACCGTACTGTTGGGCCTCTTATATGTCTATCTTTTACATTTCTGCTTTCAGTATTCTGGCCAGTAAGCCGGCAACTGGGCCGCATGGTTGTATTGGGGCTTGGCCCATGAACTTGTAAACCTTATACTTGTTGTGTGGGAGGATGGGTGGACGGCGATAGAGAACAAAATTAATTCCCAAACCTACTTTCTTCCTCCCGTGCTCTGCTCAAGCCGGCGCCGCCGAGCTCCTCCGCCGTGCGTGTATGCCGGCAAGCTCTTCCTCCGGCCAGTCCTCCGCTGGTTCGTCACACTCTGCTGTAGCCATCGTCACTATACTGAGTTCACATTTGTCGTTCCTTTGATTTCTCTACATGTGAGCAATACTGTATAATAATACAGGCAGGATGTCTGCGTGGGAGCCAAGTACATGTCTTGTAACCTTAATTAATTCTAGTTTAATTCCAGCCACTGTGCAGACTCCCGCGTCACTGTTTCTTCCGTGAACACTCTGTTCTTGTCACGCCGAAAAGAAAAGAGAGAGAGAGAGAGAAAAAGGAAACTCCTCTGATCTGATGTTGGTACTGTCTGCCATACGCTGCAGGAGCAGGAGATACCGGTGCACACATACCGATGGTACCTGTTATTAGTGGTCTGCGTCCACCGGTTGTGACGTACGGATCACATAGCGATCCGTTTGTTTCAGAAAGATATGGGTGATCATGATCGGTCATCCAGCAACTAAGTTGCCTAGCTAGTTGTTTGTGCTCGTGCTCGTGCTCCTGGACCTGGATGGATATACCACACATTCTGTATTTTCTGTCTTGTCTCGTGTGGATAAACATTCGACGGACCGGACTCCGGAGCTGAAGCACAAACGTTCTCTTGACACCGACTTGATCATGAATACGATACGACGGTACCTTTTAGGGCTGGGCATCAAATAGAGTAGGCAGTGGCTTGTGATCATTTGGACTTGCCTTTCGCAAAGGAAAAGCACACGGTACCATCCCATCATATCGATCTCCCCTATTGGCTGAGGAGCTACGGAAAGCATCGATTCCTTGCACCCTGAATTTGCTTCTTCCATATAGTATATGTTTATTAGTACATACCGCTATATATAAATAAATAAATAAATGGCCTCGTGCAAGTGAGGTCGACGAGACGACGACGGCGATGATGATGCGCGGCCGGCGTGCCGGCGTCGGTGAGCCACAGAACGGGAGATTAGCAAATCGTAACAAGATCTGTACCGGGATTTGATCTCTCGTGACTGGCCCGGCCATCGGTCATTATTAGCTACTCCAGGTCACCGTGTACCCATCATCGCTAGCTGACGCACATGGATACTGCACCGGAATTATTAGATATATATAGCAAGTGAGGCATACCTGCACTGATCGATCAATTTGTTACACCTACTAGCTAACAGGTACTACTTCCAAATCCTTTTTAGTACTGTATCAATTTGTTACGTGCGGCGTCGCCATACATATGGGTGTTTATTAGGTCGATCCCGTGGTTTTTAATTTTTATTCTCAGAAAATTTATTATTTTGCAAACAAATGATATACAAATTATGCAAGTACGTCTCACATATGGGTGTGGAGTCATGCATGCATGTGTTTGTTCACGTGTGCGCAAGTACCTGTTCCTCCCGGGTGGTAAAAATATCTCATTATTATGGGCATACGGAATCCGGTTGAGAAGCTGTTTTATGAGCCCTACCAAATAAGCTCTTAGGGTTAACCCTATGAAATAGTTCTTAGGGTTCTCAATGATAGTTTTTATTTCATGTATATTTATTCTGCCCGACATCACGGGGGGATCCAACTTGTTCACTTGTTGGGATCCCTAGTTGCAAACCCCTCTTGTTCACTTGCTGGGATCCTAGTGGCATACCTTGTGGTGGCACATGGTCTGGAGATGAACCAACCACTCAATTATGGGACATGTAATGTGTGAGTTTAATGTAATGAAAAAAAAATCATTTATGTCTTCTGCTACATTTAGATATCAACGTCTTCAATCATTAATGTTTACTATTAACCTAGTTTTACAGAAGCGGTCCTGGTTTTCTTGATATGTACAAGTCTGGTACAAGTAATTGCACGTCATAAAAGGGGTCCTCTACTACCGAAGGACTCACCTAATAGGCTGGGTCATCTTGGTCCTTTTGTAAAGAGGAGCTCAACTCACCTCCCAGTGCGTAGGTAGAATCAACAGTTGGGTTATTTTCACCATGGATGGGTGCATATGTCCCCCTTCAAAACACAGATTTAGTGAACAAGATTATTAGCAAATGTTCTTAGATCATTGTGTCTTAGATGGAGAACTTCCAGTGAAGGAAGGTTGCTAACCGCATGAATCCAGTCTACTGCAGCGTTAAGATTCATGACACCCATGAAGCTGGGCATGAATGCACTTTGGGAATGACTCGATTTCCTGCTCCCTTTTGGATGGCTCCTCGCCAGGAGTGTACCCTAGCATTGAATGGACCAGTGTAGCTACGGCCTCTGCATTTTGTAAGCTGTCACCGATGTTGTTGCTTCTCCTCTCCACCATCTCCTTGAGAAGCCCTATGAAGCTAGGTTCAGATGCATCTGCTTCTGTGGAAATCACAGATGCGAAATCTACCCCTTTGATCAACCCTTTACAATGTATCGCGGCAATGGTGGACAATAGGGCTGCCTGCAGTCTCCGAATTAAGGTTCACTTGATGTCTGAGTTTGGAGAGCCCTTGTAATACGAATTGGGATCAAGATAGACTAGTTTGGATAGGCTATCCAGATGTGGAGGTATTTTCCACCAAACAGGGGCGGATCTAGCAGCGAGGGGTGGGGAGAGCCCTCGTGGAGTCTCCTGAGACTCCCTAAGAATTCGCCATGGTTAAGTGAGAAGACGAGTTGAGCCGCGGCTGAAGGTATAAGTGAGAGGAGATGTTAAAGTATAAGTGAATTATAAACCGTTCCATATCATCTTAAGCTTTTGCATGTAGGCATAATAAATCCAACCTACCCTGCATAACCTCAATGCACCGCGTGAGATAGGCCTATGATTTTCAACCCACTGCAAGCATAGTTTAGGCACTTTGAGTAATGAATCTTCATTATCAGGCTTCTTTGGAGGACCTTTGAGTAAATAATTTTTGCCTTTATAATCCTCAGATGCACCAGTCTTATCTTTGAATATTTCCACAAATACCAAAAATATTGGAGACATCTCTGCCACTGATTTTCACCCTAAATGAACCTTCCCTGATAAGTGAAAGTTCATCCATAGCTACCACTTTACCCATCGGTTCCGCTATAAGCTTTACTGCTGCATCCTCTGTTCTAGCAATGGAAGGGAGACCTTAGACAATTTAACCCAACCAGTGCTTAAGGATCTAGACTTGGTCTGTTCACCTTGGTATGAACGTTGTATAGAGCCAGTTCCATCCCCTTAGATCTTGATAATGTGTCTAGAATGGATTCAATAGGGAATGTCGCCAGACATCCATCCTCTACAATCTTTTTCACCTTCTGGCTGCATTTATTATTATCAACTAAGTTCTTCTGCTCTTGTTCAACATTGTTGACGTCTGCATTTCCACTGACGACTTGGATATGATGACCCACATTCGGTCATTTCCAACCTGTGTAGTCAATCCTGGAATTTTTAGACTAGAGAACCCCTAACTTAAAATACCAAACACATACATCTTCATAGAACTCCCTTGAGCATCAGACATTTAGCAGCAAAGTGACCCTATTTCTTGTAGCTGTAACAATAAGGTTTGATTGGTAAAGGTAGCCTGGTGGTGTCCATCTTGTCGACAATGCATGGAAACAAGTTGCAAAATCTTTCAGCTTGAACCCCGGCCTTTCGCTCCCTCTCTTTCACTTGATTATTGTACTGATTATATTGTATATGTACTAATGCGGGAGGAGAAGGATCTCATTATTTTTCTAATATAGGTCAAACTTAGCATGTACTTTGTATCGGTTAAGGTCGAACACGCGTGCACATACTAATACTCGCGCAATATGGTTGTGTCCTAGCACAAGCATATGTCTATACATACAAAACTAGAGGTATGGTGTCCATGTGTGCGGATGTATATATGCCCGTTCCTGCCGTGCTGATGAAAAATATCTCATCATTATTGTTCAAATTTTAATAAAAAGAGATATGTATATCATTCTGCTTTATTAGAAAGAGGAAGGTAGAGCGCTAGAAACCGTAACGTTTCCATAATCTGCGTTGTAAATGGACCATGGGCGTATAGTTTTGTCCCTTTTTGTAGTGTATATTGCACTACTCCTACCTAGAACAAGGTAGTTTGTGTGGGATCGGCTGTATGTAGCCATCGTCATTATACTGAGTTCACATTTATTTGTTCCTTTAATTTCTCATGCTGTGCATGTGAGCAATATATATATAATACAGGCACGAGGTCAGAGTGTGAGCCAGGCATGTCTAGCTTGTAAACTTAATTAATTCTAGTTTGATTCCAGGCAATATGTGAACTCGCGCGTCACTGTCCCATGCATGAATACTCTGCTCGTGTCACTCACAAGAGGTATTGGCTGAGGAGCTGGGGAAGCATCGATTCCTTGCACTGTATTGCTTGCTTCTTCCATATTTAGTGGCCATATATACCACCAGAGCATACAGTACACGCATGGAATTAACATAGATTTATTCAGGCCATACAGATGCATGCGTTATGATTCATGCATTCCGCAAAACAAGAAGCACCCTAGGCAACGATGATAAGCTACCCGCCCGTCGGTTAGCCGATTTGATTGATGTCTTGCTCCGTTCATAAAATAATGCAATTCTCGTTTTTCGAGAAGTCAAATAATTAAACTTTAACTAAAATTATATAATAAAATACTAATATTTATGATATAAAATAAGCATTATTAGATTAGTTATTATATAATATATTTTTATAATTTATTTGTTTGAAGACATAATTGTTAATACTAGTTACTATAAACTTGATCAAACTTAAGTTAATTCGACAAGCACATATCTCATAATTACATTCATCTGCGGACCGAGGGAGTAAGCAGCAGCAAGAGCTGGCTACAGGATCAACAAGCTAAGGGGTGTGGGCCGGTGGGGGCACACACACAAAAAAAAAAAAGGAGCAAAGCTACTGCTACTGGGCTCTTGTTACCCCGCGTACGTCATCAGACAGGATTATATGAACGAGTACTTATCTGAAAGCGAATCCGATTCCAATAATCTATAGTACGGTTTATGTTCGTATGAAGAATATTGGGGATTTTTTGTTGACAACTATATTGGGGATCTTTATTTGTGTCCAACAAAAAAAAACGATAAAACGCTGGGCAGTTACTCCCGACGTGATCGAGGACGACTTTGGAACCGTCGACAGTGACAGTGACAGTGACAGCGACAGCGACAGCACGTTCTTGGTTCATCTCGTCGGAGCGAACCGAGCGCGCGACGGAGAGCACGAAGGGTTCGCCGCCAGCCGGTCGGTCACAGAGGCAAAAGCCGTCCGGCACGGCTGGTGCGCACCTGAGGGACTGCCTCTGCCACCAGCGAACGAGCCAGCGATGTTTGCAGATCAACAAGCTCTAGCTGTTACCTACGCGTACACGAATGCTTGCCCATGATGTCGCCCAACAAACTTGAAACTTGAACGGAGTTAGTTAATTATATAAACCCCCGGCGGCTGACGGAATCGAAGGAGCCCAACTTGATTTAGAGTTTCATTCAGGTACGTACCGTACATGCACGAGATCAATCTTGATGTGTACTTTAATAATGGGGTATGGGATCATCACGATCTGTTTCTATCTTTGAGAGACTACGTGTCCATCGTCAATAGAGCTTAGTAGTGCTTGTCGTGATTTGGTTAACTTAACTTAAAGATTATTGACCAGTTTAGTCTTTTGGAAATGTTTATGGATATAGAATTTGGGTGCGTACTATGACGACAGAGGGTGCGTGCACAACTGCATCTGCACATATACATATTCGTGTGGATGTCTGCTGCCTCTCTGTACTCTGTACTTCGAAAACAAAAAGATTATTTAGCCTCCACTGCATATATATATATATTGGGTTACTATAATACATGAAGATATTTACCATGAAATAAGTTATTTTAGCCTTAAGCGTATAAAAGGAAACCGATCGTCGTGCGAGCGACAGAATCGACTTTAGGAGGTGGTAGGTAGAGTGACCACAATGATCTGATTCAGTATACATTAATTTATTTGATATATGTACGTAACTAGGTGCAGGCAGGTCCATCTTTCTCTCCCTCTTTGGTACTTACTAAGCAAGTGCAATGATACAGCCTGCTGCCGGCGAAATAAACTCCAGCCTGACTTCCATTAAATGCAGCAGCGGCAGCCAGTAGCACGTTGCACCCAATGCGGAGCCTGCACAGCAGCAGAGCAGCCAGTAAAAACGCAGCACACGCGTATCCACCCGCTCCAAGCCAGCGTTTTGCGAGACGCCCGCTCCGCATGGAGCACTCTCTCTCCTGTTCTCTTTCTGCCAACAGGGATCCATAATACTTGCTCAGTTAGCCGGCCTGTAGCCATCATCACCGCACAGCAGAATTCGCATGTGTGTATTATTCATGTGCATATATGTATATGTAATATATATGGAACGCAGGCAAGAGGTTTAAGCGCCCATCAAGAATGCAATTCCCGTATTTTGACAATCTATACTTTGACTAAATTTATATAAAAAATACAAACATTTAGGATATAAAATAAGTATCATTAAATTAGTTATATAATATATTTTTATAATAAATTTATTTAGAGACATAAATACAATTTGTACTATTCACTAAAAACTTAATCAAACTTAAGTTTTATTGACCTACATGAATACCATAATTGTATTATTTTGTGGATGAAGGTCGTACATTTTCGTAGACAGACATGTCAACGTGTTTCATGACTTCTTGTGTTGGCAGTGTCACGTACAGTACACGTGCAGCGCCAGTACTGCATCCTGTTGTGCACCGCAATAACTTGGCACCGAATTGATTAATGTTGAAACTCTGCGTACATATGCATGCCTGTCGGTAGCCGTATCTTCGGTGGTCCGTCCTTCCATATAGTAAAAAAAAGTTCAATTTCCAGAATATCGCTCACTTGTCCCGTTCGTTTGTCTTAAATTTGACTTGTTCGACTTATTTTTTTTAGTCAGAACAGTATTTTTCTCTCACGACAATTCAGCCGAAACAGTATTTTTCAGCCAGTTTCAACCAAAGTTCAGACCAGCGAACGGGTCCACTCCATCCACAAAAGCGATGATTTGCATTGGGATCGGGAGTGTCGTCGATCGTTGCTTTTGTAAAAGCCAGCACCATATATAATCCCGGTTGATTGGTTCCGTAGCTACGGAAGCATCGATTCCTTGTCCCGTTTCGTGTTTTCCGGTACAAGCCAAAGCTTGGGATTAGCATGCATGGAGTTTTCGCAAAAGCAGACGATTAATTTTCTGAAAGAAATTTTTTTTCCAAGACACAGGTGATGCTACTATATTCGTATTAACCTTTTCTGTTTTCTATATTTTGTATGATATAAATGAGATATTAATAATAAATTATCATACTGATCAAATAAAACATGTTGTAATTTTATATAACTAGTAAGTTTGCACGTGTGACATGCACACATGTTTATAAAACACTATTCGAAATGCACAGGAGGTTAACTCATACATAATGCAGTTACAATTAATCATATAAACAAAATGTGATTAATACCTACAAAGGTGGCCTCTTGCTTGGTCGATGGACAATGGAGAAGTGAATTTGCGGCTGCCGTAGACGCTATGCCAAGGACCCAGGTTGCCTCCATCACAAGAGACTTAGGGTATTTTTTGATCCATTAGCACTAAAAGGCAGTTAGGCTTGGCGATGCCGAGACAAAGAGACCGGCAGCGAGAGACAAATAAACAAGGAAGTTCGCGCATGTATTAAGTGCATATAGACAAACAAGAATTCTACTATGAGCGTGAATTTAGATGTGCAAGTACATGAGGGCACAATTTTACCAATCGGCGTCCACGCGGGCAGAAGTCATTTTCACCTCGTATGTATGGCGGCCAGAAAAAAAGGAAAAAAAAACATGTATACATGGATAAAGAAAGAAACACGGGGATATGAGAGGAGTTAAATTGTAATAAAACTGTAACTTGTTGAGTGAAAAGTTCGTTGTTTTATAGTGTGATGGAATTAATAAATAAGATTGGAGCGCCGCTAAGCGTTCAAAATGAGCTGTAGTTGCCTTTTTTTTATCACCTAATCAGTTTTATAGTAGCTTCTTCACTTCTTCAGAAACCTGCATGCTCTGCTCCCTCATCAATCAAGAAACGGGGAAAAACCTGCGTGCGGAATCTCCAGTCCGGGCGGGCATTGAAGTCTGCAACGGTTTGGCCGGTTTGTCAGTTACTGGTTTAATTAACCGGATCAACGAGATCTGAGACTCGGAGTTGCTCTCCGGTTGATCCGGACAATCCCAACTTTAAACTACTACCCTATCGGGCGTCCGGCGGCCGGACGAACAAATCCCGTGCGCCACTTCTTATCCCATCCCATGACCTCTCTGCTCCCCCGCGTCCACTTGCGGCCGCTCCGTCCGCCCGCTCTCCCCCCTGCTTCCTCGCACGCACTCGCTACCGCTCCGCCCGCCCGCTCTCCGGGCCACCCCTAGGACAGACGCCGCGCCCACCCACCCATGCTCCCTCCCTCCCTCCGTCCCTCCCCCTCTGCGACCTCCATGCGACCCGACTCCCCAGTGACTCGGCTCCCGCTCTCCCCCACCGGAGACGAGGACGACGGCGGCAACTTCGACGAGGTAGGTCAGTCCTTCTCTAGATTTGAGCCCTCCTCCTCCTCGTCGTCCTCTGGATCTGAGCCCTCATCCTCCTCCTCCTCTGGATTTGAGGAACGCGGCGGTGGCTAGGGTTCCGACGAGCTCTGGGGTCCTATTCCCTCCTCATTCCGGCGAGCTCGAAGGTGATGGGCCAGGGCTGGAGCAACCTGCACCTCGAACCCATCCCCTGTACGTCTTTGTTGTTTCTCCGTGTTGCAATGGATTTTTTGATGTTGCAAAAAATGATTTTTGAATGTTGCAATATGATTTTTTTGGGTTGTTGCAACAGATAATTTTCGAATGTTTGCATTTCCATGTTTTATGATTGATTTTTGTGATGTTGCAGTACTACTGCTTGAGATATTGCAGCACATATTTTTTGATGTTGCAATACATATTTTTCGACGTTGCAGTACATGTTTTCTATGTTAGCACTACGGCCCCGTTCAGCTTACCCCATATTCGGCTTGTTCGGCTTGTTTTTTCAGTCGAAACAGTGTTTTTCTCTCACAACAATTCAGCCAGAACAGTGTTTTCCAGCTAAGATTCATCCCAGCGAACGGGGCCTACATATTTTTACGATGTTGCAGTACATAATTTTCGATGTTGCAGTACATATTTTTCGATGTTGCAGTACATGTTTTTCAATGTTGCACTACATAATTTTGTGATGTTGCAGTATTCATATTACGATGTTGTACTACATAGTTTTCTATATGTTTACGATATTGCACTTGAAGTGTTTTCGTGCTTTTTTAGGACAAGGGGCACGGTGGGGGAACGGGGTGCATTGGGGATCGGGATAGGGGCGCGTTGGGGAACGGAGAACAGGGGCGTAGTGGACACAATTTCATTGTGTTCCATTCCGTTGCGGGGGCGGGCGAGTTTGGGAAGGGGAGCGGCATCCGACCGCTAGGATAATCGTGTCTAGAAAAATGCAATTCTAGGTGTATTATTGATTAAAATTTTAAAATATGATCAAATATATATAACTAAAAATATTAATATTTATGATATAAATAAATATATTATGTGATAAATTTAATAATATATATATATATATCTTAATATCATTATTTATAATTTTTTAATAGTTAGTCAGATACTTTAACGAGCTACCGTGCTAGAATTGTAATATTTTTTGAATAGAGGGAGTATGAAATAGTTTTTACACTTGCTAAGTCATGTCAATACTACACATGGCAACTATATTGATAATGGATAGTTTGTTCAAAATTAATTTTAGCCAATCACATGTCATCTTCTCTTTCTATCAACCTGTCACATCTCTTCATATTTTGTCCCCGTGTAGACATACTTTCTTGTCTAGGAAACTATTTCTTCCTTTCTCTTCATTAATTAGGATGTTGTATTACCATTTTGCATAATTGATATCTTATTTTAATTAATAAATATATAGAAACAATATAATTCTGTAAGTCGGGTCTGCACTTAGGCTAGCCAACGAATAGTCGTGTGGCAACCAGAGTCTCTTTAGAAATACATGGCCAACGGGCCGCCCCGGCCC
Organism: Miscanthus lutarioriparius; assembly: GCA_904845875.1. NCBI lineage: Eukaryota > Viridiplantae > Streptophyta > Magnoliopsida > Poales > Poaceae > Miscanthus > Miscanthus lutarioriparius. The sequence goes on along the minus strand of CAJGYO010000010.1, from coordinate 96,931,185 downwards.
GGCACGGCACGGGCTCGTGCCAGGCACGGCCTGAAGGGAGTCGGGCCGGCACGACACGCCGTGCCACCTGGTTTGTGCCGAGGCGGGCGTCGTGCCTAACCAATGGCCCAGAGCACGGCCTGCTGGGTCATTTTTCGGGCTGAGTCGGCCCGAGAAGCACGGCCTATCCAGTGTGCCGGACTGGCCCAAGGCCCATAGAGAGGGAAGGGGAGAGCAGGAGGCAGGGCAGCCACAGGACGCGACGCGCTCGCCCTCAAGGCAGATCCGGCCGTCGGCGCGCTCGCCCTGGAGGTGGGGCGAGACGGAGCAGGGCCGGGTCGCGCTCTCCTTCAGTTGCGCTCATGCTTAGCATCCGCGACCCTGGCGCCGCGGCGGTGTTGGGGGCGGACGGGGAGGAGCTGCAATGGACGAGCGGAGGAAGCTCCAGCGACGCTGGCGCATGGGATGAGAAGCATCGGGAAAGGAAGAGAAGCAGGCGACCGGGGGAGGTGAGGGGGGAGAAGGGCGCGTGTGCAAAGTCGGAACGGGAGGCGGCGGCTGCGTTCTGAGATGGGAAGGGAGTTAGGATCAGGGTCACTGAGGATAAGATTCAGTATATATTTGTTTGGGGTATCGGGATTTTAACAGGCCTGTGGTATTTTTGGGGCCGTGCTATGCCGCCCGGCGTGCCTAGGGAGTGGCCAAGGCACGGTCCTATGCTTCAGGCCATGGTAGCTCGAGCCCGTGGCTCACCGGGCCGTGGCGTGCTCGAGCCAAAATGCTGTGCTTCAGGCCGGGCTGTCGTGCCTATCAGTAGCACCATGATGGCTCGACGGGCGATGCGCCGGTCGTCAAAAGTTGTCGCGCAATGGATGGATCGCGCGCAGCATCTTTATCCATCACCGCGCCGCGCGCTTGCCATGTACCCGTGGCCGGACGGCGCCGCGAACGCATATGCTAGCACGAACGCTCCGATCGATCTGCAGGTTGCGTGCTTGTGCCTATTCCACCGTGCCGTGCCGCCGCAATCCAAGCTCCGACCTTCGCCGCCGAACGTGACGGCTGGTGATCGAAGAGGCACGGGCAGGCACGCGACGGCTGGTGGTGAGACACGGGACGGGACGGCCGCCGTCGAGTCCTATCGAAGCCAGCGAGCCAGCCAGGCAGACCAGCAGGTGGCGCGTGACGCGGACGCCTCCGGCGCGGCCGGTCTCCCTCCCCGTCGGCATCCGCATCCATCCCTGTCGGCTGTTAATTGTCCCTGTCCGACCGCACGCCACCGCCCACTGCCTACCTCTCGCGTTTTTCGGTTGGAAATGCCCGCGCGCGGCCTCGCACCGACGGACGCACGTATCATGCTCTGTCTTTGTGGCTGCTACCCGACCGGCAACCGGGCCGGGCCTACTCGATTGCATCGCCGGAGCCGGACCCAGCCGCCTGCGCCGTCCACGTATGGTGCTGCCACACAAACACGCTGTCAGGCTGTACAAGTAGCACAGCATTCTGATAATCCACGCTCTACGTATGACTCCAATAATTAGGTCTCGTTTAAATGAAGGTAAAGTTTTAAGGTGTCACATCGTATGTTATATGGAGTGTCGCATGAGGTGTTCCGATACTAATAAAAAAAATAAATTATAGAATTCGTCAGTAATCCGCGAGATGAATTTATTAAGCCTAATTAATATGTCATTACCACATGTGTGTGTACTGTAGCACCACATTATCAAATCATGAACTAATTGGGCTTAAAAGATTCGTCTCGTAAATTAGTCGCAAACTATATAATTATCTATTTTTTAATCTATATTTAATACTCTATGTATGTGTTAAATATTCGATGTGACATGAAGTAAACTCTAGGGAGCAACCAAACAAACCCTTGCTCCAGTGGCCTGTCCCCTAGCTTGATGACCCCCTGCAGTTGAGTCTGACTTGCATTAATTCCAGATGCCTTGTTGCACCACGTGATGATGATGATGGTGGTGGTGGGCGTGCATCATCAACTTCCGGACCTGAATCATTGAGCCACCGATGGTTACATGCATGATGGATCGTTATAGTATGTATTCTGCCACGATGTCGCCTTGTGTGGAGTATGCACTGCGTGCACACGCATCCATCATCATCATGCAACATTAGCACGTACGAGTACACCTTTGCTCTGCTCACTCTTGACAATATCGCACGCAGAGAAAATCACACGCACAGGTAGTCTGTTTTGTAAAACTTGTTTGAACTTTAGGGATCTACAGCTCGTCCAACATCAAAGAAAGGGGGGCAACGCAAATCACTTTGGTGGCCGGTAACTCACATCCAACAAACCTGGAGTATAATTAAAGCAGTGGAATTACTATATTACCGTTCGTATTTCAATTCCCAAGCAATGCTTTGCCGAACCAACAATGTATCCATCCCCATTCTATCTACGTTGACTTTTAGCATCGTACGGGTAGCATGCTTGTAGTAGGTGGTTGATCGAGTTGGTTAGCCAGCACGTGTGTACGAATGCACAGCGAGGTTTCCTCCCTTCTCTATTTATTATTATCAGCTCCCTTTTATAGTGGAGTATCTTTTGTTTGTTCCATATTCATATATATATACAAGTGGTTAGCAGACAGTACTTGAGCTACCTAGGTACGTATACAAGTGGTTAGCAGACAGCAGCAACAATCTACAGCTCACCTCAACGGTCGCACCCTAGTACTTACATCCTCTGCATATAATATAACGCAGGGGATCATATACCCAAACAATTTCCCCAACTAATAATAGATCCATCCTGATTCCGCGTTGACCTGGGATCAAAAATTATTCTAGTAGTACCGGCACAATGTATTATCCTCCTCTCCTCTGTTGCCTAGCTAGCGAGCAGGTACTTACTGACGAAGAAACACCTCCTCTCTGAACATCTACCGACTTGGATATCATGCATTTACAGTCTGTATGTACAGTACCAGATTAATGACGGTTTAGGCTCCGTTCGCTTTGCTGAAAAAACAAACCGAAATACGGTTTCGACTGATTTATTGTGAGAGAAAAACACTATTCCCACTGAAAAAACAAGTTGAAAAAAATCGGATTATCAAATAAGCGAACATGGCCATAACATCGTGATCTCTCAGCTGCTCTTGTGTCCCGATCGTATCTTAGATAAAGATCACACCGGCGACAAATAATATCGTCGGTTCTGTGTATACTCTGCGACGATTTATTTATTTTTTTAATCTGAGGAACAACTAAACAGTCGCTGACATTTTTTGGATCAAAATATATGGCACGTTTTCCATGCCACCTTTTGGGTTCGACGACGGACCGTTGGAGTTGTTGATTTCGGTGTTGCGTTACGACCATGCTGCTTAACTGTTTTTTTTTTCCTTTTCCCAGAATGAGCTTAACTGCTTACTAGCTTGCAGCGTCACACAGAATCACGATCCCACAGTCACCGTAGGGAGGAGGCACACGACATGCAGCGGTGAAGGCTGCAGGGAGGGCCTAAACACCGTGCGTACGTTTGTCAATCCGGAAGGGCTAGTGCCCGGCTGTGCCCGCGTGGTTCGCTCACCCGCGTCCAAGCGTACACGGGGACCAACCGAGGCTGTTCCATCTGGACACAGTTCCCACGCCTCCTCCGTCACGCGCGTCCGCGGGAAGCCCGCTCCGTTTCACACGCCCGCATGCAAATGGGACCGGTCCCGGTCGCCTGCCCCACCTGCGTATGCGCGCTGCCAAAGCCATTTGCCGACTACGGCAGGACGCTGTCCACCAGCCACCGGAACCATTGCAGCATGTGCTCTACCAGATCTACTTTTGAAACATCTAGATGAAACATTTGAAACATATGACTGAAAACAAATGAAACATACGCTTGAAACATGCGTGTATAGCAATAGCAATATATGCAACATTCAGATCTACTTTTGTACAACATCCATATAAAACACTTGCAACATACATATGGAACACCTAAAACAATTGAAAACATACGCTTGAAACATGCATGTTATGCAACATCTAGATATACTTATGCAACATCCAGATGAAACACATGAAACGTACGTATGAAATAACTGAAACACTTGAAACATACGCTTGCAACATGAAACATATATACTCTTGCAACATGCGTATAAAGCCATTGCAACATTTGAAACATCCAGATGAAATACTTGAAACATACGTTAGAAACACTTGAAACACGGCATCGCCGGCGGCCATAGCCTACCTGTTGGGAAACTACGGTAGCCAGTAAGCCCGTGTCAGGGGAGACGTCGAGAACAACGACCCATCGTACACCTCCACCATAGGCCTATGTACCATGTCCGCGCCACGGTGCGGGACGACAGCGACATGGCAGGAAAGATCAGCGAGGAGGACAGGGAGTGGATGGAGACCGCCCTTGTGGAGGTGTTGGAGTAGCTAGAGGAGCAGGACGGCGTCACGAGACAGACAATGGAGGAGGACTATGAGGCGAAGCTCAGGGAGGTGGACGAGGTGTGCGGCCCAATCATTAAGCATGTGGGGTGCATGGATGGGGGCATGACACAGGATGGGCGTGCGGCGTGGGATTAGCTTCTGGTGAACGGATAATGGATAAGAGAGCGAATGGATAAGGGAGGGAATTGAAGGTGAGCGGTGGACTGCTTTTAGTGGGATGTGAGCCTACGTCCGATGCGTCCGCACGTCAGGTAAGTAGCATTATTATCGTTCTCAATATTTATTCATGGGTGCAGAATTGACGGCAGGAGATGCGTGTGCGATCATAGGCAAACAATACACGTAATCAGGGGGACCGGCCGGCCGGGTTAGTTACGTTAAACCACCTGTCGGCCCGAGCTGATCGACACGATAATATCCATCGTATCCCTGAATGTCGCGAGTGGTAGTATATTTAATTAAGCAACATCGACACAAACAGATGCGTGCATGCAACAAGTACGTTGCTTGTACGCGCCTGTTGTTCAATTAGTGCTCTGCTTACTACATTACATACTTTGGTTTGATCATCATCAGGGTTTTCCGGCCGTGATTACTTGTCTGCTGTGCCGCTCTCTGCTGTCTGCTCCTTGCTGTATGCCTGTATGCCTGCATGTGAATTCAGGATCAGCATATGGTCTGGTCTGCTCACGTGTCATATGAGGCCAGTTCCCACACCTTGGGATAAGGGTAGCATGAGATTCCAATTCCAGCCACGATCTTTTCTTTTTGGGGTTAAGATAGGAAATAACGTGCAGGAGTATTACTGTATATAGTACCAATAACTAAGAACCTACATAGAGCCTGTCATTAGCTGCCGAAATCTGCCGGTTCAACAAAGAGCTTTTAGCATAGCAGGCAGATCACAGAGTAGGAGCAACTTTTGGTGTTGGACAACATTTTGGAGCATGGTTACCTTGGCAGTCGTGGCTGACTTTGGGTTCGGTCACGTCTGAAATGATTCTCCGATCATTTTTTGTTTCCGTTTTTACCTTTTCGCTACCAACAGACTTGAGTTGGCCAATATACCCGACGGTGCTAATTTAATGGTACTAATCTGATCCTGGGGTGTCGATATATGCCTTGGCTGATAAACCATGGTTCAAAGTATTGTTGGTTGGTTGATTTGTTGTGAGAAAAAAATATTATTCATGGGCTCTTCCAGAATCAAGGAAGGTACCACGAGTTTTGGTAGGTAGGATAGGATCAGAAGAACAGCCATGCCTAGCTAGTTCCTACTCACTCACGGGCTGAGCCCACGCAGACATTTTCACACCCATCCATTCAGGCCCACTGGCCCGGTGAGCTCCGTGTTACTGCGCTTGCCGCTTCGGAGGCCATCCTCGATGCAGGCCGCGTTGTTCAAATAAGGTCGGGTCGCTTCATCACCGCCGACCCACACTCCCTTGGATGGGCCGTCCCGACAACAACCCAACCCCATACTACGATCGTTCCTGCACAGCACATACCGATCTGCTCCAGAAAAAAAAATCTAAAAAAACATGAAAAAGCGGCCTCATTAACCCGTAATATGATCCGTGCAAGGATCGGAGAGCGAAGATTTCACGCGCTCTCATGTCCAAATCCTGTGGACCGGCACAAATCACAAGCTTGTTACCAACTTACGATGAGTATGTTTTAGAGCAGGGCAATTTTTTTGTTTGCATGCACATGGACTAGTAGTAGAGGACAAAAGAAATGTTACATTTCCTTTCAACCAAAGTCATGCAACTGGATATGTAGCTCTCCGTTCTAATTTACGGTCTGTTTGAATCAGAGATCCACCGTGGATCTACGCCACGTTTATTTAGGGCTTTTTTGCTTTATGCTCATAGTAATCGAAAGATCTTATTGATCGATTTAATATAAGAGAAAATATCGCTTAGTTATCTAATAAGTTATGACCATTATGTTTAAATATGACCAAGTGAAAGCAGCTTAACATAAAACTGTTTGGCTAATGCAATAACTCCAGGTCCACGCAAGGGCATTTTGGTTGGAATGACCAAATTTGCCCTTAGGATAAGCCCCACATGTCAATGTCTTAAGAAAGTTTCTTTGCTATGCCCCACATGTGAGGAAGGCAAAATGAAAAGAAAAAAACTACGCGTTTCTGCTTCCTCGGCCGGCTCGGGTCTGAGCAGGGGAGGACCGACCGGCGGCCGAATCCCGGCCGGTGGAGGGCGGGACCGGCGGCGAGGGGCGCGGGGCCTGCATAGGTCTGTGCGGCCACCGAGCGGCGAGGGCACGCAGCCATGGTGTGCGCCGGGGCCGGCGGGACACGCCGGGGCAGCGGGGTTGGCTGGGCTCGCGGCGGCGCACGGCTAGCGTCGCGGGCGGGCGCGGCCACTACAGCGGTCGGATCACAGCCATGGGGCGCGGCTGGCGACCACTGCGTCGGCCGGGTCGAAGCCAGCTCGCGCCCCTCGCCGGCAGAGTAGCGTTGAGCCGGCAGAGTGGGAGAGGGAGGCGCCGGTGTGGAGGGAGGCGCTGGGCGCGCGCGGACGGAGGCTTTGCCTAGAGGCTCGGGTACCGATTATTATTCCGTGCCCGACTCACCGGACCCGAGCCACGGGCGCTCCGCCGGTCCCTCCGTTTTTCTCCCGCACCCACCTTCCCTTTTTCGTGTTTTTTTTCCGTTCTAATCTCCAGATCGTGGGTAGGACCCGGAGGCGACACCAGTTTCGCCCCAGCTCGTCGCCCCCTCCGCCGCACAACTCTAGCTCGCCGCCCCTTCCGCCGCACGACCCCAGCTCGCCGCCGCCCCTCCCTGACAGGCGACAGCGGCGGCGGCGGTGAACGGGTCCTCTCCCTCTCCCAGGAGGTGGCGGTGGCGACGCGTGCGTCTCTTCCTCCTGTCCGGCGGCACGCATGTGCGGCCCTCTGTCTACGGGCTGCGGCGCGCGGACCTCGCCCCTCCCTGCAACGGTGCGGGGGGGGGGGGGGGGGGGGGGGGCGGTGTGGCGCCATCCTTCCGACGCCGTTGCGCGCAGGTTGCCTTGCCGCACCATGATCCGGGAGGTAGGACGCCGATTTAGTTGAGAAGCAACGCAATACAGCTATGGGACAGCAGTATGTTCATCAGGATCGAGGTACGATACGAGCCGTGCCCCTCCCTGTCCTTGGCCTCATCCGTGGCCATGATCTTGTCCGCCTTTATACACAGATCTTGCATTGTGGTTTACAGAAAGTTGTACCATTTATTTATTTTTACATTGTGTTTTTTCTTTTCAATTACCAAAAACAGATATAATTCTTGGTTGCCTGTATTTCCCGCACAAGTCTAGGAATACCATCGAGTTCCCCACCACATATGAAGTAGCATTAGCAGTACAGTACTACCGCTCATGAAATCTACATACTTTATTAGGATCCCATTTTGTATCTGCCACAAAAACTGAACCTGTCAACTTCTGTCAAAAGAATACTGAACTTGTTAATTATTGACTAAATTTTTATAGGTGACTGTCTCAATGTCTGCCTGTGTGTTTGTTCAGGAGGAGGACCTTAGCAAACTCATCAAGCTCTATATGGACTGACATATTTGAATTTTATCACTTGAACTCGCCATCAAAAGGTACTCCAGATTTTTAAGAGTCTACTTGCTTTCCATCTTTTCTGATTTCTAGTTCACCAAAGTAGCATATTTTTATCATATTGTCATAAATTAAGAACTTCAATCATGTGTGTTAATGTTTAGTCATCCTCATCCATTGGGGGGCAACTGTTAGACTTAGTTAACCAATATGGCACATAATTTATTTTTCGTATCAGAAGGGTCTAAGCTAAACATGCATGGAGTACATAACACAATATACTGAGTAAACTGCCAGTTGGTAATTTTTAGAAACAAAAAAGATGTAATGGTTAATATTGTAAATGGTCAATAGAGTCTACCAAACTAAATGCCAGATATTTTTCTGATAATTACTATGATTTTTCCTTGTTTTTTTCAAGTGTGTCCTAATATGATTCTGATATTAACACAGAACAAGCAAACACGTTACAGAAGAAAGTCCATCTGTCCCATTTTATTGCTACATTGGAGAACGTGCAACTGTGTTCCTGGAAAAGCAAGTTTAGTATAAGAACTGAAGCCATTTCTTGCTTCAATTCAAACAAAAGAGACTGAAAGCTTTTTTGTTGCACGTTTCCTAGGTGTCAATTGCCTGAATTATGGCTTCTGTTCAGGCAATGTGCGTTGATCATTCTTCAATCCGTGCAGCATCAAACCTCTTACAGCATTGGGTTCTATTGCATCCGGATGTGATCCATTACAAGCTAGACCCGGTTAGACGCTTCGTACCTGGACGAGTTGTTTGGTTAATTGTTAAATGTACCTGGACGAGTTCTAACTGCTTACTAGCTTGCAGCGTCACACACAGTCACGATCCCACAGTCACCGTAGGGAGGAGGCACACGACATGCAGCATTGCAGGCTGCAGGGAGGGCCTAAACACCATGCGTACGTTTGTCAGTCCGGAAGGGTTAGTGCCTGGCGTCCGGACGCAGCTCCGCGCCATCTGCATCACGTGTGCCCGCATGGTACGCGGGGACCACCCGAGCCTGTTCCATCTGGACACAGTTCCCGCGCCTCCTCCATCACGCGCGTCCGCGGGAAGCCCGCTCCGTTTCACACGCCCGGATGCGAATGGGACCGGTCCCAGTCGCCTGCTCCACCTGTGTATGCGCGCTGCCAAAGCCATCTGCCGGCCTTCGGCACCCGCACGGTGTGGGGGTATTAACCCCTATACCCTTACGGCTAAGCTTGGGTTGGCCTGGATCGATAGGTTCAGTCCACCCGAAAGATGACGTCTTGCCCGATTAACTTTGATCGAGTCCCGCACAAGGAATCAAGATTTGATTTGGCGACCAAGCGAGATCTGGTCGATTAGAATAGGAATCTTATCCGGCCACATATGGCAATTGTAACCGACTAGGATTAGTTTCAGATCAGAACCCCGCCCCGGACTATATAAGGCGGGCGGGGACCCTCTAAAATCATCTCTCATTGACATACAAAGAATACAAATCGACGCAGGGCGTAGGTATTACGCCTTCTTGGCGGCCGAACTCGGATAAAACCTCGTGTCCGCATCTTGCGTCACCGTCTTGTTTGGGACTTGCGCACTGTCGCCGATAATCTACTACCTTGGGCATACCCTAGGTAGACCGCCGACCATATTTAAATCGACGAGTGGCGCGCCCGAGTAGGGGAGTGCGTCTTTGCTCTCAAGCGAACAAGATGGTCATCATCTCCGGCTCCATGGCTACGCCCGACGGCCTCACGTTCACCATCGGCGATCATCACTTGGACCACCGCCCCGACGTCGCCTCCATCACCATGACCGAGGCGTGTATTCAACCCGCACGAAGACGACTACTTCACCTGCATCGGCTACGGTTCCGACCACGGTGAATACGGCTCCGACCACGGTGAATACGGCTCCGACCACGGTGAACACGGCTCTGACCACGACGAACACGGCCTCGACCACGATGGATCGGATCGCTCCGACCACGGTACATCGGGCTCCGACCACGCCCTACATACCCACGCCGACAACCCGTCATCCGCTTCCCGCCACGGGAGGGAAGCGGATCGACGACACCGACCCGCTTCGACTCCATCGACGGGTAACAGCTCCACAACAGATCTATCCGACCAGCTCGGGCGGTCGTCTGCGGCGGCTTGAACAGATCTTGTGGTCGATCTACTCGAGGCGCTCCTCGTGCGCCACCCGACCTTCCATGACGGGCCTCCGACTCTGAGTACGAAGTCCCGACGGAGAACCACCAGTCCACCCTTACGGCTGCTGCGCGCCGCCCTTGGCGTGCAACCTACGACGCCGTTTGGATCTATGTCCTACACACGATCTTGTCCGAAGCCATGCAACATCGTCAACATGGTCCGGATTGAAGATTATCAAGAAGGGTCATCCCACACAGTCCGAGAGGGTGACTCCGGCTCCTCATCCCAAGATCGCATCCAACGCATCCGCCCACACCGAAGTTTCAACCACGAAGATGAAGGCGTCAAATCGATCCGGATCTACCGGACCACGCCCGGGTTTCCCCAATTTCCATCTTTCCCGCCAAGACGAGGGATTTGATCCATGTCGCCAAGAACGACGAGCCGCCCGCCGGTTGGCGAAAACAGAACAAGAAAAGATCGCACGCGAAGCACGCAACATTGACCGGTTTAATCGCCGGCAAATCGAAGTCAAGCGGAACCAGAGGCACGGCGCGCAAGGATCCAACCGCGCGACCTCAACAATGCTTTCGGCGGTGGGGGACAAACAAGTCTTCAAGACCCCAAGCGCCAACGTAGCCGCTGCCATGGCGACAATGCGTGGCCGCCCAACACCCGTAAACCCAAGCGGTCGTGATGAAATACAAGCATATCGGACGGCCGCTATGGCCTGCATCACCGAGATGAATCAAGCCCGGCCCCATCCGCTTTGGTGGAATCAAGCCACAGCCGCCAATACTCAAGTCGCTCACAGCCGCTCAACCGACGTGGCTCGCGCAACAACGACCCGTCGGACGATCGTCAAGGCGGAAGCGGCGGCGGTCGGGACGAAAACCGTCGCCGAGAGGATATCCGTCACGACGTTCGAGGTGACAACCGCCGGGATAACCGCGACAATCGCCGTGATAACCGCGGCGGTGGTCGTGATGGCTATCGGGATCGCCATTGACGGCAACAACGATCTTCGCCATTACCTCGGCGGACGTGATCTGCGTGCTCGCATCAACCAGAGAGCCAACGATCGTGCATCCCATGAAAGCTATCGCCGTATGGAGTATGACACCGCCCACGGCCCTCCGGGTCTGAAGCAGTTCACTCCACACCTTCGCCAAGTCATATGGCCCAAGAATTTCAAGCTCGAGAAACTTCGTAAATCGACGGCAAGGAAAACCCAATTATGGGTCATGCTTCACGAAACCAAGGTGCCGATCAGCCATGGTCGACGAGCACGTTATGTCTAACTACTTCCCGCCGCCGTTGGTCACGCAGTCACCAATGGCTAGTCACCTTGCTTGGCAAACTGCTTTTGACTCTTGGCGGGAGCTTAAGCGTGCCTTCATCGACAATTTCATCGCTACTTGTGAACAACCCGCAACAAGTACGATGCCGCAACGGATCCGAGATCGGAAAGACGAACCATCGCGCGAATACGTTCGGCGTTTCTCGGAGATGCGCATCAAGGTCCCATCAATCTCCGACAACGAAGCAATCGAGGCTTTCGCCACCGGCCTCCGCTTCCCGACGCCCTAAGGGACAAGCTCCTCCGGAAAAGACTGAGTCGATCCACGCCGCTCTTGGCCACCGCTAAAGAAATACGCGACGCCGACGACGCTAAAAAGATAATCGTCGAAGAAGAAGCAAGGATCCCGCGCTCGACCACCCTCCACGCCGCGCGACGATTACAAGGCAAACGTAGTCGAACGACAATTTTGACCGCCGCAACCAACAAGAACGACTCCAAATACCACCGTGATCAACGTAATCGGCGCGCAACCGCCCGTGGCGATTACAGAGCAAGCGTGCTCGGGAAGACGACGGCGAGGTCAATACGGTGAAAAAGGGCGGCGGACGTCGTAACTCACGAGGACGACTACGCCAAAGCATTGAAGGGCCCTCGCCACTCCATCCCAAGTCGAACCATACCATGGAGAATTGTCGCGTCCTCAAGACTATCTACACGCGCCAACAGCTCCGGATATTTCCGACAAGCCTAATGGCGTAAGGGAACAGCCGCAGCGAGGACAACGGCGACGATGATGCGCATCCTCGTCATAATACGTCAAGCCGACCGATCGCGTGCACACCATCATCGGCGGCAAGGTGTCCATCGAGACCAAACGAGAACGCAAGCCGCTGCGCTTCGCTACCGCTTGAACGTGGCAAAGAACGACAACCTTCTCACCGATCCGCGGCTTCCTCCGTGGTCTCACCGTGAAATCTACTTCAGCGGGAAGGACCAATGGGCCGCCATACCCGAGCAGGCGTTTTCCCTCGTCCTCGATCCTTGTATCAACAAGGTTCGATTCGACAGAATCTTGATTGACGGCGGCTCCATTGATATATCTTTGTTCAAGAACACCGCCTGCGCTCTGAAAATAGCCCAGCGGACTGGAAGCCGTCACGAGGCACGATTACAGGCGTTCTCCCCGGACGAGCTCCACACCTCTCGGGCGAGATCACGCTACATGCGATTTGGGACTCCGGACCACTTCCGCACCGACTACGTCAACTTCGTGGTCGCGATTTCGACGGCACCTACCATGCTATTCTTGGTCGACCGTCGCTCACCAAGTTCATGGCCATACCTCATTACAGTGTCTCGGTGCTCAAAATGCCTCTGAGAAAGGAGTTTTAACCCTCGGGGGCAATGTATACGCAGCTTATACCGCGAGGACGACATGACTTCAAAATAGCAGAGGCCCATGACCTCTCTATTCGCATGGCCGAGACCATGCTCGGCGCCGAAGACCACGGCCGACCACTTGGAGATCCCAGAGCTCGAGGCTCCACGCAAGAACATCGAGATCCAAGGAGCACAAGACGATCCAATGGTCGAGGGCGATCCCAAAGACAACGGCCCTCATCGGGGCCAACTCGGATCCCAAATAGGAAGACGCGCTCGTCGGTTCTTGAGGGCAACGTGGGCGTGTTCGCATGGAAACCTTCCGACATGCCCGGTGTACCTCGGGACTTGATTGAGCACTCCTTAAATGTCAACAAAGAAAGCCAAACCAATCAAGCGAAGCTACTGACGGTTCGCTCGCGACAAAAAGGAGGCGATTAGGGTAGAAGTTACACGGCTTTTGGCGGCCGGATTTATCAAAGAAGTGTATCATCCGGAATGGTTAGCCAACCCGGTTCTTGTACGCAAAAAAGAATAATGAATGGAGAATGTGCGTTGATTACACCGATCTCAACAAACACCGCCCCTAAGGACCCCTTTGGCTTACCTCGCGCATAGACGAAGTCGTAGATTCAACCGCCGGTTGTGAGTCGCTTTCTTTCTCGATTGCTACTCGGTTATCACCAGATCGCTCTCAAAAAGACGACCAGATCAAGACGTCTTTCATCACGCCTTTCGCGCCTCATCGCTACTACGACTATGTCGTTCGGGCTCAAAAACGCCGGTGCCACCTACCAACGCTTATACGAGCCCTGCCTCAACGACGAGATAAAGACGGCCTCGTCGAGGCTTACGTCGACGATGTAGTTGTCAAAACCAAGGAAGCACATACCCTTGTTGACAATCTGAACGCACCTTTGCAGCCCTTAATACGTTCCAATGGAAATTAAACCCAAAGAAGTGCATCTTTGGTGTCCCTTCCGCATATTGCTCGGCAACGCGTTAAATCGATTCTGACGGCATACGCCCTAACCCGGAGAAAGTCAAAGCTGTCTTAGACATGAAGCCCCAAAAAGGTGAAGGATGTCCAGAAGCTCACCGTACGCATGGCTGCTCTAAGCCGCTTCATATCAAGATTAGGAGAAAAGGACTACCGTTCTTCAAACTGCTCAAATCGTCCCGAGAAGTTTGAGTGGTCGGAGGAAGCGATGCTTTGCCTTTACGCAGCTAAAACAATACCTCACGTCACCTCCTGGTACTTATCGCTCCCGAGAAGGCGAAACTCTCCTACTTTACATTGCGAAGACCGATCGGGTGGTTTCCACTACAATGGTGGTCGAAGCGCGACGAGTCGGGCCACGCCTTACAAGGTACAATGCCAATTTTATTTCATCGATGAGGTACTCAACGAATCCAAGACCAGTACCCACAGATTCGAAACCGCTTCACGCCATACTGATAACATCCCGAAAGTTGAGACATTACTTGACGGATATCGTGTGGTGGTCATGACCGAGTATCCTTTAGGGGACATCATTCGCAATAAGGATGCGAACAGGCGCGATCGTCAAATGGGCAATGGAGCTATGCCCCTTTTCCTTGAATTTGCAAGTCGTTACTACAATAAAGTCTCGAGCACTCGTTGATTTCATCGTCGAGTGGATGATTTAAGCACGCTGCCTCTCCGAGATCCGGCGAATATTGGACGATGTACTTGACGGTTCTCTCAACATTGACGGTGCGGGGAGCAGGGTTCTTTTGTATCACCATCCAAGGAGCAGCTCGTGACGTCCTCGGGATTTATTTCCCAATCTAATAATGCCGCCGAAAGTATGAAGCATGCCCGCATGGCCTACGCATTCTTGTTGAGCTTGGAGTTAAACGTCTCTATGTCTCACGGAGATTCGGCTCGGGTCATCAACCAACTCAACAAGGATCGGGACACGACCGGTGAAAAGATGGACGATATTGCAAATCGATAAGAAAAAGCTGGAAGGCGATTCTATGGCATCGAGTACATACACGGGTCCGGACAAGAACCAGCAAATGGATGCGTTGTCAAAGTTAGGATCATCCCGAGCCAAAATCCCACATGGCGTATTCGCCCAAGACACGCTCACGCCTTCCATTGAGGACAAAGATTCAACAACCGACAAAGTTTCGGACCAACAATTAGTGGCTACGGTTCGCGCCCAAGACAACCGAAACCGCTTCCGACCACTCATGAGCCGGACCGAGAACACCTTTTATCAAGTACTTAATGACGGTAGCGGTTATGTCGATCGAATCGAAAAATGAACGCTGATGCGTCGTAGTAAGCGATATCGCTCGTCGATGGCAAGTTGTGGCGCAAAAACGCTAAGGAGGAAATCTTGATGAAGTGTATAACCCAGGGAGGAAGGCAAGCATCTCCTAGACCAAATCCACTCGCTCTCGCGCAACCACGCCGGCCTCAAGAACACCGGGTCGGCAAGGCTTTCCGGCCGGGTTTTATTGGCCACCGCGGCGGGCCGACGCAGCGTGCTAGTCCGCCACCGTGTGAAGGTTGTCGGTTCTTCTCAAGAGAATCCATGTACCAAAGACATGAGATCCAGACGATTCCAACCTCTTGGCCCTTCGCACGGGGATCGGACATGATCGGGCCTTTCAAACCAAATTTCTGGGAAATTTACATGCGTCTTCGTGCTAATTGATAAGTTTTCTAAGTGGATAGAATACATGCCTCTGCATACGAGCATCCTCGAGAAAGTCGTCACATTCCTCGACCAGTCATCCACCGTTTTCGGCGCCCAACAAAGATCATTCTTCGATCTGGGTACTCGGTTCACCGAACGCTTTTGGGACTTCTGCGATGAAAGGAGCATAGTTGTAAAATACGTCTCGGTGCGGCGCACCCTAGAGCCAATGGACAGGTCGAAAGCGGGCAAATGGGATGATCTTGGACGCATTGAAGAAGAGGATGTATAGAAAACGATAAAGCTCTGGAAGATGGCTCAAGGAGTTACCACCGTTGTCCGGGGCCTCCGAACTCATTTCAGTCGTAACAATTCGGCGTCTCACCATACTTTATGGTTTACGGTCTTGAGGCAGTCCTCCCACCGAGATAGCTTTCGGATCGGACGGGTAGAGAACTTCGACGAAGGCAAGGCCGACGAAGTACGGGAGCTAGAAGTCAATAGCGCAGAAGAGAAAAGGCTTGATTCTTGCGTACGACGGCCAAATACCTTGCTGTTTTGCGCAGGTACTACAACAAGAACGTTAAAGAGCGTTTCTTTGTGGTCGGAGACTTAGTCCTGAAGTGGAAGACGAACCAGTGGTGTCCACAAACTCGCAACCCCATGGGAGGGACCCTTCATGATCAAGGAAGTCACACGCCCAACGTCTTACAGGGTTAGCTCATCTAGATGGCACGGACGTACCGAACTCATGGCACATCGACAAGCTTAGACGCTTCTATGCTTAACCACTGAGATATGTACTCCACTTGTATTTTCGATTTACTTTACTAAAGCAACTATGATTTCTCCGACCACTCATGTGTCACTCCAATTTTTATAATTATTCTAACTTAAGCGAAGATGTTTCGACCACCACACTCCTTCTACGGTTTTCTGAGGCAGTTCATCTCCGATTCCTCCCAACACGTGCACGGATCTGTTCTCTACGCTATGGGTAATCGCGGTGTCCCCCCAGTTTGACTTGTCTCAAGTCCACGTGCACGTGTCATAGTACCTCATACTCCACCACATGCCGATCAAGGCCGCACAAACTTTTCAGGGTGACGTGTCGAGCAAAACGGGTACAACTAAATGAAACGTTAACACGTTCCCACTTAGTTACACCAACAAAAAATTTCAAGCTTAAAGTGTGTTTTGTATACAACAAACAAGCTTATAATGATATACGATTCGTTATTACAAGCTTGCACGAAAAGGCTCAAGTTTACAATAACACAACTATGTCCTCCTTCTACGACTCTAAGCCTATTACATTTGGTCGGTCGGGGCGCATGGCGTTCTTCCTGCACGCCTCGACATACCTGCTCGAGTCTCGGGGACTCTAGGGTCGGTCAAGTCAAGGGATGGCCCTTCGGTGGTCTGGTCGGTCGAGACCGCAGACTTCGTTGGTTGGCTTGCGGTGATGGCATTTCCAAATGGCTTGTCGATGGCATACCCTTGCACAGTGATGTCCCACCTCCGCATGCAAAGCTAATATCGCCAATTATCTTTGACGACAATTCCACTGGGCCGTCCAAGCTCTTCGGCCGGGTTTGGGTCTATCTCCTTGGTACCCAGCCTCCAAGCGTTCGAGGTTGATCGGAGGGTAGTGAGCGCGCACCATGCTTAGCACATGGGCACCCGTGTACTCACCCGCCTCCTTCACGAAGTCTTGGAACCATCCCCATGCTTGCTTGCATCTCTCGACCAGGTCCCGAGCCGACGCGTCCTTAGCTCTACCTCTCGTGGCGCGCCGGGTCGATAAGGTCGAGGATTCGCACAATGCCGATTGCCATTTCTTGGCACCGTTTGCTCCACATGTCCCGCTCCTCGGTGGCCTTAAGGCATTATGCGCTTTCGGTCGTCACGCTCTTTGATCGCGGCCTCAAGGTGCCTCTTGGCGTTGACTTTCAAAACCGAAAACAAGACAAGATATCAAACGTGATGACACGACAAGGCCATGAGGGCAATTGAATGAGAAAGGTGGTGCTGGAGTGCTTACCTTTCGGGTTGTCCTTCATTCTGCGGTGTGGTCTTGGAGTTCGATTTGGCGGCGTGCCGCTTTCTCGTTGTCCTCCTTCAGCGACCACATTCTCGCAAGCGCACGATCGTTTCTCCCCGAGGCGGGTCACTTCACTTCTAAACCTGCATTACATAAATGATGCGCTGTCAAGAACAAAGTAACACAAGTCCCGCACTTGCTATGATACGGTGAACACTTACCGCTTTCTCTCGCTTTTGTTTTCAAGTCGACCGACCACCGTGCTTTGGTTCTGCGTGCTTCTTGGTCTTTTCTCTCCGGTCGGCGGTTTCAAGTTGGCGTCGCAGCGATCCACTTCACCGTCGCCTCCTTATTGGTCATCATGATTCCTTCTATCCGGTCGAAGCACCTTTTTCGGTATCTTGCGCTTTCATCAAGTCCTCGCACACGACAAGTTACGTCGAATATTCGACTACACAACAGGGTCAACGACTAAAGCCAAATATACCGACTTCATCACACGGACGCTTACGCCGCCCGCTCGACTCTTATGGTCTCTTCGATCTCGGGATTTCCTCGTATATGACCCATTCGTCGTTCTCCGAAGCGCGACACATATACATGTTGTCGCCTATCTTGGGACGGCCCAGACTTCTTCCACTTCATCCTTCGCCTTCTGTTCGGGGGCGGCAGTCGTCCGGATTCGCAGACTCCACGCTCACTGTGGCTTTCCCACGAGCCGTCGCGTCGGCAACCATGTTCCGGGCAACTTCGTCACGCCCTCGATCGATCCAGCTCCACAGGCGCCGTGGTATCCGCCTCATCGGTGTTCGTGCTTCGAGCACTTGTATTACGCTTTCGGGGCCGCGTCTCGTCGTTTCGCTTCTTGAGGCCCAGTGAGTCCTCGCCATGGGCTCCTCCACGGTGGGTTGCCGAGCGCTTTGTCCCGCCGTTGTTGGTAAGGACGTTCCGCACCAAATAGCGGGTCGGGGGCTTTCGGTGGACGCCGATCTAATACATTCGAGAGACAAATTCGAAGATAACAAAGATCCAATGCAAGACGCAAAGCTTACATCAAAAAGTATAGATACTTACAGTTTGACTTGCGAAAGGATGTGACGGCGAACGCGTCTCCTCGACCGCCTCGCCTCCGCTTGCTCGGCAAAGGTGTCCACTGGGGTTGTGCAACCTCCGATGCGGGCGTCGGAGTATGATGCGGCGTGTTCCTTCGTCTATGCTCAGTATTGCGATGGTCGGTCTTTATTACCACCGCTGCACGCAGGAGAGCCACCCCGCCCGACGGTCCCACACTTTCTCCTCTTTCGGGGGACGAGCCGGAGGATATCCGCATCCTCTTCTTCGTCGTCCGACAGGGGGAAGATGGCTTGACGTCGTTTGCTGGCAGCCGGACGCTTGCCGGCTCTCTAGTCGAGGCGTCCTTACGGTCTCGAAATACCGCCCGATGAAACGTCATCGGTCCGGCGCCGGTCTCAAGGCGGTCAGCCCAATAGCTTGTGGCCATTCTACACCGGGGAGGCGACACAAACACTCCTCGCCGGTCTCGACCACTACACCGAGACACAAAATGAAGTAAAAGATGCTTATTTTCTTGATGCGACATGATTCTCTGATTAAAAGGTGGCGTCATTTACCTTTGGGGAGGGCGAGCCACTTGAAGGCGTGTTCGATGGCGTCCAATGCAACATAATTGGGATCGGCCAGGTTGAATAGCTCTCCAATCCTGGCCTTGATTTCCACCTTGTCGAGCGGCTCCTTCCTGGTCCTCGTCGGATCAGCGCCTCCTTGGTACTACTCAGAGGCGGGTGAATCCTTTTCCGGCGTAGGCTGGATTCTTGGTGATGAAGTTGCCGACAACGCCGGGCCATCAAGCCTTCCCCACGGATCATCCCGAAAGCGCTTCGGCGATCCGCTCCAAGTTCTCGGGCTTCTCCACCACCGCTTTTCTTCTCTCGAATCACCCCCACATCGCACAGAGTGATGGTGTTCGGCTCTTCACGGATGTAGAACCATTTCTTGTACCACTCCCAAGGAGGTGTTCGAGGCGCAGTCAGGTGTATTGAGCCTTCATGCCCACGCAGTTCAAGTAAACGCCACCGGGCGATCTTGAGCCACCGCTCCCTTTCTTCCAAGATGAATAGGTGGCGGAAGAGGTCGAAATGGGGTTGGAAGCCACCATAAGCCTCGCAGAGATGGATGAAGATGGAGACAAGAAGAATCGAGTTGGATGCAGATTGCAAATCCCAATCTCGTAGTACAAGCAGAGACCACAAGGAAAGGGTGCACTGAATCCCAAAACCCCGCTTTGAAGAAATCTTCAAAGACCACAATCTCACCGGTTGTGGATCGGGAAGCTTTCTCCTACCGTGCACGCCATCCCGCAGTGCCTTGTTGTGGAGCACCCCCATGGCGACGAGGTCCTCGATGGTCTGCTTTCGTTGTTCGCGATTTCCACCATTCCTTCGCCATGACCTCGCTTTTCTTACAGGCGCTCCCTTCACCATTAGGTCGTGCTTCCTAAGTGGGTGGATGCAGGAGACCGAGGGGATTGGTGATGCTTTTTGGGGCAATAGGGTTCGGCAGAGGAAGAAGAAGGTTGCGGCGGATGACAATGGGGAACGGTATGAGTAGCTTACGGATCGCATTATATAAAACAACGAGCCCCGTCGTTTCGTCCGCCCGAGAATATTGGGGGTCGTGCGCACGCGCCGCAGAGGGTTGTTCACACAACCTCGAAATCTGCGCCAATAAATGCGCTACTTCATTAACAGTGTACGCGCCTCCCCGTTGATGGTGTAAGGAGGCCCACACCGACACACCTCAATACAGTGTCAACCAACCGCTTGCAAAAAAAAAAAAAAAAAAAAATGTAATGACGACTGCGTACCTATTGACTTTTTTGACCGAACGTGTCGATCGGGTCTTGGCGAGAGAATAGAGAAAAGTACACAAAATAATAGTACAAGGCAATAGCAAGTGATCGTGGATTTGTTTTGACCACTCACTGCTTGGATACTTGCCTGGACCACTAATGTGCTCGGGACCGCATGCACCACCACTGCTTTCTCAGACCACTTTTTGTGCTCGGGATCGCTCAGACCACGGCCGTGCTCGGGGACCGCCCGACCACCGCTTGAATAATGGCTCTCCTTGGCTACATGTGATTTGTACTCACATACGGATAAGAGACTTTTTCTTTTAGACCTTGCTACAAGGCTCATACCTCGCCTTCCAAAGAAGCTCGGGGACTACATCGGTGCGATGCACTGCCGCAGGCATCTCGTATCGCTTGTCTGACGATTGGATTCTCAACTTAACTGGAATTCTTTTTAGACCACGCACCACGTGCCTCACGTCACCTACTACCGTGCTCGGGGACTAAGTGGGCACACTTCACCTTGCGGTGAATGTGTTTGTTTTTCAACCCCACGCCTCGATGATCGAGGATGCTACGCTTCAAGACGCACTTACATTTCTTTTTCGAAAATACAAGTGGGCACACTTCTCGTGACAGTAAATCTTTTTCTTTTTTCTTAAGAGCACCATACATTCTTCGGACAACCTACTTCTCCGGTGATGACGGTGGTCGAGGCGTCAAGAATTCAAGCCTTGCTTGTCGGAGAAGGTTAAAATGGCGTGTCGCAAAGATAATACATGATGCTCGGGGACTAGGCGTGGGGGTATTAACCCCTATACCCTTACGGCTAAGCTTGGGTTGGCTTGGATCGATAGGTTCATCCACCCGAAAGATGACGTCTGCCCGATTAACTCGATCGAGTCCCGCACAAGGAATCAAGATTTGATTTGGCGACCAAGCGGGATCCTCGTCGATTAGAATAGGAATCCTTATCCGCCACATATGGCAATTGTAACCGACTAGGATTAGTTTCAGATCTCAGAACCCCGCCCCGGACTATATAAAGGCGGGCGGGGACCCCTCTAAAATCATCTCTCATTGACATACAACAATACAAATCGACGCAGGACGTATGTATTACGCCTTCTTGGCGGCCAACTCGATAAAACCTCGTGTATCATCTTGCGTCACCGTCTTGTTTGGGACTTGCGCACTGCTCTCGCGATAATCTACTACCTTGGGCATACCCCTAGGTAGACTGCCGACCATATTTCGTCGACACACGGTGACCTACTGGCGGCTATCCCATAATAGCAAAGAAGAAGCGATCGCGGGCAGATTGTCATCCGCCACCATCGGCTCTATTGCAACATGTGCTCTATCGGATCTACTTTTAAAGCATCTAGATGAAACATTTGAAACACATGACTGAAAACAAATGAAACATACGCTTGAAACATGTGTGTATAGCCATAGCAACATATGCAACATCCAGATCTACTTTTTACAACATTCATATAAAACACTTGCAACATACATATGAAACACCTAAAACGATTAAAAACATATGCTTGAAACATGCATGTTATGCAACATCTAGATATACTTCTGCAACATCCAGATAAAACACATGAAACGTACGTATGAAATAACTGAAACACCTGAAACATATATACTCTTGCAACATGCGTATAAAGCTATTGCAACATTTGAAACACCAAGATGAAATACTTGAAACATACGTTAGAAACACCTGAAAACACTTGAAACACGGCATCGCCGGCGGCCATAGCCTACCTGTTGGGAAACTATGGTAACCAATAAGCTCATGTCAGGGGAGACGTCGAGAACAACGACCCATCGTACACCTCCGCCGCAGGCCTATGTACCATGTCCGCGCCACGGTGCGGGACGACGGCAACATGGCAGGAAAGATCAGCGAGGAGGACAAGGAGTGGATGGAGACCACCCTTGTGGAGGCGTTGGAGTAGCTAGAGGAGCAGGACGGCGTCATGGGACAGACAATGGAGGAGGACTATGAGGAGAAGCTCAAGGAGGTGGAGGAGGTGTGCGGCCCAACCATCAAGCATGTGGGACGGCATGGCACAGGATGGGCGTGCGGCGCGGGATTAGCTTCTGGTGAACGGATAATGGATAAGAGAGCGAATGGATAAGGGAGGGAATTGAAGGTGAGCGGTGGACTGCTTTTAGTGAGATGTGGGCCTACGGTCCGATGCGTCCGGAGGTAAGGTAAGTAGCATTATTATCGTTCTCAATATTTATTCATGGGTGCAGAATTGACGGCAGGAGATGCGTGTGCGATCATAGGCAACCATATACGTAATCAGGGGGACCGGCCGGCCGGGTTAGTTAATATCCATCGTATCCCTGAATGTCGCGAGTGGTAGTATATTTAATTAAGCAACATCGACACAAACAGATGCGTGCATGCAACAAGTACGTACTATATACTACGTTGCTTGTACGCGCCTGTTGTTCAATTAGTGCTTTGCTTACTACATTACATACTCTGGTTTAATCATCATCAGGGTTTTCCGGCCGTGATTACTTGTTGCGTACTCGTAGTACTGTGCTGTCTGCTGTGCCGCTCTCTGCTGTCTGCTCCTTGCTGTATGCCTGCATGTGAATTCAGGACATATGCGCCCTATTCATTTGATCTTATTTGGCTTATAAGCCGTACTTTTTCAGTCAACGAACAATATTTTTCTATCACACCAAATTAGTCAACAGTACTTTCAGCTATGGCTTATCAGCCAAACAAACCCAAACGAACAGAGCGCACTGCTCACGTGTCATATGAGGCCAGTTCATGTCAGTTCCCACACCTTGGGATAAGGGTAGCATGAGATTCCAATTCCACTCTGCTGGGTGATCGACGTGCCAATGCATTCGCCACTCCAAACTTGAACATACATACATACATACATACACCACTCTAGCACTCTTCCGTGTGCCCTGCGCACTGCACATGTTGCAAACTTCAGTATGTGCTTCCAGAATCGAGGAGTTTTGGTAGGTAGGATGGGATCAGAAGAACAGCCATGCCTAGCTAGTTCCTACTCACTCACGGGCTGAGCCCACGCAAACGTTTTCACACCCATCCATTCAGGCCCACTGGCCCGGTGAGGTCCATGTTACTGCGCTTGCCACTTCGGAGGCCATCCTCGATGCAGGCCGCGTTGTTCAAATAAGGTCGGGTCGCTTCCTCACCGCCGACCCACACTCCCTTGGATGGGCCGTCCCGACAACAACCCAACCCAATATTAAGACCTAATTTTTTACTATTTAACCTTTTTTTAAAATAAAATTTACATTTGTCCTTGAGAAACTTAAATTCATCTTTGAACATCGAGGGTCAGCGCCATGAGTCCTGGCGTCGAGTAACATGTTTCGGCGTCACAGATCTTGACACTGAGGTAACTGGCCGTGCACGGAAAAAAAATCCTACGGTGCCGGAATATATGACACCGAGCTCGGCGCCACGCGAGGTACCAGCTTCAAAGCGTGCGGTCAAGCGCTGCTCCTCGAAAACCGCGGCGCCCAAAACACGCGAGAGACGCGCCTGTAGCTTGCCGTCTGGGTCTGGCTCTGGCACCGCCGCTCCGATTCTCCCGTCCCTGTGCCGCGCAGGGCACGGGCGCCGCAGCTGCGTGTCGCGCGTCTTTAATCGTAGCCAGGCTTTACTTCGTATATGATCTTTCACACGGTTTCTCTCTCCCCCGTGTCTGCCTCCAAAAGAAAAAACCACGGTGACTGGTTGTTGCGGCGGTGGTGCTGGTGCAAAGCTTCCTTTTCCGTTGCTAGCTTGTTGATTGAATTTGGTGATTGAAAAGCTTGCTATCCACTTCTTTTCGAGTATTATTGCTTTTCGATTCGAATCACCGCGCTTTCTCTCTTTGCACTTGGACTGGATGCCTACTATCCTTTAGCTTTCTCCGCTGTTCATACCAGAAATGGAGCTGATTTGTGCCCTCTTCCGTTTCTTCTACTCTGTCTTCTTCTAGCTTCAGGTATTTAGTATACTTGCAATCTAGATTCATGGGGTTTTCATGATCAGTTGACTCTTTTAAGCTGCCAATGATCTTTGCGGGTTTTTCTCTCTTTTCGTTTTGTGTCACGCTTATAAGTTATAATTTTGCCAAAATTTTAGCTTCGCTATCATCCAAAGATTTTTTACTGCTCCAGATTTTGGCTTGATTATTCAAAAAAATTGAACTCAATTTAAGAAAGGACATGTCTGTCTCAAGAACGTGCTACTACGGTGCGAGCATGCCCTCCAATTCATTCAGAGCGCCAGAGGTCCAGTTGTTGCCTAGGAGTAGCAACACGACGCTAAAAGTAACCTGGCCCATCATCTCGAATTTGCCTATTGCTTTTGAACGCGTGAAGATGTGTTGCTAGATGAGATGCAGTAGAGGAGAGGCCTCCAGTATAGGACAATGGGGCTACGATTAAAAAAAACGCCTTGAAACCCGTGCTCCTTGCTCTTGTTCATGGGCCTTGTTTAGATCCTATTAAAATTCTAAGTTTTTTTATTCTCTTTTAATCACATCAATTTTTGGACACATGCATAAAGCATTACATATAGGTAAAAAAAAATAATTAATTACATAGTTTGGTTGTAAATCACGAGACGAATCTTTTGAATCTAGTTAGTCCATGATCGAACAAAGTTTGTCAAATACAAACGAAATATGCTACAGTATCTGAATTACAAATTTGTAATCTAAACATGGCCATGCTGTCCAAAGTCTCTCGTCCTGATGCTGAGCAGACACCCGCATATACTTTCGGTGCGTGCCAGAGGCCAGACGGCGACAGGGGAGGCTTGCAGGTGCAGCAGGGCCAACCGGGCACGGCAGCGTGGTTCGGTGCGCGCGCGCGACACGCAGCTGCGGTGCCTGTGCCCTGCGCGGCACAGGGACGGGAGAATCGGAGCGGCGGTGCCAGAGCCAGACCAGACCGACGGCAAGCTGCAGGCGCGTCTTTGCGCGCCGCGGTTTCCGAGGAGCAGCGCTTGGCCGCACGCTTTGAAGCCGGTACCGCGTTAGGATGCGTGGCGCCGAGCTCAGCGCTTTGGGTTCTGTTGCCGAGGTCCTAGTCACGTAGAATTTTCTTTCATGCACGGTGAGACATCTCGATGTCAAAATTTGTGGCGGCGCCAAGACTCATGACGCCGAACCCAAAGATACAAAGATAAATTTAAGTTATCAAATGTAAATTTTATTAAAAATTAGTTAAATAGTAAAAAAATTAGGATACTACGATCGTTCCTGCACAGCACATACCGATCTGCTCCAGAAAAAAAGATCTAAAAAACATGAAAAAGCGGCCTCATTAACCCGTAATATGATCCGTGCAAGAATCGGAGAGCGAAGATTTCACGCGCTCTCATGTCCAAATCCTGTGGACCGGCACAAATCACAAGCTTGTTACCAACTTTCGATGAGTACGTTTTAGGTAGAGCAGGGCAATTTTTTTGGTTTGCATGCACATGTACTAGTAGTAGAGGACAAAAGAAATGTTACATTTCCTTTCTACCAAAGTCATGCAACGGGATATCTAGCTCTTTACTTTTGTACCACCTCCGTTCTAATTTATGGTCTGATTGATAGAGATTCACCACTGCAAAAACTGAATCTAAATCTAGGATTCACCGTGGATCAGAAATCCACCAAGGATCTAACAGGAACTGTTTGGCTAATGCAATAGCTCCAGATCCACGCAAGGGCATTTTGGTTGGAATGCCCAAATTTGCCCTTAGGATAAGCCCCACATGTCAATGTCTTAACAAAGTTTCTTTGCTATGCCCCACATGACAGGAAGACAAAATGAAAAGAAAAAAACTACGCATTTCTGCTTCTTCGGCCGGCTCGGGTTTGAGCAGGGGAGGACCGACCAGTGGCCGAATCCCGGGCAGTGGAGGGCGGGACCGGCCGGCGAGGGGCGAGGGCATGCAGCCATGGTGTGCGCCGGGGCCGGCGGGACACGTGGGGGCAGCGGGGTTGGCTGGGCTCGCGGCGGCGCACGGCTAGCGTCGCGGGCGGGCGCGGCTCGCGGCTATGGGGGCGCGCGCCACTGTGGCGGTCAGATCACAGCCATGGGGCGCGGCTGCGACCACTGCGTCGGCCGGGTCGAAGCCAGCTCGCGCGGCGGGGGGAAGGGGAGAGTAGCGTTGGGCCGGCAGAGTGGGAGAGGGAGGCGCCGGTGTGGAGGGAGACGCTGGGCGCGCGCGGACGGAGGCTTTGCCTAGAGGCTCGGGTACTGATTATTATTCGGTATTAACCTGGGCGGGCGTTGAATAATAATCGGTATCCGAGCCCGACTCACCGGACCCGAGCCACGGGCGCTCCGCCGGTTCCTCCGTTTTTCTGCCGCACCCACCTTCCCTTTATCGTGTTTTTTTTTTCTGCCGCACCCTCATTGGAGCCCGACTGCACCTTCCATTTGATCAAGACATATCGTATACCAAAGTTGTATAAAACTTCATTGTTGAAACCTTTTTTCATTCGAGTTTATTTAATAGCCAAAATATTCAATATAAGATTATGTATAAAAAATTTATAATCTTATATATACTCACCGGTGTTATTGCTATTGTTATCGTTGTTGTTTGTTGTGGGTTGGAGTCTGCTATCCAACTGCCTCTGTGATTGGGCCTCCGTTAATCGATTCAGACCTCCTCTGTAAATGGCAATTAACAGTAAGAAGTTTTTTTTGGTTGTCCCAAGACATCATTGTTCTGAAGGAGCCTACTGGCTTGCTATCCAATCGCCTCCCTTAATAAATATACATCTCTGTGACTGTGTCAATCGATTGTGACCACCTTTGTAAACGGCAACCAAGAGTTATTAGAGACAGACGTCTTGGTCCCATCTAGAAATAAGAAACACCGACTGGTCTCTGAAATCCATTCTGTACTAGTGTTAGTCAAGCACTACCAACCAAGACATCTTTGGCCGTGTTTAGTTGGAGGCCGGATTCGGCGCCGTCGGATTCGGCAGCACTGTTCAAACACTGTAGTATTTTGTTTTTATTTGGTAATAATTGTCCAATCGTTGACTAATTAGGCTCAAAACGTTCATCTCGCAAAGTACAACCAAACTATGTAATTAGTTTTTAATTTCGTTAACATTTAATACTCCATACATGTACCGTAAATTTGATGTGACGGAAAATCTTCTTTTTGTATAGTGCCAAATTCAGGAAAACTGGGGAACTAAACATGGCCTTTATCCTAAAATGGCCTGCTGGGCCATCCTACATTGTATTCGAGTCAACGGTTTCAATGGGAACCCAGTAAAGGCAACTCCAACCAGCCCCTTAAAATTTAGCCCTCTATTTTCAAAAATAAAGAACTCTCAACCAAATTCAAACCCTCATTTCTCTCTGTTCTTCAACCGAACTCTTATTTCACCAACATCATTCTTTCTGGGGGAATGAACTACCTGTTCTCTTGAACTTATCAGCCGGCTTATCAGTTAGAATCTACAAGTATTTGTCTCTCACAACAAATCAGCCAAGGTTGGCTTATCAGCCGGCTTTAATACCAGTCGAACAGGCCCAAAATTTCTAGTCCTCTTCTTGGTTTCCGAGGAGGAGTACAATGTTCAGCAACTTATTTAACATGTGTTTCAACTTGAAAGTCATCAAAACACAAATCATTGTTATCCCCATTGTCTGAGAGCAAATCAACCCAACTCTCCATTTGTTCTTCCGAAATATAGGAATCGACTATATTAACAAATTAACCACAACCTTTTTATTAAAAAAAATCAAGCACAAACCAAAATTAATTAAATAATATCAGTCTTTACTTCTCACCATACTCTACATCTTACGCTCACAGCACTCGCTCTCTCTGTCTTCACTTTGCAGCGTTCCCTCTCTCTGTTCGTTGGTTGGTTTCTGGGCTGCTGGTTTACTATGAGAGAAAAACACTGTTGGCGGGCGTTTTTCGATCTGCACCAACAAGTGAACAGGTGTCTGTCTTCACTCTCCAACCCACGGCGGCGGCACAGCAACGCACGGCAGCAGCGGCACCGCAGGGCCGCACAGCAGCGGCACAGCAGGGCCGCGAGCAGCGCACGGCAGCAGGGGGTGCGACCTTGTTGGTCAGCGGAGGGCGACGCGAATCAGGGGCGCAGCAGCAGCCCAAGGCGGCCCAGCACGGGCGGCCGGCAAACGGCGGCGGCCACGCCGCCCAGATCTATGAGGTATATTTCCTATCCTCGTCTCCCATCCTTCTAGAAGCAGCCATGGATGACAAAGTAACCAGAAGAGGGGAACAGGCACGTACCAGCTCGGGCATGATATGAGTTCGTAGCCAATAAATAATTCATCTCCCTCCCCTCGACGCCGTCCGTGCTCGCTGGCGGAGGTCCGCCCAGCGGCGATGAAGACGGCGGCGGGGGGCCTCTTTCCCATGGGCTCTCTCCCCACCCTCGCCACCAGGGTTGTCACCATGGTAGCAATCTCGGTGGTGGCTGACTGGCTGGGTGGCGGGTGCTCTCCTGGTTCGGGCCGGTGGTGGCAGATCCGGCGACATGGAGGCCGGATCCGGCAGTCCTCGGTCCGATCCTTCGTTGTGGACGCCTGTGGCTGCTCGGGCGGAGGTGGCCCGTTGGGGTGGCGTCGGCGGCTGCATTCGCGTCTGCAACGGCCGAGGTGGACGTATCCGGCACCGACGCCCGCGGCATCCGGGAACATCGGCTTCGACCTCCGCCATGGCTCTGCCGTTCGTGCGGGGTGCGTGCCGCGGCAGCGTGCCTGCGCGCCAGATCTACGCCTGGGGGACGTGGCCGTGCTCCATAGGCACTGGGCGGCGGCATAAGCGTGCTGCGCCCTTCACGCCCCTTTCCCCCGCGAAGGCGTGGGCGGCGTGACGGCTTTTGCGGCGACTTGCGCAAGAGTTCAGGCCGTACCTGTTGCTGCTGGTGACGGGAGTGCGGCAGGCCGGATCCACGCCGGGGAACGGCGGATCCGGAGTCTAGCAACCGGATCTGCCCAGCTCAGACCAGGTGCTGTGCCTGCATCGAGGTGATGGCGGAATCATCTGTCGGAGATGTGCTTCCGTGCGACGGCCATGGAGAGGCGGCGCTGGAGATGCTTGTGGCTGGGCTCGGGTGTGGTAGCGGCGGCGGGAGGCCGCGCAGGCACAGCGGCGACCGGAAGGTCGCGCGGGTGCAGCGCGAGTGCGGAGGCCACGGGTGTGCAGCGGTCGTGCGGCCATGGTGCAAAGGCCGTGCGTGAGCTGTGGCGGCGTGGTGGCCGTGCGTCGGTGTTGGTGGCGGTAGGCAGCGCGTGTGCTGCGGCGTTGTGGTGCTAGTGCCGTGAGGCAGCGCGTTGGCGGCGACGGCGCGGCGCGGAGGCCGCGAACAGCAGCAACACGGAGGTGGTTGGAGACCTGCGCGCGGCAGCGGCGCGAAGTTGGTATGGTGAAGGCACGAAGGCCACGCATGGGCAGCGGTGGCCGCGCGTGGGTGGCGGCAGTGACATTGAACAGGCGGTGTGGCGCCGTGGCGGCACAGGGGCCGCGCAGGCTGTGGAGGGCGCAGCGGCTGCATGAACTACAGTGGAGCAGCAGCGTGTGGCCGCATGGTCTGTGGTGACTCAGAGGCTCAAGAGTTCATCCTCGCAGGGGGTGGGTGGATTCGGTGAAGGACGGCCTGGTGGTGAAAGTCGGCGGCGTGACACTATTGTGCTGCTACAGCTGATGGTTTGCTGGCGATGGTCCAACTTGACTAGATGCAAGTCCTTCTTGGTTTCTCTGTTGTCTCCATGTGCTACGATCGTGCTGTCAAGTGCGCTACCTTGGTCGACGGAGCGAAAGCCTGGACGACGACGTCTGCGGACGCCGCTTCCTCTTTGGAGGCATTGACCCTGTCCTATATGCTAGTTTCCTTGGGTGAAAACCCCGCCTATTCGTGGGCCAGCAACGACGGCGCCAATTGGTGTCGTGACCTTCCTGAAGGCATTGTCGTCGTGGAAATTAAGCATCGTGTCCAGCGCCCCTTGACTGGTGATGGCAACCATTTGCGGCCTATGGGAAGTCGGAGCTGCTGCATCGAGGTTGGTGAGCTTGGCAACGATGGCTCGAAGCTGTGTTTGGTTTGTGTGGCAGTGGTTGGCCAGGAGAACCTTGTAGACTTTTTATCTAGTCAGTTGTTGGACTTGGTGGCACCTTGGTGCTTGACGAGCTCCGTCGCTTGTCATAGTTGTATACAGGGTGTAGTCGTAGTCTGTAAGTAGTGGTGGTATGTTGTATAGTTTTTAGGCCCGGTTTTCCTTATAAACTGGGTTAATTCTCTTGTTATTAATATATGCCGGAACAATATGTTCTCGGATCTTTCAAAAAAAAAAAAACAGAGTTCGTAGCCATTTCCTATATCAGAAACCCTGGCTTGCACCATGCTTGTTTTTGGACTATTTAATTTTCTGCTAACAGTTAAGGCTTTTTTTTTTACATTGATTTATTTATATCAGGTATAAAGCACAAAAATGGATCCTCTCATCTATTGCTGAGACTGTCCACTAGTCTCTCGTGTTCTTGTGCTTGCTTGCTGGGATCTGCCTTGGCTCACAAGGAGCACGAGCCAAACGATATGATTCTTCACTTCTCCTTCTGGCTCTAAGTTTTAGGTCAGTATTGGGTACAGTGATTCAATTTAGCAGGCCCAATTTATTTATCATATAACACAGCTCTAAGTTGGACTAGATTTAGATCCAATTGAGTAATAATACCTCCTTATTGTACATTCACTTACTGTGTGTGTAGCTTGTTCTACTCATCCATAGAGCGTAGAGTAGTGATGCTTTGCCTGTTTTTGCACCTGCAGTTTCTTTATAATGGCGAAAAAAACTGGTAAGCTTGTCTTCAACGACAACAACAACCAAGCCATTCAGTCCCAAGCAAGTTGGGGTCGGCTAGAGCCTTTCCAATTCCAAGCACTAGTACAGGATCATTGTGAGCTAAAATCCAGAGAGTTTAGTCTACTGGAGAACACTCTAGTACAGGATCATTGTGCAATCCCGACTTGTGTACCATTGGATTTTCTGAAGGTCATCACCAGTGATTTCTCCAAGCAGCAAGAACTAGGAAGAGGTGGGTTTGGAGTTGTTTATAAGGTATATCCATCATACCTCTCTGTATCAGTATATCTTTCTTTCTTCTTCACTTATGACTAAATTCTCTAATATATGGGGATGGTACAGGGCCTTCTTAAAAATGGGAAGGCGATAGCTGTGAAGAAGCTTTCTGAAATGAACCTAGATGACGATCAGTTCCATAATGAAGTTACTTATCTTTTCGGGTTGAAGCACAAAAATATTGTCCAGCTAAAAGGTTATTGTGCTGAATCACGGTGGGAAGTGGTCAAATTACCCAGGAAATATGTCTTGGCTGAATCTCGGAAAAGGCTGCTGTGCTTTGAGTGTTTAAATAATAAGAGCCTTGATAAGCACCTTTCTGGTATGATAATATTATAACATTCTTAAATTAATTTACAAATGCAATTATATTACTTGTATTCTTTTTTAGTACTGGCTAAATTTCTTCTGATGGAAACTTTCCACCTAGTTCGAGTCTTTGGCTTATCATAGGTTTAGTTGTATTTTCCCCAATTTATTCTAGGAAGGACTAATATATCATATATGCATAGCTGGGTTTCTTTATAGTGGTCAAAGTATGCGCCTACCGCCCAAGGTACCTAATGCTAGATCTACAGATTTGTTTAGAGGTGTGCTAGGAGGAAGCTGCGTGGTCGCGTGGGTGTATATGGGCATGAGTATGATGTACATCGGTAAATGGTTTAATTTGTGTCCAACAATATATTGTCTAAAACTGTTATTTTGTTAACTTTTCTCTTTAGATAGATATTCGCTGCAGCAGTGCCAGGACCACAAGTGGGTGATCTCACGAATTTCTTCATTTATATGTTCCTATACAGCTGAATCTCATGGGATCGAGTGGCATATGAGATATGAGATTATCAAAGGAATTTGCCATGGTTTGCATTATCTTCACACAGAATGCCAAATTGTTCATTTGGACCTTAAGCCTGAGAATATATTGCTGGATGACAATATGGAGCCAAAAATCACGGATTTTGGTACGTCCAGGCTGTTTGGCCTAGAACAATCCAAAATTATCACCAAAACTCGTGGAGGAACACTGTAAGTTAAATTAAATAGTTTCATTTTCATTTTCAGAGTGGTATATATGAACCTTGTTTTGTACTCCATCTAACCATATGTATTCTCATGCTGCAACGCAGTGGATACATGGCACCAGAATACTTACTAAAAGGGTTGATTTCAGTGAAGGCCGACATATTCAGTTTGGGCGTTATAATCATAGAGCTGATGACTGGAGGCAGGAATTATCCTACTCGTGAGAAATCTCGCAAGCAATTTGCTGTTGATGTAAGCTGAAAGATTCCTTTCCATATTTCTCACACCAAAGAAAGTTATATATGATTGCATCTTCAAATATGTATTGACACATGATTACTATATATACGCTACGGACAACAGGTCGTTGGACGCTGGGGGAAGAGGTTATTGGAGGAGGCAGGAAGGTACGTACCCTTGGAAAAATACGTTGAGCAAGTAGAGGCGTGCATCTTGATAGGACTGTTGTGTGTCGATGCTGACCCAAATAAAAGGCCCACGACATTGGACATTATTGAAAAGCTTACCAAAGTAGATGTTACCAACACTGACAGAGGGACACCCAAAAGTACGGACGCAAGAGGATTTACAGGCCGACCCCACCTCGCAACTAGATCATTTCTTGACAGGTTCTTGGCGCTGAAGAATATGTGTGGAAAAAACAACGCAAGACGAAGAAGCGAGGACATTTTGCTGAAGGAACGGCTGGAGCAGATCCGGTCGGTACTGGAGGATGGCGCCAGGGCCAGGCTCAGTGATGAGGAGGACCACATGCCGTCGGTGTCGGTGCATCATGAAGACTGGGAGGCCTTGCAACGACAGCGCGAGGTCCAGGTTCTGACTATGCAGTCTGAGATCAGTGACCGATCTAGGAATTCAGAGCTGGGTGTTCCCAAATCGAAGTTGTCTAAGCTACGCCCCACCGCGCCGGTGTGCATGTCAGCAGTATGGTTGGCGGCCGGCATAGTATTCCTGTGTGGATTGACTTTAGGAGAGATGATAGGATCAAGGCGGACGAGGGTGAGAGGATCAAGGCGGACGAGGGTGACGAACGCACGTGATGCCAATGTGCCCACATGTGATTGAGGGGCCGAGTAAGTTCCTAGTGGGATTGTTGGTGATCGAGGTGATGATGGGCTCCGGACTATGGTGTTTGATAAACACCTGGCAAGAAAATGTCACTGCTGTGGACCAAGCATGAGTTAAGCAGCACTTGGGAGAGTACATATTCTACATTCATTTACAAATTCTGTATTAAGGAACTTGCGTATTGAGGAGGTGGACCAGGTTGTATTGTTTCTGCTGGTGTCTTGGCATATATATGCCACGGAGTGTATCGGATGAACTTAGAACAGAAAATATGCAATAGAACCGTGTTGGGGGGAACCTTACGTCCTCCAGCTACCGTCTCTCGATTCTATCCGGATTGCTTCTCACATCCCGGCGATTCTAGTGGGGTTACCGGTTTCCGGGCGACGGCGAATATCATCGTGCTTGTGGCAGCGCCACGGCGGTATCTTGCATCGGTGGCATTATCGGGGGTTTCAGGCTACGGTGGACATCACGTGGAGTCAGACTGCATTGGTGACGATCTCAACCCCATCACAACTCCGGCGAGTCGGTGTTCAGATCTCGCGCATTGGTCAAGCACTACTGCACAATTTATATCACGACCGGTTTGTAACCCCTTTACAGCCGGTTTTCATCACCGGTGTTTGTGAAAGTTGATGATAACCAAGTTTTCACCGTTCAGCCTGTTCGCTTGTTGATTTTAGTCAGGGCTTATCAGCCAGCCAACAGTATTTTTCTCTCACAATAAACCAGCACCAGCCGGGCTTATCAGCTCAGAAACCAACCAGTGAACAGACCAATTGTCTCGAAACCGGTGGTGGTAAACTTCATCACCGTCAGCTCGACGTACGGTGATAAAGTGGATATCATCGTCGGTCTGGCGTATGATCCGATGATGATGTCTTGATCATCAACGCCGGGGCAGCGTTTTATTCGGCGGTGATGTCTTGATCGTTGTCCCCATTTTTACCATATCACCAAAGGGTTTGTTTGTGTAGGCCGGCGGTCATAATACAGTT
The DNA here is from genome assembly GCA_904845875.1 of Miscanthus lutarioriparius. Lineage (NCBI taxonomy): Eukaryota > Viridiplantae > Streptophyta > Magnoliopsida > Poales > Poaceae > Miscanthus > Miscanthus lutarioriparius. The sequence goes on along the minus strand of CAJGYO010000010.1, from coordinate 96,896,500 downwards.
TCAGAATGCTAATTCAAATTAGCATAGTAATTAATAGCATCAGTAATGCGATCACACCAGGCCCACAACCTACACAATTACCCTGTTCGCTTGTTGGTTTCAGCCAGACTTATTCAACCAGCCAGCAGTATTTTTCTCTCACAACAAACTAGCACTAGCCAGCCTAAATCAGCTCAGAAACTAACCAACGAACACACCGAATGCATCAAAATATACATCGGGGTTCGAGTCACGGGTCCATACATCAAATCCAACCACAATGTTCTCTCAAGAACGTGAGATATAAGTTTGAGAACACAAGTCTAAGCTAACACACAAATATACATGACATGCTTTTACCAGGTGAACAAGACGAATCAGAGTTGCATCTTGATTAGATAACACACAATGGTCTCCATATTGATTCACGACTTGGTCCATAATGAAATCAGCAAACTCTTCTTGAAGCGTCTCTATCTCTATATCAATCAACTCCACATTACTTGACTTTAACTCTACTTCTTGGAACACAAGAAAAAAAAGGTGAAAACGCTATCAGGACATGCAACCTGTTCAGCAGGCTGGGCTTTCGTATACGATCGTAAATTTCCAGCTGGAACATTATTTTTTTCTCACACCAAACCAGCCAAACCAGCTAGCAGTAAATAATCCACGATCGTTTACGGCCTGCCAAACAGACTGATGCATTGCAATATACCAAAATTAGTTAGCTAGGTTGCCAATTGACCAAATTTAAGAACCTATGTGCCGGACTAGCAGTCTCCAATGAGGGTGCGCATATAATGCATGACATAGAACCCGTATTGATCATTGCGAAAAGGCTATGTTGTGATCCAATTGGCCTCATTTCTAGTAAACCCGAAATTCAAAAAAGGTCAATATTCTCTTTTTCGGTACTTCTCAAAACCCCTATGTGACATATTATAGAGTGAATATGATTAGATCGAAGCTATTAAAAATCCAATATTTGGCAGAATGGAGTGATTAGCTTGTTTTCGTGTCTATGAAGGGTTGGATATGCGTTCGTTCTCTCCTTCTCATGTCAAAAATGGTGAGAGTGCATTTCTCTAAGTTCATGTCGAGAAGACAAAATGGCTACTACATTTACAACACACCGATGCAAATTAGGCTCAACCTTGACATATGTAATAAAAATAGGGACAAATTACGGACACCTACGTGCGGTTGTAGGGTAGAAGTATGGATGATTTTTCTTGTTGGACAAACAAGCCTTTGTCAATTCATGGTTAGCACTATTGTCCTATAGTGTGCTCTCATTATGTTGACTAATTATATTTGACTCTATTTTATGTCAGATAGGGTCTACGAGAAGCACCGCAAAAAAGAGCAACAAACATAAATCTTTTTCGTCATTCAGTTCACTGTAAATGAGGCCAATTCGATTGAAAAATATCCTTTTGGTAACGATCACCGCAAGTTCTATATCATGCATTACATGCACACCCTCATCAGAGACGGCAAGTCCTACAGTGATGATCATGTTTGTATATTTGGTCAGCTAACAACACATCATATTCTACGGTTCTACCCCCACGCTTTGCTCTTCTAAGTTTTTATTATGGCTCAATATTTATTTGGAAGAGAGATCTAAACCCATGCTCCCAACACTAGGGATGGGGTGATGGATGGAATCCAATTCTAGTAACCCCAAACTCTAAACCCATACCCATCACTGACATTTATGCCATCACTTTTATTCATCTCAGAAAAACTTGTCTACATTTGAGACGTACTGATATTTAGAGGGCGTGAAAAATTAGTACTTTGGTTCGTTACTACAACTTGTCACGCCGTAGTTTTTTTAGACTGTTTGGTTCAGGTCATAACTATGGTGTGTCAATTTTTTTTAGTAGGGGTGTAAACGGATTGAATACAGTCGGATATATATATATATATATATACACACACACACGAATACGAATACTTATAGCCACATTTAAGTTTTCGGATGGTACGGATAGTAAATCTACGGATTCAAATACAGTGAATTTCAGACGGATACCCTTCGGTCGGTCGGTCAAAAAATATTTCATACCGTGTACGCCCCTGTTCTTAGCTATATGCAGCATAGGTCGTGAACTTATTTTGGTGCCAAAGTTATCATAATGTGGCGCGACTATATTATTTTTTTGTGGCTATCAGACTTTATCTAACCTTACTTCTGGAAAAGTTAGTACTAATAATCAACAAACAGGCTTGTGAAGGATCTGACAACTACTAGATAGAACTCTGTATTACTGTTTGGCCATCACAGTTCTCGCTAGTGATAAGCGACTGCCTCCCTTGTCCCTTGTATGTAGGGACCCAGTGTAAGAGACAAACCACAACTGGAGGAGGACCCACATCCACATTTGACTATGTGAGCTCTTCCTCTCCTCCGAACTTCCATGGCCGCCGCCTCGCTCTCCGCGGCTCCGCCTCTTCTGTTCCCTCTGTTCTGCGTTGCCTGCATTCTTTCCGCCCCTCGGTTCTTCTGGATGAGTGGATCCAACACCACCTCCGGACGATTCAGCCCCATCCCCATCCTAAACCCGCCGCATGGTATGGTATCTCCTGCCCCGCAGGCCGCAGCCGTCGCCTCCTACCACCACCGGTCCCGCAGCCAACAAGGCGGGTTCTTCAATTAACCTATGCAGCACCAGCACATGGGTGCGAATGCCTCCTGCCGCGCTCGAGCTGCCGCCCCGTCAAGGAGACCCGTGGCTGGATAATTAGTCCACGCAGAGATCGATGAAGAAGCAGAGAGATGCAGATAGAAACGGGCATATGGCATACCCGTACCGGCCCATTGGGCATACCCATGGGGATTAGTAAAATTAGTGAATGGATATGGGTAAATCCTGGATTTGGTTACAGTTATCCACGGTTTTGGCCAATGGCATTGCTAGATCTGCCCCTAATACTACATCTGTGTGAACAGACAGTATGATCAACCATAACAATTAAAAAGTCAGCATGAGCTACCAATGAGCACCAACACCAACAATGAGCTAGCCAAAAATCGTTGACAAATCTTTCATTGGAAAAAGAATCGTCTCATTGGCCTATGTAAGAGATGTAAGGCGAAATCTTGCCATTGCTTTCTCCTTCGTCTCACTCTTTTGACCGTGTTGGAAGCATGGTTGCCCAGGCAGTCATTGAAAAGGACAAGATGGTCATATTAATTGTAATAGGCTAATAGCATAAGTTCCGGGCCCACATTGTGAAGACATTATTTTTCTTGGTCTTCGTTCCATGAAGCTGCAAAAAACTCATCTCTTGTTGGTCGTTGTTCTAGGGCCTTGCTGCATCTTTGCTACAGCAGAAGCAACTCCTCCACTCTGCCTCGAGGTTTGATAGTGGCTCCAGCAGGGGCTTGATCTGCAGCACATGCTTGTTTCGCTTCACCGATACTCAGGTAGCATATTTTGTAAGTTCACAGTTTGTTCAATGTTGGTTCCAAAGTTCAGATTGTTGACTGAATGCAATCTCTGAAAATTGAATTGATTTTGTGAGATTTAGGTCTGGAGGTCACGAGCTTAAACTTGTGACTCTATATATGAGCAAGTCAAGCAAACACAGACAACCACCATGGCAGAGGCAGTTGTTGGAGTGCTGATTGGCAAGCTAGGTGCAGCCTTGGCGAAAGAAGCAGCACCCTACGGTGCATCCCTGCTTTGCAGGGAAGCTTCTTCCCTCAAGGGTCTGTTTAGGGAGATCCGCAAAGCCGAGAGGGAGTTAGAGAGCATGAAGGCATACTTGCCCAGTCAGAGACCCTCAAGGATGAAATGGAGCATCTCTTGGTGAAGGAGGATGAGAACCGACATCGATGACCAGAGTATTTTGACAAATTGTTCAATGGTGAGAATATGGACACAACGGATGACTCTTTTAATGACATCAATAGGCGCTTTGTACGGAGAATCCAAGAATATGAGGTCAGAGAGACGTTGAAAAGGATGAAAGGAGGTAAGGCGATGGGACCGGATGGTATCCCAATCGAGGTGTGGAGATGCCTCGGGGACATAGCTATAGTATGGCTAACCAAATTGTTTAACCATATTTTTCGATCGAATAAGATGCCTGATGAGTGGAGGAGAAGTATATTGGTACCGATCTTAAAAAATAAAGGAAATATTCAAAGTTGTATTATTTACCGAGGAATTAAGTTGATGAGCCATACTATGAAGCTATGGGAGAGAGTTGTCGAGCATCGCTTGAGAGTAATAACGCGAGTCTCTATAAACCAATTTTGTTTCATGCCCGGAAGGTCAACCATGGAAGCTATTTTCTTAATAAGACAAGTTATGGAGCAATATAGGGAGAAGGAGAAGGACCTACACATGGTTTTTATTGACTTGGAGAAGGCTTATGATAAAATACCAAGGAATGTTATGTGGTGGGCTTTGGACAAATATAAAGTCATAACGAAGTACGTCGGGCTCATTAAGGACATGTACAACAATGTTGTGACTAGAGTTCGAACAAGTGATGGAGACACGGATGACTTCCCGATTAGGATAGGACTACATCAAGGGTCAGCTTTGAGCCCTTATTTGTTTGTCTTAGTGATGGATGAGGTCACAAGGGACATACAAGGGGACATCCCATGGTGTATGCTTTTCGCGGACGATATGGTGCTAGTTGATGAAAGTCGGACATGAGTGAATCAGAAACTGGAGTTATGGCCGAAGACTTTGGAGTCCAAAGGTTATAGACTCAGTAGAACTAAAGCTGAGTATATGAGATGTGACTTCGGCACTACTACTCGGGAGGAAGAAGATATTAGTTTGGAAAGTCAAGTAGTGCCTAGGAAGGATACCTTTCGATATTTAGGATCAATGCTACAGAGAGACGGGGATATTGATGAAGATGTTAGCCATAGAATCAAAGTAGGGTGGATGAAGTGGCGGCAAGCATCTGGTGTCCTATGTGACAAAAGGGTACCACAGAAGCTAAAAGGCAAGTTTTATAGGACGGCGATTAGACCTGCTATGTTGTATGGTGCAGAATGTTGACCTACGAAAAGACGACATGTTCAACAGATAAGTGTCGCGGAAATACGTATGTTGCGTTGGATTTGCGGTCATACAAGAAGGGATCGAGTTCGGAACGATGATATACGTGATAGATTAGGGGTAGCACCAATTGAAGAAAAACTTGTCCAACACATGTTGAGATGGTTTGGACATGTTCAACGGAGACCTCCAGAGGCACCGGTGCGTAGTGGAATCCTAAGCCATGATAGTAACGTGAAGAGAGGCAGAGGAAGACCGAAGTTAACTTGGGTAGAGACAATAAAAAAAGACTTGAAATGATGGAATATATCCAAAGACTTAGCTTTAAATAGGAGTGTTTGGAAGACAGTTATTCACGCGCTTGAACCTTGATTATTTCTGCTGGGTTTCAACTCTAGCCTACCCCAATTTGTTTGGGACTTAAATGCTTTGTTGTTGTTGTTGTTGTTGTTGTTGTTGTTGTTGTTGTTGTGTCTCTTTCCGTATGGAGGATGTCATCGACGAGTTCTTATACAAGCATGAGGACGAGAAGCATGGAGGATTTGCAGCCAAGATAAATAAGAGGATCAAGCATGACAAGGTTTGGTGCCGTCTAGCTCACAACCTCCATGATATCAATATCGAGCTTGAGGCCGCTAAAAAAAGAAGGGACTGTTATGTCACAGCAGCAGGAACAGGAAGACACGATAGAAGCAGTGACCATCATGCTAGATCTAATGGTCAAACTATGTGTTTTGCAAGGGACGAGGATCTGGTGGGTATTGAGGATAATGCAGAAAAGCTAAAGCTGTGGCTACTAGGTGATTTGGAAGAAAATAACAAAAAAATTGCTACAGTATGGGGTATGGGTGAAGTAGGTAAAACTACCTTGGTTAATCATGTCTATAAGATTGTGAAATTGGATTTTGATGCTGCTGCATGGGTAACTGTGTCAATGAATTACCAAATTGATGACTTACTAAAGAAGATTGCCAGAGAATTTGCCATCCCATTTTATGCTAGCAACATGGAAATGACAAATCTAGTCTTGGCCATCCGCAGTTATCTTGATGGTAAAAGGTACATCTTAGTTTTGGATGACATGTGGGAAATGAATGTGTGGATTAGTATCAAGGATGTCTTTCCAAGTAATTGTATTAGTAGGTTTATTTTCACAACAAGGAAATATGAAGTTGCATCATTTGCCACTGAGAAATGTGTGATTAAGCTGGAGCCACTTGGAGAAAATAACTCTTGGAAGTTGTTTTGCATGCTAGCTTTTAGGAACAATGGTGACTACATGTGCCCATTAGAGTTAAAGGATTCTTCTATAAAGTTCTTACAGAAGTGTAAAGGTTTGCCTATCGCTATTCAATGGATAGCTCGCCTACTTTCCTACAAACCGCCAACTACCTCTGTGTGGAAAAATGTGCACGATGAGTTAGTGTTGCAGTCAACTAAAAATGTGATCCCTGGTATTGATGTCATTTTAAAAGTGAGCCTGGAGGATCTTACATATGAGTTAAAGAACTGCTTCTTACATTGTACTATATTTCCTGAGGATTATTTATTGAAGAGGAAGAGGTTAATAAGGCATTGGATCACTGCCGGATTCATCAAGGAAGTAGAGAACAAAACATTAGAAGAAGTGGCTGAGGGCTGCCTGAACGAGCTTGTAAACCGAAGTTTACTAGAAGTTGTGAAGAAGAATGAGTTTGGACGAGTGAAACATTGTCGAATGCATGATATCGTCTACCTTGTTGCCCTTGACAAGGCAAAGGAGGAATGCTTTGGTAATGTTTACAAGGGCCAAGAGACATTTTCATTGGATAGCACACGTCGATTGTCTATACAGAGCACTGGTACTAAAACATCACATGAGTCCTTTTCAAATTCAGTGACAAAATATCAATCTAGTGCAACACATATACGTGCAGTCTATGCTTTCACGAGTCATGTCGATATTGATATGCTGAGACCTGTCATTGCATCTTCCCACTTGCTGTCAACATTGGATCTGGAAGGTTGTCAAATCAAAAAGTCACCCAATGAAGTTTTCGACTTGTTTAACCTGCGGTTTTTGGGTCTTAGGTATACTGGTATTGAAATTCTACCTGAGGCAGTCGGAAGATTACAAAACCTAGAAGTACTTGATGCTTTGTTTACTCCTCTCTCCTCTTTCCCCAAGGGTGTAGGAAAACTAAAGAGGCTTTGGTTCCTGTACGCATGTACACTGCATAAGGGACCTAATCTTCTATGGTATGGTGGAATTAAAGTGCCTAGGACCATAACGAACTTAACTAGGCTTCATAATCTGGAAACTATTGAAGCAAGTTTAGAGACTATCCGATGTTGCATCTTTGACGGTGCTAAGAGCATTTTCGGTTTGCAATGTGAAAAGGGAGCATGCTTCAAACCTGTGCAAGGCTGTAAAGAACATGAGACATCTGGTCCATTTGACAATTGCAACTTCAGACAATGAAAATCAAATATTACCACTGGAAGCACTTGATTTACCAGGAACTCTTTCTAAACTTGTACTGCAAGGGTGTCTGGAAAAGGAACGGATGCCTCAGATTGTCTCATCCTGGTTGCAGCTCAAAAGTCTCACTAAATTGTCTCTGATATCCTCCAAACTTGATGAAGTCTCATTTTCTAGTCTTATGGAGTTACGTGATTTATGCTATCTTGAACTGGTTCAGGCTTACGATGGGAAGAAACTGTACTTCTCTGAATCGTCGTTTCCTAGACTCCAACGGCTAGGAATATTAAGTGCTACGCAGCTTAACCAAGTGCAAATAGAAGAAGGCGCACTGGAAAACCTTGAAGAGCTAAGGCTCAACAACTGCCCAAATTTGGAGTGCATACCTCAAGGTATTGAGTACCTCACAGCAATTGAAGAATTATATTTGGAAAATGTTGCAGAGGAGCTCGTAGAGAAGCTTATTAAGCAAGGAAGTGGAGTAGATGAATTCAATGAAGAACTTGCAAAGATTAGCCACATTAAATTGATTTTTGTTATGTCAACTGAGAAAAAGTATCGGAAAAGAATTGTTCCGTTAAGAGTTAAAGAACTCACAGGATAAAGGGTTGGATGTTATTTCCATATGATGTACAAGGTATGCATTTTGTGTGGTTTCTTATTTATTGGGTAAGCCGTAGTAACACGTGGTAATCCTGAGTGTTTGGTTGGTCCTTTGTTCCTTCAGGTTGCTGCGGGTTGCTTGCGGTGTCAGGTGATTCGCTTAAACTGAACATTCCATGCGTCAACACCAAGGGGTGCACATGGCATGCGTGTAGCAGCGAGGAGAGGGCCTGGACTGAAGCAGGTGGTTATCCATCCTGATCAACATCTTTTTTGCAAATAATTTAACAAATTAAGCGTGAACACTGTTATAGTATAAGCACGAGCATCCTTGTGTAGATAGTGCTAGCTTTGTGTTTTGGTGTAATTGATTATATGGTCCGGTTTCCATTTAATATGTTTCGAAACTTCTCGTCTCTCAGATCTGTAATAGACACTTATGGATTTTTTATTGCTTTGGATTCATGTACTTCACGTTTAATTTTGATTGGTTTGGGTTCATGTACTATTGCACTTCATAGTTATTGAAGAGGACAAAATTGTTTCCGTTTTTTTCTAAAAAGAATATACTTCACGGTTGAGGCATCTGCCAAAGTGGTGTGGTTAATTTCCATATCTGAACTGATTTTTGAGGATGCAGGAAAGAGTTTGAGATAACTGATAGGATAAAACCTAATCCGACCGCAGATGCATCATAGGAAATGGGATTTTAAAAATCTAAAGGTTATGGATTATCTGATATATTAGTATAGATTAACCGAAGTTCAAAAAGGATTATCCAATAACTTTTCTTGGCCACAAGCATAATAGAACAACTTTTCATGGCCAAACATAACACAAACACAGCCAAAATTGTAGTTTATACCCAGACAGGTGTTAGCCATCATCAAGAGCTTTTCACTGCGTGCAACCAATAGTGAGTATCCACAAGTTGTACCTCTTCTTCAAGCGATTGCTTCAATTTATTGGTTTGCTTTTCTAGAATACTCAAATCAGTTAGTCACGGTAATTTTCGAAGTTAGAGACGGGCAAGCCATTTGCCTCTAACAAATGGTCTATGTAAATTGAGTAATACGGGTAGACGTGTTAAGATGACCACATCTATTAATGGTTTTTAGAAAATAAAAAACAAAAAAATTAGGTGCTTCTATATATTGGCTACTAAATGAACTCAAATAAAAAAGTTTTAACTACAAAGTTTTAAATCTTGTCAAGCACTACAACTTTGTATAGGATATGCCTCCGTTCGAGATTGTTTAAAAAATAGAAAAAAGAATCTCAAAATATATGAATTTAAAACAAATACTTGATATCAACAACAAACTTGTAGATCATGTCAGCCACTACAACTTTGGTATTAACCACTTTGAACATTCAAGGTCGTGTGGAAATTCTAATTTTTAAATTCAAAACCAATAACTTAAAACTCATATTCGGGACTCTAAACAACTTCAAGCCAAAAACTTTTTGACTATGAAGTTGTAGACCGTATTGAGAACTACAAGGTTGTTTGAAAATTTTAAATTTATAATCCATGAAATTAAAACAATATTTTAGGATCCTAGCTAAATAGTTTCAAATCATTTTTTTTTGCTACAAAGTTGTAAATCACGAATTTTAATGTAATCTAAACATGCCAACATGCCATGAGTTACTTTATGTTTTTTTAATTGGTAATTCATAGAAAAATCTAAGGGGTTACTTATATTTTATAATAGCATAGTGGATAATGTATTAGACATAAAATTAGAGAGTTAGTTCAGATTAATGTTATAATAACAACATAGGTGTGTAATTATATATAGATTTAGGGATTACATTAAATTGTTTTTCAGGCAGAAGTGGGTACTTTTTTTAGAAACAAAAAGATGTAATGGTTAATATTGTAAATGGTGAATAGAGTTTACCAAACTAATGTCAGATTTTTTTATACTTACTATATTTTTTCTTTTTTTTTCAAGTGCGTCCTAATATGAGTCTGATATCGACGCAGAACAAGCAAACACGTTACAGAAGAAAGTCCATCTGTCCCTTTTTATCGCTACATTGGAAAAAAGCAAGTTCAGTATAACAACTGAAGCCATTTCTTGCATCATTTCAAACAAAAGAAGCTGGAAGTTGCTTCAAAAAAAAAAAAAGAAGCTGGAAGCTTTTTTGTTGATATATATTTTGTCCAGAGTTAAGAAAGCCACGCAGAAACATCTCTGTGGAAGAACCTTGTGTACACCGGCACGGCAGTGGTAACCGGTCAACACGCAATTGCCAGAAGAGCTCTACTCCAAGTCCAATAAGGTCTTGTTTAGTTTCCAAAAATTTTCACCCCAAATTATCACATCGTCAAATCTTACGGTATATGCATGGAGTATTAAATATAGACGAAAAAAAATTAATTGCACAGTTTGGTTGGAAACCGCGAGACGAATATTTTAAGACTAATTAGTCCATGATTAGCCATAAGTGCTACAGTAACTAACATGCGCTAATGATGAATTAATTAGACTTAATAAATTCGTCTCGTAGTTTCCAGGCGAGCTATGTAATTAGTTTTTTTATTAGTATTCGAAAACCTCTTCCGACATCCCCGAAACATCCAATATGACATTAAATATTTTCATTTCGTGAACTAAACACAGCCTAAAGTTTCCACCATGTTAGGTGTGGACGGTCGACCATTGACCGGTTGAAAACGTGTGCATGTGCCTAAAGTTTCCACCATGTCCATCTATTATTGCACTTCCGAAAGATTGGATCTGAAGAATGGCACCATCACACAGACACACCAATAATGGGAGCCGGGAGTAGCACTTGGACTCACCACCTCCTGCAACTGTTCTTCCCGGTCCTCGTCGTCGCCACCAGCAGCAGCAGCAGCAGCAGCCATACCACCACCATCAACATCACCAACCGATGCTCCTACACCGTGTGGCCGGCCGCCACACCCGTGGGCGGCGGCGTGCGGCTGGACCCAGGCAACACCTGGGTGCTCCAAGTGCCGGGAAACACCCAAACCGGTTGTTCATTCGACGGCCCCGGCAACAAGTCCTGCCAGACGGGTGACTGCGGCGGCGTGCTGGCATGCAAGACAAGCGGCCAGCCACCCATAACGATGGCAGAGTTCACCATGGGTGGCTTCAACAGCCTGGATTTCTTCGACATCACCGTCGTCGACGGCTTCAACGTGCCCATGGACTTCCTGCCGGTGCCATCCAATGGATCGTCGGGGTGCAGCAGGGGGGCGCGCTGCCCGGCTGACATCACGTCGCAGTGCCCCAATGAGCTCAAGGTGCCTGGGGGTTGCCGCGGCGCCTGCGAAGTCTGCAACGGCAGCACGGTAAACAGTAACACGGTGTTCTATGTGCGGATGTGCCCTGACGCCTACAGCTACTCCCTGGATCAAGGTCCGATCATGTATAATTGTCCTTCAGGAACAAACTATCAGATCATTTTATGTCCCCCTGTTGATCTTATATCTTTATCTCCACCTATTCCAAATGGAACAAGTAGCATCACATCCTCCGCAAAATCCAAGAAAGGACGCATATTTGGTTTTGTTCTAGGTGGATCTCTAGGTGGTTTCTTTTTTGTCACATCCTTCATCCTGTTCATCTTGGTGCGTAGACGACGATTGCAGCGGCGCCAAAAGATGCAGCAGGAAGAGGAGGAAGCAGAGTTTGAGAGGCTACCAGGGATGCCTAGGAGGTTCACATTTGAGCAGCTGCAAGAAGCAACTGATCAGTTCAGAGAGAAGCTCGGGGAAGGAGGATTTGGGTCCGTTTTCAAAGGACATTTTGGTGAGCAAGCAATCGCGGTGAAGCAGTTGGAAAGAGCTGGTCAGGGAACGAGGGAATTCATGGCAGAGGTTCAGACCATCGGCAGCATTCACCATATCAATCTGGTGAGGGTAATCGGTTTTTGTGCAGAGAAATCGCACAGGCTCTTGGTTTATGAGTACATGCCCAGAGGATCCTTGGACCAGTGGATCTTTGGCCGGCACGGCGATGATGACGACACTCCTTCCTGGATTGGCAAACACTATGCAAGATTATTGCTCATATAGCTAAGGGCCTCTGTTATCTTCACGAGGAGTGCATGAAGAGAGTTGCTCACCTGGATGTGAAACCACAGAACATCCTCTTAGATGACAACTTCGATGCTAAACTCTCCGATTTTGGACTGTGCAAGCTCATCGACCGGGATAAGAGCCAAGTGATTACAAGAATGAGGGGCACGCCGGGATATTTAGCGCCTGAATGGTTGACATCGCACATCACAGAAAAGGCCGATGTATATAGCTTTGGTGTAGTGGTGATGGAGATCATTAGTGGAAGGAAGAACCTGGACACTTCTCGGTCTGAAAAGAGCTTTCATCTTATTACCTTGCTGGAAGAGAAGTTGAAGAGTGATCGGTTGGTTGATTTGATTGATATGTGCAGTAGTAGTGACAGTCAGGCACACAAGCAAGAAGCAATTCAGATGATGAAGCTCGCAATGTGGTGTTTGCAGATTGATTGCAAACGAAGGCCCAAAACGTCTGAGGTCGTAAAAGTCTTGGAAGGCACTATGAGTGCCAAAACTGACATAGATCACAACTTTGTCGTGACAAATCCAGCAAGCTTTGGTGCTCCTGGAATTGTGGGCATGTCAGCTCCACCTCTAGCCTCAGAAGTGTCAGGCCCAAGGTGAGAGACTGAGGCAATTTATATGTGTAGAGAATTTAGCATCCTTCTTAGAAAAATCTGTTCAGTCAGTGATTAAAACTGCAGAATTCACAACATTGTAAACAATCTGTGGTCCACGGTACAAATTCGCTTATTTTAGTTTTGTTCAGCTTTCAATTATTGTGCAATTCTGTTTCTGATTTTTATAGCTAAAACTAATAGCATGTCCTAGAACAATGCTAACTCATATGAAGCAGCAGAAACGCATAGACATGAAAGCAAAACGAAAGGGTTCCATTGACTCCATGAGGCCTCCATTCAGCTAGACAGTAGAAAGCTTAAGGGATCCTACTGTTGGGATGTGATCTCAAGCCAACATATTAGTTTGACAATAATTATTAGGTCCACCAAATAGTGCCTATTTTATTAAATAATCGGCACTCGGCAGCAATCCTAAGCCTTCTAGGGTTTTAATAAAGCATGATTAAGTTTATCACAGCTCTGTTTTCAGGGCATGCCTAAGTCAAATTCTTGGATGCTATAAACCTAAGATATGAAGATGTAAGTGTTGGAGGTAACACAGACTTGATTAGCCTGAAAAGCCACAAACCATAGGCCGTCTCCTTGATTATATATAGAGATAGACATTGCATTGATTACAAACAGCTCACTAGAGCATAGCTAATCAGATAGGTGCCTTGGTAGCCGTACACACCTCTTGGGCTGCCCAAGGTCTTTAATGACTGTAATTAACTAGCATAGTTATCTAGGAAGTGCTTAGAAAGCAGGGCTTATTAACTACAGTAAGGTGTGCATCAGATCTACTCTATGATAAATCAGTAAGCAAACAGCGTGTTTTAGGGTAATTAGGCTTTAAGGCTTACTGTTTCCATGGATATAAATCCTGCATTAGGCACAATGGTAGCTCCTTTTATGCTACTAAGTTTCTAAGATGGCATATCAGATGCAAATCAGTGAGAAAATGGTCTAATTTCAAGTTTAAGTATTACACAATTAAAAGTTCATCACTGATCAACATTTTTTTAGCCTGGGATAAGCATTAAGAACGAGATGATTGGACAAATCCAGAGAAAAGTCCAAGAATCCTCAAATAAAATTCTCCAAAGTTCCAAAGCTAACTCTAACTCTGTTTTGAAGCTAACCGTGACCTCAAGTTGAGCGAACTCACCTCTACTCGCCATGTAGCCGCTCGCGGTCTCGCGGAACGAGTCGAAGCCGCCGCACGTGGATCACTGGTGCCCCTGAGCCGGCCGGAGCTGACCTTAACGGCACGAGCGATGCAAGAATGTTGCCGTGCGCACGACCCGCCGGATCTGACCCAACAACGTGCGGGCCATCAGACCTGGCACGCGCGCGCCTAGTGCGCCTCGGCGGTCATGAGCTGGACCGCCGCCGTCACCGCCTTGCTGCACGCGTGTGTGGCTCCGCCCCAAGGGCGCCGCAGTGGAGCCCCTAGACGGAGCCGCGCGCAGGCTAGCCGCACGCGAGCGCCGGCGAGAGGGACCACGGTGGGACCGGTGGTGGCTGCCCACCCTCTCGGGCGTCTGGCATTCGCACGGGGAGAAGAAGGTGAGGGAGAGCATGAGAAGAGAGGAATGGCACCGCCGGCCCGCCGCTTGGAGAAGAGAGACGAAGCGCAGAAATGCTGCAGTCAGCCATTTCTAGGCCTGGGCCAGGTTGGACAAGCCGTCTCCAGTGCTGCAGATCGCGTAAGCTGGAATGTGATCTGGGCCATCAACACATTATTCAGACAGTATATATATAAAAAAAACACACATTATTCAGATGTACGCTGAATTTGCTAAAAAAAACGTACGCTGAGTGAGGAATTTTTTATAGTATTTAAACTCTTTATTTTTGAAAAACTTTTTATCCCAATTAAAAAATTGCAAAACTATACTACTATGGGCGATTGAACCGGTACTTGCCGCCGGTTGAATTGCGGAATTTTCTATTCCTCTGTTGTCTCATCTTAAAAAGATAAATCATAACTTTTATATATAAATTTAGATGAAGTTAAAGTTTATAAGAAAGACGTAGATAAAAAATAGATCTGCCACTTTATAGTTTATGATTTTTTAATTGAAATTGTTTTGATATTTAAAAATGTAAATACTGTTCAGATGTCCATTTGTAGATCTAAATATTAAATTTATTATTTAGGTTTCAAGATAGCTTTAAATGAAAATATTATAAACTACAAAAATGTAGACCTTTTATGTAAACTTGTAGATCTATTTTTTTCTCTATAACTTTCATATGATTTTGTATCTTTAAAATTTTTTAATTTATGAATTTTTTAGATTAGCTTAACAGAGAAGAGGAAATTCTGCCAACTCAACCATGGATAGGTAGCCGCTGATTCAATCGGTGGCAGTAGTATAGTGTTGCATTTTTTTTAATTTAGACAGAAATACTTTTGCAAAAACTTAATTAAAAAAATATAAAAAAAATCCATGAGTTAGTGTAAGTGTCGTTGGTCTATATTTAGGTTTTGGATACAAAATATTTCTAGAGTTTTAGAAAAATATCATGATTTTATGAAATACTTCCTCCATCCCAAATGATAAGACGTTTGACTTTTTTAGCCTCAAGTTTGACCACTCGTCTTATTTAAAAAATTTATGCAAATATAGTCAAATTTAAGTCATTCTTGAAGAATTTTTATTAATAAACCAAACCACGACGAAAGAAGTGATATTTTACACAAATTTTTGAATAAGACGAGTGATCAAACTTGGTGTCAAAAAAGTCAAACGTCTTACAATTTGGGATGGATTGAGTACTTTGGTTTTAGAGTGCCTTAGAAGTGTTTGGATGCAACAAATTTTAAGGTTTTGAGTACGAATTGTGTTCAGCGTCGGTGCAGTACTGAGACGTGGCGGTGGATGCATTGCCGATGATCTGGCGTCGCCCACCTGCTGCTCATCGCGAGTTTCCATGTAGACACGACGACTCTCATAGGGGTATCCCGCCGTCTATGCCCTCATACACTACTTCAGATTGACCTATCAGTAACATCTTTATCACCACCGATATCATTAAAATTGTTGGTGATAGCTATCACCAACGGTTCATAATACGAACTGTTGGCGATGAGAGTATCACCGCCGGTTCTTAAGAACGTGCGGGTTGATAATTATCACCGCCACTTTGTCTTACCAACAGGCGGAGATAGTCCATCATCTTAGCTGCTTTGCACCACCAACCGGCGGTGATAATGTGCTCCTCATCATTGCCGCCTCGCCATATGAACCAGCTGATAAGGGGTCGGAGATCACCAACAGCAAGATACCGATGGAAACCTCCTCGGAGTGGTCCGATCTTCACGACAGTAGGTTGGAAATCACAAGATAACTTGCTGCGAACAGCGGAAGATAACTAGCTTTATACCTACCAAGGTTGGATGCGACCAAGCGACGGGGAGAGAGGCACCGAAACCGCGAAGACTTCGACTCGATCTCCGAACGACCGCAGAACCACAACCGGAGCTAATCCACACAAGGCAGGGCAGCCGTACTGGAACCCATAAAGCACGAACTAGTGGATCCCAGAGGAATCTCTTCACAAGTCCAGGAAGAACAAGGAAGAACAAGGGTTTGAGTAAGCACTCGGCAGCTCGGCTACAATATCACTGGAATTATCAAATCATCGAAAGTCCTTTTCTAGTAGCCTAGAGGTGGTATTTATACTATGAGAAGTCTCTAAGATAGATGTGAACTAAAGAAGCCATGTTGGGAGGTGGAAGGTCAACGCACGAGGTGGTCTTTAGTTTCTGCGTGTCTTCTGGGCTTCTAGGCAGTCTTTAATGTTTTGGTCATAACTCCTTCCTGGAAAGTCCAAATGATGAACCGTTGGATGCGTTGGAAAGCTAACTTCATCATCTTTCCAACCATGTATGCTATGCACCACGAATTATTGTAGAATGGTACAGTTTTTGCATGGGATCTTTAGCTTCATGCAGACTATTGAGCTTCAGAGCAGTCTTCACTAAAACTGGTCGGACGCCACGCTGGACACTCCAAACTGGTCGGCATGACATCATTGGAAACTAAGCTTCAAGATCTCTCTGATCCATCCTTGATGTATCTTTGTCTTTCTTCTTGGAGAACCTGAGTAATAACAACATGCACGACTTAGGTAGCTCAAAATTACCATCAATGTTTAATTGAAATTCACAAAGTAGCGTGTGCACCTCTTGTTGTATCTTTTTGGTGCGACTACGGGTGATTGGTCCAGTAGGGACTTGGAGTGGTGTATCAGCTGAAGAGGTCACCGAGGTCGGTGAGGTGGTTGGAGAGGTCGTCGATGTTCCTGAGGTGGTCGGAGAGGTGATTGGAGTGGTCGGAGAGGTGGTCGGAGTGGTCGCCGAGGTTCCCGGAGTGGTCGGAGAGGTGGTCGAAGTGGTCGTCGAGGTTCTCGAAAAGGTCAGAAAGGTGGTCAGAGTGGTCGCCGAGGTCTCCGATGCTGGCGTGGTCACATCATCCTCCCCTCCTTGAAAAAGAGTCGTCCTCGACTCTTCCAATCCAAAGAATGGAGAGAGGTCGGCCACATTAAAACTGGTACTCACACCATAAGTACTAGGTAGATCAATTTCATAAGCGTTGTCGTTGATCTTGCGTAGCACTTTGAATGGGCCATCAGCTCGGGCTTGCAACTTGTTTTTGCGTTGTTCAGGGAACCTGTCTTTGCGTAGATGCACCCAAACCAAGTCTCTTGGTTCAAATAACACCTTCCTTCGACCTTTATTGGCGTGCTTCTCATTCATCCTTGTCATCTTTTTAATGTTTGTCCGAGCTCTATCATGAAGGTTCTTGACAAACTCGGCTCGCTTACTTGCATCGAAGTTTACACGTTCCTGCATAGGTAATGGCAAAAGATCTATGGGAGCAGTGGGTTTAAACCCATATACAATTTCAAATGGACAAAATTTAGTGGTCGAGTGTACTGCCCTGTTGTATGCAAATTCGACATGTGGCAAACTTTCTTCCCAAAGTTTCAAGTTCTTCTTGAGGATAGCTTGCAGTAGCATTGATAGAGTACGGTTCACAACTTTAGTTTGTCCATCCGTTTGTGGATGACACGTCGTAGAGAACATCAATCGTGTTCCGAGTTTGCTCCACAAAGTTTTCTAAAAATAACTCAAAAATTTAGTGTCACGATCAGAAATAATGGCTCGTGGCACTCCATGTAGTCGTACAATTTCTTTGAAAAACAATTCAGCGATATGTGAAGCATCATCACTCTTGTGGCATGGAATAAAATGTGCCATTTTGCTAAAACGATCAACCACAACAAAGATGGAATCCCTTCCCCGCTTGGTTCGAGGTAAACCAAGAATAAAATCCATAGAGATATCTTCCCAAGGCACACTAGGGATAGGCAGAGGAGTGTATAATCCATGAGGATTCACACGGGACTTAGCTTTGTGGCATGATTCGCAGTGAAGAACATGTCTCTCCACATCCCTTCTCATCTTGGGCCAAAAGAAGTGGTCGGTAAGGACTTGTTCTGTCTTCTTGGCACTGAAATGTCCCATGAGTCCTCCTGCGTGGGCTTCCTATATAAGTAAAATTCGAACAGAGCAATCTGGAATACAGAGTTTGTTAGCTCGAAACAAAAACCCATTATTCACATGAAATTTTTCCCATCCTTTGCCTTCTCGACACTTGGAATATGGTTCAGCAAAATATGAATCAGTTGCATATAAATCTTTTATGCTTTCTAAGCCAAGAATCTTAGCGTCAAGTTCGGTTAACAAAGTGTGACGTCGAGACAAAGCATCTGCTACAACATTCTCTTTTCCTTTCTTGTACTTGACAATATAGGGAAATGACTCAATGAATTCACACCATTTTGCATGCCTTCTATTCAGTTTTAGTTGTCCTTTAAGGTGTTTCAATGATTCATGATCTGAATGTATCACAAATTCTTTAGGAAAAAGGTAATGTTGCCAAGTTTCCAAACTCCGAACGAGAGCATATAATTCTTTATCATAAACTGAATAATTTAGAGTTGGACCACTTAGCTTTTCACTGAAGTATGCAACTGGCCGTCGTTCTTGCATGAGCACACCTCCAATCCCAACTCCACTTGCATCACATTCTATTTCAAATGTCTTACCAAAATCTAGGAGGGCAAGGACTGGGGCTGTTGTTAACTTCATCTTCAATTCTTCAAATGCCTTCTGTTGTGCTTCTCCCCACTTGAAAAGCACTTCTTTCTTGGTCAGCTCATTGATTGGTGTAGCAATAGTGCTGAAATCCTTCACGAACCGCCGATAGAAACTAGCAAGTCTAAGGAAGCTTCTGACTTGGCTCACGTTCTGTGGAGGCGTCCAGTCTCGTACAGCCTTGATCTTTTCTTCATCTACCTCCACTCCTTGTCCTGTAACAACAAATTCAAGAAAAACTACCTTGTCGGTGCAAAAGGTGCACTTCTCAAGGTTAGCATACAATTTCTGTTTACATAGGACAACAAGCACACATTGGATATGTTCAATATGTTCATCAAGAGACTTGCTGTAAATCAAGATATCATCAAAGTAAACAACAACAAACTTGCCAATAAAAGTTCTAAGCACATGATTCATCAATCTCATGAAGGTGCTCGGTGCATTGGTCAAACCAAATGGCATTACCAATCATTCATACAGCCCAAACTTGGTTTTGAAGGCTGTTTTCCATTCATCTCCTTCTCTCATTCGGATTTGGTGGTAGCCACTTCTCAAATCAATTTTGGTGAAAATGATAGCACCGCTAAGCTCATCAAGCATATCATCAAGTCGAGGTATGGGATGTCTATACCTTATGGTGATGTTATTAATGGCTCAACAATCAACACACATTCTCCAAGAGCCATCTTTTTTTGGAACTAAAAGGACAGGAACATCACAAGGTGATAGACTTTCCTTTACATAACCTTTGTTGATGAGCTCTGCACTTAGCGCTAAATTTCTTTTGTTTCCTCCGGATTGGTGCGATATGGTGCACGGTTAGGAAGTGGAGCACCAGGAACAAGATCGATTTGATGTTCAATCCCTCTCTTTGGTGGCAGCCCTGGTGGTACTTCCTCAGGAAACACATTTTTATATTCCTGTAACACATCAAAAACAGCACTAGGCAAAGTAGAGGGTAAGTCGTTAGTGACAAGAAAATTGTCCTTGTACAGGAGTACATAGAACACAGCATTGGGTTCACTCAATTCTTTTAAATCCCCCTTCCTAGCCATCATCACTAAACCCTCTTTTCCCTTTGGCTCGGTTCTTTGTAGCTGTGGAGTTTTATTTGGCTTTGGAAACACTCCTTCACTATGTTTGTGTGTCACTCGTAAGTGGTTCTCGCTTGCTCACTGTTTTCTTTTCAGATCATCTCTCACAATCTCCTCCGGTGACAAGGGAAGCAAAGTGATGCGCTCTCCTTTGTACATGAGAACAATCTTGTTGGCGTGGCCGCAAATCTGAGCATCTCGGTCATACAACCAAGGTCTTCCTAACAGCAATTGGCATGCTTCCATTGGAACCACATCACACTCCACATGATCATTGTACCGCCCAATGGAGAAGGGAACGGTCACAATATTTGTTACACGCAGCACACCACAATCATTTAACCATTGCATCTTGTATGGAGAAGGGTGGTGCCGCTGTTTCAGTTCCAATCTTTCAACTAATTCTCGACTTGCAATATTATTGCAGCTGCCATTGTCAACAATGATTTGACACAACTTGTCCTTGATCATGCCCCGGGTGTGAAAAAGATTGTGCCACTGATTATTCTCTTCTTGGACAGCAGTAACACTAAGCACTCGGCGAGAAATGAAGCAATTGTTGTCTCCATCATTTGAATTTCATCACCTTTATCTTGCATAATTTCTTCATCATATATTGGAGCTCCTTCCTCATCGAATATTGGGGGCTGTTCATAATTCACCACATCATTTTCTACATGAGCCTGCATCACACAAGGAACAAGACTAGAAGAAGGTATTATCATGTTAGTAGTAAATAATTCCTCACACGATTCATCTTCTTTTTCGCTCAATTTTTGTGTATCTCTCTCACACATAATTTTGTGGCTCTCCTCCTCACATATGGTGGAATCTCTCATCTTTTTATTTTGAACTATCACACTCAATTTTGGTTGGTGGCACTCTTTCTCACATGGGTTTTGCTGTCCATAGGACCTTCCTCGTGTCTCTTTCTGAATTTTTCTTTTGGTAGACACACAATAATCTTCAACACCAATGAGCACACGGGGGTGAAAACTACGCCCACGAGCACCTCCATCCTGCTGTCCACTATGGCCAAAGAGACCACGATGAGACTTGGTTAGGCTATGTTGTTGTGGAGCCCGCGTGCCCGCTATAGGAAGATGTTCATTGAACATCCTCTCCATGGCATGCAACAATGAGTTTTCAAATTGACGTAACTCAGCTCGTGATATCGGTGGTTCTTTTCCATGTCAACCACCACGAACACTCGAATTGGATCCTGCCATGTTAGACTAGTTGCAAGAAAAAGTGAAATAGGTAAATTTGTAGAAACACACAATCTCATCTCTTACTTACCCAAGTTCTTGCTCGTTCTCAAGGACCGTGACGGTGCTGGTGTGGCAGCTTCAATGGAGGTGGTAGAGAGGTCGTAAGGATTATGAATCTAACGTCCCGATTCAGGTTTTGGTGGAGCTATAGGTGGCTAACAAGGAGGGCTACGGTACTGCCAACATTTGATGTGCTCAAAGACACGACGTTGCTGCTAACAAGATTACCACCAACTCAAATATGTAAACTGAAATTTTCAGCAATACACCGCAACACTGATCCTTCAACTTCTTTTCACTTCTCCTTTTTTTAAACTAATCTCTTTCTTTTTTTATAACACTGACAACGGTAACGAACGAAACAACTCAATTTATATAAAAGGTGGTGACTAGCAACTCGATGAATACAAAACACAACGTAACAGTACCGCGAAATTGTTATAGGTATTTTTTTGTGTGGCTTTGGACTATAGGATATGGCGAAACAAATATATGTGATGGATAAAAGCAGTAGTAGATGGTAAACGAATAGATAGATAAGTAGGTAATAACAAACCCTACCGTGACAATGATAGCTCTGATACCACATGATAAGGGGTCGGAGATCACCAATAGCAAGATACCGATGGAAACCTCCTCGGAGTGGCCCGATCTTCACGACAGTAGGTTGGAAATCACAAGATAACTTGCTGTGAACAGCAGAAGATAACTAGCTTTATACCTGCCAAGGTTGGATGTGACCAAGCGACAGGGAGAGAGGCACCGAAACCGCGAAGACTTTGACTCGATCTCCGAACGACCACAGAACCACAACCGGAGCTAATCCACACAAGGCAGGGCAGCCGCACTGGAACCCGCAAAGCATGAACTAGTGGATCCCAGAGGAATCTCTTCACAAGTCCAGGAAGAACAAGGGTTTGAGTAAGCACTCGGCAGCTCGACTGCAATATCACTGGAATTATCAAATCATCCAAAGTTCTTTTTCTAGTAGCCTAGAGGTGGTATTTATACTATGAGAAGTCTCTAAGATAGATGTGAACTGAAGAAGCCATGTTGGGAGGTGGATGGTCAATGCACGAGGTGGTCTTCAGTTTCCGTGTGTCTTCTGGGCTTCTGGGCAGTCTTTAATGTTTTGGTCATAACTCCTTCCTGGAAAGTCCAAATGACGAACCGTTGGATGCATTGGAAAGCTAACTTCATCATCTTTCCAACCATGTATGCTATGCACAACGAATTATTGTAGAATGGTACAATTTTTGCACGAGATCTTTAGCTTCATGTAGACTATTGAGCTTCAGAGCAGTCTTCACTAAAACTGGTCGGACAACTTGCTGGACACTCCAAACTGGTCGGCATGACAGCATTGGAAACTAGGCTTCAAGATCTCTTTGATCCATCCTTGATGTATATTTGTCTTTCTTCTCGGAGAACCTGAGTAATAACAACATGCACGACTTAGGTAGCTCGAAATTACCATCAATGTTTAATTGAAATTCACAAAGTAGTGCGTGCACCTCTTGTTGTATCTTTTTGGCGCGGCTACGGGTGATTGGTCCAGTAGGGACTTGGAGTGGTGTATCAGCTGAAGAGGTCGCCGAGGTCGGTGAGGTGGTTGGAGAGGTCACCGATGTTCCTGAGGTGGTCGGAGAGGTGATTGGAGTGGTTGAAGAGGTGGTCGGAGTGGTCGCCGAGGTTCCCGGAGTGGTCAGAGAGGTGGTCGGAGTGGTCGCCGAGGTTCTCGGAATGGTCGGAAAGGTGGTCGGAGTGGTCGCCGAGGTTTTCGAAAAGGTCGTCGAGGTCTCCGACGCTGGCGTGGTCACATCACCAGCGGTGAAGACATTTTCACCGCTAGCTTATTGTATGATACGACGGTGATAACCATGCTGCAGTATAAAATAAATTCATAATTCTTTCAAATAAAGTCAGATGAAAACAAACTTTATACAAAAGTTGTAGACCTCGATGAGATCGATAACTTTGTAGTTGATGACGTTTTCATTTGAAACCATTTACGGTCCTAGAATTTTGTTTGAAGCACTTAAATTTTGAAATTAAAATTTTTTGAATTGTACAAACGACCTTAGATGGAAAAATGACAAAAACCAAAGCTGTAGATCTCGATGAGATATACAACTTAGTAGTTGACAACTATTTCATTAGAAATCATTTATAGTCTTAAATTTGTATCTGAAGTTTTAAAATTTTAAAAACCAAAATTTTCAAACAACTGTGATGGAAAATCGAACAAAACCAAAATTGTAGATCTTGATGAGAACAATTACTTTGTAGTTGATGAGTTTTTCATTTAAAATCATTTGAGGTCCCAAAAGTCTGGCTGAAGTTTTGACGTTTTGAAATTCAAATTTGTTAAATGACCTCGGATAGTGAAACAACCAAAATCAAAGTTGTAGATCTCGATTAGAACAACAAATTTATAGTTTATGACTTTTTCATCCGAAGCCGTTTAGGGTTCTAAATATTCATTTTAAATCCTAAAAATTGAATACTAGATGAATGGATATGCTATATATACACAAGTGACTTATGAGAGTAGTGGTTAGAGGAGAGTGGTTAGAGTAGCAAAGCACAAAGGTCTTAGGTTCTAATCCCAGCACCACGTACCATGAAAAATAGCGTGGAGCTGGAGCTGGAGCAGCTTTCCGGTACCATGAAGCTGGAGCTAGTGGGGGGCTTCCCAGGATTGAAACAATTTTTTTTGCTATTTTTTGCCTGTTTTTAGGAATTTTCAAAATTCAAATCACCGTCGGCTTGTAATACGAACCAACTGTGATAAGTTGTTATCACCGTCGATTGCAAACCGCCCGTGATGAGAATGTCATCACCACCGATAGCTTACTGCCGAGACCGAAAAGCGCTAGTGATGGGCTTTACGAACCGCTTGTGGTAGGTCTGAATGTAGTAGTGGTAGTCTAGATTGAGATGGGTGGTTCGGTCGACTCGATCCCTTTAGTAGGCTGTCCCTAGGAGGTGAAAACCTTCCGACTAGCGCGAGTTAAATCGGGATCCTCGATCCTAGTCAACCTGAGGTTGAAATCTCCCTGGTGCTCGAAAACTAAACTATCAAAGTGGATGGTTAGCGGCACATCATGGGATGGTGAATGAATCTTGGAATATGAGTAAAAATCACCCATAATCTCATATTTGACTAAGCTTGGTAGAACAGCGACATCAGAACGTGTTAGACTAGGTACCAAACTCCCTTGATGATCAACATGATCAATCTCCGCGTAAAATCCCCCTACCTGGCTGTGGCAGAACCGCCTAATTTAATGCCTCCCAGGAGTGCTTGTCTTCCATTAGACACTAAGCACTCAAGGAAGAACACTAAATCATATAGTTCCGTCGGACACACCCCAGGAGAGAACCAAAAAATCCATATTTTCCCATCAGAATCACAAATGAGAGAATAAAGCTTACATCATTCTTAGCCATTTCTTACATCACTTTTAATACAATATCATAGTATAATATTTATTGTTATAACAGCGAATGTAATCATATAATATTAGAGTTATGAACAATTTAATTGAACAATGAATATAAACATGTGAACAGAGTTACAAATGAAATTAAACATCTATTTGTGACGTGATGAAGCATTGATAAATAAACCATAACAACAGATTATAAAACTTCATTTATAAAAACATTTGGTGAGAGTTATAAATAAAAACTATGATCGCAGCGTAAAAGAAATCCTCTCTCGAGCCCATCGGAGGAATCCACACATAAGAGTCGACTCTAGCATCCACCGCCACCGCAATAGGGGAAATAAAACCACGAGTACTTAATTGTACTCAGCAAGACTTACCCGATAGGAGGAAAGAAAAGACTCCAAGGATATGCAATGCTATCTGGCTTGTGGGTTTATTACATCTGCAGGAAGCATTACTAAGCGTGCGTCCTTATATTCGATTTTTATTAGCAGTCGCATTAGTTTATTAACTAACCATTCTATGTAAGCACCTGTGCTACTTTTAAGCAGGTGGTAAGCAATCAGATTTCCTTTTACCATCTTTCATCTTTCAGTTCTTACTACGGTGCTAGACCATAGACAAGCCGTGCACTGGATTGCCGACGATTAAATGAATCAATGCCCCACCGGGTATACTCCGAAAACACGCGCCCCGCTTGTATCCTAGGCATAAGCAGGACCAACCCACTACTCTCCTGTCATGGGGTCCAGGTCCTCGTCCAAACTGGGACTCCAAGCCCTCGTCCCTAAGTCCCGGACTCAGTGCGGTGCAAGGACCTCCACCCAAAAACCACCCTGACAGTCGGTCCGAAAAGAGCCGGAACCCATGACAAGAGAGTAACAAGTCTTCCCTGCGCCCATACCCAAGTATGTGCTTGGGATAATAAGTCTGTGACTTGCCTAGAGCCCAATGCAACGACCGGTCCTTAACCGACACAGACAGGAAAAACAGCGTAACCAAGCTATGCCCCATTGGCCACAGGACACAACCTCTTACACCCACTAATATCCAAACTATATCCCTGCGTGCGCAGGTGTGAGCGGCCCAGGTGCGGCAGTGACCGGTCGGCCCAGCGCGCGCGCGACCATAGGCCGTGGCCCATGGCGCGGCAAGCGCGGCCCAGCGCGGCGTAGGCGGCGGCCCAACAAGCCGGCCCACGGGGGAAAACCCAGCGACGGCGGTGCCAATTTGCACCGAGGCCCTCTTTCTATTACTTAATCCACCCGCAGGACATTAGCACTATTCAACACTATTAACGCGAGTCACGTATTTAGCAAAGAGATCTATCCTTACCTTTCTCCCCATTTCTCTCTCCCAAAAACAGAGCACGGAGCAGAGGGCACCGGCCGGCGGTCAATCCCGGCCGAGGAAGGCACGGCGGCGGCGGAAACCCGCCGGTGAGGGCACGGGAGCCCGCGCGACCATGGGCTGGCCGTGGCAAGAACTAAGCTGGCCCCTGGTAGCATGCCCGCGTGAGCCGATGTGGCGAGCACGCCGGCTAGGCGGGGACGGTGGGACGGCGCGTGGGGCATAGGAGGCTTCGTCCGCATGCGTGGGCGGCAACAGTACGACCGTGCGCAGCCGGTGGAGCACCCGCGGAGAGTATCAGCGACAGGGGCGGCCCGACGCGGACGACTGTGGACGGACGGCGCGGCACAACGACGCCGGTGTGGCAGTAGCATGGTGGGGCTCGCGCGCTCACGCGAAGGGGAAACGACAGGCGGGGATGCAGTTGTGGCGCGG
This sequence comes from Miscanthus lutarioriparius, assembly GCA_904845875.1. Taxonomy (NCBI): domain Eukaryota; kingdom Viridiplantae; phylum Streptophyta; class Magnoliopsida; order Poales; family Poaceae; genus Miscanthus; species Miscanthus lutarioriparius. The sequence continues at coordinate 96,869,959 of CAJGYO010000010.1, read as the reverse complement.
CCATGGTGAGGACGCTATGGTGGCGCGGACGACGGAGACTCGGCGCAGGACCCGGGCGACGCACGACAGCCAGCAGCGCGCGACGCGGGGAGGAAGAGGAGGGAACGCCGATGCTACACGCGGAAGAGCGGGGAAGCAGGGGAGCGGTGCGGGACACGCGGGCTCGGGCGTGCTTGAGATGTGCCTTGGCGGATGCGGGGGCGCCAGTGCACGGGGCACGGGAGGAGCCATGGGGAAACCGACACCGGCGGCGTCCAGCTGGGGTGGGTCGTGGAGGCGGACTGGTGCGGCGGTGGGCGAGGAGCTCGCGCACGATCGCGTGCACACGCGAGGGGCATGGCAACGGCGGCCTCGGCCAAGGCGTGTTGCGGGGCAGCGGGCAGGGCAGCGCTACGGCTCCAGCTCCAGCGCGGACCACAGGGTATGCGTGCGCGCTCACGAGGGAGGCTGGGCAACGGAGGGCGTGGCCCAGGCAGGTGCCGTAGGCAGCGGCCTGGCGTGCGCTGACTCGCCGAGGCCAGCAGCAAGAGGCGAGCAGGGGAGAGCATGAGATGGGGCTGCGGTCCAGTGCGGCCGTGGAGCTTGCGCGCTTCGCGCCTACGCGAAAGCCTGGCGACGGCGGCGCTGACGGCGTACACGACAAGGATGCTGCGTTGCTTGTGTGTGTGCCTTGCTCTGGTGGTAAGGGCTCCGGCTACTTGCCTGGTAGAAGGAAAAAGGGGAGCAGAGGAGCAGAAGCAGACAGAGGCAGCGGAGGCATTCATGGTGCCGCAGAGATGAGGCGACGAAGCTGGTAGATGGACGGTGGTGTTTAGCGGGGGCGAGGGCACGACAGAGCCATGTGCTCCCATTAAAATTCAGACAAGACGCTAGCGAGGGAGAGGAAAGAGTGAAGGACAGTAGCGCAGGCAAACAGCCGCAGCGCGACGGGACAGCGAAGGCAGCCAGCTCCTCCGTGGTTAGGTGGGTCGTGCGGTGAACGGAGCACCCCGTCGGCCAGACGGCTGGCAGGCAGTGCACGCGGCGTCCGCAGGCTAAGCCATACGACGGTCAGAAGTGTTGCGCACGAATTTTTAAGAGACGCAAAAACCGTGGATTAGCTCATACTCCATACCAAGCCATGGAATAAAATATTAGGGTGCTATGTAATTATTTTTGCGCAAAACAAATCGCCATAACAACACTTTAAAATATAATTTTCGATTTTTACCGTTGACGTGAGAAGCTGGTTTTTAATTTTTAAATTTGACTTTGAGCTGGCAAAAACCCTAGTTAGCAATATTCGTTCTCCAAAACCAAAATTGCATTTTTATCTACTAAACTTACACTTCAAACTCTTATCTAAGTATGAATTACAAGCTATATTTTATTTGGTTTATAAGAATTGTTTTTCACGCTAATCCCATAGAACAAACCATCCACTACTTATTTGCTAGACTTATTGCCCGACATTTCTAAATATCTTTACGCACCGAGTAATTTAACTTGGGCGTTTATTTGAGTTCACAAAACTGAGTCACACAGGATTCGCTTAACGCTTCAAGTATGTTTTAAATAAAAAATCTGAGAAATTCGCTTCAGAAATTTTTCTTAGGCCTAAATCTCAGTACTAAACGAGCTCGTAACACCAAAGGTGTTACACTGGCGCGCCTCTGTTATTGTTTTGACCTGCAGATATTTGGTTTCTCAGGGATCCTGTTTGGTGCGAAGAGCAATCACAATGGACACGAGATTTATACTGATTCGGCCCTCTAAAAAGCGAGTAAAAGTCTTACGTCCAATTGCGACGAGTTCGCGATTACAATGTGGCTATTGCCTATGAGAAATGAGATGATTACAATCTTAGGTCTATCTACCTATTTATATCCGGGATCAACTTACCCTACAAGCTAATGGTTGCATCCTAGTCGGAATCCTGGTGTAATCTTGGGGATCTCCTTCCTTGAACAGGGCGCCGTGTGCCATTAGGTGTTCTCTGATCCGGAGTCGTTATTCGATAGTTTCCAGTAATTGGGATACCCTGGTATGGCTACAGATTTGATTAAATTATACATCAAATGTGTCTTGATAGTACAATTTATTTGAACTTATATATGTTAATACATTTTTCCAAAACTTTTGTTAAAATTAAATAAATTTGACTTAAAACAAAGCTAAATAACCTATGCACTTTCTAGTGGCATAATAATGACTGTATATCCAAAGAACTAATGGCATAACGGTATATATGCTGGCGCCTACCAAATATAAGAGCAATGCATACCATGCAAAATCATTGATGCTTGAACTAAGCTAGTTCCATAAAAGTATTTATGAAATCATACTAGGGTAACAAAATTCAATAGCATGACATGTGGTGAAACATGCGTAAAGATTGCATACATTAAAACATACTAGGGTTAAACAGTCTGGTAACCACACAATTTCAGCGAGCCACTTTGCTAGTTCGTTTACGTTTCGTTGCGCAACATTTGGAATCTTAGTGACCTTTGGAAACTAGTTTAGTGAGTCACTCTTGTACTCTCATATCAGTTGTTGAGAGAAAAAGGGTTGAAGAATTCGAACGACGAACGCCATGAAACTGACTGCCAGATATACAGTCATTACGACTGTTGCTTGTTCCGAGAAAAATAATACATTGTTGGATATATAGGAAACTGATCGTTAGCCATATCTTTTTTGGCAAATGACAGGCTGTTCTTTAGTTTTCGGCCTTTTGATTTGGCATGTCATTGCAACTTGTTCATGATGATGATGAGTTCATCTTGTCTCATCAGCCTTTCATGGCGTTAATAACGGCCGTCAGATTGTTGAACGACGTGCCATCTTTGCCGATGCTCTTGGACGCAAGCTGCTGCAGCTCCAACGCCCTAGACACGGTCGCCTGACCGTTCAACAGGTTCTCTATGTGCGCAGCGATGTGCTCGCTCGTCACCACGCCGTCGGCGTCCTTCACCAGACGCAGGCCGGTCTTCCAGACGTCGCAAACGTAGCTCTCGTCGATGAACTGGTCGGCAAAGTACGGCCAGGTGAGGAACGGCAGCCCGTTCCTCACCCCCTCCATCACTGAGTTCCACCCACAGTGCGACACGAAGCAGGCGACCGCCGGGTGGGCCAGAACCCTGTGCTGAGGCGACCATGTCACAATCTTCCCCCGTTTCTCGACAGTGTCAAGGAATCCGTCAGGGTAATTAGCGGTATTGGCCAGGCCAGGACGGACCACCCAAAGAAATGGTCTCCCTGACAGCTCCAGTCCACGAGCTAGCTCATGGAACTGTTTCTGGTCGAGCACAGCCATGCTACCGAAGGCCACATAGACAACTGACCTGTCGGGCTGTGTGTTGAGCCATGACAGGCAGCTGTCGTCCTCTGCCCAGAAATTACCGACGGGCTTTCCCTGACGGAGGCCTGTCGGCAATGGACCGATGGGGAGGATGCTGCGGTGCTGGGACAGGATGCCGTCCTCGAGCTCCTCGACAGTGTTGCACAGCAGGAGGTCGACTGTGCCCTGCCCCAGCGCCTTGAGGCTATTGTTGAGGCACCGGAATATCTGCCTCTGCGCCTCCTCCGTGCCGGCGGTGTTCCAGCCCAGCGGTGCCAGGTTCATCTGCAGGTCACCTACCGGAGGTATCTGTATGCCCGTCGGTAAACCTGTGACGCCAGAGGATTTAATTAGCTTGGATCTGCTACCAATACTCCTAATTTTGAACGAATCAAAATCTAATTAATGCTTCTCGATATAGTTCTTACCATCCTTGTCGAGCATGCCATCAGCGATCAGCTGTGGCAAGTCTAACACTGCTGCCATCATGGCGGCGCACGATGGCCAAAGCGTCGCCGTGCGCATGCGGGCCTTCTTGGCGACGCCGAGCACCAACGCCAGGGCATAGTCAACGACCATGCAGCAGAACTGGCCGTTTTGGACCATGTCCTCGACGGCCGCCGGCAGGGAGCCCATGCGAGCGCCCTGGTTAGTGTGCCGAGCTCGTTATGGTCGCCGTCCTGTGGGACGCCGTCGGAGACGGAGATGAAGCGCACCTGGCCTGATTCAGGTGGCGCTCCATCATCTTGTCCTGCCACCAGCTCTGGCGACGCGGCTACGAGCTGGCCGTGGATGTGGTCAGTGTTGACGAAAGTGACGGCGAAGCCGTGGTCGGCGAAGCGGTAAGCGAGCTCGAGCAGTGGAAGGACGTGGCCCTGCGCCGGGTAGGGGATGAACAGAGCGTGGGTTGAAGAAGGCATGATCGAGTTGTGAAGTGAAGTGCGTCGGGTACCGCTGCCTTAGCTCCTGGCTCGTGTATTAAGAGCAGCTGGCTGTCTTTTTTATTTCACATGCCGGATGGCGGTGATCCTGACTGACGTACGTCACTAATCATATGCTTTGTTTTAAATTAATTATCCAACTGTGACTCTTGTCATGCCACTAACTTCCAACCGCTATCCACGTCAACTCAAGTTCTATCTCAACATGCAAGACATCCACGTCATGTTCCACTAATAGCCATGTCATACCACTAACTTCCAACCTCTTAATGCAAGCTATCCATGTCATGTCAAGTTTTATCTTAACATGCAAGACATCTACATCATCTTCCACTAGTAGCCATGTTATGCTACTAACTTCCAACCTCTTAATACAAGCTATCCATGTCATCTCAAGTTCTATCTCAACATGTAAGACATCCATATCACGTTCCACTAACTATCCACATCAGCTTTCACTAATAGACATGTCATGTCACTAACTTTCAACCTGATGCCAGATGGAGCCGTTGGAGCCCCACCCGCTCCCCTCGGGTGCTCGCCCGTCCCATCCACAAAATCCCCTAAATCCACAACAATCTTCTCTCAATCCCGCTCAAATCCTTCCTTTAGCTTCGGATCCGTTCCCTCCTCATGCTGATCTATTGACTGGTGGGTCTCCTGCCTCCGGTCTTGGCTATGGTTGTGGTGGCGCCTCCCCTCCGGCGGGCGGCCAACGGCTTCTACCGGCCGAGCGGTCTTCGCCTGGAGCGGGTGGACCTGCGACTGCCGCAGTTACTGATGAGGGTTTCGTGGCTGCCGACGTGCCCGCCGCCGCGCATCCTTTGCTGTCGTCGCCGCCATCCCGGAAGGGTGGGGCCGGGCTGGGCGCATCCACGGCCACCAGCTCCGGGCTGTTGGCGTCACCTAGTCGCCCCACCCTCTCCCTCGACGCCGCCTCGTTCTTCCCCGGCCACCTCTCCGTCTGCAGGTCCAAGCGCTTGCGTTGGGAGGATGGCTCTCTCTCCGGCGACTCTGACCGCGAGCGCTCTCCTTCCCCGTCGCTGCAGGCCGCGCGTTTGACTCGCTCAGGCACAGCTGTAACACCTCGGTGTTAAGCATGCATTAACATTTTGCAAATCATGAGCATAATCCTTATTATGCATTCATAAGCATGACATGAAATATAGAATTAAAACATACTAATGAAACATGTCTGTTGCATAGTTTTGTTTGAATAGATTGGATGCTATGTTTGTTTTGCCATGTGTGTACCTTGGTTGATCACTTAGACCAATTAGAAGTAGCTAAGATGCAATTTGGAGCAAGGTGTATATTCAAAGTTTTCTCAAATTTTGCTTTTAAAAATAATCTTCTAAAATTGGGGTTTTGATTTAAATTAACTTTAATCTATAGTTCAAAATCTAATTGGATTTTGGCCTTACTCTTTTTGGCAAAGTTGTAGAGTACTTTTTTCTGAACAACTTTCATTTTTACACTAACTTGTGAAAATGCTTTTAAAATGGCTCAAAATAGAATTTTAGTTCTGTTATTTAAGAAATAAAAAGAAAAATCATTTTATTTTCCTTAGCGGGCCACCGCTTCCCTTTCGCCCAGCTTCATGAGAGCCGCCCGGCATGCCTCCTCACTTTTACCATCCTCTCCCCAGCCAAGGCCTCGCCGACCCGGCCATGAGCTCGGCGGCCCGTGTGTCCGTACGCCGTCGTCGTCGCTCACCACGTGGACAACGGTGGCCCCCGCGCCCCTCCTGTCGCGCCTACACCCGCCGCACCGCGTCTGCCTCCCCCTCCTCCATCTCATTTGCCTTCTCGCTTGGACAGCAGCAGCAGCGCACGCGCTCACCTCCACCACCGCCCGCACCAGCGCCTCGCCGGAGTTAGCCGTTCCGGCCGCTCCAGCTCGCTGTCGACCGCCCCATCTCGCCCTGTGCTCCGCCTCCACCTCGCGCACCCCGTGCTCGCCTCGGTAAGCCTTGGGGAGCTCCCCTTCCTCGCAAATCGCTCATCGGAGTGAGCTCCTCCTCGCCGGAATGCTCCGCTCCATGGGCCTCGCCTCTCCGCCCCACCTCTCTCCCTCTTTCCACGCGCACCAGCACCACACTGACGCGGTAGAGCTCGCCAGCCACTCCCCGCGCCACCTCTCGGCCGGAGCTGGCCGGCCGACGTTGAGCCACGCTACCGCGCCGCCATGGACGCCGGTGAGCTTGCTCCCGAGCTCCACTGGCCGCGGTAGGGGTACTGTTAGGTCCGCTTTGTCTCGGGAAGCCTCGGTGGGACCTCACCACGCAAGAAGTTCACCGGCGGCGAGAGAACCGCCATGGCGAGCGCCTCCTCGCTTTAGTGATCGACCGGTGGGGCCGGGGGCCCACCGTCACCACTGGGTGCAAGCTTCAGGTAGAGATCCGGGTGGATCTAGCAGTTTCGAACATGGATTTTCAGAAAGAATTTAAGAAATGATTTTCAGATTTCTATTTAAAGGCTTTGGAAAATTATAACTTGCTCAAAATGGCTCCAAATTTGTTGAAATAAGTTTTGCTAGGTTTCTTGTGACTAGATCTATCTGTTAAAAATATTGTATGTCAAATTTGTGATACTTTTCTGTGTAGCTTTATTTAAATTGAATAAATGCCGATTTCTTAAAAAATGTCTAGTAAATAGAATATATATCATAAAAATATGGTTCCAGTTTTGTTAATCTCTTTTAGTGATGTGCTTTGTAGGAAAAATATATGTCATGCATGTTCTGTAGAGAAATATTGATGTGTAGTTCAAGTGCTTTTAATTGATGATTTTTGTTATTTTGATAGAGAGCAAAAATTGTATAAAACATGTGTATGATAATTTTTGTGCAGTGATTGTTTACTGTGTAGAACATAGGAAAAATATCAAATCTGTTGTTCGACACTTTTCATAGTACAAAGTATTTTCATGCTTAATTATCAACCATAGCTTGTCATTTTTGTGTAGGCTATTTTACTTATCCAAATGCCATGAAAATTTTATGGTAGTCTACTTAGAGTAGTACTCTACTACTATAATTTTCTCAGATTTTTATAAGCACCAGAAATATATGTTGCTGTTGTAGCCCTAGTTTAAAATAAAATAAAATAATCCTCTTTAATGCGAGTTTAGTTAATAATGTTCGCTTTGGTGTATCTTTGAAGCATCTTAGTTTGTTGTGGTGATTTGGCATGTTAGTACAATGGTTGTCTTAGTAGATCGTAGTACATGTTCTTGGATGATGTTGACTACCTTGTAGAAGAGCTTTGCTACTACTATGTCTAATAAAGTTAAACATGTTCATCTACATTTCATGCATCATGATCATTACATGTCATCTCTCCGATGCATCTATGCATTAGCACTTATACATCTACATCATACAGGATCGCAGGAGGAGTTGCTAGTAGCAGTTCAGGAAGAGCAGACCGGAACAGATCCACAAGAAGTCCAGGCACAGGAGGTGCCAGAGGAAGAGGAGCAAGGAGAGGACTTGCCCGAGTGCGTGGATCATTAGCCTAGTTTGTTTGAACGAGGCATGCCCCGAAGCATTCTAAGTCTCCTAATTTTACAAAAGCAATTCTTTATATATATATGAGTTATATATTGTTGCATTAAGTTATAGGAATTGATTGAAACCGTTGATACATTTATTACTATCCTTGCCTACCTTATTACCTTTTACCCTGTTAGGTCAGGATCGAATAACTGCTTAGCCTTGCTTAGACCTGTAGCGATCGGTGATATCCGGTCACCTACATTATAGGTGGTTATTGGAAGAATTTAGCTATGGAAAGAATAATATCCTGGAATTAACCATGTGTGATGGATAATTCGAGACCGGACGGAAAAAGTTGGAGGCAACCAGACAGGGTTCTGGGGTGCTGTTAGTTTTCGTCTGTGTCGATTAAGGACCGATCGTTGCTCGTCCCTCTTGTCATGTTGAACGCATGCCTATCATTTAGCTGGCCGAATAAAGTACCTTTCGACCGCAAAGCTAGTGACGCTATTCGGGCCGGGATCTACACGAGTGCGCGTATTGGTGCTGATGGGGGTATGACAGGGACGCGAAGAGTGAGCCCAAGGGCAGGTGCGCCCTGATTTCTAGCAGTCGGGCGGTCCCTGGGTACTGCGGCTCTAGATTGTCCCGCGGCTACCTGAATAGTGTCCTTGGTGATCTAAGCTACCCTGGCAGGGGAAGCATGGTTTGTGTGAGGAATAAATCACCAGCTGGTTAGGAATCGATTCGAATCGCCATCGCTCCTGGATAGTGAGCACTTAACTCGAGCTACGGCATCGTAGTAATTATTATAGAACAATGATGGTTATCTGGATGGTATGGACATGCTAAAGCTAAATTGGTAACTAGATGTTATTGGTTAATCAAGTGATTGCTATAGTACATGTGCTTACCTAGATGAATAGGTTATAATAAAGATGATGCAAAGTATTTAAAATGATGTCTTAATGATAGCTTATGCTTTTCGCAAACAAGTCAGCTAGCCCACTAAAGAAAGCCTTGCATAATCCTTGGTGTCGCTTTATTTTGGTTTAAGACGGGTAAGTCTAGCTGAGTACCTTCTCGTACTCAGGGCTTTGTTCCCATTGTTGTTGCAGATGGTCAAATGTACTATGGCTATTGCATTAACTGCCTGTACCCGGCGATGGGCGATAACTAGGACCAAGGGCAATGGTCACTCCGTATCTCTCATCTGATGCTTTTGTTGGAGATGACTACCTACTGGCACTGTATCTGAACTAAAAGTGTGTGTGTGGCTTTAAAACTATTTGCTTCCGCTACTTCAGTTTGAACTTGGGTTATAATAACTTTATATTCTAAACTCTGATGTACCGAACTGTGATTGCGAACTTTATGTAACGTGTGACGGTACTTGCTAAACTTGTACGATCTTGGTTTGTATGTCGATTGGTTTGAAATCCTTCGTGGTTTCACGGACTAACGGGTTATACGGGCTTAAGTTTGATAAATTATCTGCTTCGGTGGAAGATTTTCTTACTTAATCTCGTATAATTGGTCGGTTCTGTTACAACAGCTCCCTCCTCGGCGAGCCCCTCACCGATGGCAGCTGCGGCTGCGGTTGCCATCCCGGTGCCGCGGCGCCGTAGGCAGTGTTGACGCCGTCACCGACGCCGCTGGTGGAGGGCTGCCACGGCCGCAACAGGTGACTGCGACGCGCCATGTAGGGGCGGTGCGGCCCCGCCCTCCGAGGCTCCGCGGATCCTAGTTCAATTGTGGCTCGGCCCACGGAGCAGGGTATCCGCCCTTGATGCTGATGGGTGGCGGTGCATCCTGCCTCGTTCTCCAAATCATCCCGTGGGCAACCAGCAGCTGTGCCGAGGAGGCAGTGAGGCCAGGCTTCAGCAAGGCGCCCCACCGGGGGTTAGACCCCGGATCTTCCCGGCCGATTTTTGGGGTAGGTGCTTCAACTGCCTGTCCCGGACTCACCGGGTGGCCACCTGCCGGCTCCCCCGCCGCTGCCTGTGCTACCGCAGGTTTGGGCACATAGCGCGTGACTGCAAGCGGCCGAGGTCCAACGTTGTCGCTACCGCCTCCACATGCCACTCCTCGCCGTTGATGGGTGTATGTGCGCTGGATGGCAGAGCATGGTCGTGGACTGGCTCGCTTTGCTTCGGCAGCGTTATCGTCAAGGCCACCTCTAGGTTGCTCGCTGATTCGTCGAAGCCCCACGCCCCATCCGAGATTCCTGCTGCAGGCGAGGTTGCCGTGCACTCCTCCCTGCCTCAGGTTTCCTTCGACGACATCTTCGACCCCATCGCTTCCGAGATGTAGGCCGTGCCGGCCCATGAGCGATGGGATCCCATGCGCTCCTAGGGGTTGGTCGTCATGGAGAAGCCTTCGGGTGTGGGGGTCCCAGCAGGAGGGTCGCCCCTTTCGGCGTAGCTTTGTGGATCGCCTGACTTGGCTGCGCGTTGCTCCCCCTAGGGTAGGAAGCGACCGTGGACACCTGTGCCGGATTCGGAAGTGGTGGAGCTTGAGCTGTTGAGGCCCAGCCGCGGGTCTTTGACTGACGACGAAGGCCATAATGCTCAACCTCCATCATCTGATGTGTCCCTATTGACACAATTGGAGGCGCGGTTATGCATCCCGCTCAAGACCCCTTTGATTAGCAAGTCGAGGTTGAGGTCCAGGACACCTTCAACGTTGTTGTCGGTGCGTCAGAGTGGGAGGCTTGCTGCTAAGGCCAAGGCCTCCAACCCGACTGTCCAGGCAAAAAATATGCTGAAGCAAAAGCTAGGGATTGCAGACATGGCGCAGAGTCTAGAGCCTGCGGCCTTGGACAGTATCAAGGCCTTCTTCGCTGAGCCGTTGTCGCCCTCCAAGCTGGAGGCCCTTAAGGCGCTCTTCACTCTAGATTTTGATCCGGTGGCCATGGAGCTCAACCTCACTGGCTTCGAGCAGGACGCTTTTTAGCCGCTGGGTTCAGGACCTACTGTGTTTGTTTGTCCCTTTGCTTGGTCCTCTGCGCGGCCGCTACGTAGTTTCTTTTGTAATCACAATTGTGTGAGCTCTGTCAGTGTTTGGTTCGGTAACCATAAATTACCGTTCCGGTTTTAATAATTTGTAAAACTCTCCTTCTGCTTAATGAATACCGTGCCAATGGCACATTCGAGAAAACTAACTTTCAACCTCTTAATGCAAGCTATCCATGTCATCTCTACCTATTTCTAAATCACCCGACCACTTTTTATACTTTCTTTACCTCTTGTACATTTGTATTGAGAACCCTAGCATACTCCTTATTCTTTGCCACATCCTTCAAGCTATAGGTTGGCCGATCAATATGCGCGCGTATATTTCCGCACGGTTGGAACGATTTTCCCAAGTGTGGAAACATTGGGAGTTGAGATAGGAAGTTGTTGGAGAGTAGTTTTTTTCAATCTTACCAAAAAATAAGATTGAGAGTCGGTTTTGAAAACTCTTAGAGATGCTCTAACTGCAAAATTGTAGATCTCGTGGAGTACTGCAACTTTGACGTTGACTTTGTCTCCATTTATCATTGTTAACCATTTCAAATCTAATTCACGAACTTATATTGAATACTTGAACATGTTAACTATCTTAAATTAAAAATTTATCAACTATAAAGTTTTAGATATCTTTAACTTTACAATTTTAATATAAAGTCTATCTTCAGTCAATTCGACCTCATACGAAAAAGTTATGATCTTTTTTTTTTCAAAACAACCTATCACTAGTGGATGAAGCCAAGAACTAGTTGTGACCTATTACCGGTTATACTATCACTGCCAGCTGAAGTGATGAACCTACAATGATAGTTTAACACTGATAGCGTGTTCTGTTGTAGTGACTTCTCTCTATTCATTGGTCGATTTCAAGTGCGTTGAGTTTCAAAATTTAGACGTTGTTATATATAACTCTCTGTACATTTATGCAGGTTGGAAGGGGAGGTTCCTCACGAATCCATACTAGGCATTATAAATTGAGACCCACGTTACAGCATCGCTAGGAGACTTTGCTAAACCAATAAATTTAGCAAGTTAACAAAATAAATAGCAACTTTATTTTTTTTCCTCTGACAGTCTTCTATAATAACTTTGTAAAAACTGAAATAGGGCGTACATCTAGTTTATTTTTTTCATTTTAACTGGTAGCGTGTCCGTACGTTGCTACGGGATAACTAACCATTTATACTAAAAACACACGGATCGCACAATAAGATAACAATACCGTTAAATTAAATACCAATGTTAAAGTGATATTTAATCCAAAAAGCAAAGATTATGAATTTAACACAGTCACGAAGTGCGCGGCGTCGCTGGCTCACAAACTCTAGAGCTTCCAGAGATTGGGTCGAATCCAACCTAGAGCCTCGGAACCCTGCATCTTTTCCTGGACGGGCTTCACTTCGGATGCGCCGGTAGCAATATCAACGATCTCCAGTCGATGGACCAAGTCGTATGGATCCCCATACAATGGCTCAGACATATAGATTTTGTTCTCCTTGTACTTGGATACACTTGTTCCATTGAAACTTTTATTAAAATGTTTAGACACGAACAGTGTCTGATCACCGATGTCTCTCACCCTGGACCACTCCGGCGTACGGTCGTGGAGGTTGCACTTGTAGATCGCGCTGCTGTAGGTGAAGCTCTGTGTCTCAAGGAACGTGCTCACCATGGCACCCACAATGTGCAGCTCACTGTTTGATTCTAGGTAGCTACGGTGGCAGAGCCCCGCAGGTGGCGACAACGATGGCAGCAGCGTCGTGGTTGGAGTAGCGCGGGCGGCGTTGCTGCTGTAGACGGAGATTTCTCCAGTGTAGTCGATTGTCAAGAACTTGTCTTGGCAGTGGACGATGGACCCCACGGAGAACTCTAGTTTGGTGTCGAGCAGCGTCCATGCGCTGTCGACTCCAACCCGGCAGAACGCGACCTCCGTGGAGCACCCAAGCATGGCCATGGCCACACACTCGCGGCCGACGGCGTCAGGCGGCGTCGAGAGCACGATCTCACGGAAGAACACGTCCCTCATGTCTTCTAGCTTGATGGCTCTGCCTGCGGCATCCGTGTCCCCGTAGCCGTTGGTGGGATGGAGGACCCACCGGCCGTGGACCCTAGACACGCGTTCCGATGAGGACGCCGCCGCAACGTGTTCACCTGCTGGCGGGAGCTCAACGCGGGGGCACGGGCACCGGCGAATGGATTCAGCAGCGTCACGGGCGCCGTCTCGTCCATGAGCGCCAGCCATCCACATGAGGAGTCGCACGCCACCTTGTCGCGCACGTCGGGCAGCGTCTTGGACAAGACCTTCTTCTCTGGGACACAGTAGAAGCCGATGCGGTCCGAGTTGGGGGTCGAACGGGAGCAGGAGGAGCGGCCCGAAGGTCGCGAACGGGACGGCGGTGCGCCATGGGGAGCAAGCGGATCGGAAGGACGCTGCGTCGTGGCCTGACGCGAGACGCTGCCCGATCTCCAGTCAGGGAGAGGTAGGGACCTTCTCTTGGAATTGGGAGGCTGAGCCATGGAAGACAGATGACATCAATTATGGTTCACGCAAGAAACAGCAAGCGAGGGCGATGGAACACGTGAGCGTGAAACTAAATGAAAGGAGAAAAAAGCTGTCCCTTTGCAAATGCAAAGAGAAAAGTAATTAAATGTAAGCAAATTTGGCAAGGTTCTAAAAAATACAAAGAGGTTCCTTTTATCTTAATTCTCTTTCCTTCTGTGTTAATTATCTTTCCTTTTACTTGTTTGCATGTATGCTGGTGCATGCAAACCTGCAATGTGTATATGGATAACACAATAATTTTCTACTTCCTATTTTACCGTGATTCCTCTATTACATGACATGCAATATTTAATCAAGGAAAATGACACGATCAATCGGTAATTAAGATATCGTGGGATCGCAGCCGTGGACAGACGAAAAAAAATATCACAACAAAAAAATATCACTTTGTTCTTTTTTTTTATGAGAAGGAGCGGATCCGTTCGACGGGCATTGCCACCAGTATGTCAGGCGTCCCTACCGCTATTCAGGACCGTTGTTCCCCTCTGTTCAAGACCGTTGTTACCCTACCTCCCGCCAGCACTCGCCACCTCCCGCCAGCCGGCTGGGCGTGCGGTGCCCTTCCTGCCACAGGCGCCGGCAGCAGGCCACGTCACTCCAAGTCCAATAAAGAACTCGTTTAGTTGACGCCAGAATCGGCGCCGCCGTAGCGCCTGCAGCTACAGTAGCTACGTAGCATTTCGTTTGTATTTAGTAATAATTGTCCAAACGTTGACTAATTAGGCTTAAAACGTTCGTCTCGTAAAGTACAACCAAACTGTGCAATTAGTTTTTGATTTCGTCAACATTTAGTACTCCATGCATATACCGTAAATTTGATGTGATAAAGAATCTTCTTTTTAGCATAGTGCCAAATTTTGGATTTGGAGTGAACTAAACAGGGCCAAAGTTGCCACCATGTTTGGTGTGGACGGTGGACCATTGACCCGTTAGATACGCAGGTGCCAAAAGAGCTCTATTATTGTAAAAAAAATTGGGTACGGCCGGGCCGTACACGGCACTGTGCGGACAACCAGGTGTCAAGAATTCTGCCGAGCCAAGGAATCCACGGAGCTGTGCCGAGCCAGAGGTCCAGGTGTTATCATTTTACTAGGCGTCCGCATGGTGCCGCATACGGCCCGGCCGTTATTGCACTTCTCAAAGAGACTTGAAAACAAATGGCACCATCACACAAACACAGCAATAATGGGAGCCGGGAGAGCACTTGGACTCACCACCTCCTGCTGCTGTTCTTCCCCGTCCTCGCCGTTGCCACCGGCAGCAGCTATACCACCACCACCATCAACATCACCAACCGATGCTCCTACACCGTGTGGCTGGCCACCACACCTGTGGGCGGCGGCATGCGGCTGGACCCAGGCAACACCTGGGTGCTCCAAGTCTCCAACAACACCCAAAGGGGACGCATGTGGGCGCGCAAAGGTTGTTCATTCGAGGGCCCCGGCAACAAGTCCTGCTAGACGGGTGATTGTAGTGGCGTGCTGGCATGCAAGACAAGCGGCCAGCCACCGATGACGTTTGCTGAGTTCACCCTGGGTGGCTGGGTGCCTTCAACAGCCTGGATTTCTTCGACATCACCGTCATCGACGGCTTCAACATGCCCATGGACTTCCTACCGGTGCCGGGATCGTCGGGTGCAGCAGGGGCCCACGCTGCGTGGCTGACAGGTTCACATTTGAGCAGCTACAAGAAGCAACTAATCAGTTCAGAGAGGAGCTCGGGGAAGGAGGATTTGGGTCTGTTTTCAAAGGACGTTTAGGTGAGGAAGTAATTGCGGTGAAACGGTTGGATAGAGCTGGTCAGGGAAAGAGGGAATTCTTGGCAGAGGTTAGACCATCGGCAACATTCACCGTATCAATCTGGTGAGGGTAATTGGTTTCTGTGCAGAGAAATCGCATAGGCTCGGTTTATGAGTACATGCCCAAAGGATCCCTGGACCCAGGGGCGGACCCACGGGGTATGCCAAGTGAGACACAGCATACCCTGTGGGGCAGCTTGTTACTAATTTAACAATGGATCATAATTGTTTAGATAGAAACATTTGTAACACTCTTACCTAAATCGTCTTCATACCTCAACGGTAAAGTTTCTGGCTTCTTAACCATGCGAACATCCTCTTAGATGATAACTTGGACGCTAAACTCTCTGATTTTGGACTGTGCAAGCTCATTGACCGGGATAAGAGCCAAGTGGTTACGAAAAAGAGCTTTCATCTTATTACCTTACTGGAGGAGAAGTTGAAGAGTGATCAGTTGGTAGATTTGATTGATATGTGCAGTAGTAGTGACATTCAGGCACACAAGCAAGAAGCAATTCAGATGATGAAGGTCGCAATGTGGTGCTTGCAGATTGATTGCAAACAAAGGCCTAAAATGTCTGAGGTCGTAGAAGTCTTGGAAGGCACTATGAGTGCCAAAACTGACATAGATCACAACTTTGTCGTGGCAAATCCAGCCAGCTTAGGTGCTCCTGGAATTGTGGAGTTGTCAGCTCCACCTCTAGTCTCATAAGTGTCAGGCCCAAGGTGAGAGACTGAGGCAATTTATATGTGTAGAGAATTTAGCATTCCTGTCCACTACACCACAACACCAAGATTAGCGATGGACGTTCTGACGCTAAAAGCGGCTACAACGATAGATAATCTGACGTTAAAAAGTTAAAGCGATAGACTTCTGCAGACGGTGTAAGTGCTGTCGCTAAAAATCT
Organism: Miscanthus lutarioriparius; assembly: GCA_904845875.1. Classification (NCBI taxonomy): domain Eukaryota; kingdom Viridiplantae; phylum Streptophyta; class Magnoliopsida; order Poales; family Poaceae; genus Miscanthus; species Miscanthus lutarioriparius. Next base: position 96,853,918 of record CAJGYO010000010.1, on the reverse strand, counting down.
TTAGCGACAGACAGTACAATTAACGATAGATAGTCCGTTGCCCTGAATTTTTTTAGCGACAGATAGTCTGCTGCTACTCTTTAGCGACAGATAGCCTGCCAGTACTCTATAGTGACAGACAATTTGAAGTTACAAATGTTTTTAGCGACTGATGGTTCGACACGATCATTTAAATACATTTAAAAAAAATAAAAGGCCATTTGGTTGCAAATTAATACAAAAGTAACATCATTGTGTACATTTCTCATACAAATAGATTCATTCATGACCAAGTCCAAACACTCACTAAGACATACATATATGGTCAGCCATTACAAACATGAATCAATGATTCATCAATGACAAGTCTACACTATCAGCTACATGTATCCAAATGAGATCGACTAGCACCTAAATCAGCTTTGAGTGGCAAGTCATCCACAAACTTGCTACCTAGCACCTTAGCAGCCCCTGAAACCAAAACTAACATGCAATCAGCAACATGCTAACAGAGATCCATGATCAGATAAAGTTACTATGCTTTAGTATGATGTATTATTGCAAAAGTACGAATCACTCCATTTTAGATGCATATAAACACTGCTTTCAAAAGAAGCAAAGTTACATGCTTGTAAAAATTGTAAACCTGCACAATTAACAAGTCTATACTCTTTCACTACAGGATATAAATATTATTGATTTCGTCTAAAGTTGACTAGATGAAAGCAAGGATGGCTTGTCATTTCTCCTGCTACTCAAAAATTCAGAACCTGAAACACATGGTTGAGCTGTTGCTGAACTGAAACAAGCCAAGACCAAGTTGCCGAACAGAGCGAGATGAGTTGCTGCTATTTCAATTGATTTACTGCAGTGCAATAATAGAATGATAAATATAACTCGGTTACAAATTGCAACTTTCAACTTACAATGAGAGAATGAGATGACATAGTTTCACAAATATAATTCACATATTCAGTTTGCTCGAACACTAAAACTTTCAAATCTTACTATTTGCTACTTATCGATTTATACTAGGTCTGTTTATGCAGATGAAAATGTATAGGTACAATTCATAATTTGCTCAATTAATTAGTAACATTCAAATGATTAACCTGGCAACAATTTTAAAATCTGGGTTGCTTGTAAAAACCAAGTATTGCATAGATGAATAAATATAATGTAAACAGATCAGCAGCAAGCCAACATTTTTTTGAAGAAAATGTACAGTATAGAATCAATGTGAAAAAATGAGTTATTGGTCAAATAGCAAACAGCGTACCAAGTACTTACCCTAAGTCATATTTTTTTACAATAATATTTCTAGAGCAGGTTACTGCTACTTCAATACTATGTGTTACTCAATTCCAAATGAGCAGAAAACGCTAGTGCACTACTTAAATCACTGAAGGAACAATGAGACTAGCTATGTTCAGTACTCGAATCTGCTAGGTACTAAATTCATAGACACAAGCTGGTATCAAACATATTTTATAGATCATATATTGACAAAACAAAAAAATCTGAGACCACAATACATGGAAGAAAAATTGACAAAATAAAAAACAAGCAAGTCCTATGGTACACACTAAGAATATAGATTGCAGTTAATTCCAAATCTGTGTAAAATTGAAAGCAGAGCCTGTGGTATACAGAGAAGGGTATGGTACCTGTTAGTTGTGTAGATGGGAGCATTTGTGGAGGCGCTTGTGATGGAACAGCGCTAGTCTTACACCATAAGACCAACAATGATCATGTGATGTAACATCGACTGATGCATTTTAATTTCAAAAGGAAATAGTAACTGGATTCTCAAGAATTATTTTCTCATGTATAAATATCATTGAACATTATTCAGTAACTTACCTGTTCAATTGGACTGACACTGTCTTCTCTGACTTGTGAAACATGAACCTAATAATAATACAAAAAGGAAGCTAGCATCAACAGGTTGTTGTAAGGTGAGGAAAAAGGGCAACAAGAATCTGATGAAAAAGGACACTGTCACAGAATCAAGGCAAGACCATTTTTATTCCGTCATCCTTAACCTTTGATGTCAAGGTTTACGGAATTGAAGAGCAAAAATTTAGAATACACTCTTATTGCATCTTTTCGATGTAATGACGGTGAATTAATAAAATCCTTCCTTTATCAAATTTTTTTTGCAAAGATATAAACCAAGTGTGCGTAATTAAAGAAGAAAAGTAAGTGGTTAAATGCATACCTGTACATGAAGCACTGTGAAGCATTGTGAAGAACATAGATTCTGCATAATAACAACCGAAAAAGGTACATATGTAGTTGCTCTAGAAAAAAACAAATAAGTACATATTATAAATGACGGCAGTTGCTGAATTGAAGTTAGAAACAACAATTAGCTAGGTGATACAGGATAGCAGCATAAGCACCAGAAAAAACACGAAGGTTCACTCCCATTACACATGTTATATCTTCAATACTATTTCTCAATTAATATCTAATTATTGACCTATATATATTCTCGTCCTATAAGAAAATATCTCGGGATTAGATCAGATCAGATCTGTTCTGATTGTGAATATAAATAGCCAAATAGATTAAATTAGGGTTTCGAAGCTCAGTTTTGCACAAAAGGGAGGGAAGAGAATTAGAGAAGGACAGGTATACCTAGTGCCGTGGGTGCTCTTCACCGGCAAAGGGCTCAACGAAGACTTGCACGGCTAGAAGAGGGGCTCACCTCGGTCACCGGAAGGAGGTTACGCTCGGAGCTGTAGATCCGGACACCAGGGCGGGGAGGGGCAGCGCCTGGGAGAGGAGGGACGGTAGCCGGGCCGAGCGCCGCACGGGAAGGGTTGTGCCCTGGAGGAGCAGCGGTTGGTTGCAAAGAACGACGTCGAACCGGCGGCGAAGCTCCTTGGTGCGGCAGGAGGCAAATCTAGGGGCGGCGGGCGGCGACGGACCTAGGGCGGCGAGCGGCGGCCATGGAGCTAGGGTGACTGGCGGTGGATTGAGGGTGCCGGATGTGGAGATGGGGGCGGCGGGCCTGGAGCTGCGAGACCTAGGAGCGACGGGAGTGCGGGCGTGGTCTCGGGTGGGTGCGGGCGGCGCGTTTGGGATAGGGATGGCCACCAGGTTGCTCCGCCCGCTGCTTGTGAGGGAGGCAGGACGGGATGAGAAAATAGAATTTAGGGTTTGGAGGTGACCGGCTGTACTATTTTTGACCAGGTGAGGGATGGCATGGATCGTCCAATCCGATCGGATGGCCAGGGGATGTCCAGTGGCCTAGGAGGCCGTCCAGGCCAACGGGAGATTGGGTAGCCCAGCAAAAAATAAAATGTTTTGCTTTAATTTATATAAATTCGTTTAAACGATGAAATGACCATTAAACAATAATACAAATAGTAAGAACACCATAAATTGATATAGCATGATTTTATAAACTTTTAGGAAAAAGAATCATCACATTTGAAATATGTTTAATTTCATCATTTTTTTCTTTCAATTTTTTTCCTTATCTGCCAGCTGATCCTTAAAAAAACATAACTTTTACATATAAACTCGAACGAAGAAAAAAATTATATATAAATTGTGTAGAAAAAAGAGATCTACAACTTTATAATTTATGACTTATTCATTTGACATTATTACGATAAGTAAAAAATGATATAGTGCTCAGATCTATATTTATAGGTCCCTAAATTTTAACATTATATTAAATTTTAGGTATCGAAATGGTCTCAAATGGAGAGGTTCTCAACTACCTGTCACCATCGGTGAGCCCCGCGACGTCACCACCATCAGCCTCCCCGTCTACACTACCTGTCATCCCGACATCATGATTTGGGCGAGCACCATTTGAGAGGGAGCTGGCGGCGGGCGCGATTCGGGAGAGGGAGAGGGTGGCGGGCGGGATGACTTCACTGGATTTGGGATTTGGGATTTGGGGGCTAGGGTTTTCACTATACATGTGGGCCGACTAAAATATGCGCGCGAGGTCGATGTAAGCTGGGCGCGGGAGCTCAATGTAAGCGGCACGCTCGAGCTAGGTGGGGCCCAGTTATTTTTTAGCGACATACAGAGGGATGGTATACATATGTTTAGCGACATATGGTTCAATGCTAAATATGAATACCTATAGTGACAGACACTAAATCGCTAAATGAGGATTTAACGTCAGATGGTCTCTGAGTTATCTTTAACGTCAGATCATCTATCGCCAAATATAATTTTTAGCGTCAGATGACTGACGGTGAAACGGTGTTGTGGTGTAGTATGTCTAAAAAAAATCTGTTCAGTGATTGAAATTGTGGAATTTCACACCGTTGTAAACTGCCTGCAGTCTACAGCAGAAATTCTGCTTCTCATTCTTATATCTAAAACAAATAGCATGTCCTAAAATGGTTCGAACTCATGAAGCTGCAGACAGAAACGCACATGTATGAAAGCAAAAAATGAGGGCTCCATACACTCGAAAGATTAAGGTATCCTACTTATATATTATGCATGTCTGTCTTTGGAAATGCCTCCTCACCTCGGGAGTGAAAATGTTAGGGGTCAGCCCAAGTGTGAACCATCTGCTTTCGTCGAACAAACTGCCTTTATATATAGCATTATTCAAGAGATGCAACGCTCGAAGAGGCCATTTGATCAGGTACAACTTAGATGCACACAACCCATATATTCTACACTCACACCACATGTACGCACATGTGTGCGTCTGTACACACGCAAAAAAAAGATTGGGAGGCACGTCGCCTCCAGTGCGTGCAAAACGCGCAGTATCACCGAACACGCACGCGTGCGTATACCCTAAAATTTCTAGAAAAATCCCACAAAAAGCTCGTCCTATACTAGACCACAGGCCCATTCACAACGCTCGAAGAGGCCTCGAGGAGTAGTAAAACAAGAGGAGACTCTTCCTTGTGTGCCTTAAAAAATATGGTCTCGTATGTGCCATTGAAAAGTTTGTTGTGACTCCTATTCCCGCTTTTAAATTTTTCTTCTCCCTGGTGCCACTTCAGTCAAATGGCTATTAAGGCCTTGTTTAGATTTTAAGTTTTTTCACTCTCTCTCCGTCACATCAAATTTTTGGACACATACATGGAGTATTAAATGTAGATAAAAAAATAACTAATTACATAGTTTGATGGTAAATTACGAGACGAATCTTTTGAGCCTAGTTAGGCTATGATTGGACAATAATTGTCAAATACAAACGAAAATACTATAGTGCCAAATACTGATTCCTAACATGTATCTAAACAAGGCCTAACTTCCTGGTGGAAAAGATCTGTAAATGTGTCATTTGATTAGACAACCCCCTATCTGCCACTCCATACCTAACGGTGCTAGCCAGGAAGTTAATAACCACCTGTCACAACGAACTTTTCAGTGGTACATATGGGTCTACCACCTTTACGACCTTTTTCAGGGGCAGAGGAGTGGATCGCCATGCTCGAATAGGTCCTGGGTCATGTTCAGTTCCCTCAAATTCCAGAATTTGGCACTATGTAAAAAGAAGATTCTCCATCACATCAAATTTGCGGTATATGTATGAAGTACTAAATGTTGACGAAATCAAAAACTAATTACACAGTTTGGTTGTACTTTGCGAGACGAACATTTTGAGACTAATTAATCAACGATTGAATAATTATTACCAAATAAAAACAAATGCTACAGTAGCTACAGTGTATCGACGAAATTTGGCGGCGCCGATTCAGTGGGCATCTAAACATGGCCCTGGGTTTATAGCATTGTGATCCAGCTACTTGTCGGTGTGCAGTAGGGCAAACTTTAAATAGACAGCTAAACCATTTAGCTATCTATGTTCTAGTAGAGGCTATAGCCGGTTATTAACGGCAGCTAAGACCTAAATTGTACACCAAAAAACTTAGTTAAATCCTTATTAAATAGCTATAGCCGGAGATAGCGAAAATAGAAAGCTATGGCCGGATATTTAAAACCTTCAGCAAAGCTCTAGTACAGCATCTCGTTCATCCAATTAGCCACACACCCATGAGATCATAATTCTTTTCTTATAGAGGCATTGAACCCGCGGACAGCAACCTTTTGGAAATTGAAAGATACCTTTCTCACATGTACAGCTTCTATTTACTAAAGTTTGCCCTCACGTCGGCAAGTAGGGTGTCAGGTTCCAAAATTTTCAAGATCCTGTAGCCGGCAGGTTGATTATTAGTTTCGTAGAAATGTAAAGTGTGTGACAATATGTATCACGGAGACCGTTTCCTCTTACACACAAAAGGGGTACGCTTTGGACACTTGCATGTCGCATTCAAATTCCAAGAAATATATATACTCTCGTGCCGGCATGGAATCCATAATTGTTCTGATACTCATAGGCAACATTTTGGTACTACTCGGCATAGTGTTTTGCTTCATACGGCACTGCTACGTAATAGACCATCCGGATAATTTTAAACCGATACTTGTATATCATTGTTGGTTCGTAACCGATAAGTCCGACAGTAATTATTATCAATGTCCTTGCCGGCAGTGATTTTACAAATTTAGACCCCAAATTTTGGTCTCGGGCCAACAGCACTAGCTAGCGCGACGTGTCCTGGCTCGAGGTCCAACGGTGAACAGGGCTTGGAAACGATGGCTAGTGGCCCTATGGCGCGCGGGGCTAGTAACTCGAGGTTCAGCAGCACTCGAGCCCAGTCGGCCTGTTCGCTTGGTCGTAAACGATCGTAAATTTGTCGGAACAATATTTTTCTCTTACATTAAACCAGTCAGCAGTACTTCTTCACGAACCAGCAACGAGCCAGTCCAGCCAACCGAACAGGCTGTAGAGGTCTGGGTGGCGCTCAAGACTGAGGCCATGTGCTCGAGGTTCGGCTAGAATGTCTGGTGGTGTTCAGGGCTCGAGGTCGATTGCTCAAGGTCTGGTGGCACACGAGGCCTGATGGTGCTGGGCATGTGGTGTGCGGCTTGGCGGTGTGACGGCCAGCGGCACACGAGGCGAGCCGCCTGACATTTGCTGCTTTTTTTTTAGAATGGCATCACTATCGAGCCCGCATCTGGCACCGAAACATCGGACATCCGAGTTATCACTCCTACTTGCCCACTGCCGGATCGAAATCCAGCAGTGAAGGCCGATTTGGAACCGACATTAATTGCTATTTGTGGGATAGTGGTGTGTCAGCAGGCAAACGGGTGCCTTGTGTCACTCCCACTTAGTCTTGGCCAATATCATAGACAAATAATCCAGCTTATCTAGGTTCCCGGAGTGGTCAGAGGTGGTCGGAGTGGTCGCCGAGGTTCTCGGAAAGGTCGGAAAGGTGGTCGGAGTGGTCGCCGAGGTTCTCGAAAAGGTCGTCGAGGTCTCCGACGCTGGCGTGGTCACATCACCAGCGGTGAAGACATTTTCACCGCTAGCTTATTGTATGATACGACGGTGATAACCATGCTGCAGTATAAAATAAATTCATAATTCTTTCAAATAAAGTCAGATGAAAACAAACTTTATACAAAAGTTGTAGACCTCGACGAGATCGATAACTTTGTAGTTGATGACGTTTTCATTTGAAACCATTTACGGTCCTAGAATTTTGTTTGAAGGACTTAAATTTTGAAATTAAATTTTTTTGAATTGTACAAACGACCTTAGATGGAAAAATGACAAAAACCAAAGCTGTAGATCTCGACGAGATATACAACTTAGTAGTTGACAACTGTTTCATTAGAAATCATTTATAGTCTTAAATTTGTATCTGAAGTTTTAAAATTTTAAAAACCAAAATTTTCAAACAACTGTGATGGAAAATCGAACAAAACCAAAATTGTAGATCTTGATGAGAACAATTACTTTGTAGTTGATGAGTTTTTCATTTAAAATCATTTGAGGTCCCAAAAGTCTGGCTGAAGTTTTGACGTTTTGAAATTCAAATTTGTTAAATGACCTCGGATAGCGAAACAACCAAAATCAAAGTTGTAGATCTCGATTAGAACAACAAATTTATAGTTTATGACTTTTTCATCCGAAGCCGTTTAGGGTTCTAAATATTCATTTTAAATCCTAAAAATTGAATACTAGATGAATGGATATGCTATATATACACAAGTGACTTATGAGAGTAGTGGTTAGAGGAGAGTGGTTAGAGTAGCAAAGGACAAAGGTCTTAGGTTCTAATCCCAGCACCACGTACCATGAAAAATAGCGTGGAGCTGGAGCTGGAGCAGCTTTCCGGTACCATGAAGCTGGAGCTAGTGGGGGGCTTCCCAGGATTGAAACAATTTTTTTTGCTATTTTTTGCCTGTTTTTAGGAATTTTCAAAATTCAAATCACCGTCGGCTTGTAATACGAACCAACTGTGATAAGTTGTTATCACCGTCGATTGCAAACCGCCCGTGATGAGAATGTCATCACCACCGATAGCTTACTGCCGAGACCGAAAAGCGGTAGTGATGGGCTTTACGAACCGCTTGTGGTAGGTCTGAATGTAGTAGTGGTAGTCTAGATTGAGATGGGTGGTTCGGTCGACTCGATCCCTTTAGTAGGCTGTCCCCAGGAGGTGAAAACCTTCCGACTAGCGCGAGTTAAATTGGGATCCTCGATCCTAGTCAACCTGAGGTTGAAATCTCCCTGGTGCTCGAAAACTAAACTATCAAAGTGGATGGTTAGCAGCACATCATGGGATGGTGAATGAATCTTGGAATATGAGTAAAAATCACCCATAATCTCATATTTGACTAAGCTTGGTAGAACAGCGACGTCAGAACGTGTTAGACTAGGTACCAAACTCCCTTGATGATCAACATGATCAATCTCCGCGTAAAATCCCCCTACCCGGCTGTAGCAGAACCGCCTAATTTAATGCCTCTCAGGAGTGCTTGTCTTCCATTAGACACTAAGCACTCAAGGAAGAACACTAAATCATATAGTTCCGTCGGACACACCCCAGGGGAGAACCAAAAAATCCATATTTTTCCATCAGAATCACAAATGAGAGAATAAAGTTTACATCATTCTTAGCCATTTCTTACATCACTTTTAATACAATATCATAGTATAATATTTATTGTTATAACAGCGGAATGTAATCATATAATATTAGAGTTATGAACAATTTAATTGAACAGCGGAATATAAACATGTGAACAGAGTTACAGCGAAATTAAACATCTATTTGTGACGTGATGAAGCATTGATAAATAAACCATAACAACAGATTATAAAACTTCTGTTTATAAAAACATTTGGTGAGAGTTATAAATAAAAACTATGATCGCAGCGTAAAGAAATCCTCTCTGAGCCCATCAGGAGAAATCCACACATAAGAGTCAGCTCTAGCATCCACCTGTCACCTGCAATAGCGGAAAATAAAACCCTAAGTACTCAATTGTACTCAGCAAGACTTACCCGATAGGAGGAAAGAAAAGACTCCAAGGATATGCAATGCTATCTGGCTTGTGGGTTTATTACATCTGCAAGAAGCATTACTAAGCGTGCGTCCTTATATTCGATTTTTATTAGCAGTCACATTAGTTTATTAACTAACCATTCTATGTAAGCACCTGTGCTACTTTTAAGCAGGTGGTAAGCAATCAGATTTCCTTTTACCATCTTTCATCTTTCAGTTCTTACTACGGTGCTAGACCATAGACAAGCCGTACCGGATTGCCGACGATTCGTGAATCAATGCCCCTAGCCGGGTACTCCGAAAACACACGCCCCGCTTGTATCCTAGGCATAAGCAGGACCAACCCACTACTCTCCTGTCATGGGGTCCAGGTCCCCGTCCAAACTGGGACTCCAAGCCCTCGTCCCTAAGTCCCGGACTCAGTGCGGTGCAAGGACCTCCACCCAAAAACCACCCTGACAGTCGGTCCGAAAAGAGCCGGAACCCATGACAAGAGAGTAACAAGTCTTCCCTGCGCCCATACCCAAGTATGTGCTTGGGATAATAAGTCTGTGACTTGCCTAGAGCCCAATGCAACGGCCGGTCCTTAACCGACACAGACAGGAAAAATAGCGTAACCAAGCTATGCCCCATTGGCCACAGGACACAACCTCTTACACCCACCAATATCCAAACTATATCCCTGCGTGCGCGGGTGTGAGCGGCCCAGGTGCGGCAGTGACCGGTCGGCCCAGCGCGCGCGCGCGACCATAGGCCGTGGCCCATGGCGCGGCAAGCGCGGCCCAGCGCGGCGTAGGCGGCGTCCCAACAAGCTGGCCCACGGGGGAAAACCCAGCGACGGCGGTGCCAATTTGCACCGAGGCCCTCTTTCTATTACTTAATCCACCCGCAGGACATTAGCACTATTCAACACTATTAACGCGAGTCACGTATTTAGCAAAGAGATCTATCCTTACCTTTCTCCCCATTTCTCTCCCAAAAAACGAGCACGGAGCGGAGGGCACCGGCGGCGGTCAATCCCGGCCGAGGAAGGCCACGGCGGCGGCGCGGAAACCCCGGTGAGGGCACGGGAGCCCGCGACCATGGGCTGGCCGTGGCAAGAACTAAGCTGCCCTCGGTAGCATGCTGCGTGAGCCGATGTGGCGAAACACGCCCGCCGAGCGAGGACGGTGGGGCGGCGCGTGGGGCATAGGAGGCTTCGTCCGCATGCGTGGGCGGCAACAGTACGACCGTGCACAGCCGATGGAGCACCCGCGGAGAGTATCAGCGACAGGGGTGGCCCGACGCGGACGACTGTGGACGGACGGCGCGGCACAACGACGCCGGTGTGGCAGTAGCATGGTGGGGCTCGCGCGCTCACGCGAAGGGGAAACGACAGGCGGGGATGCAGTTGTGGCGCGGCCATGGTGAGGACGCTATGGTGGCGCGGACGACGGAGACTCGGCGCAGGACCCGGGCGACGCACGACAGCCAGCAGCGCGCGACGCGGGGAGGAAGAGGAGGGAACGCCGATGCTACACGCGGAAGAACGGGGAAGCAGGGGAGCGGTGCGGGACACTCGGGCTCGGGCGTGCTTGAGATGTGCCTTGGCGGATGCGGGGGCGCCAGTGCGCGGGGCACGGGAGGAGCCACGGGGAAACCGACACCGGCGGCGTCCAGCTGGGGTGGGTCGTGGAGGCGGACTGGTGCGGCGGTGGGCGAGGAGCTCGCGCACGATCGCGTGCACACGCGAGGGGCAGGGCAACGGCGGCCTCGGCCAAGGCGTCTTCAGCGGGGCGGGGGCGAGGCAGCGCTTCTGGCCGCAGCTCAGCCGCGACCACGGGTATCGTCTTGGCGCTCATGAGGGAGGCTGGGCAACGGAGGGCGGGCCTGTGCAGTGTGCCGTGGGCGCCGCTCAGCGTCTTGTTGACTTCGCCGAGGCCAAAGCAAAGGCGAAGGCGGGGGAGAGCATGAGATGGGGCTACGGTCCAGTGCGGCCGTGGAGCTTGCACGCCTGCGTGCGCGCTGAAAGCTCCTTGCGACGGCGCGGCAGCGGACGGCGACACGACAAGGATGCTGCGTTGCTTGTGTGTGTGCCTTGCTCTGGTGGTAAGGGCTCCGGCTACTTGCCTGGTAGAAGGAAAAAGGGGAGCAGAGGAGCAGAAGCAGACAGAGGCAGCGGAGGCATTCATGGTGCTGCAGAGATGAGGCGACGAAGCCGGGTAGATGGACGGTGGTGTTTAGCGGGGCGAGGGCACGAGCAGAGCCATGTGCTCCCATTAAAATTCAGACAAGACGCTAGCGAGGAGAGAGGAAGAGAGTGAAGGACGATGCGCGAACAAGCAGCAGTTAGCAACGGGGACAGCCGAAGGCAGCCAGCTCCTCCGTGGTTAGGTGGGTCGTGCGGTGAACGGAGCACCCCGTCGGCCAGACGGCTGGCAGGCAGTGCACGCGGCGTCCGCAGGCTAAGCCGTACGACGGTCAGAAGTGTTGCGCACGAATTTTTAAGAGACGCAAAAACCGTGGATTAGCTCATACTCCATACCAAGCCATGGAATAAAATATTAGGGTGCTATGTAATTATTTTTGCGCAAAACAAATCGCCATAACAACACTTTAAAATATAATTTTTGATTTTTACCGTTGACGTGAGAAGCTGGTTTTTAATTTTTAAATTCGACTTTGATCTGGCAAAAACCCTAGTTAGCAATATTCGTTCTCCAAAACCAAAATTGCATTTTTATCTACTAAACTTACACTTCAAACTCTTATCTAAGTATGAATTACAAGCTATATTTTATTTGGTTTATAAGAATTGTTTTTCACGCTAATCCCATAGAACAAACCATCCACTACTTATTTGCTAGACTTGTTGCCCGACATTTCTAAATATCTTTACGCACCGAGTAATTTAACTTGGGCGTTTATTTGAGTTCACAAAACTGAGTCACACAGGATTCGCTTAACGCTTCAAGTATGTTTTAAATCAAAAATCTGAGAAATTCGCTTCAGAAATTTTTCTTAGGCCTAAATCTCGGTGCTAAACGAGCTCGTAACACCAAAGGTGTTACACTGGCGCGCCTCTGTTAGTGTTTTGACCTGCAGATATTTGGTTTCTCAGGGATCCTGTTTGGTGCGAAGAGCAATCACAATGGACACGAGATTTATACTGATTCGGCCCTCTAAAAAGCGAGTAAAAGTCTTACGTCCAATTGCGACGAGTTCGCGATTACAATGTGGCTATTGCCTATGAGAAATGAGATGATTACAATCTTAGGTCTATCTACCTATTTATATCCGGGATCAACTTACCCTACAAGCTAATGGTTGCATCCTAGTCGGAATCCTGGTGTAATCTTGGGGATCTCCTTCCTTGAACAGGGCGCCGTGTGCCATTAGGTGTTCTCTGATCCGGAGTCGTTATTCGATAGTTTCCAGTAATTGGGATACCCTGGTATGGCTACAGATTTGATTAAATTATACATCAAATGTGTCTTGATAGTACAATTTATTTGAACTTATATATGTTAATACATTTTTCCAAAACTTTTGTTAAAATTAAATAAATTTGACTTAAAACAAAGCTAAATAACCTATGCACTTTCTAGTGGCATAATAATGACTGTATATCCAAAGAATTAATGGCATAACGGTATATATGCTGGCGCCTACCAAATATAAGAGCAATGCATACCATGCAAAATCGTTGATGCTTGAACTAAGCTAGTTCCATAAAAGTATTTATGAAATCATACTAGGGTAACAAAATTCAATAGCATGACATGTGGTGAAACATGCGTAAAGATTGCATACATTAAAACATACTAGGGTTAAACAGTCTGGTAACCACACAATTTCAGCGAGCCACTTTGCTAGTTCGTTTACGTTTCGTTGCGCAACATTTGGAATCTTAGTGACCTTTGGAAACTAGTTTAGTGAGTCACTCTTGTACTCTCATATCAGTTGTTGAGAGAAAAAGGGTTGAAGAATTCGAACGACGAACGCCATGAAACTGACTGCCAGATATACAGTCATTACGACTGTTGCTTGTTCCGCGAAAAATAATACATTGTTGGATATATAGGAAACTGATCGTTAGCCATATCTTTTTTGGCAAATGACAGGCTGTTCTTTAGTTTTCGGCCTTTTGATTTGGCATGTCATTGCAACTTGTTCATGATGATGATGAGTTCATCTTGTCTCATCAGCCTTTCATGGCGTTAATAACGGCCGTCAGATTGTTGAACGACGTGCCATCTTTGCCGATGCTCTTGGACGCAAGCTGCTGCAGCTCCAACGCCCTAGACACGGTCGCCTGACCGTTCAACAGGTTCTCTATGTGCGCAGCGATGTGCTCGCTCGTCACCACGCCGTCGGCGTCCTTCACCAGACGCAGGCCGGTCTTCCAGACGTCGCAAACGTAGCTCTCGTCGATGAACTGGTCGGCAAAGTACGGCCAGGTGAGGAACGGCAGCCCGTTCCTCACCCCCTCCATCACTGAGTTCCACCCACAGTGCGACACGAAGCAGGCGACCGCCGGGTGGGCCAGAACCCTGTGCTGAGGCGACCATGTCACAATCTTCCCCCGTTTCTCGACAGTGTCAAGGAATCCGTCAGGGTAATTAGCGGTATTGGCCAGGCCAGGACGGACCACCCAAAGAAATGGTCTCCCTGACAGCTCCAGTCCACGAGCTAGCTCATGGAACTGTTTCTGGTCGAGCACAGCCATGCTACCGAAGGCCACATAGACAACTGACCTGTCGGGCTGTGTGTTGAGCCATGACAGGCAGCTGTCGTCCTCTGCCCAGAAATTACCGACGGGCTTTCCCTGACGGAGGCCTGTCGGCAATGGACCGATGGGGAGGATGCTGCGGTGCTGGGACAGGATGCCGTCCTCGAGCTCCTCGACAGTGTTGCACAGCAGGAGGTCGACTGTGCCCTGCCCCAGCGCCTTGAGGCTATTGTTGAGGCACCGGAATATCTGCCTCTGCGCCTCCTCCGTGCCGGCGGTGTTCCAGCCCAGCGGTGCCAGGTTCATCTGCAGGTCACCTACCGGAGGTATCTGTATGCCCGTCGGTAAACCTGTGACGCCAGAGGATTTAATTAGCTTGGATCTGCTACCAATACTCCTAATTTTGAACGAATCAAAATCTAATTAATGCTTCTCGATATAGTTCTTACCATCCTTGTCGAGCATGCCATCAGCGATCAGCTGTGGCAAGTCTAACACTGCTGCCATCATGGCGGCGCACGATGGCCAAAGCGTCGCCGTGCGCATGCGGGCCTTCTTGGCGACGCCGAGCACCAACGCCAGGGCATAGTCAACGACCATGCAGCAGAACTGGCCGTTTTGGACCATGTCCTCGACGGCCGCCGGCAGGGAGCTCATGAGCGCCCTGGTTAGTGTGCCGAGCTCGTTACGGTCGCCGTCCTGTGGGACGCCGTCGGAGACGGAGATGAAGCGCACCTGGCCTGATTCAGGTGGCGCTCCATCATCTTGTCCTGCCACCAGCTCTGGCGACGCGGCTACGAGCTGGCCGTGGATGTGGTCAGTGTTGACGAAAGTGACGGCGAAGCCGTGGTCGGCGAAGCGGTAAGCGAGCTCGAGCAGTGGAAGGACGTGGCCCTGCGCCGGGTAGGGGATGAACAGAGCGTGGGTTGAAGAAGGCATGATCGAGTTGTGAAGTGAAGTGCGTCGGGTACCGCTGCCTTAGCTCCTGGCTCGTGTATTAAGAGCAGCTGGCTGTCTTTTTTATTTCACATGCCGGATGGCGGTGATCCTGACTGACGTACGTCACTAATCATATGCTTTGTTTTAAATTAATTATCCAACTGTGACTCTTGTCATGCCACTAACTTCCAACCGCTATCCACGTCAACTCAAGTTCTATCTCAACATGCAAGACATCCACGTCATGTTCCACTAATAGCCATGTCATACCACTAACTTCCAACCTCTTAATGCAAGCTATCCATGTCATGTCAAGTTTTATCTTAACATGCAAGACATCCACATCATCTTCCACTAGTAGCCATGTTATGCTACTAACTTCCAACCTCTTAATACAAGCTATCCATGTCATCTCAAGTTCTATCTCAACATGTAAGACATCCACATCACGTTCCACTAACTATCCACATCAGCTTTCACTAATAGACATGTCATGTCACTAACTTTCAACCTGATGCCAGATGGAGCCGTTGGAGCCCCACCCGCTCCCCTCGGGTGCTCGCCCGTCCCATCCACAAAATCCCCTAAATCCACAACAATCTTCTCTCAATCCCGCTCAAATCCTTCCTTTAGCTTCGGATCCGTTCCCTCCTCATGCTGATCTATTGACCGGTGGGTCTCCCGCCTCGGTCTTGGCTATGGTTGTGGTGGCGCCCCCCTCGGGCGGCGGCCAACGGCTTCTACCGCCGAGCGGTCTTCGCTGGAGCGGGTGGACTGCGCGATTGCCGCGATTCTTGATGAGGGTTTCGTGGCTACCGACGTGCCCGCCGCCGCACATCCTTTGCTGTCGTCGCCGCCATCCCGGAAGGGTGGGGCCGGGCTGGGCGCATCCACGGCCACTAGCTCCGGGCTGTTGGCGTCACCTAGTCGCCCCACCCTCTCCCTCGACGCCGCCTCGTTCTTCCCCGGCCACCTCTCCGTCTGCAGGTCCAAGCGCTTGCGTTGGGAGGATGGCTCTCTCTCCGGCGACTCTGACCGCGAGCGCTCTCCTTCCCCGTCGCTGCAGGCCGCGCGTTTGACTCGCTCAGGCACAGCTGTAACACCTCGGTGTTAAGCATGCATTATCATTTTGCAAATCATGAGCATAATCCTTATTATGCATTCATAAGCATGACATGAAATATAGAATTAAAACATACTAATGAAACATGTCTGTTGCATAGTTTTGTTTGAATAGATTGGATGCTATGTTTGTTTTGCCATGTGTGTACCTTGGTTGATCACTTAGACCAATTAGAAGTAGCTAAGATGCAATTTGGAGCAAGGTGTATATTCAAAGTTTTCTCAAATTTTGCTTTTAAAAATAATCTTCTAAAATCGGGGTTTTGATTTAAATTAACTTTAATCTATAGTTCAAAATCTAATTGGATTTTGGCCTTACTCTTTTTGGCAAAGTTGTAGAGTACTTTTTTCTGAACAACTTTCATTTTTACACTAACTTGTGAAAATGCTTTTAAAATGGCTCAAAATAGAATTTTAGTTCTGTTATTTAAGAAATAAAAAGAAAAATCATTTTATTTTCCTTAGCGGGCCACCGCTTCCCTTTCGGCCCAGCTCGCAGAGCCGGCCCGGCATGCCTCCGCACCCGCCATCCGCTCCCACGCGCCGCGCCCTACCGACCGCAGAGCTCGGCGGCCACGTGTCCGTACGCCGTCGTCGTCGCTCACCACGTGGACAACGGTGGCCCCCGCGCCCCTCCTGTCGCGCCTACACCCGCCGCACCGCGTCTGCCTCCCCCTCCTCCATCTCATTTGCCTTCTCGCTCGGACAGCAGCAGCAGCGCACGCGCTCACCTCCACCACCGCCCGCACCAGCGCCTCGCCGGAGTTAGCCGTTCCGGCCGCTCTAGCTCGCTATCGACCGCCCCATCTCGCCCTGTGCTCCGCCTCCACCTCGCGCACCCCATGCTCGCCTCGGTAAGCCTTGGGGAGCTCCCCTTCCTCGCAAATCGCTCATCGGAGTGAGCTCCTCCTCGCCGGAATGCTCCGCTCCATGGGCCTCGCCTCTCCGCCCCACCTCTCTCCCTCTTTCCACGCGCACCAGCACCGCACTGACGCGGTAGAGCTCGCCAGCCACTCCCCGCGCCACCTCTCGGCCGGAGCTGGCCGGCCGACGTTGAGCCACGCTACCGCGCCGCCATGGACGCCGGTGAGCTTGCTCCTGAGCTCCACTGGCCGCGGTAGGGGTACTGTTAGGTCCGCCTTGTCTCGGGGAAGCCTCCGGTGGTGACCTCACCGCCGGCAAGTTCACCGGCGACGAGAACCGCCGCGGCCGAGCGCCTCCCCTGCCTTAGTGACTGACCGGTGGGGCCAGGGGGCCCACTGTCAGCCGCTGGGGTGCAAGCCTGGGTAGAGATCCGGGTGGATCTAGCAGTTTCGAACATGGATTTTCAGAAAGAATTTAAGAAATGATTTTCAGATTTCTATTTAAAGGCTTTGGAAAATTATAACTTGCTCAAAATGGCTCCAAATTTGTTGAAATAAGTTTTGCTAGGTTTCTTGTGACTAGATCTATCTGTTAAAAATATTGTATGTCAAATTTGTGATACTTTTCTGTGTAGCTTTATTTAAATTGAATAAATGCCGATTTCTTAAAAAATGTCTAGTAAATAGAATATATATCATAAAAATATGGTTCCAGTTTTGTTAATCTCTTTTAGTGATGTGCTTTGTAGGAAAAATATATGTCATGCATGTTCTGTAGAGAAATATTGATGTGTAGTTCAAGTGCTTTTAATTGATGATTTTTGTTATTTTGATAGAGAGCAAAAATTGTATAAAACATGTATATGATAATTTTTGTGCAGTGATTGTTTACTGTGTAGAACATAGGAAAAATATCAAATCTGTTGTTCGACACTTTTCATAGTACAAAGTATTTTCATGCTTAATTATCAACCATAGCTTGTCATTTTTGTGTAGGCTATTTTACTTATCCAAATGCCATGAAAATTTTATGGTAGTCTACTTAGAGTAGTACTCTACTACTATAATTTTCTCAGATTTTTATAAGCACCAGAAATATATGTTGCTGTTGTAGCCCTAGTTTAAAATAAAATAAAATAATCCTCTTTAATGCGAGTTTAGTTAATAATGTTCGCTTTGGTGTATCTTTGAAGCATCTTAGTTTGTTGTGGTGATTTGGCATGTTAGTACAATGGTTGTCTTAGTAGATCGTAGTACATGTTCTTGGATGATGTTGACTACCTTGTAGAAGAGCTTTGCTACTACTATGTCTAATAAAGTTAAACATGTTCATCTACATTTCATGCATCATGATCATTACATGTCATCTCTCCGATGCATCTATGCATTACCACTTATACATCTGCATCATACAGGATCATAGGAGGGGTTGCTAGTAGCAGTTCAGGAAGAGCAGACCGGAACAGATCCACAAAAAGTCCAGGCACAGGAGGTGCCAGAGGAAGAGGAGCAAGGAGAGGACTTGCCCGAGTGCGTGGATCATTAGCCTAGTTTGTTTGAACGAGGCATGCCCCGAAGCATTCTAAGTCTCCTAATTTACAAAAGCAATTCTTTATATATATATGAGTTATATATTGTTGCATTAAGTTGTATGAATTGATTGAAACCGTTGATACATTTATTACTATCCTTGCCTACCTTATTACCTTTTACCCTGTTAGGTCAGGATCGAATAACTGCTTAGCCTTGCTTAGACCTGTAGCGATCGGTGATATCCGGTCACCTACATTATAGGTGGTTACTGGAAGAATTTAGCTATGGAAAGAATAATATCCTGGAATTAACCATGTGTGATGGATAATTCGAGACCGGACGGAAAAAGTTGGAGGCAACCAGACAGGGTTCTGGGGTGCTGTTAGTTTCCGTCTGTGTCGATTAAGGACCGATCGTTGCTCGTCCCTCTTGTCATGTTGAACGCATGCCTATCATTTAGCTGGCCGAATAAAGTACCTTTCGACCACGAAGCTAGTGACGCTATTCGGGCCGGGATCTACACGAGTGCGCGTATTGGTGCTGATGGGGGTATGACAGGGACGCGAAGAGTGAGCCCAAGGGCAGGTGCGCCCTGATTTCTGGCAGTCGGGCGGTCCCTGGGTACTGCGGCTCTAGATTGTCCCACGGCTACCTGAATAGTGTCCTTGGTGATCTAAGCTACCCTGGCAGGGGAAGCATGGTTTGTGTGAGGAATAAATCACCAGCTGGTTAGGAATCGATTCGAATCGCCATCGCTCCTGAATAGTGAGCACTTGACTCGAGCTACGGCATCGTAGTAATTATTATAGAACAATAATGGTTATCTGGATGGTATGGACATGCTAAAGCTAAATTGGTAACTAGATGTTATTGGTTAATCAAGTGATTGCTATATTACATGTGCTTACCTAGATGAATAGGTTATAATAAAGATGATGCAAAGTATTTAAAATGATGTCTTCATGATAGCTTATGCTTTTCGCAAACAAGTCAGCTAGCCCACTAAAGAAAGCCTTGCATAATCCTTGGTGTCGCTTTATTTTGGTTTAAGACGGGTAAGTCTAGCTGAGTACCTTCTCGTACTCAGGGCGTTGTTCCCATTGTTGTTGCAGATGGTCAAATGTACTATGGCTATTGCATTAACTGCCTGTACCCGGCGATGGGCGATAACTAGGACCAAGGGCAATGGTCACTCCGTATCTCTCATCTGATGCTTTTGTTGGAGATGACTACCTACTGGCACTGTATCTGAACTAAAAGTGTGTGTATGGCTTTAAAACTATTTGCTTCCGCTACTTCAGTTTGAACTTGGGTTATAATAACTTTATATTCTAAACTCTGATGTACCGAACTGTGATTGCGAACTTTATGTAACGTGTGACGGTACTTGCTAAACTTGTACGATCTTGGTTTGTATGTCGATTGGTTTGAAATCCTTCGTGGTTTCACGGACTAACGGGTTATACGGGCTTAAGTTTGATAAATTATCTGCTTCGGTGGAAGATTTTCTTACTTAATCTCGTATAATTGGTCGGTTCTGTTACAACAGCTCCCTCCTCGGCGAGCCCCTCACCGATGGCAGCCGCGGCTGCGGTTGCCATCCCGGTGCCGCGGCGCCGTAGGCAGTGTCGACGCCGTCACCGACGCCGCTGGTGGAGGGCTGCCACGGCCACAACAGGTGACTGCGACGCGCCATGTAGGGGCGGTGCGGCCCCGCCCTCTGAGGCTCCGCGGATCCTAGTTCAATTGTGGCTCGGCCCATGGAGCAGGGTATCCGCCCTTGATGCTGATGGGTGGCGGTGCATCCTGCCTCGTTCTCCAAATCATCCCGTGGGCAACCAGCAGCTGTGCCGAGGAGGCGGTGAGGCTAGGCTTCAGCAAGGCGCCCCACCGGGGGTTAGACCCCGGATCTTCCCGGCCGATTTTCGGGGTAGGTGCTTCAACTGCCTGTCCTGGACTCACCGGGTGGCCACCTGCCGGCTCCCCCGCCGCTGCCTGTGCTACCGCAGGTTTGGGCACATAGCGCGTGACTGCAAGCGGCCGAGGTCCAACGTTGTCGCTACCGTCTCCACATGCCACTCCTCGCCGTTGATGGGTGTATGTGCGCTGGGTGGCAGAGCATGGTCGTGGACTGGCTCGCTTTGCTTCGGCATCGTTATCGTCAAGGCCACCTCTAGGTTGCTCGCTGATTCGTCGAAGCCCCACGCCCCATCCGAGATTCCTGCTGTAGGCGAGGTTGCCGTGCACTCCTCCCTGCCTCAGGTTTCCTTCGACGACATCTTCGACCCCATCGCTTCCGAGATGTAGGCCGTGCCGGCCCATGAGCGATGGGATCCCATGCGCTCCTAGGGGTTGGTCGTCATGGAGAAGCCTTCGGGTGTGGGGGTCCCAGCAGGAGGGTCGCCCCTTTCGGCGTAGCTTTGTGGATCGCCTGACTTGGCTGCGCGTTGCTCCCCCAGGGTAGGAAGCGACCGTGGACACCTGTGTCGGATTCGGAAGTGGTGGAGCTTGAGCTGTTGAGGCCCAGCCGCGGGTCTTTGACTGACGACGAAGGCCATAATGCTCAACCTCCATCATCTGATGTGTCCCTATTGACACAATTGGAGGCGCGGTTATGCATCCCGCTTGAGACCCCTTTGATTAGCAAGTCGAGGTTGAGGTCCAGGACACCTTCAACGGTGTTGTCGGTGCGTCAGAGTGGGAGGCTTGCTGCTAAGGCCAAGGCCTCCAACCCGACTGTCCAGGCAAAAAATATGCTGAAGCAAAAGCTAGGGATTGCAGACATGGCGCAGAGTCTGGAGACTGCGGCCTTGGACAGTATCAAGGCCTTCTTCGCTGAGCCGTTGTCGCCCTCCAAGCTGGAGGCCCTTCAGGCGCTCTTCACTCTAGATTTTGATCCGGTGGCCATGGAGCTCAACCTCACTGGCTTCGAGCAGAACGCTTTTTAGCCGCTGGGTTCAGGGCCTACTGTGTTTGTTTGTCCCTTTGCTTGGTCCTCTGCGCGGCCACTACGTTGTTTCTTTTGTAATCACAATTGTGTGAGCTCTGTCAGTGTTTGGTTCGGTAACCATAAATTACCGTTCCGGTTTTAATAATTTGTAAAACTCTCCTTCTGCTTAATGAATACCGTGCCAATGGCACATTCGAGAAAACTAACTTTCAACCTCTTAATGCAAGCTATCCATGTCATCTCTACCTATTTCTAAATCACCCGACCACTTTTTATACTTTCTTTACCTCTTGTACATTTGTATTGAGAACCCTAGCATACTCCTTATTCTTTGCCACATCCTTCAAGCTATAGGTTGGCGATCAATATCTGCTGCATATATTTCCAATGACGGTTGGAACGATTTTCCCAAGTGTGGAAACATTGGGAGTTGAGATAGGAAGTTGTTGGAGAGTAGTTTTTTTCAATCTTACCAAAAATAAGATTGAGAGTCGGTTTTGAAAACTCTTAGAGATGCTCTAACTGCAAAAAATTGTAGATCTCGTGAGTACTGCAACTTTGACGTTGACTTTGTCTCCATTTATCATTGTTAACCATTTCAAATCTAATTCACGAACTTATATTGAATACTTGAACATGTTAACTATCTTAAATTAAAAATTTGTCAACTATAAAGTTTTAGATATCTTTAACTTTACAATTTTAATATAAAGTCTATCTTCAGTCAATTCGACCTCATACGAAAAAGTTATGATCTTTTTTTTTCAAAACAACCTATCACTAGTGGATGAAGCCAAGAACTAGTTGTGACCTATTACCGGTTATACTATCACTGCCAGCTGAAGTGATGAACCTACAATGATAGTTTAACACTGATAGCGTGTTCTGTTGTAGTGACTTCTCTCTATTCATTGGTCGATTTCAAGTGCGTTGAGTTTCAAAATTTAGACGTTGTTATATATAACTCTCTGTACATTTATGCAGGTTGGAAGGGGAGGTTCCTCACGAATCCATACTAGGCATTATAAATTGAGACCCACGTTACAGCATCGCTAGGAGACTTTGCTAAACCAATAAATTTAGCAAGTTAACAAAATAAATAGCAACTTTATTTTTTTTCCTCTGACAGTCTTCTATAATAACTTTGTAAATACTGAAATAGGGCGTACATCTAGTTTATTTTTTTCATTTTAACTGGTAGCGTATCCGTACGTTGCTACGGGATAACTAACCATTTATACTAAAAACACACGGATCTCACAATAAGATAACAATACCGTTAAATTAAATACCAATATTAAAGTGATATTTAATCCAAAAAGCAAAGATTATGAATTTAACACAGTCACGAAGTGCGCGGCGTCGCTGGCTCACAAACTCTAGAGCTTTCAGAGATTGGGTCGAATCCAACCTAGAGCCTCGGAACCCTGCATCTTTTCCTGGACGGGCTTCACTTCGGATGCGCCGGTAGCAATATCAACGATCTCCAGTCGATGGACCAAGTCGTATGGATCCCCATACAATGGCTCAGACATATAGATTTTATTCTCCTTGTACTTGGATACACTTGTTCCATTGAAACTTTTATTAAAATGTTTAGACACGAACAGTGTCTGATCACCGATGTCTCTCACCCTGGACCACTCCGGCGTACGGTCGTGGAGGTTGCACTTGTAGATCGCGCTGCTGTAGGTGAAGCTCTGTGTCTCATGGAACATGCTCACCATGGCACCCACAATGTGCAACTCACTGTTTGATTCTAGGTAGCTGCGGTGGCAGAGCCCCGCAGGTGGCGACAACGATGGCAGCAGCGTCGTGGTTAGAGTAGTGCGGGCGGCGTTGCTGCTGCAGACGTAGATTTCTCCAGTGTAGTCGATTGTCAAGAACTTGTCTTGGCAGTGGACGATGGACCCCACGGAGAACTCTAGTTTGGTGTCGAGCAGCGTCCATGCGCTGTCGACTCCAACCCGGCAGAACGCGACCTCCGTGGAGCACCCAAGCATGGCCATGGCCACGCACTCGCGGCCGACGGCGTTAGGCGGCGTCGAGAGCACGATCTCACGGAAGAACACGTCCCTCATGTCTTCTAGCTTGATGGCTCTGCCTGCGGCATCCGTGTCCCCGTAGCCGTTGGTGGGATGGAGGACCCACTGGCCGTGGACCCTAGACACGCGTTCCGATGAGGACGCCGCCGCGACGTGTTCACCTGCTGGCGGGAGATCAACGCGGGGGCACGGGCACCGGCGAATGGATTCAGCAGCGTCACGGGCGCCGTCTCGTCCATGAGCGCCAGCCATCCACATGAGGTGTCGCACGCCACCTTGTCGCGCACGTCGGGCAGCGTCTTGGACAAGACCTTTTTCTCTGGGACACAGTAGAAGCCGACGCGGTCCGAGTTGGGGGTCGAACGGGAGCAGGAGGAGCGGCCCGAAGGTCGCGAACGGGACGGCGGTGCGCCATGGGGAGCAAGCGGATCGGAAGGACTATTTGTATTTCATTTGAACCCTCTTTATATCGTAATTTGTCATAGTTTTTAGCTAATATTTGAATTTAAGGCTTATCATATAATTTAATATACGCGGTTTTACCGAATTGGAATTGGTTTTCCCGAATTACATAAGAAAATTTTTGTGCGGCATAACCTGTGTTAAAATTCTAGGTCCGCCACTGCCTAGACCAGTGGATCTTTCATTGGCACGGCGATGACGACACTCCTTGCCTGGATTGGCAAACGCGATGCAAGATTATTGCTCATATATAATAGCTAAGGGCCTCTGTTATCTTCATGAGGAGTGCATGAAGAGAGTTGCACACATGGATGTGAAAACCACAGAACATCCTCTTAGATGATAACTTGGACGCTAAACTCTCTGATTTTGGACTGTGCAAGCTCATTGACCGGGATAAGAGCCAAGTGGTTACGAAAAAGAGCTTTCATCTTATTACCTTACTGGAGGAGAAGTTGAAGAGTGATCAGTTGGTAGATTTGATTGATATGTGCAGTAGTAGTGACATTTAGGCACACAAGCAAGAAGCAATTCAGATGATGAAGGTCGCAATGTGGTGCTTGCAGATTGATTGCAAACAAAGGCCTAAAATGTCTGAGGTCGTAGAAGTCTTGGAAGGCACTATGAGTGCCAAAACTGACATAGATCACAACTTTGTCGTGGCAAATCCAGCCAGCTTAGGTGCTCCTGGAATTGTGGAGTTGTCAGCTCCACCTCTAGTCTCAGAAGTGTCAGGCCCAAGGTGAGAGACTGAGGCAATTTATATGTGTAGAGAATTTAGCATTCCTGTCCACTACACCACAACACCAAGATTAGCGATGGACGTTCTGACGCTAAAAGCGGCTACAGCGATAGATAATCTGATGTTAAAAAGTTAAAGCGATAGACTTCTACAGACGGTGTAAGTGCTGTCGCTAAAAATCTTTAGCGACAGACAGTACAATTAGCGATAGATAGTCCGTTGCCCTGAATTTTTTAGCGACAGATAGTCTGCTACTACTCTTTAGCGACAGATAGCCTGCCAGTATTCTATAGTGATAGACAATTTGAAGTTACAAATGTTTTTAGCGACTGATGGTTCGACACGATCATTTAAATACATTTAAAAAAAATAAAAGGCCATTTGATTGCAAATTAATATAAAAGTAACATCATTGTGCACATTTCTCATACAAATAGATTCATTCATGACCAAGTCCAAACACTCACTAAGACATACATATATGGTCAGCCATTACAAATATGAATCAATGATTCATCAATGACAAGTCTACACTATCAGCTACATGTATCCAAATGAGATCGACTAGCACCTAAATCAGCTTTGAGTGGCAAGTCATCCACAAACTTGCTACCTAGCACCTTAGCAGCCCTTGAAACCAAAACTAACATGCAACCAGCAACATGCTAACAGAGATCCATGATCAGATAAAGTTACTATGCTTCAGTATGATGTATTATTACAAAAGTAGGAATCACTCCATTTTAGATGCATATAAACACTGCTTTCAAAAGAAGCAAAGTTACATGCTTGTAAAAATTGTAAACCTGCACAATTAACAAGTCTATACTCTTTCACTATAGGATATAAATATTATTGATTTCGTCTAAAGTTGACTAGATGAAAGCAAGGATGGCTTGTCATTTCTCCTGCTACTCAAAAATTCAGAACCTGAAACACATGGTTGAGCTGTTGCTGAACTGAAACAAGCCAAGACCAAGTTGCCGAACAGAGCGAGATGAGTTGCTGCTATTTCAATTGATTTACTACAGTGCAATAATAGAATGATAAATATAACTCGGTTACAAATTGCAACTTTCAACTTACAATGAAAGAATGAGATGACATAGTTTCACAAATATAATTCACATATTCAGTTTGCTCGAACACTAAAACTTTCAAACCTTACTATTTGCTACTTATCGATTTATACTAGGTCTGTTTATGCAGATGAAAATGTATAGGTACAATTCATAATTTGCTCAATTAATTAGTAACATTCAAATGATTAACCTGGCAATAATTTTAAAATCTGGGTTGCTTGTAAAAACCAAGTATTGCATAGATGAATAAATATAATGTAAACAGATCAGCAGCAAGCCAACATTTTTTTGAAGAAAATGTACAGTATAGAATCAATGTGAAAAAATGAGTTATTGGTCAAATAGCAAATAGCGTACCAAGTACTTACCCTAAGTCATATTTTTTTACAATAATATTTCTAGAGCAGGTTACTGCTACTTCAATACTATGTGTTACTTAATTCCAAATGAGCAGAAAACGCTAGTGCACTACTTAAATCACTGAAGGAACAATGAGACTAGCTATGTTCAGTACTCGAATCTGCTAGGTACTGAATTCATAGACACAAGCTGGTATCAAACATATTTTATAGATCATATATTGACAAAACAAAAAAATCTGAGACCACAATACATGGAAGAAAAATTGACAAAATAAAAAACAAGCAAGTCCTATGGTATACACTAAGAATATAGATTGCAGTTAATTCCAAATCTGTGTAAAATTGAAAGCAGAGCCTGTGGTATACAGAGAAGGGTATGGTACCTGTTAGTTGTGTAGATGGGAGCATTTGTGGAGGCGCTTGTGATGGAACAGCGCTAGTCTTACACCATAAGACCAACAATGATCATGTGATGTAACATCGACTGATGCATTTTAATTTCAAAAGGAAATAGTAACTGGATTCTCAAGAATTATTTTCTCATGTATAAATATCATTGAACATTATTCAGTAACTTACCTGTTCAATTGGACTGACACTGTCTTCTCTGACTTGTGAAACATGAACCTAATAATAATACAAAAAGGAAGCTAGCATCAACAGGTTGTTGTAAGGTGAGGAAAAAGGGCAACAAGAATCTGATGAAAAAGGACACTGTAACAGAATCAAGGCAAGACCATTTTTATTCCGTCATCCTTAACCTTTGATGTCAAGGTTTACGGAATTGAAGTGCAAAAATTTAGAATACACTCTTATTGCATCTTTTCGATGTAATGACGGTGAATTAATAAAATCCTTCCTTTATCATTTTTTTTTTGCAAAGATATAAACCAAGTGTGCGTAATTAAAGAAGAAAAGTAAGTGGTTAAATGCATACCTGTACATGAAGCACTGTGAAGCATTGTGAAGAACATAGATTCTGCATAATAACAACCGAAAAAGGTACATATGTAGTTGCTCTAGAAAAAACAAATAAGTACATATTATAAATGACGACAGTTGCTGAATTGAAGTTAGAAACAACAATTAGCTAGGTGATACAGGATAGCAGCATAAGCACCAGAAAAAACACGAAGGTTCACTCCCATTACACATGTTATATCTTCAATACTATTTCTCAATTAATATCTAATTATTGACCTATATATATTCTCGTCCTATAAGAAAATATCTCGGGATTGGATTAGATCAGATCAGATCTGTTCTGATTGTGAATATAAATAGCCAAATAGATTAAATTAGGGTTTCGAAGCTCCACAAAAGGGAGGGAAGAGAATTAGAGAAGGACAGGTATACCTAGTGCCGTGGGTGCTCTTCACCGGCAAAGGGCTCAACGAAGACTTGCACGGCTAGAAGAGGGGCTCACCTCGGTCACCGGAAGGAGGTTACACTCGGAGCTGTAGATCCGGACACCAGGGCGGGGAGGGGCAGCGCCTAGGGAGAGGAGGGACGGCAGCCGGGACGAGCGCCGCACGGGAAGGGCTGCGCCCTGGAGGAGCAGCGGTTGGTTGCAAAGAACGACGTCGAACCGGCGGCGAAGCTCCTTGGTGCGGCAGGAGGCAAATCTAGGGGCGGCGGGCGGCGACGAACCTAGGGAGGCGAGCGGCGGCCATGGAGCTAGGGTGGCTGGCGGTGGCTTGAGGGCGCCGGATGTGGAGATGGGGGCGGCGGGCCTGGAGCTGCGAGACCTAGGAGCGACGGGAGTGCGGGCGTGGTCTCGGGTGGGTGCGGGCGGCGCGTTTGGGATAGGGATGGCCACCAGGTTGCTCCGCCCGCTGCTTGTGAGGGAGGCAGGATGGGATGAGAAAATAGAATTTAGGGTTTGGAGGTGACCGGCTGTACTGTTTTTGACCAGGTGAGGGATGGCATGGATCGTCCAATCCGATCGGATGGCCAGGGGATGTCCAGTGGCCTAGGAGGCCGTCCAGGCCAACGGGAGATTGGGTAGCCCAGCAAAAAATAAAATGTTTTGCTTTAATTTATATAAATTCGTTTAAACGATGAAATGACCATTAAACAATAATACAAATAGTAAGAACACCATAAATTGATATAGCATGATTTTATAAACTTTTAGAAAAAAGAATCATCACATTTGAAGTATGTTTAATTTCATCATTTTTTTCTTTTAATTTTTTTCCTTATCTGCCAGCTGATCCTTAAAAAAACATAACTTTTACATATAAGCTCGAACGAAGAAAAAAATTATATATAAATTGTGTAGAAAAAAGAGATCTACAACTTTATAATTTATGACTTCTTCATTTGACATTATTACGATAAGTAAAAAATGATATAGTGCTCAGATCTATATTTGTAGGTCCCTAAATTTTAACATTATATTAAATTTTAGGTATCGAAATGGTCTCAAATGGAGAGGTTCTCAACTACCTGTCACCATCGGTGAGCCCCGCGACCTCACCACCATCAGCCTCCCCGTCTACACTACCTGTCATCCCGACATCATGATTTGGGCGGGCGCCATTTGAGAGGGAGCTGGCGGCGGGCGCGATTCGGGAGAGGGAGAGGGTGGCGGGCGGGATGACTTCACTGGATTTGGGATTTGGGATTTGGGGGTTAGGGTTTTCACTATACATGTGGGCCGACTAAATATGCGCGCGAGGTCGATGTAAGCTGGGCGCGGGAGCTCAATGTAAGTGGAACGCTCGATCTAGGTGGGGCCCAGTTATTTTTTAGCGACATACAGAGGGATGGTATACATATGTTTAGCGACAGATGGTTCAATGCTAAATATGAATACCTATAGTGACAGACACTAAATCGCTAAATGAGGATTTAACGTCAGATGGTCTCTGAGTTATCTTTAACGTCAGATCATCTATCGCCAAATATAATTTTTAGCGTCAGATGACTGACGGTGAAACGGTGTTGTGGTGTAGTATGTCTAAAAAAAATCTGTTCAGTGATTGAAATTGTGGAATTTCACACCGTTGTAAACTGCCTGCAGTCTACAGCAGAAATTCTGCTTCTCATTCTTATATCTAAAACAAATAGCATGTCCTAAAATGGTTCGAACTCATGAAGCTGCAGACAGAAACGCACATGTATGAAAGCAAAAAATGAGGGCTCCATACACTCGAAAGATTAAGGTATCCTACTTATATATTATGCATGTCTGTCTTTGGAAATGCCTCCTCACCTCGGGAGTGAAAATGTTAGGGGTCAGCCCAAGTGTGAACCATCTGCTTTCGTCGAACAAACTGCCTTTATATATAGCATTATTCAAGAGATGCAACGCTCGAAGAGGCCATTTGATCGGGTACAACTTAGATGCACACAACTCACATATTCTACACTCACACCATATGTACGCACATATGTGCGTCTGTACACACGCAAAGAAGAGATTGGGAGGCACGTCGCCTCCAGTGCGTGCAAAACGCGCAGTATCACCGAACGCGCACGCGTGTGTATATCCTAAAATTTCTAGAAAAATCCCACAAAAAGCTACGATCACTAAGGTTTAAACTCTGATGGGTAGCGTCCTATACTATACCACAGGCCCATTCACAACGCTCGAAGAGGCCTCGAGGAGTAGTAAAACAAGAGGAGACTCTTCCTTGTATGCCTTAAAAAATATGGTCTCGTATGTGCCATTGAAAAGTTTGTTGTGACTCCTATTCCCGCTTTTAATTTTTTCTTCTCCCTGGTGCCACTTCAGTCAAATGGCTATTAAGGCCTTATTTAGATTCCAAGTTTTTCACTCTCTCTCCATCACATCAAATTTTGGACACACATACATGGAGTATTAAATGTAGATAAAAAAATAACTAATTACATAGTTTGATGGTAAATTACGAGACGAATCTTTTGAGCCTAGTTAGGCTATGATTGGACAATAATTGTCAAATACAAACGAAAATACTATAGTGCCAAATACTGATTCCTAACATGTATCTAAACAAGGCCTAACTTCCTGGTGGAAAAGATCTGTAAATGTGTCATTTGATTAGACAACCCCCTATCTGCCACTCCATACCTAACGGTGCTAGCCAGGAAGTTAATAACCACCTGTCACAACGAACTTTTCAGTGGTACATATGGGTCTACCACCTTTACGACCTTTTTCAGGGGCAGAGGAGTGGATCGCCATGCTCGAATAGGTCCTGGGTCATGTTCAGTTCCCTCAAATTCCAGAATTTGGCACTATGTAAAAAGAAGATTCTCCATCACATCAAATTTGCGGTATATGTATGAAGTACTAAATGTTGACGAAATCAAAAACTAATTACACAGTTTGGTTGTACTTTGCGAGACGAACATTTTGAGACTAATTAATCAACGATTGAATAATTATTACCAAATAAAAACAAACGCTACAGTAGCTACAGTGTATCGACGAAATTTGGCGGCGCCGATTCAGTGGGCATCTAAACATGGCCCTGGGTTTATAGCATTGTGATCCAGCTACTTGTCGGTGTGCAGTAGGGCAAACTTTAAATAGACAGCTAAACCATTTAGCTATCTATGTTCTAGTAGAGGCTATAGCCGGTTATTAACGGCAGCTAAGACCTAAATTGTACACCAAAAAACTTAGTTAAATCCTTATTAAATAGCTATAGCCGGAGATAGCGAAAATAGAAAGCTATGGCCGGATATTTAAAACCTTCAGCAAAGCTCTAGTACAGCATCTCGTTCATCCAATTAGCCACACACCCATGAGATCATAATTCTTTTCTTATAGAGGCATTGAACCCGCGGACAGCAACCTTTTGGAAATTGAAAGATACCTTTCTCACATGTACAGCTTCTATTTACTAAAGTTTGCCCTCACGTCGGCAAGTAGGGTGTCAGGTTCCAAAATTTCAAGATCCTGTAGCCGGCAGGTTGATTATTAGTTTCGTAGAAATGTAAAGTGTGTGACAATATGTATCACGGAGACCGTTTCCTCTTACACACAAAAGGGGTACGCTTTGGACACTTGCATGTCGCATTCAAATTCCAAGAAATATATATACTCTCGTGCCGGCATGGAATCCATAATTGTTCTGATACTCATAGGCAACATTTTGGTACTACTCGGCATAGTGTTTTGCTTCATACGGCACTGCTACGTAATAGACCATCCGGATAATTTTAAACCGATACTTGTATATCATTGTTGGTTCGTAACCGATAAGTCCGACAGTAATTATTATCAATGTCCTTGCCGGCAGTGATTTTACAAATTTAGACCCCAAATTTTGGTCTCGGGCCAACAGCACTAGCTAGCGCGACGTGTCCTGGCTCGAGGTCCAACGGTGAACAGGGCTTGGAAACGATGGCTAGTGGCCCTATGGCGCGCGGGGCTAGTGACTCGAGGTTCAGCAGCACTCGAGCCCAGCCGGTCTGTTCGCTTGTCGTAAACGATCGTAAATTTTTAGTCGGAACAATATTTTTCTCTTACATTAAATCAGTCAGCAGTACTTCTTCACGAATCAGCAATGAGCCAGTCCAGCCAACCGAACAGGCTGTAGAGGTCTGGGTGGCGCTCAAGACTCGAGGCCATGTGCTCGAGGTTCGGCTAGAATGTCTGGTGGTGTTCAGGGCTCGAGGTCGATTGCTCAAGGTCTGGTGGCACACGAGGCCTGATGGTGCTGGGCATGTGGTGTGCGGCTTGGCGGTGTGACGGCCAGCGGCACACGAGGCGAGCCGCCTGACATTTGCTGCTTTTTTTTCAGAATGGCATCACTATCGAGCCCGCATCCGGCACCGAAACATCGGACATCCGAGTTATCACTCCTACTTGCCCACTGCCGGATCGAAACCCAGCAGTGAAGGCCGATTTGGAACCCACAGTAATTGCTATTTGTGGGATAGTGGTGTGTCAGCAGGCAAACGGGTGCCTTGTGTCACTCCCACTTAGTCTTGGCCAATATCATAGACAAATAATCCAGCTTATCTAGGTTAGGAATTTGACAAAAATAACCATTTTCCTTCTTGTTTGTTTACATGTTCAAATGGTTTTAGGGGGAGAGGGCAGGGGTGGATCCAGGCCCCGGGCTGGGCGGGGGCTAGGCGCAGTCCAGATTTCGTACAACCAGGTCTTCCGCAGCTCATGGAAGATAGCCCCTCCTGCAGCTAGTCCAATCAGCCCTTTACTAATTAATCAGCCCTTTACTAATTAGCCCCCCAAAAATGGTGTTTCTAGATCCGCCCCTAGGAGAGGGGGCACACCTTAGAAGGTGTAAACAGGCAAGTCGGCAATGTATATTGGTTTGCCATTATGTAAATATGTGACAAACAATATATAGAGGGGAAACAAATGTTTCAAATACAGTAGGAAATAACACTGTTAATAATTTGTGGAAATATTCAATTTTGAAACCAATTTTGAGGTGTTCTTAACCTGGGTACGTCTGAAAATCAATTTCTAAAGACAATTTTCTTAGCAGTAGCCTGTAAAAATATATATATTTCCACCCATCATGTATTGTCATAACAACTCGCCTCTAGAAATATGTTTTCAAATAAAGATGGTTGTGTGGCTGGCTGTTCAAATTTTCCATTTCGATAGGTATTTGTTAGATGAGAGATTGTGCCCGCCATACAAGAAATGTTATTTCAGCTGCGTAAAAACATTCTTCAGTAGTGGTACGTAGTTGGATAATTAATTTAAAACAAGCATATGATTAGTGACGTACGTCAGTCAGCATCACCGCCGTCCGGCATGTCTGAAATAAAAAAGACAGCCAGCTGCTCTTAATTTGGAGGATCACCTCCATCTCATTTTTTTAATAAGTAAACAAAATTCCAGTCTCTACCATCTGATCTCCATCTCATATTCATTACCTATATAAAAGGAAAAGGATATATTTTTTGCAGCCAGGTCCAGTACTGATGAGCAGTACGAGTTATCACTTCCTTAAATACACTAGTGAGGGAAGGCACCAGTACGTGCAGACTACTACGTAGTACGTACCAACAATCCAGCAGTATAGATATATACTAGTTCTTCACTTCAGAACTCAAGCATGCCTTCTTCAACCCACGCTCTATTCATCCCCTACCCGGCGCAGGGCCACGTCCTTCCACTGCTCGAGCTCGCGCACCGCTTCGCTGACCATGGCTTCGCCGTCACTTTCGTCAACACGGACCACATCCACGGACAGCTCGTAGCCGCGTCGCCAGAGCTGCTGGCAGCAGCAGGACAAGATGATGGAGCGCCACCTGAATCAGGCCAGGTGCGCTTGGTCTCCGTCTCCGATGGCTTCCCACCGGACGGCGACCGTAACGACCTCGGCACGCTAACCAGCTCGCTGATGAGCTCCCTGCCGGCGGCCGTCGAGCACATGATCCAGAACGGCAACTTCCGCTGCATGGTCGTCGACTACGGCCTGGCGTGGGTGCTCGGCGTCGCCAAGAAGGCTGGCATGCGCACGGCGACGCTCTGGCCGTCCTGTGCTGCCGTGAAGGCCGCAGGGTTAGACTTGCAGGAGCTGATCGCTGATGGCATGCTCGACAAGGATGGTAGGAACTATGTATAGAAACATTAATAAGATTTTTGATTCGTTCAAAATTATTGGTAGCAGATCCAAGCTAATTAAATCCTCTGGCGTTGCAGGTTTACCGACGGGCAAACAGATACCTCCAGTAGGCGACCTGCAGATGAACCTGGCACCGCTGGCCTGGAACGCCGCCGGCACGGAGGAGGCGCAGAAACAGATATTCCGGTGCCTCAACAACATCCTCAAGGCGCTGGGGCAGGGCACCGTCGACCTCATGCTGTGCAACACTGTCAAGGAACTCGAGGAGGGCATCCTGTCCCAGCACCCCAGCATCGTCCCCATCGGGCCATTGCCGACGGGTCTCCGTGAGGGAAAGCCCGTAGGGAATTTCTGGCCTGAGGACGACAGCTGCCTGTCGTGGCTGGACGCGCAGCCTGACAGGTCAGTTGTCTACGTGGCATTCGGTAGCATCGCTGTGCTCGACCAGGAACAGTTCCATGAGCTCGCTTGTGGGCTGGAGCTGTCAGGGAGACCATTTCTTTGGGTGGTCCGTCCTGGCCTCGCCAATACCGACAATTACCCTGACGGATTCCTCGAGACCGTCGAGAAAAGGGGCAAGATTGTGACATGGTCGCCTCAGCACAGGGTTCTTGCCCACCGGGCCGTTGCCTGCTTCGTGTCGCACTGCGGATGGAACTCTGTCGTGGAGGGCGTGAGGAACGGGCTGTCGTTCCTGACGTGGCCGTACTTCGCTGACCAGTTCATCAACGAGAGCTACGTCTGCGACGTGTGGAAGACTGGCCTGCGTCTTGTGAAGGACGCCGCCACCAGTAGCCTGGTGACGAGCGAGCACATCGCTGCGTGCATAGAGAACCTGCTGAACGATCCGGCGACCGTGTCCAGGGCGTTGGAGCTGCAGAAGGTTGCGTCCAATAGCATCGGAAAAGATGGCACGTCGTTCGACAATCTGACGGCCGTTATTAATGCAATGAAAGGCTGATGAGACAATCATCAGCCAGTTGCAATGACATGCCTAATCAAAAGGCTGAAAATAAAGAACGGCCTGCCATTTGCCAAAAAATATCAGTTTCCTACATCCAACAATGTATTATTATTTTGCTCGGAACAAGCACCAGTAATGAATGTATATCCGGCCAGGTTTGATGGCATTCGTCGTTCGATTTTTTTATCTCAACCGTCTCAGCGGCATATATTTCATTAAGAAGGAGTAGAGTTTGAGAATTACCACAGCAGTCCCAAACACATACACAAAAGCACAAAAGGAAAAAGGAAACGAAAAAGGTACAGAGGCCCACGGCCTCAAAACCCCCAAGAGATCGAAACATGTGACCAAAGACATCATGGCAGAGGTAACCAACAGTGAAGCCACAGTGGCGAAAGATCCACCTAGAGCAGATGAGACGAGCTTCCAGCAACATTGGCGGAAAAGCATCTGCCAAGACAGAAGACCAGAGCAACCTTGACGGCAAAGCACCTGTCAAGGAGGCTGGCACGACAACGGTGGCGAAGTATCCACCAAAACAACAATGTCCAAGCATCCGTCGAAGACTAAACGCAAAACAGTACCGGTGAAGCATCCATTACAACAACACACAGCGCCAAAGCATCCGCTAGAGACAACGAAGCAGCAAAGCATCCACAATAGGGGCAACCGACACTTAGCGACAAAGCATCTGCCAATGGGGGGAGACTGAAGCGACAACGGCGGCAAAGCATCCGACCGAGTAGCAGCGACGACAAAGCATCCGTCGAAGAAGAGTGGTAGCGGCAAAGCATCCGCTACCAAGTGACTGCAGCAACACGAAGCTACATAGATGGACAAACCACTGAGAAGAGAAACTTGAAGCACACACAGGCACGACTTTGCACGGGCGACTCTGGCGAGAGCAACGTAAGGAACGGTGGTACAACAGGAACAGGAGTGCTCCAACAAAGCCTTCATCAATGACAATGACATCCACAGATGTCACCAACGCTGGAAAGAAGCACCAAAGGGTTTTCGCCCCGAAACCTGCCCAACGGCATGCACAACAAATGGAATCTTCGACGGCGCCTCTAAAAAGTTATATGACGCAGGCTGCGCCACCGCCGCCGGCTAGCAAGAAGCCCTTGAATGAAGTGGCTTTGAATGCCACACTCTTCTTCTTCTTCTCATCCTTCGTCTCCTTCTTTTCTTCCTTCTCATCATCATCCCTATAT
Source organism: Miscanthus lutarioriparius (assembly GCA_904845875.1). Lineage (NCBI taxonomy): Eukaryota > Viridiplantae > Streptophyta > Magnoliopsida > Poales > Poaceae > Miscanthus > Miscanthus lutarioriparius. The sequence continues at coordinate 96,818,038 of CAJGYO010000010.1, read as the reverse complement.
GTGTCATCAGTCATCACATCTCCCAACACTTGGTTTGGTGTCATGGTGTTCAAACCACTCCTCACTAGAATAGTGACCAATGTGCCAAATCTCGATGGCAAGCATCTCAAGAACTTATAGGAGAAGTCCTTGTCCTTCACCTCTTCTCCAAGTGTTTTGAGATCATTGACAAGCACTTGAAGCCTATAGAACATCTCTGGCACACTCTCATCATCCTTCACCTTGAAGCTTGCAAACTTCTCCTTGAGAATGTATGCATTTGCACCCTTCAAGGCTTGAGTGCCCAAAAATGACTCCTCCAACTTCTTCCATGCCTCATGAGCTCTCTCAATGTTCTTGATTCGCTCAAATGTTCTCTCATCCAAAGCATCATGAATGGCACTAAGAGCAATGTCATTATTTTAGAGTAGCACTTCTTCGGCGACGGTGGGAGCCTCCGCACGACAACACGACCTGACGCACCCCCGTAGCGTCCGATCGCACGCGTGCCCGAGCCAGCAAGCTAGCGACCTGACGCACCGACGCCCAGACCGGAAGCGCCACCAACGTGGCATTCGGTGACTTCCAGAGAGCTCCCTGAGCGCCTTTTTTGTGACCTAACGCATCCGACGGAGCATGACCGGACTCAGGGCCGAGTCCGGTCCTCTCTGCCGCTGTGTGCCAAAACTTTCACCACCACATCCCCATACATCAATAGCGATTAGACTCAAGCCCTGCGCGTCCGATCGCTCTCTTTCTCTAGCGTCCGGTCACAAGACCGAAGCCGAGTCAATGCTCTACTACTGATCGGACGCGCAGGTCCAGCATCTGGTCCTGCATCCAATCAGCACAGTGACCTCCTCGACTTCTCAAACTTCACCACCCTTGCTCAGATGTACCAACCACTAAGTGTATCATTTTGTGCACGTGTGTTAGCATATTTTCACAAATATTTTCAAGGGTGTTAGCACTCCACTAGATCTAAATGCATATGCAATGAGTTAGAACATCTTGTGGTACTTTGATAACCGCATTTCGATATGAGTTTTACCCCTCTTAATAGTATGGCTATCGATCCTAAATGTGATCACACTTGCTAAGTGTCTTGATCACCAAACCAAAAAGCTCCTAACAAGTTTCACCTTTGCCTTGAGCTTTTTATTTTTTTCTCTTTTTTCTTTCTAAGCCGAGCACTTGATCACCATGCCCATCACCAGCATCAACATGATCTTTATTTGCTCCACCACTTGGAATAGTGCTACCTGTCTCATGATCACTAGAGCAAATAGGTTAGCACATATGGTTTCATCAATTCACCAAAACCAAACTAGAGCTTTCAATCTCCCCCTTTTTGTAATTGATGACAACCCTTTCACAAAGATATGAATAGAAATTCAATTGAATCCATGTTGCTTGCCCAAGCATATTTACCATGTGTACAAGGATATGGACAAGTTTCATGAACCCCAATTAGTAGCATAAGCTCTCCAACATATGTGCTAAGAGTTTAGATTGAAGCTTGCACATATGCATAGATAGAAAATGTGGGAGGACAATGTCTACCAAATGATGCTAAGGTATAAGAGATGGACCTTTGAAGCGTGATACCAATCAGAGTGCACCAAATATACCATCCTTAGCAACATTGCTAGTTAGATACCACTTGCAAAGATAAGAACTAGATATCTCGTGAGATCAACATTAGAAGCAAGGTTCTAGTACCACTTGTGAAAGCAAAGCAAGGTATATCTAACTACCACCTATGTATGCTAGTTTTTTTATTTCATCATTCAAACCTACAACTAGCATACACCACACAAGCATGGAATTTTAATTTAAAACTTGTGTCATGCAAGCAAACATATGTGAATGCACATTCAAATGCATCAAACAAGTTTATGAGCTTGCTCCCCCTACTTGTGTGCTCAAAATTGTAATTGATCCCCTTACTTTCATATTTCTCCCCCTATGTTAAAGTTCTCCCCCTTTGTCATCTTTTCACTATCTTTGTGCATTACTTCTCCCCCTTTGTCATCAATGACCACAAAGGTTCAATTTTAGATATGTTAAGATTATCAAAGTCAATCAATGGGGTGAGGATTATTTTCTTAAATTTGGTTCAATCTAGAACACTTGCTAAAGATATTTAACTCGGTTTGATCCATGGACAAGCTTATTCACACCTCATTTCAAGGGTTATCTTGTACCATGTTGAGTTAAACACTTATAGCTCATTTTCTAGATCAAACACTACGTTCACAAGCCCACAAACATGTCATATGCTACAACTAGATCAAGTCAAGCATAGACGCAATAGTGGTACCATACAAGCATCAAAATCATTTGATTTTCATAAATGAGCCTATAAAACATGAGGAATGACTAGATGCACTAAATATGTCCTTAACAAAGGATGTATGCATGCCAATCAACTTTTACCTTGGATTGCTCGAAGGAGAGGCATGCCATATAAGTGGGAGGGGGTGCATCAATATATATTTGAGAAATCCATTATGTTCAACTCATCTCTTAGCTTGAAAACCTCTTCTCATCTAGTGGCTTGGTGAATATGTCGGCAAGTTGATCTTTGGTGCCCACACTCTCAATGCAAATGTCCCCTTTTTGTTGATGATCTCTAATAAAATGGTGACAGACATCAATGTGCTTTGTTCTTGCATGTTAAACCGGATTGTTGGTTAGCTTGATTGCACTCTCATTGTCACATAGCAATGGCACTTTCTTGAACTTGATTCCAAAGTCATTCAAGGTGGCCTTCATCCAAAGGATTTGTGCACAACTACCGGCGGATATGTATTCGTCTTCGGCGGTTAATAATGCAACAATATTTTGCTTCTTTGATGACCATGAAATAAGTGATATTTCCAATAATTGACATGTGACCGAGGTGCTCTTCCTTTCAACCTTGCATCCTGCATAGTTGGAGTCTGAATATCCAACAAGTTCAAACTTTGCTCCTTTGAGATACCACAAACCAATATTTTATGTATGTTTCAAGTACCTTAATATTCTCTTTGTAGCCTTCAAATGACTTGCTCTTGGTGAGGCTTGAAATCTTGGACACATGCACACATTAAACATGACATCTGGTCTTGATACGGTCACATAGAGTAGCTTCCAATTATAGACTGATACAACTTTTGATCCACCATGTTGCCACTTGCATCACTATCCAAATTGCCATTTGTTCTCATTGGTGTGCTAATGGCTTTGCTATCATTCATGCCAAACTTCTTGAGAATGTCTTTGATGTACTTTCCTTGACTCACAAATGTACCATTCTTCAATTGCTTGATTTAAAGACCAAGGAAATAACTCAATTCTCCAATCATGGACATTTCAAACTCATTAGCTATTATATTGTCAAATTCTTCACAAAATTCTTGATTGGTTGATCCAAATATGATGTCATCAACATAGATTTGCTACACAAACAAGTCTTTGTCAATCTTCTTGGTGAAAAAAGTGGTGTCAACCTTACCCATCATGAACCCTTTAGAGAGTAGGAAGTCCCTCAACCTCTCATACCATGCTCTAAGTGCTTGCTTTAGGCCATACAATGCTTTCTTCCACTTGTACACATGGTCGGGCTTCTTATCATCTTTAAAACTAGGAGGTTGCTCAACATATACTTCTTCATTGATGTAGCCATTGACAAATGCACTCTTAACATCCATTTGATAGAGCTTGATGTTGTAGGCACAAGCATAGGCTAGCAAGATTCTAATTGCTTCTAATCTAGCAACTGGGGCATATGTTTCTCCAAAGTCAAGACCTTCAACTTGAGTGTAACCTTGTGCTATCAATCTTGCTTTGTTCCTTACTACTATCCAATCTTTATCTTGCTTGTTTCTATAGATCCATTTGGTTCCAATCATATTATGGTTCTTTGGTCTCTCAACTAACTCCCATACTTGATTTTTTTTGTGAAGTTGTTCAATTCTTCATGCATAGCATTCACCCAATCAACATCCTCCAATGCTTCACCTAACTTCTTTGGTTCAATGGATGACAAATGAAAAATGCCCACAAAATGAAGCCAATCTTGATCTAATTTGCACACCTCAATAAATATCTCTAATTATAGTGTCCAATGGATGACCCCTTGCAACATTGGATTGGTTGGAGTATTGGAACTTGATTGCTTGCACTTGCTTGATCATTGGGTTGAGATGATGTACTAGCCACTTGATCTTGAACATTGTCATGAAAGCCACTTGCACTTGCTTGATTAGTGTCAACTTGCACATTAGAGTTAGAGAGCACTTGCACTTGATCATCTTCATCATCATTCATTTGCCTAGGTCTCAATTCACTAACATCCATATTCTTCATGGCATTTGAAAGTTCAATGCCTCTAACATCTTTCAAGTTCTCATTCTCATCTTGTGAACCCTTGGTTTCATCAAATTCAACATCATGTACCTCCTCAAGAGTACCACTTACCAAATTGCAAACTCTATATGCTTTGCTTGTAGTGGAGTAACCAAGTAAGAATCCTTCATCACACTTCTTCTCAACTTGCTCAATCTAGTGCCTTTCCTCAAGATGTAGCATTTGCAACCAAATACCAAAAAATATGTAATGTTGGGCTTTCTACTATTCAAGAGCTCATATGGTGTCTTATCTTTCAATGGGTGACAATACAGGCGGTTGCTACAATAGTTGGCCGTGTTGATTGTTTGGCCCAAAAAGATTGACTCACATTGTACTCACTCAACATTGATCTTGCCATGTCAATCAAGGTTCTATTCTTTCTATCAACAAGGCCATTTGATTGTGGAGTGTACTTGACCGAGAATCGATGTCTAATTCCAAAATCATCACACAACTCATCAATTCTAGTGTTCTTGAACTCACTATCATTATCACTTCTAACTCTCTTGATGGTTGTTTCAAACTCATTGTGAATGCCCTTAACAAATGATTTGAATGTTGCAAACATATCACTCTTGTCCACTAGAAGGAATGCCCAAGTGTATCTAATGTAGTCATCCACTATCACAAAGCTATATTTATTTCCACCAATGCTAGTGTATCGAGTTGGCCCAAACAAATCTATATGCAACAACTCAAATGCTTTGCTAGTGCTCAATATGCTCTTCTTAGGATGGGTATTTTCAACTTGTTTGCCGGCTTGACAAGAGCTACAAAGTTTATCCTTGTCAAACACAACATTTTTCAAGCCTCTAACCAAGTCATGCTTAACCAATCTATTCAATTGTTTTATTCCAACATGACCAAGTCTTCTATGCCATAATCAACCCATACTAGACTTAGTGAACAAGTATGTTGACAATTGAGCTTCACTAGCATTGAAATCAACCAAATATAGGTTCTCATATCTAAAGCCTTTGAAGATCAAATTAGAGTTATCTACACTTATGATCTACATCATCTACCCCAAAAATATATTTGAATCCAAGATCACACAATTGAGCCATGAATAGCAAATTAAAGTTCAAGCTCTCAACAAGCAACACATTGGATATGCTCAAGTCATTGGATATTGCAATCTTACCAAGCCCTTTGACCCTGCCTTTGCCATTATCACCAAATGTGATACTATCATAGCCATTGCTATCATTGGTGTTGATTAAGTTGAACATTGTTGCATCACCGGTCATGTGTTAAGTGCACCCACTATTAAGAACCCAATGTCTTCCTCCGGCTTTGTAATGAACCTTCAAAAGAAGATCAATTCTTTTTAGGTGTCCAAACGTGTTTGGTCCTTAAAGGTTAGTCACTAAGCTCTTTGGTACCTAAATGGCTTTCTTCCTTGAGCCCATCCATGGTGCACCAATGAACTTAGCCTTCACACCATTAGTACCCTTGGTAAGCACATAGAAAGAATCAAGCTTAATGAAGGATACATTAGCTTGTGATCTCTTGTTCATGCATTTTTGCTCTATGTGACCAACTTAATTGCAACTAGTGTAAAACCGATCATTGTTCTTCACAAAACTAGTCTTGTGAGGAGCAAAGGTTGTCTTGCCTTTCTTATGGGTATAGCTCAATCCCTATATGTAGAGAGAAGCTCTTTGACTACCCAAGCACATAAGCAAGTGGTCCTTACCACCATAGGCTTTGCCTAAGGCGTGAGTGAGCTCATTAACCACCTTCTTGAGGGTCTCATTCTCAACCATTAGTGAGGCATCACAAGTAAAACCATCACTACTAGATGAGGTAGAAGTGGAAGTGCTACAAGAAGGGTTAGTGGGAGCAACAATGATAGGTTTATAGAATGATTCATCAATTATATTACAAGTTAAGCCTTTGTCACATGTTACAACATGCTCCTTCTCATTTTGCTCATTAAGTAGAGAGAAATGAGCTTTTTCAAGCTTCTTTATGAGCCTTGCCAAGCTCCTCTCTCCTCATGTTCTTCCTTTAGACTCTCATGAGTAGCATTAAGCTCATCAAAGGCTTGCTTAAGGGCTTTAAGTTCCTTTCACAAGTCTTTGCATTCCCTTCTCTTAATGTCAAAATGTTATTTAGCTTGTTCCAACATGTCAATTAGTTCATCTTTAGTTGGTTCATCATTATTGTCACTTTCACTTTTATTATCATGTTCCTCATCACATCCATCATCACAAGTTTGTATCTTAGTGGCCTTAGCCATGAAGCATGATGGAGTGTCGAAGAGAGAAGGCTTCTCATTTATATCAATTCTTGCAAGCGCCTTCTTCTTGGTGGTCTTGTCATCTTCACTTGAGAAAGCATCACTATCCCAAGTGACCACATATGACCCACCCTTCTTCTTGAAGGTCATCTTGTCCTTCTTCTCTTTCTTTTTCTTCTTGTCCTTCTTCTTGCTCTTCTTGTCATCTTCATCATTGTCGCTATTGTATGGGCATTGAGCAACAAGATGATCCTTGCTTTCACACTTGAAGCACCTTCTTGACTCTTCCTTGTTCTTGGATGAAGACTTCTTCCTTCTAGCATGATAGCCCTTCTTCACAATAAACTTGCCAAATCCCTTCACAAAGAGAGCCATCTTCTCATCATCCATCTCATCAAAGCTCAAATCTTCATCTTCACTTGATAATTCTTGCTTTGCCTTGCCCTTGGATGAAGTGGCTTTGAATGCCACACTCTTCTTCTCATCCTTCTTCTCCTTCTTTTCTTCCTTCTCATCATCATCCCTATATGTGTCATCGGTCATCACATCGCCCAACACTTGGTTTGGTGTCATGGTGTCCAAACCACTCCTCACTAGAATAATGACTAATGTGCCAAATCTCGATAGCAAACATCTCAAGAACTTGTGGGAGAAGTCCTTGTACTTCACCTCTTCTCTAAGTGCTTTGAGATCATTGACAAGCACTTAAAGCCTATGGAACATCTCTAGCACACTCTCATCATCCTTCACCTTGAAGCTTGCAAACTTCTCCTTGAGAATGTATGCTTTTGTACCCTTCAAGGCTTGAGTGCCCTCAAATGACTCCTCCAACTTCTTCCATGCCTCATGAGCCCTCTCAATGTTCTTAATTTGCTCAAATGTTCTTTCATCCAAAGCATCATGAATGACACTAAGAGCAATGCCATTATTTTGGAGTAGCACTTCTTCGGTGGCTGTGGGAGCCTCCTTATTGGCAATCTCAATCTTGGTCTTCATCATCTTCCACACCTCTCTATTGATTGACTTGATATAGGTGGTCATCTTAGCCTTCCAATAAAGATAATTTGAGCCATCAAATTGGGGTGGCTTCTCGGTGTTGTTGATTTGAGCCATTTTAACACCGAAGGTTGTTAAGCCTCAAATCATGGTGACCACGGCTTCGATACCACTTAAAAGGTCCTAATGGCTAGAGCGGGTTGAATAGCCTATAAAAATTTCTACAACAACACTAAAAAGAACCGGTTAGACAAATATGAGGTGAAGCGAATGTTGCGCTAGCCTACTAAAAATGCAAGCCACCTACCAGAATTCTATTCTCTATAGTTATGGCAGAACCGCCTGAGAGAGCACACTTACGGATGCGCTCATCTTCCATTAGACACTAAGCACCCCGAAAGTGGGTTACCTCTAGCAGTTCCGTCAAGCATACCCCAAGGGAGAACCCAAATAATCCATATTTTTCATCCAAGATCCAATAATAAGAACAAGTTTACAATACTTAGTCCATTTCATACAACAAGAGTTCTTGGAAATAAATTATTACAATAGCAGAGTTCAGAGTGTGGAAATTAAACAGCGGAATCGAAATAAACATCTAACGATAAAATAAAAGGATCCATCTGTGCCCACCAGAAAAATCCTCCACTCAAAAGCCATCCCTCAAGCTGCACCTACAACAGGGGTAAATAAACCATGAGTACACAATGTACTCGCAAGACTTACTCGACTAGGGGGAATAATTTCCCGACTCCAAGGATATGATAGACTTTATGGTTTGCTGGGTTTTCTTTTTGTGGAAAGCATTACTAATAGTAAATCCTTATGTTTGTATTTTATTAGCATTCATTATTAGTTCATTAGCTAACCATTCTATGTAAGCACCTGTTCTACTTTCAAGCATGAGTTGAGCAATTAGATTTATTCATCATTGAAAGCATCTAGGCCTCTTGTTGGGTTTCTATAATTAATGACGACACGAGATTACTATGACTAACGTGTGTTTTGTAGAGATAATTTGAGTTAGGTCATGGTAATGGCAATTAATTGGGCAATCATGGTTGTCATGCCCCAGTCGATGGAAATCGTTTTGGTTTTCAAATGATGGACGACAAGATTAATGATGAACTAGTTCTAAGTATCGGTTAGTATCGGTTGGTGTTGAAGAGACACTTAGAGTAGTTTAGGACTTTATTTTTCCTTTGGCCGTACTATTAAGGGGGGTATGGACTAGTAGCTTGACCTAGGTAAGTCTAGTGGGTTAGGTGTGGTGCACACTTGTCAAACATAGCACTAGGTAGCTCAGGAGTAGCCCTAAGATCAATTAGGGCAAACTTTATTCATATAGGATTTCTAGTTGGAAGTGAATGGAGGGTCAAATGATTGACCGGACGCTGGTCTGGTTGTGACTGAATGCTGGAGGGTGAGTCCGGTCAGTTCATTTGATCTAATGAAGTCATCTAGTACTGACTGGATGCTGAGTGAAACTAGACCAGATGCTGGGTGCCAATGTCCAGTCAACTCTAGAGAGGTTCCAAAGAAGAAATTTTTTGACCGAACGCGTCAGGTCAGTGCTGACCGGACGCTGGTCAAGATCCGGTAACTAACCGGACGCTAAACAGTAAAGTGATCGGACTCTGGGTGCCAGCGTCCGGTCAACATTAGTAAGGTTCTAGAGAGCGTTTTTTGTGACCGGACACATCTAGTAAGTACTGGCCGGACGCTGGTCAGAGTTCGGTCAGAACTTAACGGCTCTTTCTGACATAGTGGCAGGGATAACTGATCGGAGTGTCCGGTCACCCCACAGAGTGCTGACTCAGCCTCCCAATAGTTTGTTTTGAATAAGGGGGTATAAATACTTACTCCACTTGTCCAAGGGAGGTCTCTTGCCCATTTGTTCAGCTGAGAAACACCTTGAGAGTGCAAGGGAGAGCAAGAGCCTAGTGAGGTGATTGAGATTTAAGAATCCAAGATTAAGGTCCTCATTAGTGCAAGGAGAGTAGCAAGTGTGCATCCAACCTTCTCATTAGGCTTATCGTGGTCAAGTGAGAGTTTGTGCTTGTTACACTTGGTGATCGCCATCACCTAGACAACTCAATGGTGATTGGAAGTTTGGTGATCATCCGACGGAGCTTGTGGATTACCCAACTCAAGTTGTGAACGGTTGTGGGTGATTCACCGCGATGGAGTGTCAAAGAATCAGCCCGTAGAGAGCACTTGATCCTTGCGTGGATCAAAGGGGAGCTACACCCTTGCGTGGGTGCTCCAGCGAGGACTAGTGGGGAGTGGCGACTCTTCGATACCTCGACAAAACATCGCCGTGTTCCTTTCCCTCTCTTTACTTTAAGCATTTACATTTGAGCAATTCATTTTATGTCTTTACATTCCTAGAATTGCCATGCTAGAGTAGGATTGGAACTTAGGGTGCAAAAGTTTTATGCGGTAGAACAATAGGATCACATTCTAGGCACAAGGGGTGAAGTGGGCTAAGTGTAGGACTTAATTATTGCAAAGAATTTAGAATTAGCCCAATTCACCCCCCTCTTGGGTATCTTAATCCTTTCAATCATCCTTCATCTTCTAGTTCTTACTACGGTGCTAGATCATAGCCATGTCGTACCGCATCACGCGATGATTCATGAACCAATGTATCCCAGCTGGGTACCCCGAAACACACGCCCCGCTTGTACCCCATGCACAAACAAGACCAACCTACCACTCTCCTGTCACGGGGTCTAGGTCCCCGTCCAAACTTGGACTCCAAGCCCCCACTCCTGAGTCTCAGACTCAGTGCGGTGCTTAGACCTCCACCATCCCCGCCTCCAATTAGTCGGTCCAGAAAGAGCTGGAACCCATGACAAGAAAGTGACAAGCCTTCCTGCTTTCATAAGCAAGTATGTGCTCAGGATAATAAGTCTGTGACCTGACTAATATCCACAGCAACGGATGGTCCTTAACTTACACGGATAGGGAAAACAGTGTAATCAAGCTATGCCCCATTGGCCATGGGTCACAACCTATTACACACACCAATACCCGTACCATATCCCTGCTCGTTCTCCATTTTTCCTTTCACCATTTTATCACGAGAGCAGTAATAATAATCACCTACTGTGAGTAACGGCAGGTTACTCACGCTATCGAAAAACTAAAGCATAGCAGCTACTCGACCTAAGCTAGTAGGACTCATAGGTAGGTATATCTATGCATGTAGTTTCAATAATAAGCCTATAACGTAAATGCACATCACACACACACATATATATCCTGTGATTATTCAAAATAAGGGTTATGCACCGGGGCTTGCCTTCGGCAAACGGGTGGTCAGCTATTGTGGCAGAACCGCCCGAAAGAGCACACTTACGGAGACGCTCGTCTTACATTACACACTAAGCACCCCAAAAGTGAGCTGCATCAAGCAGTTCCACCGGGCACACCCCAAGGGAGAACCTGAGTAATCCACATTTTTCATCCAGAATCCAACATTGAGAACGAGTTTACAATACTTAGTCCATTTTATACAACAAGAGTTCTTGGAAATAAATTATTACAATACCAGAGTTCAGAGTGCGGAAATTAAACAATGGAATTAAAATAAATATCTAGCGATAAGATACAAGGATCCATCTGTGCCCACCAGAAGAATTCTCCACTCAAAAGCCATCCTTAAACTGCACCTGCAACTAGGATAAATAAACCCTGAGTACACAATGTACTCGCAAGACTTACCCGATTAGTGGGAATAGTTTCCCGACTCTAAAGGATATGATAGGCTTTATGGCTTGCTGGTTTTCTTTTAGCGGAAAGCATTACTAATCATGAATCCTTATGTGTTCATTTTATTAGCAGTCCAGATTATTCCATTAACTAACCATTATAGGTAAGCACCTGTTCTACTTTCAAGCATGAGTAGAACTTGGACACCAAGCCCTCGCTCCTGTCATGGGGTCTAGGTCCTCGTCCAAACTTGGACTCCAAGCCCTCGCTCCTAAATCCCGGACTCAGTGCGGTGCTTAGACCTCTATCATCCCCGCCTTCAATCAGTCGGTCCGAAAAGAGCCGAAACCCATGACAAAAATGTGTTAAGCCTTCCCGCTCCCATAAGCAAGTATGTGCTTAGGATAATAAGTCTGTGACCTGACTACCATCCATTGCAACAGACGGTCCTTAACCAACACGTACAGGAAAAACAGTGTAACCAAGCTATGTCCCGTTCGCCGTAGGACACAACCTATTACACCCACCAATACCTGTACCATATCCCTACTCGATCTCCATTTTTCTTTCACCATTTTATTATGAGAGCAGTAATAATAATCACCTACTGTGAGTAATGGCAGGTTACTCACGCTACAGAAAAATCTAAGCATAGCAGCTACGTGACCTGTGCTAGTAGGACTCATAGGTAGACATATCTATGCATGTAGTTTCAACAATAAACCTATACATCATATATATATATATATATATCCAGTGATTATTCAAAATAAGGGTTATGCACCGGGGCTTGCCTTGGGCAGGCGGGTGGTCAGCTATGTTATACGTCGGTGGCTCCGAGGCTTCGTCCTGTACGAAGACTCCTTGTACTCCTCAATCACCTCCTCATACTCCTGCTCGCCCGCGGTCATGAACTCTACCAACTCGTTATCTACATGCATGAAATGATGATGCAACACTTAGTAATACGGCAACAACAACTCTTAAAATAAGAATACATCTACCAAGCTACTAAGCTAACTCTATTGACTAAGACACTAAGTTGCCTATTATTCTCATTAAACAGGTATGAACATTTCAAGCATTATCTTAGCAACTAAAGGCATCCTTATTCTTATTACCGATTTAATATATATATTAAAACAAGAAGTACTTAGCTACCATAGTTCTCAACCTATTCTAAGGCTACAAAAATTACAATGAGCACATAATAATCTAATGAACCTACTGTAAAAATTTCATGGCCAAAGCTTTTACCAATTTGCCACAAAAATTCCTACAATATTAATCTAAATAATTCTAAACATTCTAAAATTATAGTGAGCACATAATAATCTAGCAGGCCAACCTGCACCTATAGCCCTAGCGCCTATACTAGCCGAAGCTATGGTAGCGGTGGAGCTTGCGGGAGTGACAACCATGGTGAGCGGTCGCAGGCGACGGTGGCGCGACCGTTCTGGACACCCTAGACCACCGCGCAACTACTGGCTAGCATGAGAGCATCACTGACTTACCAAGTCACGCCTGCGATGCTGGTTTGGTTGAAGATACCCCAAGTAGGGCTGGCCATGTGTGGCCGGCGGGAGGCGGTGGTGCTCCATGATGGCGTGGCCGCGTTAGCAGCACCGGTGAGGCGATAAAGGTGCAAGTGAGGCATGTAGGGTGCAGTGGAGGTGGAGGCAAAGCTCGTGGCGCAGTTGGCTGGGCGTGGGATGGTGTGGTGAGTGGTTGCCCTCGGCCATAGCCGAACCCGGCCTTAATGGCACGACGGAGGTAAAACTCCAAATTGGAGCACATCGTGACGCAATTCAAGGAGGGGTAGGGTCATGCGGCTAGACGACTCACAGGCGGAGCCAGAGGGGCCTTGAATCGACATGAGGTGACCTGTATCTACCGAATTTAAGGAAACGGCTACGCCGGCGATGGCGATAGGGAAGAAAAGGCAAAGAAGGGAGAAGAAGTAGGTCCGGCTCGGTCGACCTCGCCCTGGCGGGGTACGATCGATGATACCAGGGTGACAAGTGCTCAGGAGCCGAGTCGAAATGTGCGCGTGCAGGCGGTGGTGTAGCACGGCGTGCGCGGACGCAACATCGTTAATGGCACGGCGACGGCGTGAGACAGCAAGGGTACACCCATATGCTCAGAGACATGACGGGCAGCGGCATCACGACGTGAGACAGTGAGGGCAGCAGTAGCATGGTGATGAGACGACAGAGGTAGCGGCTGTGCTGCGACGCAGCACGGAGTGGGCGACTACGTGACAAGGCAGCACAGCGGCCAGGGCACCGGGCCCGCGATGGCGGCGGCACCGCACAGCTAGGCCAACCGGCCCTCTATGACCCACCGAGCACGAGATCGCACGTGCGCGCGGAGGACACACCGATGCGGCGACGCCGTGCCTCCGAGGTGCGGTGACCGCGCCCATGCTGGAAAACTGGCCGAGAATGTGTTGTGCACAATTTTTAAAATGCTCGAATCTCCTAAACGGTTGGTTCCACTCCCAAACCGCTTTCACTACTCTAAAGAGGGCACCTTAGGCTAGCAACAAGAGCTGAGGAACGACACCACTCCTAAACTAAATTTTACATAATAAATTACCAAACATAACTTTGTCAATCTATTTTTAGATTAAGAAATTGACTAAGTCTTGAGTTAGATTTGCTTCAAATTCAATTTCTAAGCTATTAGAAATGTTAGCTAGCGTTATTATCTTGTTAAAGCAAAAGTTGCACTACCTTCTACAAAATGTGTACTTCAAACTTTATTTAGGTGTCACATATGTTTTATAGTATTTTTGCTTAATAAAAATTGGTTTCCAAACTTAAGTGATATAACATGACTATTGAATTCTCTTTATGTATCATTTGTGTTAATCATTTTTCATGCCAAGAAATTTATCTTTGCTCATTCTCACATGCACTAACACATAATCATGATGCTCATGAAGTGCCATTAGTAGAAAACTTGCAATGTAATACCGAGGGTGTTACAGCTATGTCAGTCGCCGGTGGCTCCGAGGCTTTCTCCTGTACGAAGATCTCCTCCTCGTACTTCTCAATCACCTCCTCGTATTCCTGCTCTCCAGCAGTCATGAACTTCACCAACGCGTTCTCTACATGCATACAATGATGATGTAACCCTTAGCATTTTAGGAACAACAGCTCTTAAAATAACAATACATCTACCAAGCTACTAAGCTAACTCTAATGACTAAGATGCTAAGCTACCCATCCCTTCCACTAAACAGGTATGAAACATTCAAGTATAATCTTAGCAACCAAAAATGCACTTCTTACTTTATTTACGATTTTATATATACTAAACAAGGAGTACTTAGCAACCCTATTTACCAACTTATTCTAAGGCTACAAAAATTACAGTGAGCACACAATAATACAATGAACCTACTGTAAAAGTTTCATGGTCAAAGCTTTTACCAATTTGCCAAAAAAATTCCTACAATATTAATCTAAATAATTCTAAACATTCTCAAATGAATTAATAAGCCTAGCATCAACTCAGACCTGCATAATCTAATCATATCATCCGATAGACAATATTTTTAGGAGCCTACCATAATTTTTGGACACCCAAGCGAATTGATATTAATTTCTAAAGTTCAGCTTAGAATGTAAAATATAAAACTATTTCTATTTTCTTAGGAAAAAGAAAAGGCAATTCGCCCTCGCTGCCCATGATGGCGCGACACACGTGGACGTGGTCCACACGCGGGGGAGCCCACGTGCGCTGACGCATTTGCACAAAAGTCCCCACGCTTAAACGAAATCACGTGGCCACTATGCGCGCTATTCACGCAGTCAGCAATCATGCACTAATGACCATGTAATAATTCATCTTCACATCAGGGAGGTCCCTGGTGCCCCCGCGTTCGCCGGCGCAGCGTGCACGGGCACTAGCCGGCCACGCCGGCCACCTAAGGTTCTCACCGGCCCAGCTAGCGGGCCGACCTCCATCTACGATCCTAGCGCCTATGCTAAGCGGGGGTACGGGAGCAGCAGGGCTCTCAGAAGCGGTGGCCACGGCGAGCGGTCGCACATGACGGTGGTGCGGCCATTCCGGCCACCCTAGACCACCGCATAGCTATCTAGCTAGTGCGTGAGCATCCTTAGCTTACCCTGGACCCGACCATAGCGTTCATTGGAGCCAGGTGGTGGCGAAGAAGGCTGACCGCGTGCGACCAAAGGGGTGCGGCGACGCTCCGTGATGGCACGGTCGTGTCAGCTGTGGCGTGAAGACAGTAGAGGTTAGGTAGTGGTGCACAGGGTGAAGTGAAGATGGAGGTGAAGCTTGCGATGCGATTGGTTGAACATGAGAGGCTTTGGGGAGGATGAATGCTCTCAGCATTTGTCGATGCGGCCTTAGAGGCCCGGCGGCGAGCGACTCCATAATCGAAGCTCGTCGTGACGCGAGTCAAGGTGGGGTAGGGTCAGGCGGCTAGACAACTCACAGGCGGAGCCAGAGAGGCTTTGAATCAACATGAGGTGACCTGTATCTGCCGAATTTAAGGAAGCGGCTACGTCGGCCATGGCAACAGGGAAGAAAAGGCCAAGGAGGGGGATGAGGTAGGTCCGGCTCGGTCCGACCTCTCAGGAGCCGAGTCAAAACATGCGCGTGCAGAGGGTGGGGTAGCGCGCTATGCGTGGCCGCAGCACCGTTAATGGCAAGGCAACGGCGCAAGACAGCAAAGGCAAGCCCACGTGCTCGGAGACACGACGGGCAGCAGCAGCACGGTGATGAGACGACAGCGGCAGCGGCTGTGCTACGAAATTGCATATACCATTTTAGTGTGCCAATTTATACAAACCAAATCTTGTAAGTGAAGCAATTAGAACTAAAGTTTTAGAACTGTAAACTGTAAATGTATTACTGAAATATCCCTGAAAAAAGCGAGTCAAAAAATGGCCGAAAGAGTACCTTAAAATCGTCATTCCTGAGACTAAAGCAGCTTAGCTGCTCCGAGAAGCATCACCACATGGGTGTCATGGCCACACGCATGCATCTTCCCGTCTTCCTGGCTCTAGAACTCCATTCTACCATTTCAGAACTCCATTCTACCATTTCCTGCCAATGGGAAGGTCATGGTGAAGTCAAATATATGTCGGTTGCATGTGTATGGAGTAATTTTGAGATGTTCTTACACCGGTGCTTCTTCTTTTTTTCATTTTTATTTTTACAATATAGTGGTTTGTTGCTAATTTAAACTGGCGGCACAATAAAGGTCTGATCAAATTCAAGCAATCCCAAGCATGCCCTGGGCCGGTGATGACCTCCGAATCAATCAATCATGAAATGAACAAAAAGCGAGCACACGAACCTGGATGAGGAGCGCGTCCATGCCAGCGCGGAGCGCCAACACGGGTCTGGCGAGGGTGGACACGACGCCCATCTGTGCGAGGGGCGAGCGGCGTGCACGAGGGCGCTGGTGCGGTGCTCCAGGAAGGCCGGCTCTGGGTTCTGGTGGATCCCGCAAAAGAGGAGGAAGGGGACAGCAGCAGCGACACCTGGGCACGGGGCGTACCCGTTGTGTGGGCTTTTGCGCATCGGGAGGAAACGAGGAAGAGGGGATGACCTAGCTCCGGCGCGTCGCCGCCACCGCATAGCCCTAGGGGCGCATCCGCCGGGGCCAGCCGTGCCAGTCTTGGCAAGGCATTGGCCATGGCCAAGGCCAGCGCCCAGCCCCGCGGGGGGGAGGAGGCGCATCACGGTTGCCCCGCCAAGGAGGAGGACAGAACTGCTCGCGCTGTCTTGCTTGTCATCTGCCAGCAGCCCACACGATGGCGCGCCGCCGCATCGGGGAGAGAGAGAGAGGGGAGGAAAGGGAAAGTAGAGGAGGGGGAAGAGAAGACACGAGGTGAAGATATTTGAGGAAACAAACAGTAAAAACCGGCCGAGTGAACCAAGTAAGGGCCTGTTTGGTTCCAAATAAGTCATCTACTTATAAGTTAAAAAGTGAAATAAGTGATTTATTTTGCCAAACACCACCAACTTATAAGTCACCCCTGCTTATAAGTTTTAACTTGGTTCACCCTTGCTTAAAACTTATAAGTCACCCTTTTCCGCGTAGGGTCCACACCTTTAATGAGCTTATAAGTCATCTACAACCAAACAGGCATGACTTATAAGTCATTGATTTTCAGTCACCTAACTTAATAAGTCACCTGACTTATGGAAACCAAACATGCCCTAAACAACGCCGAGATGAAACGGACATATTTTTAGTCTCTCTGTTACACAACCGGGGTTTTATACGGTTCCAACAGATGAAAACAAAATTTTAGCACCATAAGATTAAGATTCAACAGCCTTTACTTTTCTTCTGCCTTCTTCTACCTCTAGACAATCACAAATTACAAGATCATAGATCATAAATTTGTCTACTACACAACCATGTATTTTATGCAGTTACAACGCATAATTTTTTTAGCACCATATGATTAAGATCCAACAGCATCCAACCTTCTTCTATCTCCAGCCTCCAATCTTCTTCTACCTCCAGACAATCATAAATCACAAGATCACATATCACAAAAAATATTTTTTTTCTATGGAAGAACAAATCACAGATCGCAGAGGTGTTTATGTGTCCATTATGACATGTGGGCCCCAGACGTCATAGATAAAAAAAAATCCATGTGTTTTTTATGCTAAAACGCATGCGTGTTGTATAGCATTTCTGCTTTTTTTTTCTAACGTGGACACTGGACAGCCTGTTTGCAAGCAAACCTAATATATAAGATACACAAAAATGAGAAAAGAAATTGTCTAATTAGTTCTTTATAAGTTGAACTAGGTAGCATGTCCGTGCGTTGCTACGGGACAACTAAATTTTTATACTAAAAACATACGGATCGTACAATAAGATAACAATACTATGAAATTAAATACCGATATTAAAGTGATATTTAATTTAAAAAGCAAAGTTCGTAAAATTAACACAGTCACGGAGAGCGCGACGTCGCAGGCTCATAAACTCTACTGTATAGATTTTTCCGTGATATGGCTAAGATAATATTTTATATCGGTAGAAAAAATTCTCCAATATTTATTTCTTTCATGCGCCAATAAATCCATGAATAAGTTTCGCTGCATCTCCATATAATCCTGCATACACATGTTCGAGTATATATGTAAATATTAGTGCCTGTCATATGGATAATACTGCGTGTCTTAAAAAATCTCTCACAAAATCTTAAAACAAAGTATGTTATACTCATCGTATAAATATGTGTGGCTTTAGGACTATTCCACACAGACATATATTGTAGAATAAAATATCCACTTGAGTGTCTGTTCAAAGATGTTGAATTAGGTATTATAATTCTTAATTTCAACATATTTTTCAGGTTAAGGCAACCAATGGTAACAGTTTTCTTAGTGATGCATAATTTTATGGTGCACCTTTTGACTATCTGGGTAAGGACAAGTTAGCACTGTAAAGGCTCAGATTAGCTGCTGAGAAGGCCAATGTTGAGTTTTCCTCCACTATGCATACTAACACCTACATCCCCGTTTATCATTGCTGATGCTTTTGATGCAAAGCAATTCAACATTACCATGATCAAATATAAGTTTGAGTCTCTTGTGAGCAATCTCATAGAGGGACTCTCATCCTTTATGTGATCTGTCTCAAGGATATTGGCATCTCTACCTTACATCGTTCTCTTCAGCAATCAATTGATATAATTTCTAGGGTTGAAGCAGTTGCCTGATCTTTGGAGGAAGCCTTGTACTGCCCTAATAATACGATTTATTTTTCATGAATACATGCAGGTATTATGATAATACTAACTACACCAAATGAAATATTAGAAAGAATTTGCATAGCATCGAGAAGGATTTATTTATTAAGTTCTTTAGACTCTACATGTAGTTTTGAAATATCTGTTTGCATGTCTTACCTCGTATCCTAATTCAAAATTTTGTAGTTTAATTAGAATATTTAGGTGATTGTATATATATAATATTCAATACAAGAATAATCTATGCATGTTGTTCTTGAAAGATTTCCACACAGACATATATAATATTCAGGGAGTTGTTGATCAGCACAGCAGCATGCAGTTCCGCTTGCATCGAAGGACGGCATAAAATAGGTCCCCTCCATTGCCATCAATCTGCCTATATGGCAAAAATGAAACCAATAAATAAATATCTGTGTCTGGATAATGCCACGAAGAAATAATCAAGTGACCTATAGCAATGGAAAAGTCAGAAAATGTTCTGCCCTACTCCTATGCTACAACTATCAGTTTTCAATTTCATGACACTGACATATGAACCTACACTTTAGATTCAGAAATATATAAGCTGAGTACCCTTGATCCATAATTAAGTGACCAACCTTATTTTGTATCTCAACCCCCAAAACATAGCGTCGGATGCGTAATGTTTCATTAGTTAGTGATTCTCTTATTCGCATGGTCGAACATTCAAATACACTATTCTGCAATTCCACTAGCACCGATGTAAAAGAGAACACACATAGCTGACCAACCGAATGTACTGAACGCCTAGGTGAAGACTGGCAAGGAAAATAGACGAGCTGAGAGCAAGAATGCATCACCTTGTCTCAACAATGTCCTCCTCAAGCGACCGCTCATGAACCTTGCTGGTGGCCGGCCGACCGGTGCCGGCTCGTCTCGCTGAAGAAGAGAAGGATGCAGGCACGCACGACCAAGGTGGGGGCGGGGGATTAGGAGGGGGCCGTCACTCCGCCGCAACGACAGTCACTGGTCGCGCGCGGAGGCTCAGGCATCAAACCAATCCACTACTGTGAATGAATGGCACAGGGAAATACGAATCAAAACGGGAAAACAGACGCTGTTAGAGAAGGAGCAAATTTAATACAACAGTCTCTGCTATAAAGGAAAATGCGAAAGTAGAGGTTGTAGACATTAGAACAACCCTGTCCATAGGTAGATAAGTAGAAAAATCAAGGTAATCCCTATTCTGAAAATTTCGTGCTGTCCATTGTTGATGGTCGTTTGACCATAGGGGTGTACAGCCATATTATCTGTCCATCATTTACATTATTGTTAGGCCAATTATGTGTGTGACATGGGGGATTAGAACCTTTCTTTTCTAATAAAAACAAATACTTGTACCTATAAAGGGAATGTGACTATGTGAGTGATAGGTGATCTTGACATCCTAATGGCAAAGGTCCAATACCTATTTAACTCGATCATATAAAGCTGAGAGATTTGGCATAGCCTAAAAGTATACTCGGCTATTGAACAGAAACTACCAGATGCATGAACTCTAGGTATGTTCGGTCCACCTTTCAAGCAGCTGTTGAAGGTTAGTTCATACTAAAATGATGCCTTCTCAAGGAGATCACACCTTGACACTATATGACCATCAGGCAATGTCAAAAAGAAGAGAGTTAAACACCTCAGACATAATCGCTAAGGTATTGGTGCCCCCACTTGCTTTTGTACTTGTTTGAATTTGTCAACTTGCTAGTTTAAGTAAAGCTACAACCTCTTAGTGAACAATTCAGTAGCATCGATAACCAAGCAGAAGGCATAGGCACACCTATAGTTGTTATCAGTAGGTACTGAATTTTTTTTGCTAGCATAGGAAAACTGGCATCAAAATGGTTATTTCAGTCGTCATTCATTAGTGTCACCCTACTAAGTTCATGAAATGAAACCACGCTGACCAGCAAAATAAATGTGAAACTTTGAGTCCTATAGTTAAAAATTGCATACTGATACTTACTAACTGAGCAAATTTATCCATTTCCTAATTAACTCCAAACACTTGTGACAAATATTATTGTACATACGAAAATGATTGGTGATGCCAAGAGCTGAAGCCAAAACTTAAACAGGTTTGATTGAAGTGCAGGCAGTATCTTTTCCTGGTACTGAGATTAGAATGTCGAGAGTGAAAAATGGCAGGCATGATACACATAACAAAATGCTTTATCTATGTCTGAATAAGGTATACTACTGGAGCGCGGACCAAAATTTGAAGCTTCATTATTTGAGCATACTATTTCACTCCAGGTAGGTTAAAAAATAAGATCGTCATGGTCAACCTAAATCATTTTGTCAGACCGAGCTGGTGCTGGAATGAAAGAATTCAATATTATTGTCTGAGCATGAGCTAACCTGAATTTGACTCAGTTTCTTTGGAAAAAGCAGGTCCTTTTGCTATGGTCAATGACAATGATGGATCACCTCACCCGAATTACCATCTAGAAAAACTGTAGTGTACCAATCAGCATGCAAAGGAACGAAACAAGGCCAAATCTAAACCACAATCTTGCTCATCATTACTTAGGGAGTATAGCAGTCAAGTAATGGATATCGAAATTATATGTGTACTGTGCTTTAAGACATATCAGATCATACAGGGAAATGCCAACAATTAATGACCATAAGTTGTGAAGTGTAATTATGTGCCACACATACCAAATTGCTTTATGTATGTCTGAATGAGGTATACTACTGGAGCATAGAGCCCAATCTAAAGCTTCATTATTTGAGCATATTATTTCACTCCAGGTAAGTAAAAAAAATAAGATCATCATGATCAACTTGAATAATTTTGTAAAACTTAGCTGGTGCTGGACTACCACGAAGCTACCCAATCAAGACAATGACAGGCTCACATCGTAAGCTGAACCCTGATCTTCTCTAGTGTTTTCAGCACCAAATGTGGGAAGCCAGGCTTTCGCTTTTTGTTGTTCAGCAGTGAGGCATCTGAATCACAAGGTACCACTTTCTTTGTTTTAAAAGTGGATAACTACTGGCACTGTGCCACATGTGAGTGGCAGTATCCCAAAAAATATCACTACTAATTTGCGTTTTAGGTGGCACACACAATTTCAATAGTATCGATGAAGAGTTTCTGCTGAGTAACAGTATATATAAAAGCACTATTCTAAATCAAGTGTGTAACAACCTTGAGACCATTTGTATAATCTATTCAGGTAGTCCATATTGCGCGTAACTGAATGTTAAATGAAATTGCTTATTATTCAGTTAAATGGTCCAACTTCAATGTGCTGGGAAGAAAGAAACTTTTTCCTACAGTCTGAAGCAACTCAAATATTATACTGGATTAGACATACCAGTGAGCACGTGATCCATTGAAGAAGGCAAAATTCATAACCAACAGCAAACTTGCAGTTAGTGTCAATCAGCATCGCAAATAGGTACCATGAAACATCAATGTTAGATGAGGTGAAGGCGACAAAATTACCCTCAAGCAAGGATGGCGGTAGCCTCAGTAACATTTAGCAGAGGTGCAAGCATTTGGCCACGTAAATAAAAATTATCAAGATACAAGATCTCTAGATAAGCACCTACAACTTTGTCAGTCTTTCAGTAACCGTCCCAAACAATGCAAAGGATGCTTTTGCTGCAAAATGAGGGGAACATTTTAAGCCAAAAAAAATTCGCAGACATCACATGAATGGAGAAGTTGCAATATCCCTCACAGCTCTGAAGGAGGGGTGACAAGCTCAGGAACAGGCTCTGAAGGAGGGGTGACAAGCTCAAGAACAGGCTGAAGAAAGAAACCAACGCAACAAAAAACAAGAAAGGGTACGTACCAGCGCGAGAGTTCTCAAGGGCGGAGAATTCCTCCACCTGTCGAGTCGCCTGAGTGCACAACCAGGTGTTCGCCTCCTCCGTCCCCATCACCCGGCCTCGGAGTGCGAGCACCTCCTGGCCCGCCTCCGATCGGGCCCTCCGCTCCGCCTCCAGGGCCATCCACGCCCACTCCAGGGTGGCCCGCTCTGACGCCAAAGCACTCCGCTCCGGCTCAAGGGCCGCCAAGGCCTCTTGAAGCACTGCCTCGGTGCTCGCCAGGGATTGCCGCAACCCCGCCTCAGTCTCCGCCTGGCAAGCTTTTGTCGCCTCGAGCCCTCACTCGGCGGCAGTCGCCCACTCAGCTACACACTGCCCCTCTGCCCACGCCGTGGCGAGCTCGGCCGCCCGGTCTTGGGACTCACGACAAGCGGACCCTACCCGACGCTCGATCTCAGCCATCCGGGCGTGTTACATCTGGAGGAAGTAAGACTTGTGGGACGACATCTTCCTCACATTCTACCAAAAACAAGCATGCTAAAGACAACCGACAAAAGATTCAAAGGGCAAGGACAAGTACCAGAAACTCACCTACGCAGCGAGCTACAGGTCGACCTCAACCAACTGCCGAGTGAACTGAGCCTGCTTCTGGGCGCTTTCAAGCTTCGCGGTCAGCTTGGTGAGTTCGGACACCGCGGCATGCCCTTGCCCCCCGAAAATGTCCCAGAGCTGACGCTCCCGGGAATCCCGGAGGACGAACCATGTCTTCGATGGGTCCTTAGGGCAGGGCCACTCTAGGTCACCCTCCAGCAAACCGCCAGAATGCCCAGCCTCCAAATGGACCACCGCCAACTCCCGCGGCGACACCGCCAGCTCCTGTGACGACACCGGTGGCTCCACCGCGATATCCACCTCGTCGTCAGATGGGATGTTCACCGCCTCATTCGCATGGAACGCCGCCAGGCGTCCCAACTCCGTCCCGGCCGCACTTCCCTTCGACGCCTTCGGCTCCGACGGCAAGGATAAGCCGTGTGACCCTCCACCCGGCGAGATAGGGAGCTCGCCCTCCCTCGTCTCTTCCACCGCAACCGGCGAAGAAGGGGCCACGAGAGTTACCTCCGACGCAACCCCCGCCATCGGCACTAGGATCGCCACCAACACCTACGCCGCCGCTGTCGCCTTATCAGCAGCCGCCCCGGGGGCACCACCCCTGGGAGGGAAGGCTTTGCCGCCGCCACCCTGCTGCCCCTTCGCTCGCCGCAACACGCTGCAGGGTAGGCCTCCAAGTCTCCTGCATGGGGATCAGGGCGATGCTCAACCCCGGCACCCCCGACCGCTAATGGAAATTACAGGTGAGTCACACTCTAAAAAGACTCGACCAGCTAAAGATCGAAGAGCAACAAAGGGAAACATACCGGGAGGTGAGCGGCACGACCCTGAAGGCAGGTTTCGACGACAACGGACCTATGGGATGAGGGCCGCTCCCAGGCTACGACCCGCGCCCCCTCACTTCAGACGGGGGCGAAGTCATCCCGATCGGCTCCTGCCCGGCCTATGGGTCACTACGACCTCCAGCTCGAGACACCCCGACCGGAGCTGCGGGGCGGAGCGTCCTTCGACTGCAAGTTGCGCGTCGCCCGGGCGCCAATCTGCCCCTCAGACTGCCCGGACTGCTCGACCGCACCCACGATAGGCAGGGCCTCCTCCAGCTGCGAGTCAAGCATTGGCACCAGTCCTGTCGCCGCACAAGCGCTAGTCCGCTCCTCGGGCTGCCCGGCTCGCTCAGCCACGTCCGCCACGGGCGACGACGGGACCGGCGACACCACCGAGGGGCGTAGTGACCGCGTCTATTTCGCCGCCCGTCCACCGACGGTGTCCGCGCTCGCTGCATGCTTCCTCAATGTAGGAACCTCCGCACGCCGCGCGGCCTCCTGCTCCTCACCAGCGGACGTCGCCGTAGGGTCGTGACGCTCCGCCGACGTCACAACGACCTCCCGACTCTCCTCCTCGTCGGAGAAGACCATGTCGTCCAAATCCATAGGATCATCCGACGTGAGTTCCGACTCGACGTCACTCCTACGTTCCCCAACCCTCACACGCCGGGTGACCTCCTTCTCCTTCTCCTGCTTCCGCTGAACCTCCCTGGTTCTCTTCTTCTTCCGGGCGTCTGCCGCTTCCTTCTAGGTGGCCTATCGGGCCCTACCCTCCGGTCCCTTAGGAAGGTGCGGCCAGGACTTGTACCTTTCAAGCCCCTACAGAACGGATGGCCCAGGATCAAGAATAGGAAAAGCAGAGAAAGAGGCACGAACGGGAAAGATGCGATCATACCAGTTTGGACACAACCGAGGCGTTGAACGGTATGGGTTTCCCCACAAACGTATCCTTGGGCCTCAGCTGCAGCACCTGACCAAGGCGACTCCAGACCTTGTCGTCTGGCAAGTCCTCCGACGATGCATGGTCCGGGTCCGATCGGACACCGTACATCCACATCAGCCACGTCCTCTCCGCCAACGGCTGCAACCCGGCGGCGGAAGAGGGTGTGGAACACCCGCACCCCGTCAAGGCCGCACCTTATGAGCTTCCATAGCTTCTCCTCGATGGCCTCCACCTTCTGCCTCTCCGTGTGGGCGCAACCCCACGACCAACTTTTCTGCTTCTCCGGCCTCCCACCGGTGAACACCGGAAATGGCGTCTTCGTCGGATTCTAGATGTAAAACCACTCCCCGTGCCACCCTCGGTTGGAGTCACAGGGGGTGTACGCAGGGTATGAATCTCCCAGGCTTGGCTTCCTCTATAGGGCAAAACCATCCACCGGCGCGGTCTCAGCCGAACTCCCTGCCGTCATGGTCCTCTCGGAGAACAGCCGCCGAAAGAAATCCACGTGCGGCTCCATCCCAAGGAAAGCCTCGCAGACGGTGACAAAGCCGACGATATGCAGCACCCCCGTCGGATTGAGGTGTTGTAGCTCCAGACCCCACTCGTTAAGGAGCCCGCGCAGAAACAGTGCATAGGGTATCCTAATCCAGGCTCATGGAAGGTAAGGAAAGAAACCACCTTGTCGGGATGAGGTTGCGAACTCCTCCCCCTAGGGACCCTCCAGTGCGCCACCTCCTACGGCGGCAGAAACCCCTTCTTAATGAAGGCCTCCAGCACCGACTTCCTCACGTTGGACGACCTCTAGTTCGACATTTTCGCTCCGGATCGCCAAAGGATCGGAACGCTCATGGCAAGAAGGGAAGGCGGCGGCAGAGGAGGAACAGGCAAAAGAATGGGACAAAAACCCTCTCACTTCTCCTACTTAAGGAAAAGGAAACAACAGTTAGGGAAGGATGCGCCGATCAGGGAAGGCAAAACGGCAGAGCGAGAAAACCACTCTTTTCCATTTAATGCAGATAAGACGTGCCCTGACCGATGAGACGTGCTCTGCCCGATGGAACGACTCCTGATCAGAAGGGACGTGGCCTGGCCATGACCCACCACTACCACACAATCAACCACTACCACACGACGGGCACAGGAACCGAAGTGCCACCGCACGTGGGCGGCTCCCCGCTTCCCTATGATAGACCTGGGAGACCAAAAACGAAATCTCCGCCGTGAGAGACCAACCGGCCCCCTGAGTCAATCGAGTCGCTCAGTATCCACACCGAGACACAGGTAGGAAGCGAAGGGACGCCCCATGTAGGCCATGCCGACTCCGTCATCAACAACGAGCGTGGGCCCCGGTCGGACATTTCCGACTGAAGCTCTCTGAACCCCGTCACTCAGGTCATCAAGGTGAGCATATGTTCATTAATGCAAAAACTATTCACAGAAGGGCTCACCCACGATTGACGAGCGTAGGTCCCGGTTGGACATTTCCGACTAAAGCTCTTCGAATCCCGTCACTTAAGCCATCAAGGTGAGCACTATCAAAACCCCCTCTATTTCATTATAAATCGTTTTCATTCCATACGCCCGTGCCTCCCGGATGATTCGGGCCCTGAACCGCCCGGGGGCTCGGGAACTAAGCATCGCACGTGCAGCGAAATGCATCAAAACGCTTCATGTTGCATCACGAAGCGGCGGTTGCCTCATTCGACATGAGTAACCAACAGAGCCAGGGGAGAAACTATAGATGAGCACCGTGCGGCTCTCGCTCGGTCTGGCAGACCAGGTCATCTCAACCTTCTCGTTCGATCTTGAACCTCTCGTCAGGCCCACAGAATCTCCATCGAGGGGTGGCCTTTAGGCCACCCGGGTCGGTCTCTGGAACGACCTAGGCATCTGCCGGGTTGCAGGTAAAGGAGTAGTGAATGTCACAAGAGGGCTATGCCGACCCTGTCACGAATGACGGACTCAGATTCCGCTCGATCACACCCGTTAGTGAATTCACTGAGCTAGTCTTCGAGCCCGAGCGATCGGAACAAGCGACTGAGGATGGGGTAACGCACATAACTCACATCGACCCCTACGAAGGCCCGACAGGGCTCAGGGGCTCAAGACAAACGCCAAAGGACAGTGAGCTCGAACTCGCCAGATCCACGACTTCGACTCACCTGGTCCCACGGCGCGCACCGACGCCAGGATACGCGAGCATCACCTCGTCTGATCTTTAACTAACTAACTACGCTTCGACTACGCTCCAAAAATTCAGGGACCGCGACTCCGAACTCGCGTAACGGCTTCACTTCCGACTGCGCTCCAAAAATCCAGGGACCGCGACTCCGAACTCGCGTAACAGCTTCACTTCCAACTATGCTCCAAAAATCCAGGGACCGCGACTCTGAACTCGCGTGAAAACTAACTGAACTAACTACCTCGGCTTCCCAGGCTGTGCCGAGGCCAGGGATCCATGACTCCAACCCGCCCGGTCCCACGGCGCGCACCGACATCAGGACCCACGGGCTCGGTCTCGTTCGTCCCTTGAACTAACCATTTCAAAACCACGGCGCGCACCGACGCCAGGGTTTATCCGAACTAACATCACCCGATCCCACGGCTTGCATCGACGCCAAGATCAGTGAGCTCTCTCACTCTCGGACTAACTCCCTCACCCGATCCCACGGTGCGCATGGACACCAGGATCAGTGAGCTCTCTCATGCTCAGACTAACTTCCTCACCCGATCCACGGCGCGCATCGACGCCAGGATCAGTGAGCTCCCTCACGCTCGAATAAACTCCCACACCCAATCCCACGGCGCGCATCGATGCTAGGATCAGTGAGCTCTCTCACGCTCAGACTAACTTCCTCTCCCGATCCATGGCGCGCATCGACGCCAGGATCAGTGAGCTCTCTCATGCTCGGACTAACTTCCTCGCCCGATCCCACGGCGCACATCGACGCCAGTATCAGTGAGCTCTCTCACGCTCGGACTAACTTCGTCGCCCAATCCACGGCATGCATCGGGGATCAGTAAGTTCTGTCTCAATCCAATATTCGCGCCTAAAAACGTCTCGGCTGCACAACAACACCTTGGTTGACAAAATTCCATCTCAGACTAAAAATACGCACATACGCCCGCTAAAACAACACCCCCCGGATGGTTCTGCCCGAACCACCCGGGGGCTACACCCGCGGGTGCGCTCGCGCGCACCCGCCAAACAACAGAAAAAACCTCCCCCGCTAACAACACAGAAAAAACCCCTAGCCGGTTCTGCCCGAACCACCCCGGGGCTCAGGAGCTATACCCGCGGGTGCGCTCGCGCGCACCCGCCGGCAAGACAAAAATCCCCGGGATGATTTTGCCCGAATCGGCCAAGGGCTCGGGGGCTCCTGTCGGGTTCATAAACCCGGGGTCCCTCGGGGACCGGCTTTCATGCCAAGGCTCGACCCAAGAGTCTAAAAACAACAGGACAAAGGAGCTATCCAGCAACCGACCGGAAGGCCTGGCCCAAGAAGAGCAACGCCCGCTCGTTAGCTACTTCGGCCCACCTATCCGACCAGAGCACTCGATTCGGGCTCCAGCCGCCTCCGGACGGCCTCTCCAATCAGAAGGCCTGCCCCGAGCCCTACTTCCGACTCCGACCCCGCGTCTCTCCGACCGGGGTATGTAAGAACCTTGCTCGCCGCTCTTCTCCGACCGGCGCAACCTAAGTGGACTGGGGCCATCCGACCAGGGACGCCCGCTCGGAAGGGACCAGGGATGAACGGAGAAAGCAGCACGCGAGTCGAACCACGGTACAGGGACCATACCATGTACACCTGCAGGAACAGTGTTCACAACCACCCTAACACAAACAGTATTGTAGGCGCCGACATTTATCCCTACAGTATTGTAGGCGCCGTTGGACTCCCATATGGCAAAAAGCCCCTCACATGCCTCTGGGCATCAATAGTGTTGTAGGCGCCGGGATTCACCATACCCGGTAAACGTGGTGAGACTCCTTACATGCCTCTAGGCATCCAGCAGTATTTTGCAGGTACCGACGTCAACCCTTCCTGAAGAAGACAACGCAACCTCCCACGTGCACCTGACATTCTACAGCGACATCAACAGTGTTGTGGGCGTCTACCATTATCCAATCCTCATCGGCGTGGGCAACAAGGCTTAAAAGCATCCGTACCCTCTCCCTCTCACCTATAAAAAGCCATCCCCTTCATTTATAAAAGGGGATGCACTCCCTCCAACAAGGAGGACGGACCGATTCCAGCTGATCAGAGTTCCTTAGATCGATAGTCCACAACCACAGAACCGTCAGGTTCGGACCTCAAGCACCCGCTTGAACACTTAGCTCATAGCGAAGTTCCTGTCACTCTCGTCCCTTCCGACCGAAGCCGACCGGACCTCTTGTACACCCCATCTTTCTCCTTCTCGTTCGTAACCCCACTGCAAACTTCGAGCATCTGGGCTCAGCAATAAAGTCACCGACCGACCCGGACTGGACGTAGGGCACGTTGCCTAAATCAGTATAAATCATGTGTCATTGAGTGCTAGGCCACATCCGATCACAACGTGTAGTAAAACTACAAATATTCACTAGTTGGTCACATTCTACACCGACACTATTTGTCTTACTAATCAAATTGCTCTCGTTGATTTGTAGAATTTTAAATAGGCTATTCACCCCCCTCTAGCCATATTAGGACCTTTCAGAGGTCCCACCTGCCGGCGCCGCGGGATCGCAGACGTGGGCAGACGGACGAACCAAAATAAATGTCGCACAAAAAAAAATATCCACGCTTTGTTCTTTTTAACTGTAGGAGAGGAGACTAGAGAACGCCGGGTATCCATCGGAGCACCATCATCCCTATCCTTAATTCAGCTCCGTTTTCAAAGGACTTTTGGCGAGGCAGCAATCATGGTGAAACGGTTGGAAGTGAAAGAGAGAATTCTTGGCAGAAGCTGAAACCATCGGCAGCATTCACCATATCAATCTGGTGACGGTAATTAGTTTCTACGCAGAGAAATCGCATATTCGCTTAGGCTCTTGGTTTATATGAGTACACATGCCCAAAGGATCCTTGGACCCATGGATCTTTCACTGACACGGCAATGATGACACTCCTTTGATTATTCTTATGTTTGTTCCGATTAGAATGTACAATCGTTACAAAACTTGATTCCGCCCAACCCTCGGCGTTAACTGATACCACCTCTCAATATAACAGCTTGCTAATGGCAAAAGCTCTCAGGGAACTACAACGTAGTTTTTTGTTCTCCAAATTACTTAACCTTGTTCACTGCAACGGTAGAGATGACAAGTCTGAAACTGGAATGCTGTATTAGTGTTTTTGATAGAGTGTGGTTTGGCGGTCAGTGCTTCAACTTCATGGTAATGGTATAATTCCGCATGCATGATCTTTGCATCCTTTCTTGCAGCTGAAACTGCTCAAGAGTTCAAAAAACTTTTAGGAGATTCATTCAGCTGAAATTCTGTCATACCTGAAGGTGTCCAATCTTTTGAGATTCAAATGGTACCACACTCTCAATCTCAGAGCCTTTATAGTGATGGGAGGTTATGTCCATATTAAAAATCCAGAAGCATTGTTTTCGAATTGCGAAAAATTGCGGCATTTGTTTTTGAATTGCAAAAAAAATTGCGGGCTCTAGACTTAAAACAAAGAAGTCTTATCGAGGCATTGCCTGACGTGGTGAGTAGCGTCAAACTACTACAGCATTTAGCAATCGGTGTTGGGGTACAAACCAGGATTCATCACACCAATTCTATGTTTCAGTTGTACAATCTGCGGACGCTGGAATTGAATTTCAAATTGTCCACTTTCCCCAAGATCGCATTAAGACGAATCAGGAACCTTATTAACCTTTACGCTTCGCCAGAAATACATATCAACAGGTGTTGTTGCATCTGTAGCATTAGAGAGTTGATGAACCTTAAGTCCCTAACAGAATCAGGAAGCTATTTCGATACGGACTAAGCAGCTTGTCTCGTCTTGAAGACGCAAGCATCAAGCAACCTACTGCGATCATATAGTCAGCCGTTCCATGAATGATAAAAGCATTGTGCTTTTAACACAACAAAGACAATAAGATTCACACAATCCAGAGAAAGCTTTGGTACAAGATAAGAGGAAACAAAATAAACTGAAGCTTAGTGCACTAGAATATCAGAAGGGCAGGTCGGACAGAAATAATAAACAAACAAAAGAACAATAGGATTCTCCGCAAACACCCAAAAAAAATCAGATAAGATTCCTCGTTCCAAATATCAGAAAGATAAACAAACCAAATATCAGTCAAAAGATAAACAAACAAAAGAACAACGAGATCAGATAAGATTCCCCGTTCCAAATATCAGAGAGATAACCATGCTTGGCCAGGCCTCCCCATGACCGTGGTCAACTCAAATCAAACAAAAAAGGTGTCCGCATTCAACATAAATAAATTCAAAAGAAATGTCTAGGTAACAGCAAAATTAAAGCACAATAGCAAACCAGGAAATTAATTAGCAGCACTATGTTTGTTAGTGCATGGATTAACTTGACAATACAAGTCAAGAACTTGCACGTAAAAATGAGCCCTGTTGAACAAAGTGAGGGGGGGGGGGGGGGTTGGGACGAGATCTCTTTGCCCCCTCAGACAAATAATCCACCTAGATGTGCATGACTAAAACATATATGAATAAAACATGAGAAAAACTTCACTATGCTGAATGATTTTGAAATAACAAAAGCAAAAGCAACGAGCCAAAGAGTGAATGAAACAACATAAGCAAAAGCAAATGTTGTATCCATATTCTGAGTTTAGACATACAAAGCAGTAAGACTTTGCCACAAGCATCCAGAAATGACTCATCTCTCTCAAAGCTTCTGAGTTTTTTTGTGACACATGCTAGTTAATGAACACGGCCAACAAGAAAGTAAAAACAAGCTTGACTTTCTGCTGCCCAGTTCTACTAATCCTTCTAAAGATCAAGAAAAAAAATTATCCCTTCAATAGATAAACTGAATGATAATAACAGCAATGTCAACTGTAAAACATATGTTGACTTTAGCAACAGCACAATATATTAACATGCTAATGGAAAAACCCTCTGCTTCTCCAAGAGTAGCAAATTAGTTTTAAGTCCTAAACTATGAGCATATTATGACCAAGCAACATCAGGAAAACCAACAACCTACCTACCCACACTGACAGTATTAATAACTATGCTTGCCAAAGCCTCCCCATAACTGCAGAAAACCAGGTAGTAACCAACTTTAATCTAAAACACGAAAGATGTTTGTCTCTAAAAACATATAAATAGGCTAATAATAAAAGCACAATAACAAAGCAGGAAATTAAGTGGCCCTAGGCAAGTTACCACATGGATTAACTGGACAACAGACATCGAACTTGCGGGAATAAATGAGGGCAGCTCAGACTGAATGTGCAGCAAGCATTATGTATCACAGAGAAAGGAACCAGCAAAATTCAAGGACAAACCAAAGCATACAAAGACAACCACATTGGCAAGGACACCAGTGTGGATTATAATAAACAGTCTCCAATAGGTCCTTAATTTGAAATGATCACATACATCCCATGGATCAATAACATAGATGGTCTTTAATTTAACTAAAAGAACACAAGAGGCCTATTTGACTTAACTAGATAACATTGGGCCACACGATAACATTAGCTAACCATCATTTAAGTCATAAATTATTTGACTTAACTAGATAACATTAGGCCACAAACACAGCATATAGACCTATATAGCATATATAGACAGATAAAACAGAAAGCAAGGCCGCAGACAGTGTATGATCGCCATCAGTCATCTCAGTTGGTGTCGAGTTCCTGGACCTCCACCTCATCCTCGCTGTCCTCCTCGTAGAAGTCAGAGAGCCGGTCGCTGAAGTCCGAGTCGACCAAATCAAGACGATCAGTCATGGGCACAGACCAGCTCGACATCCACTGTTCGTGCTCCTCCCTCTCTGCGACAATCTCTGCGACAAACTTGTCGTCCACAAAGACGCACCCGTCATTGGCGTCGTACTCAGCTCGCAGCCAAGCCTGGTACTCGAAGAACTCGTCCCTCACGGCGTTGACCCACTCGACGCAGTCGGGCCCGAACAAATCGGAAGGGATGTCCTCCCTCCTCCGGGACAGGACCCACTGGACCTCCTCATCCGGCAGCTGCCACAACCCATTCCCCACCGGAATCAGCACGCCATCTCTAGTCACATCCGCACCAGAGGGCTTCTCGATGCAGTCGATGCAGCCGGCCTTGACCACTGCACCAGAGGGCTTCTCACCGGAGGACTTCTCGATGCAGTCGATGCAGCCGGACTGACCGTCTGGGGCCAAGCATCCCTTCACCGGACTCGTGCGACCGGCCGCGGCGGCCTTCGACGAGGCCGGCACGAGCCCACCGTACGGGATCGCCCGATCGACGGGCACATTCACCTCGACGAGATCTGAAGGGCAATCCGGACCTTCTCGCCTGCCGGAGCGTCCGCTGGGAGCAGAAGGAGCCGCCATCGCAGCCAGCAAGCCCCACCGAACGTGTAGTTTCTTATGCCGGCGATTTCGATTCGCGTGGCTGGATGGATCAACGGGGATTGATTGTGTGGTGGGACGACTCGGCGACGAACCCTAGTGCTGCGGTTGTCCAGTCGGACTCGGCGTGCGAGTCCGGCTCGGAATGGATGCAGTTCGGCCTGGTCCGACCAAGATTCGTCGCGACCGCCGAACTGGCCCGGCCCAAAGCATGAACTCCTCCTCAAAATGGGCCAGCCCAATTGCGGACAAAAGCAACGCTTTTTCTATTTGCTCTGGCCTGGTAACCCTTGGATTTTTTTTTTACTACTCCCTCCGTCCATCGTAAAATTCTAAGATGAATTATGGGGTAATAAAAATGATACTTGTAACCTTTCTTAAACTATATATAGAGACTCTGTGCTTACTATATTTTGAGTTTAATAGTAGACACTAATGGTAGGTACATATGTGATGAGAGCTTTGGAGAAGTTAATAATTCACCTAGAATACTTTATATTTTGGGACAAATTTTAGAAGCTTTACTACGAGGAAACAGAAAATATGCCTGAGCATTGCTACGAGGAAATATCATGGGTTCTCGTCAGCCAAGCACAAAGCCTAACTCGGCACGGCACGGTGGCACGCCGTGCCCTACCTGGCCCGGTTTGGTCAGGCAATCTGTTCTTTGCATGGCAATCTGTTCTTTGCATGCCGTCGCGCCTCATCCATCAATCATGGTTGGGGCCAGCGAACCATGGCGAGAGCCTGTCAGCCTGATGATGTCTCCGAGGTCAGCAAACGCAGCCAACGAGAACCGGGTCCATGTGGGAGGGCAGTCACCGAAGAAGACCCCAGCAGGCCGAGCTGGAACTTGACGGTCATGGGCCAGGACAGGATGAGGTGGAGGCAGAGGTTGAGCATGGCGTGATGAAGATGTTCTTGCTCTGCGCCTGCAAAGGACCAGAAACATGACCGGGATGTACTAGAGTGAGATGGTGCTGGCCACCACAGAGATCTCGGGGTCCTGGCCCAGGGCACCGAGTTGTGGCTCGGTGAAGACTTCAGGACCTTTGTAGGCATGTTTGTTTCCCTAGCCCAGGGTGGCCCGTCCTTCCCACCCTAGCCAACCTAGGCCAAGGCAAGCCACACTGGTGCAACTGGCCCTGTTTGTTTGCCTGGCCCATGCAGGGGCTGGCTGGGAGTGGGAACTTGTTTGTTTGCCTGACCCAAGTGGCAGGTTTCCCCAACTTCCCAAGTGGGAAGGTGTTTGTTTGCCTAGACGGCTGCTGGTGCGCCAGCAACTGCCAGCAACTACCAGCAGCGCCAGCAACAACCACTGCAGCAACAATGAACAGCCCCAAATTGACAAGTTCAAACTCAAGATTAATACCACAAGTGTACCATTACATTAGTAGCTACCTAAGCCCCAAATTGACAAGTTCAAACACAAGATGAATACAACAAGTTCATAAGCTGAGCTTCATCCACAAGTAAAGCACATAGACTAGGAGTATAACAAGTAATACATTCTTGAGTGACAAAGATGGAGGAGGGGTTGGATTATGAGAGGGCAAATCATCAGCACCACACAAGAGATGATTTGAATTGTTTGTTGAGTTGAATGCAGCCTGAGCATCAGCATAGGAATTGTACTTCTTGTATGAATTACCAGGGAACCGATTCACCTGGTCATGGCACTCAGCCCAACTGGAGTAAACTCTAGGCTTGTGGCCATTGAAAACCACATACTATGACTCATCTCAGTTCTGCAAAATGGAAGAAGTTGACTTAGTTTAGTTTGCAGATTAAATAAAATGAGCAAACTAATATAAACATCATTGGCAGCAGTGTATTATATGCCTTAGTCATGTGGTTGATTGTCACAGACCACCATTTCACTTCTTGTGGCTTCTCCAGGTGATTAACCAAACTAGAATTTTGTTTAGGCAAGAGGAGAAGACGCAAGAAGCAAAGTTTTTGGCCTGCATTCTAATCCATCCAACATGGAACACATCACTGGCAAAGATCAATGTTGGCCTTAGATTTATTGAAATTCATATGTCATTGTTATAGAATCATTGGCGGCACTGATTAAGTCAGAAAAAGATCAAGGCAGAAAAGAATCAAGCACTGGGCAATAAAACTCAAGCAATGGACAATACAGACTCAAGCACTGGACAATACCAAAAGGGTGTGTTTGTTTGCCTGGACATAACAGTTAGCAGCCAACAGACACCCCAAGCTGCAGCATAGAAAGGAAAACCAAGAAGAACTAGATCAAAAAGAAGTCAGTGCCACCTCATCATAGTATATCATGATCATAGGCCTTATCCCAATTCCTCTCCTTCACAACCCAAATGAGAAGTCAAAAAACCAGTTCAGTCTTGGTGAATGGCTGCAAAGCATGTGACATGCCCATCCTCAGTTGGCAACATGACCATATATTTCTCACGATGTCAGTTGGGAATGGACGTGTAACATGGTGTTTCTAACCATTAACCAAAAGCAAAACAACAGAGGTAATCAAATAGGCAAAAAGAAAACTGTTTAGTTGTGGTGAATGGATGTACATCATGAGATACACCCATACTCAGGTAGCCACATGATGCTACATGACCAAATCAAGTAGTTAGTTGGGTATGGATGTATCTCATGGTGTGGCTAACCAGCCACCCAAAAGCAAAACTTCAAACACAATCCAATAGGTAAATAGGCAACTACTACATAAATAGTTCCAACCAGTCCACCATCACAAGCCTTACCAATTCAAGTACTAGTAGTCACAGCTGCCTTCACCATGATCAAATATTACATAAATATGGTTAGACACCTCCCAAATGAGAAACTAAAATACCCCCAAAAAGACAGGTGCTACTAAGTCAAGCTACCTTGCTACACAAAAGGCCCTAAGTCACTGCACAAAAGATTAGGGGATGAGAGTGGTTAAGGAGGGTGGAGAACATATAAGGGTTCTCAACTGCTTCTCTCCTCTAGCTTGATGTAGAGGTAGAGTGTAAGCATCCTAGATGTAGTAGTGCTTGGCCAAGAAGTTCCTAAGCCAGATAACCCTATGGCTGTCCACCATGTCTTCAAAACCCTTACCCTGTACCTTGTTGTCCAGAAGGTGGCTGAATGCCACAATCAAGTCCTCCTCTATCAAGCCAGGCATGTCCACCAGCATTGGCAGCAATACCATCCCCATTGCCACCAGCAGCAGGCAAGGGTTGCACATTGGCACCAGCAACAGCCATCCCAATCCTAGGCACTAGTGAGGCAGCAGTCACAAACCCCTCACCAACAACACCAACAGCACCATTGACATTGACAGAAGCCATTCTAAGTAGTGCAGCAAGGTAACATTTAACTAACACATACACCATGAACAACACATAACCAGCATTCAATCAAGAACCAACAAGATAGGAACCCATTAGTCTCAGCATTATCCATAAAATACATAAATAGTCATACACACAGTTCATTAGTTCCATAAAAAGGCAGCTTGAATTATATAATTTTATTACATAAATGTGGTTCAAGTCCTAGTAGTGCCCCTATTGGCCCACATGCTAGCAGAGATAGCATCCCTCAAAGGCTGCTATCCCACTGCTGTCCTAGGACTACAGATGATTAACAGGTTCGTTCCCTAACACAACATGGGGGTTGGCTGTCTAAGACTTCAGTTGGCACAACTTCATCAATGCCAAAGGTCAAAATCCAGTTATGCAAAATGCAGCAAGCTAGGACAAGTTTCACTTGGGTCTTGTAGGTGTGGAAGGGCTTGTTGTCTAGAATACGAAACCTATTCTTCAAAGCACCAAAAGCATGCTCTATTGCCACCCTTAAGGAAGAGTGTCTCAAGTTGTAGAGCTCCCTCTCATTACTAGGGTAGGTTCTGCAACAAAACTCAGACAAATGATACCGCACACCTCTGAAAGGTGGCATGAACCTAGGACGACATGCATAGCCTACATCAACTAGGTAGAACTTGCCTACAGCATTAACATGGATTGCAATCAGTTTGTGTTTGCTGTTCAACAATTAAATTACTCATATTATTAACAATGCAATTACCTTCTGGTACGCTCAACCCATCCTGTCTCTCAATAGCATCCGCCAGTATCAAAGCATCACGTGCTGATCCCTCCCACCCAGCCAACACATAGGTGAATTTTAGGTCAAAGTCCACAACAGCCATAACATTTTGAGTGGGGTTACTCTTGCTACCCCTGAAGGCAGCCTGCATGTGTCTAGGCACCCTAGCCAACACATGGGTGCCATCAATAGCCCCAATGCAGTCCTAAATAGCATTTAGTTGGAACAAATTAGGTGTATGTCACTTATAATCCCTAAACCAGCAACTAATGAAATAAGGTACAATACCTTGAAATATGGGTTCCATCTCTGGCTCTCAAAAATCTTAGGATGAATCTTAGGCCCTGGTGGCTTGATCATCTCACTCCTTAGCTCCCCAACAACATACAACACTTGGTGAAAATGGCGGTGCACAGTCTCTATGGACCTTCTAAAACTCTTGTGGACCACCCTATACCTTTGGTTGTGTCCAACAACATGGAGGGACATAAAAACTTGTTCCTCAACGCTTGCATTTACACTGTCTAGCACAAGACCCCTCTGCCTAAATAGATTACAAAGAGCAAAGAAAGGAGCCCTACTCATCCTTAGCATGGCAATTCACTCCTTATCCGTGGAGTTATAAATTAAGTCCAAGTTTCTCTTCCTATGCTCATTTGCTAAAGCACTAGGACCATAAACTATGGGTTCATCCTCACCCCTCAGTCTCTTAATCCTAGAAAACAGAAAAGCCACCATGACCACAACCATTGTTGTAGCCTGACTGACCATGACAGAACGCTGGCTGGCTGGATCCATCTACATTGAGTTATTAAAAACAGTTTTCAGTCATCAGGCATGCCTTTGTTGGCCTCTAAATGAACTGCATTCATAAACAAATGGACAAAAAGTAGCAGGAACGGCTGCTTCTCCAAAGAGAAGCCCCCTAGGACCTACTAACAGCATCATCGACTAGTATAAACAACCGCAAAGCATAACTGAATCCATACCGAACGATGAACAGTAAACCCTAACCAAACAATTACTGCATATCACATACGAAATCGACAAGAACAATAGCACCAAAGTACTAAATCACCAAGAACAGCATCATAGGCACCTCGGTGGCTAGGGATTTGCACACAACCACCTCAAATCTCAAGATTTGGACCATCCACATCCACATGTACCAGATCGACGCGAGGTAAGGTCCGAGAAGGGATATCATCTTGCTACGAGCGACGAGGAACCACAGGAAGAAGAGGCAAGGCGGAGAGGTCGAGGCAAACAAACACCACCGCACCGGATCGGCCGAGGAGGAAGAAGATGCGGAGGTGTGGAAGAAGACGGGGCCCGCGCGACACCGGCCACCACCACCACTAGGCGAAGAAGAGGAAGCAGATGGTGGACCGGAGCCGGAGACGAAGCAAACACACCACCACCAACACCTCCAGCACGCCAACAACGGCGGGAGAACTCCCAAACCCTAAAGCCCAGGAGCGTCTGCGACCGCGCCGACACCACCAGGCGGAGCGAGTGAGGAGAGCGGAGAGAGCGTGGAAGGAGAGCGGAGAGAGCGAGGGCGACTGAAGCGCCGTGGGGAGGGAGGGGATAAATGGAAGCCGAAACCCTAGCGACGCCGCGTGCGGAGATTTCACCGCTCCCGCGCGAGCCTGCGAGGGCCAACCGCGAGGAGGCCGAAATGGCCACACCCACGCCCGAGCGAGCCGAGCCTGGGAGGAACGAATTTCATTTTTGTTCCCCCACGGCCTGGCTAAGGGGTGCTTTGATGGCCAGGCGGGCCGGCTGGGGAGGGGGTCCAGGCAAACAAACACCCAGTGTTGCAGCCCATGGGCGCAATGGCCCGGCTGGGCCAGGCAAACAAACGCGCCCTGTATGCCCAGAGGATGCCTGGGAGCAGCACGACTGAGCAGGATAATACATGAGTGCTGCAGGTATGCCTAGCATGGTGTACTGCTTCACGCTCGCGCCATAGGACTGTCCCCCGCAGGCTCTCCACAACTCCAGCGCCCTGGCCATGCGCCCATGCCCAGCTGCAGTTCACATGAAAATGCTAGTTGATTAAGCACCATAGTGTTATTGATTATGTTGGTTGGCAGTTTGGTATATACAGTACAGATTTCCTGTTGAGGTCATGTTGACAAACTTGGTTCGAATTTTAAACTATGGCTCCGAAATATGGTGAAGATCTTCAATTCGACCATAGGCCACAATACAGTTTGACTATTCGACATTAATGAATTTTACTCCTACATTTGTAAAACATTCTAGGTATTTTGGCCTTTTTATTTTTTGAGAGGTTGGACAAGACCATGATGTCTCCATGTATGTCTTGACGCCAGCTTGTGGCCAGATAAGTTCTGCTCCATCTGCTCTAATCTAGATACGTAGGAAAAGCAATGTATTATACACATAGTGTGTGTCTAAATGCATAGCAAAAGCTATGTATCTAGAAAAGCTAAAATATTTTATAATTTGGAATATAGGGAGTAGTATATTATCCATTAGAAATTATAAGTCGTTCTACCTTTTCTAGGTACATGACTTTTATTATGTACTAATATCAGATAATAGTCTATATCTAAATGCATAGCAAAAGCTAGAACTGACTTATAATTTAAAATGGAGAGAGTATGAATTAATGCAGGGAATAGAGGAGTCTATATCTAGATATTGATAGGGCAATTCAAGAAACCTTAACATTTTGGCCACAAAGTAACCAGATATCACATTTCCGGTCTGATGATCTCTTCATATAATTGCCAACAAAGCAACTAAAGCATATTAGATGGTCCAAGTTTCCAGTTGCAATTTACACCATGGACAAATGAGTATGGCTCACTCTCAAAGCATGGGACACCTTGTTTCTGGCATTCCACCACATCAATGCAATTAAGGCACTTGTCTAAACATTACTTGGCATATTGACAAACATTGTGAGATAAAAGATTGTGATTTAATACCACGCAAGAACACGTATGCTGTCCATACATACACAACCAGATGTAATCATGACACCAGCAACAGGAATGCTCACAAAAAGAAAGAAGCGACTCACAAGGAGAAATAATGAATGAATGGAAAATTGTCTATCAAACAAATATTGATGAAACAGCTCTAGAAAATCAGGCTCCACTTGATGAAGAAGACGGAACACCCGGTACTTTTTATTCCAAACACAAAACTTTAGATTAATATTAACTTGAGTATGTTTCTTTTTCTCCT
Source organism: Miscanthus lutarioriparius (assembly GCA_904845875.1). Lineage (NCBI taxonomy): Eukaryota > Viridiplantae > Streptophyta > Magnoliopsida > Poales > Poaceae > Miscanthus > Miscanthus lutarioriparius. Next base: position 96,776,914 of record CAJGYO010000010.1, on the reverse strand, counting down.
GGTAAACAAAGAAAAGACAACACTAACATTTATTCTTATTAACCAGAAATGAAACTATTGGCGAACCTGATGAAACTGCAAAATCATACAAAGAGTTTCTAACAACATAGGGCCAATGACAGAATAACCCATCTCCTTACGGCAAAACAAAACCAACATCATGGAATCAAGACAGGTTTCTTGCACGCGCGTCATTAACTATAGTATGTATGAATAAAATGCAGGGACTGGAAACAAAGGAGTGCCTAGACTTCAGACTAAGCGTGCTGCAACTGCAAGTGGGTTGACATTGGAAAGAAAAAATAGTGACTGCTTTACCCCTCCTATATTTTATACATTTTTCCCCCAGAAAAAATGTCATATAATATGATATCAGATAAAACTTCAATTATATATATGCATGTGCTATGAGATCATATTAGCACCAGATGAATTTATGGATGATGAAATCTTGATTTATGGAGCTTGTCGTGTGTTGCTACTATTACCTCAAGTCCTCAACAAAGGAAGTCAAATTAAGGGTGAGCAAAAAGAACACACACATGCATGTATCGTTTCAGCATGGATATATACAGACAAATCATGTATGGCCATTGACATGGACTTATGATGCTTAATATCGCAAGTGCATACAATGATCCAACGCTTTCTGGTAATGTATATGTAACCTCCAACAGTGAGAAGCATGGTCTACACTCTGCAGCAATGTTTCACCCACCCAAAATTGACTACAATGAAAAGAAAAGACTATGCAGTGTTATCAACTCTCATCACCTCAAATCAAATGAAAATCTTCATACGACTAGATCACATAATCGCTTCCTTCTTTATAGCATCCTGTACGAAATAATCAAACTGATAAGATTTGTATACAATGGTTCCAGCACGTAATAACTATCAAACACAAGAAACAGACAAACATTAAGGTTAGACTGTCCTCACCTTGTATAGCTGGGGCAGTTCCTGGTAAACATGAAGTCGAAATGGGACAGGCTGCCCACTAGCTTCTACCACAGCTGCTCTGCACGCCTTCAGATTTGACATGATTCCAAGAAACTTCTCCAAATTTCCAGCATGGTGCTTGTTCTTGGAACCTTTCCTACTCTCTTGGTAGAAATCACCTGCCAGCCACACTTCATTGTATATGTCAATCAATTTCTGGTTCTGAAAGTTGACAGACTCATTTGCAACTCTGAACTTTTTTGTCACTCAGAACAAGCATCTGTTTCTGCTACATTAAACAACATAAAGATTCCAGGTCATAAGGGAACAAGTAAGCATATTCAGGTTACTGCAATAAATGCACATACATGTAACACTGGTAAACTAAACTGCAATCTACAATAACCCAAGGCAACCACATGGTTGTTGTTAGAATAATCTACTGCTTTCCTTGTGTGAACACAGCAAGGGAAGGCAGCGCCGAAAAGGCCCCCTGCTGTGATACTGTAGCCGCTGTAGGTGCAGGCGCCGCACGGCTCACCTACAGCACTATAGCCACATGCAGAGGCCGACGCAGAGTCAGCCCTGCTGTGTTATCTAGTTACTGTTGTAGCATATGCGCTGTACTAGGATTAGATGGATAGAGTTATATAAATAGACTACCACGGCAACTCAGTAAAGACAGTTTAGATTTGCCATCTCCCATACAGGGCTTCGGCCAACGCTGGTGTCTTGTACTGTGTGTGTATGCTCTGTTCTCCCTCTTCTTCAACCTCTACCATAGTTTGTGAGGACGGACAACGCTTGTTCGTGGTCGGCTTAGCTAGTGGGTGCTCGGCAACACTAGCGGGTGCTCGGCAAGACTGGTGAGGGTCAACTCACCTGAGCCGGTGATCCTGTGGGCTAACAAGTGGTATCAAAGCCGTACAAGCACCGTCGCCAGACTAACCGCTGGCGATGACGGGCGACAGCAGTGGCACTGCTGTGGCTGCCCAACCACGACCAGATGTTGTTGTTCGCACGGTGCGGGAGGTCAGCGGCACAAGTTGGCCGACGCTGACTCACACCAACTATGGAGAGTGGTCGGTTGAAAGGTCCTAATATGGCTAGAAGGAGGGGTGAATAGCCTATTTAAAAATCTACAAATCAACTAGAGCAATTTGATTAGTATGATAAATAGCGTAATGCAAACTTGCTCTAGCTCTAAAAGGGTTGCAAGCCACCTATCCAACAATTCTAGTTGCAACGATTACTTAGACACCCAAACTTGCTATGTAACTACTCACTAAGAGCTCTCAATCTTACTATTCTAAAGAGCTCAACTAGATGAATGACAATAATAAGGCAAGCTCTCAACTCTAATTACACTAAAGAGCTTGTATCAACTAGTTTGCAAGAATGTAAATAGGTGAGTAGGGTGATTATACCAACGTGTAGGGGATGAACCAATCACAAGATGAAGATTAAGCCAATCACTGGGAGAATGCAAATGACAAGAGACAACCGATTTTTCTCCCGAGGTTCACGTGCTTGCCAACACGCTAGTCCCCGTTGTGTCGACCAACACTTGGTGGTTCGGCGGCTAAGAGGTGTTTCACAAGCCTCGTCCACACGATTGGACACCGTAAGAACCTACCCACAAGTGAGGAAACTCAATGACACGAGCAATTTACTAGAGTTACCTTTCGGCACTCCGCCGGGGAAGGTACAACTCCCCTCACAATCACCGAAGGCGGCCACGAACAATCACCAACTCGTGCCGATCCTCCACCGCTGCACCGAGCCGTCTGGGTGGTGGCAACCACCAAGAGTAACAAGCGAAATCCGCAGTGCAACACGAATACCAAGTGCCTCTAGATACAATCACTCAAGCAATGCACTTGGATTCTCTTCCAATCTCACGAAGATGATGAATCAATGATGGAGATGAGTGGGAGGACTTTAGCTAAGCTCACAAGGTTGCTATGTCAATGAAAATATCCAAGAGAGTGAGCTTGAGCCGGCCATGGGGCTTAAATAGAAGCCCCCACGAAATAGAGTCGTTGTACCCCTTCACTGGGCACACTGCGGGCTGACCGGACGCTCCGGTCAGACTTGACCAGACGCTGGCCCTCAGCGTCCGGTCGCCCGATGGACGCCACGCGTCACTAGCTTCAAACGCTGTTCGTCAGATTCCAACGGCTACGAAGTTGACCGGACGCTCCGGCAAAACTGACCGGACGCTGAAGCCCCAGCGTCCGGTCATTTCCAGTAAGCTCCCCGAGGCGTATTTTTTCGACCGGACGCGTCCGGTCCACCTTGACCGGACACAGACCAGCGTCCGGTGCAATATCCTAGGTATTGTGCAGACCCGTCAGTTTGACCGGACGCAGCCTATCAACGTCCGGTCGCTGAGTGACCCAGCATCCGGTCAATAGACCGACGCGCGCACCCTCTGCTGCCATTGACCGGACGCACCGGTCCAGCCGAGGCCAGCGTCCGATCACTTGTAGTGGCCTCCAACTTTTCTGTCTAGGGCGCCGGTGGCATCGTCGGACTGTCCACATTCTACGGGCGGACACTCCGCCGGTGAAGTTTCTTACCCTTGCACCTAAACTTCACCACCCTTGATCAAATGTGCCAACCACCAAGTGTATCACCTTGTGCACATGTGTTAGCATATTTTCACAAACATTTTCAAGGATGTTAGCACTCCACTAGATCCTAAATGCATATGCAATGAGTTAGAGCATCTAGTGGCACTTTGATAACCGCATTTTGATACGAGTTTTATTCCTCTTAATAGCATGGCTATCTATCCTAAATGTGATCACACTCACTAAGTGTCTTGATCACTAAAATAAAATGGCTCCTACATTTTATACCTTTGCCTTGAGCCTTTTGTTTTTCTTTCTTCTTTTCCAAGTTTAAGCATTTGACCATCACCATGCCATCACCATTGTCATGATCTTCGCCATTGCTTTATCACTTGGAGTAGTGCTACCTATCTCATAATTATCTTGATAAACTAGGTTAGCACTTAGGGTTTCATCAATTAACCAAAACCAAACCAGAGCTTTTAATCTCCCCTTTTTGGTAATTGATGACAACCCTTATACAAAGATATGAATTAAAGTTCATTTGAATCCATGTTGCTTGCCCAATCATATTTACCATGTGTAAAGGATATGGGCAAGTTTCATGAACTCCTTATGATAGCAATTGCTCCCCCTACATATGTGCTAAGAGTTTGGATTGAAGCTTTGCATATATGATTAGATAGGAAATATAGGAGTCAATTTCTACCAAATGATGCTAAGGTATAAGAGATGGACCTTTGAAGCGTGATACCAATCGGAGTGCACCAATATACCATCCTTAGCACTATTAGTAACTAGACATATACAAGAACTAGAATACCCCGTGAGATCACCATTACATGCAAGGGTCTAGTTTCCATAGAATGAACATAAGTCTAGTTACTTAGCCTATGCATGCTAGTTTTTCATTTCAACATTCAAACCTACAACTAGCATACACCACACAAGCATGGATTTTTGAAATCAAAACTTATGCCATGCAAGCAAACATATGTAATGCTCATTCAAATGCACCATACAAGTTTATGAGCTTGCTCCCCCTATTTGTATGCTCAAAATTTAAATTGATCCCCTTCTTTTGTCATATTTTATCTCTCCCCCTTTGTTTCACTATCTTTGTACACTATTTCTCCCCCTTTGTCATCAATGACCACAAAGGCTTAAAGTATAGATAGGGTAGGATTATTAATGTCAACAATTTGCACAAAAGGTAGCCTCAAATTATAAATATGTTGGGGTGAAACCATGTGAAATGAGGATCATTTTCCCAATTTGGTTCAATCTAGATTACTTGCAAAAGATATTTAACTCGGTTTGATCCAAGGACAAGCTTCTTCACACCTCCAAATAAGGGTTATCTTGTACCATGTTGAGTTAAACACTTATAGCTCATTTTCTAAATCAAACACTAGGTTTACAAGCCCACAAACATGTCATATGCTACCACTAGATTATTTCAAACATACAAGCAATAGTGGTACCATACAAGTATCAAATTCATTTGATTTTCATGAATGAGCCTAGTATATGATAGGAATGACTAGATGCACTAAACAATTCCTTAGCAATGGATGGATGACATGTCAATCAACTTTACCTTGCTTTGCTCGAAGGAGAGACATATCATATAATGGGGGTGGTGCATCAACACATATTGGAGAAGTCAAGTATGTTCAATTCATTCCTTAGCTTGCAAAACCTCTTCTCATCAAGTGGCTTGGTGAATATGTCGGCAAGTTGATCTTCGGTGCCCACACTCTCAATGCAAATGTCCCCTTTTTGTTGGTGATCTCTTATGAAATGATGGCGGACATCAATATGCTTTGTTCTTGAGTGTTGAATCGGGTTATTGGTGAGCTTGACGACACTTTCATTGTCACATAACAATGGCACTTGCTTGAACTTGATTCCAAAGTCACTCAAAGTAGCCTTCATCCAAAGTAATTGAGCACAACAACTACCGGCCGAAATGTACTCCGCTTCGGCAGTTGAAAGTGCTACACTATTTTGCTTCTTTGATGACCAAGACACAAGTGATCTTCCCAATAGTTGACATGTGCCCGATGTGCTCTTTCTCTCTACTTTGCATCTCGCATAATCGGAATCCGAATATCCAATCAACTCAAATCTTGCTCCTTTGGGATACCATAATCCAACATGTTGTGTATGCTTCAAGTACCTCAATATTCTCTTTGTTGCTTTCAAATGACTTTCTCTTGGTGAGGCTTGGAATCTAGCACACATGCATACACTAAACATCACATCCGGCCTTGATGCGGTCACATAGAGTAGACTTCCAATCATAGACCGATACATCTTTTGATCCACCATATTGCCACTAGTATCACTATCCAAGCTTCCACTTGTCCCCATTGGTGTACTAATAGCTTTACTATCATCTATTCCAAACTTCTTGAGCATGTCCTTGATATACTTGCCTTTACTTACAAATGTGTCATTCTTCATTTGCTTGATTTGAAGACCAAGGAAGTAACTAAGCTCTCCAATCATAGACATCTCAAACTCACTTGCCATCATCTTGCCAAACTCCTCACAAAATTCTTGATTTGTTGACCCAAAGATGATATCATCAACATAGATTTGCATTACAAACAAGTCATTCCCAAGCTTCTTGGTGAAGAGAGTGGTGTCAACCTTTCTCATCTTGAATCCCTTAGAGAGTAGGAAATCCCTCAATCTCTCATACCATGCTCTAGGTGCTTGTTTCAATCCATACAAAGCTTTTCTCAACTTGTAGATATGGTTGGGTTTCTTCTCATCTTCAAAACTGGGAGGTTGCTCAACATACACAAGCTCATTGATGTACCCATTTAGAAATGCACTTTTCACATCCATTTGGTACAACTTGATGCTGTGGGCACAAGCATAAGCTAGCAAGATCCTAATTGCTTCCAATCTTGCAACCGGGGCATATGTTTCTCCAAAGTCAAGACCTTCAACTTGAGTGTAACCTTGAGCCACTAATCTTGCTTTGTTCCTTATTACTATCCCATCTTGATCTTGCTTGTTCCGAAAGACCCACTTAGTTCCAATCACATTATGATTCTTAGGCCTCTCAACTAAATCCCATACTTGGTTTCTTGTGAAGCTATTTAGCTCTTCATGCATAGCATTGATCCAATCAACATCCCTCAAAGCTTCATCTATCTTCTTAGGTTCAATGGATGACACAAATTAGAAATGCTCATAAAGTAAAGCCAATCTTGATCTTGTTTGCACACCTCTTGAAATATCACCAATAATAGTATCCAATGGATGATCTCTTGCAACATTGGTTGATTGAAGCACTTGCACTTGATTGCTAGCATTTGATTGATCACTTGGTTGAGATGATGAACTAGCCATTTGTTGATCTTGCACATTGCCATTACTAGTGCTTGCTTGGATTTGATCATGAGAACCACTAGATTGCATATTTGAGTTAGAGAGCACTTGATTCTTGTCATCTTCAACATCAATCACCTCTCTAGGCCTTAACTCACCAATGTCCATGTTCTTCATTGCATTGACTAATTGAGTGCCTTTTACATCATCTAGGTTCTCATCTTCCTCTTGGGAACCATTTGTTTCATCAAATTCCACATCATGAACCTCCTCAAGAGTACCACTAGCCAGATTCCAAACTCTATAAGCCTTGCTAGTAGTGGAGTAACCAAGCAAGAAACCTTCATCACATTTCTTTTCAAACTTGCTCAATCTAGTGCCTTTCTTCAATATATAGCATTTACAACCAAAGACCCGAAAGTATGCTATGTTGGGCTTTCTTCCATTTAACAGCTCATAAGGTGTCTTTTCCATCATAGGGTGACAATAGAGTCGGTTGCTATAGTAGTAAGCCGTGTTGATTGCTTCAGCCTAAAAAGAATGACTCACATTGTACTCACTCAACATTGATCTTGCCATATCAATCAAGGTTCTATTCTTTCTTTCAACTAGCCCATTTGATTGAGGAGTGTACTTGGCCGAGAATTGATGTCTAATTCCAAATTCATCACATAACTCATCAATTCTAGTGTTCTTGAACTCACTTCCATTGTCACTTCTAACTTTCTTGATTGTTGTTTCAAACTCATTGTGAATACCCTTGACAAAAGATTTGAATGTTGCAAACACATCACTCTTGTCACCAAGAAAGAAGACCCATGTATATCTAGTGAAATCATCCACAATCACAAATCCATATTTGTTTCCACCAATGCTAGTGTATGTGGTTGGTCCAAACAAGTCCATGTGCATCAACTCAAATGCCTTGGATGTGCTCATCATGCTCTTCTTAGGATGTGTATTACCAACTTGCTTTCCGGCTTGACATGCTCTACATAGTTTGTCCTTCTCAAATGTGACATCTTTCAAGCCTATAACTAAGTCATGCTTAATCAATTTGTTCAATTGTTTCATTCCAACATGACCAAGCCTTCTATGCCATAACCAACCCATGCTAGACTTAGTGATCAAACATGTTGACAATTGAGCTTCTCTAGCATTGAAATCCACTAAGTATAGATTCTCATATCTAAATCCTTTGAATATCAAGTTAGAGCCATTTACACTTTTGATCTCTACATCATCTACACCAAATATGCACTTGAAACCAAGATCACACAATTGAGCTACCGACAATAGGTTGAAGTTTAAGCTCTCTACTAGTAGCACATTGGAAATGCTCAAATCATTGGATATTGCAATCTTACCAAGCCCTTTGACCTTACCTTTGCCATTGTCACCAAATGTGATACTATCAATGCCATTGCTCTTGTTTTCATTGATTGAATTGAACATTCTTGGATCACCGGTCATGTGTTGTGTGCACCCACTATCAAGCACCCAATGCCTTCCTCTGGCTTTATAATTTACCTACAAAAGAAGATCAATTCTTTTTAGGTACCCAAACTTGCTTGGGTCCTTGTAGGTTAGTCACCAAGGTCTTTGGTACACAAATGGCCTTCTTCTTTGGGCCCACAATTGGTGTACCAATGAACTTAGCCTTCACACCATTGGCACCCTTAAAAAGCATGTAACAAGAATCAAATTTGATTGAGGATACATTAGGTAGCTTGTTCTTGTTAATCTTGCAATATTGCTCTACATGCCCAACTTGCTTGCATCTATTGCAAAACCGACCATTGCCCTTCACAAAGCTAGCTTTTGGAGTGACAAAGGCCACCTTGCCTTTCTTGGGAGTATAGCCTAATCCCTCTTTATTGAGAGAAAACTTTTGGCTACCCAAGCACTTTAGCAAGCGGGCATCTCCACCATAGGCATTGCCTAAGGCACGAGTGAGCTCAATCACCTCCTTCTTGAGTGTCTCATTTTCCACCACTAGTGATGCATCATTTATAGATGGAGTGGAAGTGGTAGTGCTATAAGGAGAGTTAGTGGGAGCAACTATAGTGGGCATAAAAGAATCATCAATAATATCACATGTTAGTCCCACATCACATGTAACTATCACTTGCTCCTTCTTGGCTTCATCCTTCTTGACTTGCTCAATGAGAGAGGAGTGAGCTTTTTCAAGCTTCTCATGGGCTTCCATTAGCCTCTCATGAGTGGCATTGAGCTCATCAAAGAATTGCTCAAGAGATTTTAATTTCTTGCGCAATTCTTTGCACTCCTTTCTCTTCATCTCATTGCAAGTGTGCACTTGCTCACATATGTCCAAGAGCTCCTCCTTGGTGTACTCCTCCTCATCATCACTCCTACAAGAATCACTTTCACATTCATCATCACTCTAATCATATTTTACCTTGGTAGGCTTTGCCATAAGGCATGTCGATGGAGTGTCGAAGATGGAGGGCTTGTTGTTGATGGCGATGCTTGCTAGTGCTTTCTTGATTGATTTCTTGCCATCATCACTAGAGTCATCACTATCTGATGAGCCATCACTATCCCAAGTGACTACATAGCCTCCACCCTTCTTCTTCTTTTGGAAGGTTATTCTCTTCTCCTTCTTCTCCGTCTTTTCATTCTTATCTTTCATGTGCTTCTTCTTCTCATCTTCATCATTATCACTATTGAAGGGACAATTTGCTACAACATGATCATGGCTCTTGCAATTGTAGCATCTTCTCACATACTCTTTGCTCTTGATGTGATCTCTTCCTTGCACCATAGCCCTTCTTCTTCATGAACTTGCCCATCTTGCGCACAAAGAGAGCCATAGCTTCATCATCAATATCACTAAGATCTTCATCATCACTTGATTCTTTCTTGGACTTGCCCTTGTTCTTGGATGATGATGAGCTAGCCTTGAATGCTATACTCTTCTTCTTCTTGTCTTCTTCTTCCTTCTTCTCATCCTTGTCATCCCCCTCCCTTTCCACACGGTATGTCTTTTGTGTCATGACATCACCTAGTACTTGGTTAGGGGTGATCTCCTTCAATCCTCCTCTTATGATTAGCAATCTCAACATCTCAAACCTTGGAGGTAGGCACATCAAGAATCGATGAGAGACATCATCATCCTTGATCTTCTCTCCCACAGCCTTCAAGTCATTGACAATTACTTGTAACCGATGGAACATCTCCGGAATGCTTTCATCATCCTTCATCTTGAAGCTTGTCAACCTATCCATGAGGATATACAACTTGGCACTCTTCACCACCGATGTGCCCTCATATGTTTCTTCCTATCTTTTCCACACCTCATTTTCTCTTTTACAATCCTTGATTTGCTCAAACACCTTGGAATTAATGGCATTGTATATAGTGTTGAGAGCCATTGTATTGCATTGCTTGTTGATCTTATCTTGGTTGGTGGGATCATCGGGATCAATGATAGCATAGTCATTCTCGGTCACTTCCCATACTTGATCATTGATTGAACCAAGATACATCCTCATCTTTCTCTTCCAATAATCATAGCATGTGCCATCAAAGAACGGTGGTTTACCCCCCATATGGTTGAACACAACCTGAGCCATAATTTGACACCGAGGTTGTTAAGCCTTCAATCAAACGGTGACCACGGCTCTGATACCACTTGAAAGGTCCTAATATGGCTAGAGGGGGGGGTGAATAGCCTATTTAAAAATCTACAAATCAACTAGAGCAATTTGATTAGTATGACAAATAGCGTAATGCAAACTTGCTCTAGCTCTAAAAGGGTTGCAAGCCACCTATCCAACAATTCTAGTTGCAACAATTACTTAGGCACCCAAACTTGCTATGTAACTACCACTAAGAGCTCTCAATCTTGCTACTCTAAAGAGCTCAACTAGATGAATGACAATAATAAGGAAAGCTCTCAATTCTAATTACACTAAAGAGCTTGTATCAACTAGTTTGCAAGAATGTAAATAGGTGAGTAGGGTGATTATACCGACGTGTAGGGGATGAACCAATCACAAGATGAAGATTAAGTCAATCACTGGGAGAATGCAAATGACAAGAGACAACCGATTTTTCTCCCGAGGTTCACGTGCTTGCCAACATGCTAGTCCCCGTTGTGTCGACCAACACTTGGTGGTTCGGCGGCTAAGAGGTGTTTCACAAACCTCGTCCACATGATTGGACACCGCAAGAACCTACCCACAAGTGAGGTAACTCAATGACACGAGCAATTTACTAGAGTTACCTTTCGGCACTCCACCGGGGAAGGTACAACTCCCCTCACAATCACCAAAGGCGGCCACGGACAATCACCAACTCGTGCCGATCCTCCACCGCTGCACCGAGCCATCTAGGTGGTGGCAACCACCAAGAGTAACAAGCGAAATCCGCAGTGCAACATAAATACCAAGTGCCTCTAGATGCAATCACTCAAGCAATGCACTTGGATTCTCTTCCAATCTCACAAAGATGATGAATCAATGATGGAGATGAGTGGGAGGACTTTGGCTAAGATCACAAGGTTGCTATGTCAATGAAAATGTCCAAGAGAGTGAGCTTGAGCCGGCCATGGGGCTTAAATAGAAGCCCCCACGAAATAGAGTCGTTGTACCCCTTCACTGGGCACACTGCGGGCTGACCGGACGCTCCGGTCAGACTTGACCGGATGCTGGACCTCAGTGTCCGGTCGCCCGATGGACGCCATGGTCACTAGCTTCAAACGCTGTTCGTCAGATTCCAACGGCTACGAAGTTGACCGGACGCTCCGGCAAAACTGACCGGATGCTGAAGCCCCAGCGTCCAGTCGTTTCCAGTAAGCTCCCCGAGGCGTATTTTTTCGACCGGACGCGTCCGGTCCACCTTGACCGGACACAGACCAGCGTCCAGTGTAATACCCTAGGTACTGTGCAGACCCGTCAGTTTGACCGGACGCAGCCTATCAGCGTTCGGTCGCTGAGTGACCCAGCGTCCGGTCAATAGACCGACGCGCGCACCCTCTGCTGCCATTGACCGGACGCACCGGTCCAGCTGAGGCCAGCGTCCGGTCACTTGCAGTGGCCTCTAACTTTTCTGTCTAGGGCGCCGGTGGCACCGTCGGACTGTCCACACTCTACGGGCAGACACTCCGCCGGTGGAGTTTCTTACCCTTGCACCTAAACTTCACCACCCTTGATCAAATGTGCCAACCACCAAGTGTATCACCTTGGGCACATGTGTTAGCATATTTTCACAAACATTTTCAAGGATGTTTGCACTCCACTAGATCCTAAATGCATATGCAATGAGTTAGAGCATCTAGTGGCACTTTGATAACCGCATTTTGATACGATTTTCACTCCTCTTAATAGCACGGCTATCTATCCTAAATGTGATCACACTCACTAAGTGTCTTGATCACTAAAACAAAATGGCTCCTACATTTTATACCTTTGCCTTGAGCCTTTTGTTTTTCTCTTTCTTCTTTTCCAAGTTTAAGCATTTGACCATCACCATGCCATCACCATTGTCATGATCTTCGCCATTGCTTCATCACTTGGAGTAGTGCTACCTATCTCATAATTATCTTGATAAACTAGGTTAGCACTTAGGGTTTCTCAATTAACCAAAACCAAACCAGAGCTTTCATCGGTGACCATGAAGGTCAAGCTCAGAGCCCGACGGCTCTGGAATGCTGTTGACAAGGGCACCGACAATGAAGAAGATGACATGTCAGCATTGGAGGCTATCCTTGCTGCTGTACCGGTGGAGTATATGGAGCCGTTGGGGGTGAAGAGCTCTGCTAAGGAGGCATGGGAGGCTATTGCAGCGATGCGCGTCGGTTCCGACCGCACAAAGAAGGCAACGGCCCAACTTCTGAAGCAGGGGTACGCCAACCTCAAGTTCAAGGATGGTGAAACGGTGGAGGACTTCTCCCTCCACCTGCAGACGCTCATCAGCAAGCTGAACAGCCATGGCGTCACCATCGATGAAGGGGAGGCGGTCTCCAAGTACCTGCACTCCATGCCGACAAAGTACATCCAGATCGCTCTCTCCATAGAGACGATGCTAGACTTGTCCACCGTCACCATTGAGGATGTGACAAACCGTCTGCGGGCGGTGGACGAGCACCTGGAGCAGGCGACAACAACGAAGGACAGCGGCAAACTCCTGCTGATGGGAGAGGAGTGGGCTGCTCGAAGGAACTCTAGGAAGGCAGCCTCCTCTAGCCACGGTGGCGATGGCAAGCGCCACCGCAAGGCTTTTTCGGAGAAGAAGAAGCAGGTTGACCCCAACGCTTGTCGGCGCTGTGGGAAGATAGGCCATTGGGCACGGGAGTGCCCAAATGGCAAGCAGGAGAAGAAGGCTCAGGCTCATCTGGTGCAAGCTGATGATGAGGATGAGGCCACTATCCTAATGGCAACGTTCTGTGCACTACACGACGTCGAGGACGAGGAGAGGGAAGAGGCGACGATGGTGGAAGGACCTAGGAAGGCCCTGAAGACTGTCAACCTCAACGAACCACATGCCCAAGTCTACCTCGAACATGTGGGCGCCGACCAGGAGCAGCGGTGGTATATGGACTCTAGTGCCAGCAACCACATGACAGGCTCCAAGGCATCCTTCTCCGAGCTCGACGATGATGTTACTGGTACGATGAAGTTTGGTGACGGCTCATAGGTGGCAATCCAAGGGAGTGGCACCATCATCTTTAGGTGCCAGAATGGGGAGCACCGCGCGCTAACTGATGTATATTACATCGCGCAGTTGCGTTCCAACATCATCAGCATTGGTCAGCTGGATGAGCGCGGTAGCGAGGTACTGATCAAGGACAGAGTCCTTAGGATCAGGGACCGGGAGCAGCGACTTCTCGCCAAGGTGAAGAGTCCCTGAATCGGTTGTACCTGCTTGACCTGAAGGTAGAGCAGCCGGTGTGCCTGGCGGCAAGGCACACCGAGGAACTGTGGATGTGGCATGCCTGGTTCGGACATCTCAGCTTCGACGCGCTTGGTCGGCTAGAGAAGATGGTCTGAGGGCTACCCTACATCAAGCACGAAGGCGAGCTGTGTGACAGCTGCCTGGCCAGGAAGCAGAGGAGGCTACCATTCCCAAAGGCGGCCAAGTATCGTGCGAAGGACGCTCTCGAGCTCATCCACGGCGACCTCTATGGGCCGATCACGCCAGCTACAAACGGTGGTCGGCGGTACTTCCTCCTGCTCATGGATGATTGTAGTCGCTACATGTGGTTGCAACTCCTGACGAGCAAGGACGAAGCAGCGGCGGCGATCAAGAAGTTCAAGATGCGCGCGGAGGCCGAGAGAGGCAAGAAGTTCCGCGTGCTGAGGACTTATCGTCTTGGCGAATTCACTTTGGTGGAGTTCGCTGCGTACTGCGTGGATCAGGGTGTGGAGCGACACCACACCATGCCGTACTCGCCACAACAGAATGGCGTGGTGGATCGATGGAACTAGACGGTGGTCGCATGGCCCGATCCATGATGAAGGCCAAAGGCATGCTGGCAAGGTTCTAGGGTGAGGCGGTGACCACGGCGGTGTTCATCCTCAACCGTGCTCTGGCCAAATCCCTAATGGGCAAGACGTCATTCGAAGCTTGGTATGGGCGCAAGCCGAGCGTGTCTTTCCTCCGGACATTCGGCTGCATCGGCCATGTCAGGAAGACAAAGCCGAACCTCACCAAGCTGGAGGACAGGAGCACATCGATGGTGTTCCTGGGCTACACGGAGGGTACCAAGGCATACTGGCTCTACGACCCACGCGGAGACAAGGTGCTTGTCTCGCGCGACATCATGTTCGACGAGAAGGCAGCTTGGGACTAGAGCAGTCTGAGCACGAGGGAAGCTGGCGGCTTCACCAGCACCTTCATCGTCGAGCACTTGGTCGGCCACGGTGGTGGAGACACTGGGGAAGAGGTGCCGAGCACTCCAGCAGTAGAGTCGAGCACTCCTAGGGCAGTGCCGAGCACTTCAGGAGGGATGTCGAACACTCCGGGAGGAGTGCCGAGCAATCCTGGAGGGATGCCAAGCACGCCAGGAGTGGTGCCGAGAGGTTCTGCAGTGGTGTCGACCACTCCAGGACGGGTGCCGAGCACTCCCATGGCGGAGCCAAGACGTCTTATAGTGGTGCTAACCACTCCAAGACTGAGGCTGAGCACTCCTATAGTGTGGCTGAACACTACAGGAGTAGTGACGAGCTATCCAGGAGTAGTGCCGAGCACTGCAACCAGGGTGCCGAGCACTCTAGGTACGGTGCCGAGCACTCCGGCAGAACAGGGAACTCCATCAAAACTGATTGAGTTCGCCTCACCTCCAAGTGACATCACTGAGTTTGTGGATGCCTTCCACGAAGGTGAGGAGGTGTGGTTCCGTAGGTTGGACGACATCGACGGTGGCACAGGACCCTCAGGACTGGCGGGTAGGCTGCTCAATGACGTAGAGCTACTGCTCGTTAGTGCTGAGGAACCACCCATGTTCGCACTGGCCGAGCGCGACGGAAATTAGCGATGGGCGATGCTGGAGGAGATGAAGGCGATCGAGGAAAATGAGACTTGGCAGCTCATCGATCCACCTCCAGGATGCCGTCCGATCAGCCTGAAGTGGGTGTACAAGGTCAAGCAGGACGAGCTCGACGCCATTGTCAAGCACAAGGCGCGCCTCGTCGCCCGAGACTTTGTTCAGTGTGAGGGCATCGACTTCAAGGAAGTCTTTACGCTAGTAGCGCGCATGGAGTCGGTCCGTTTGCTACTAGCCTTGGCAACAGCAAAAGACTGGCGCATCCATCACTTGGACGTTAAATCGACCTTCCTCAACGACGAGCTGGCGAAGACGGTCTTCGTCAGGCAACCTCCAGGTTTCACCGTCAAGGGAGTGGAGCACAGGGTGCTCTGAGTGTGCAAGGCGCTCTACGGGCTGCGGTAGGCCCCACGAGCATGGAACGCCAAGCTTGACGCCATGCTGGGCGAGCTTGGGTTTCAGCGGTGTGCAACCGAGCACGTGCTCTACACGCAGCGACGGGGAAGGAGGAGCTCATCGTCGGCATGTATGTGGATGACTTAATCGTCACTGGTGCACGCATGGAGGACATCAACAGCTTCAAGCACGAGATGGCGGCTCATTTTCAAATGAGCGATCTCGGTGCACTCTCCTACTACCTCGGCATCGAGGTGAGACAGAGGAAGGAGGAACTCACACTGGGTCAGAGTGCGTATGCCTCCAAGCTGTTGGAGCGGAGCGGCATGGCTGAGTGCAAGTCATGTGTGACTCCAATGGAGAAGCGGCTGAAGCCGACGAAGGCCAGAACCACGACGAAGGTGGATGCAACACTCTACTGGAGCATCATCGGTGGTCTACGCTACATAGTCCACACGAGGCCGGACATTGCGTTCGTCGTGGGCTACATCAGTCGCTTCATGGAGGATCCCAGAGAGGATCACTGGGCTACGGGTAAGCGGCTACTGCGCTACATCAAAAGGACAGTGGATTAGGGGATCATCTTTCCCAAGACCGGCGGGAGTAGGTTGCAGCTCACTGTGTTCAGCGATGCAGACATGGCGGGGGACATCGACGGACGACGGAGCACCTCTGGCGTGCTCGTCTTCCTCGGGTCGGCCCCAATTTTATGGCTGTCGCTGAAACAAAAGATGGTGGCGCTATCTACGTGTGAGGCAGAGTACGTAGCGGTGGCCACAGCGACGTGCCAAGTTGTGTGGCTACGCCGGCTGCTGGATGAGCTGACCGGTGTGGAAGCTCACCCACCAACACTGATGGTGGACAACCAGCCTGCCATCGCCCTTGCGAAGAATCCGGTTCTGCACGACCGGAGCAAACACATCGACGTGAAGTTCCACTTCCTCAGGGACTATGTCGATGGAGGGCAGATCGTCATCGAGTTCGTCGAAACTGGTCGGCAACTCGCGGACGTCCTCACCAAGCCGCTCAGACGTCTTCGACTCACAGAGCTGAAGGAGATGATCGGCATGGAGGGGATACAAGGGATAGCAGTAGGATTATGGGAAGAATTGTTAGAATAATCTACTGATTTCCTTGTGTGAACACAGTAAGAGAAGACAGCGCCGAAAAGGCCCACTGTTGTGATACTGTTGCCGCTGTAGGTGCAGGCGCCGTACGGCTCACCTGCAGCACTGTAGCCACATGCAGAGGCCGGCGCAGAGTCAGTCCTGCTGTGTTATCTAGTTACTGTTGCATCATTTGCGCTGTACTAGGACTAGATGGATAGAGTTGTATAAATAGACTACCACGACAACTCAGTAAAGAGAGTTCAGATTTGTCATCTCCCATACAGGGCTTCAGCCAACGCTGGTGTCTTGTACTGTGTGTGTATGCTCTGTTCTCCCTCTTCTTCAACTTCTAGCCATAGTGTGTGAGGACGGACAATGCTTGTTCGTGGTCGGCTTAGCTAGTGGGTACTCGACAACACTAGGGGGTGCTCGGTAAGACTGGTGAGTGGTCAACTCATCTGAGCCGGTGACCCTGTAGGCTAAGAGTTGTGTGTATAACATTTTTTTTACAAGGACATGTTCAAACATAGCACAAGACACTGTCCACACGTAGGTTCGAACTCACACTAAGCAGCACAAAAGTAAGAGCAGTCATGTGCACGCAGAAGACTTAATGTACCAAAATCTGTCACTGAATGGTATTAAAATCATGACTCACGAACAATATTTTTCTCTACAACAAATCAGCATAAGCCAACTTTCAACGAAACGAACAGGGCTCCTGACGAGGCCGGGCCAGGCATGGCACGCAGGCCATCGGGTCGTGTCGAATAGGGCTTCGCGCTTAGCCATCAGCCTAGGCACGGCACGCCGGGCCGATTTCGAGTCGGGTTGGCCTGATAAGCACGGCCTGCTCTATATGTCCGAGGCCCGCTTGCCAGGAGGCAACCCGCGCGACCGGTAGGACGAGGATAGAGAGTAGCTAGCAGCCAAGTGCCTCTGTCCTTTCATCATCGGCAAAAAAAAACAGATAAATTCATCACAGAGATGAAGCAAAAACATGAAGCACATGTATAGTTAATCATAACTGACAAAATGAACTCAAAGATGATGCAAGAACATGAAGGGCATGCATGGAAAGCCCTAACTGACAAAATAAACTCACAGACGAAGCAAGGACATGTATAGAGCACCCTAACTAACAAAATGAACTCACAGACCAAGCAAGAACATGAAGCACATGTACAGTTAACCGTAACTGACAAAGTGAACTCATAGATAAAGAAAGAACATGAGCCCATGTACGGTAAACCCTAATTGGCCACTATATCTGAAACCCTAGGCGAGAAGTCCAGTATTCACAAAGCTCATGCACAGATTTGAGAACATCCAGTAAAAAACTCAATGGATCTGAAGGTACCTCAACCAAATCAGCACAAAAAGCAACACTTTCTAGCGCAAAATCAAAGAAGTACGGGTGGATTTCACCTTTCTTTGAGCGGCGAGAGGAGCAGTGGAAGAACACGGTGAGGAGGAAGCAGATCTCCTCAACTGCAGAGTAGCACCGCCACACGATTCATAGGAGTGGAAGAAGAGCTGCGCCACCCAGAGTGGTGGAGGAAGAGCCACACCCTCGCACCGTCAGTGAGGCGGACGAAGAGACTTAACCGAGTCGTGACGCCGCGGGGCACCTTCACCCGCACCGCCACCACACACCGCCTAGGGGGGGGGCAAAACCCTAGCGTGTGAGGCGATGAGAGCCACCTAGGGAGGAGAGCAAAAATGTAATGACATCATGTAAACAAGCGCGCCAAGCCCACGAGAAAGAAGGGGGTTTTCGTTTCTGCGCGGCCCAGTTGGAGGATGCTTTGATGCCCGTGCGAGCCGGTCTGGTGGTGTCGGCCAGGAAACAAGTAGGAGCGCCTGCAGCAGCCGGGCCTGGCACGCCACCCCGTCCAAGGAAACAAACATGCCCGTGGTATCCTTTCGGAGTCATCCTACATTGAGCACCTCGACCTCATTACAACGATAGCATGTAAGACAAATATAACAAATCATCACTTCGGCAAAGTGTTCGTCGTAAAATGCTTGTTTTATCCTTTTTTGTATAATTTTTCAAGCCTAGAGACATGTTCTGTGGTTTAAAAACGTTTCTACTATTTACTAAACTTTTTTAACTTTAAAAAGTATAAAACCACTCCGTACCAGAGCAAGGAGACAATTTAAAAGATTTTGAGAGTTTGAGGAATGAAATGTCTAGTTTTAGAATTGAACCAGAAAAATCAAACTACAACAATAGTTAAGCCGGCTAAGTTATTTGGAGGTGCTTATATGGGTAGGGTTTGCGTACGTGTGTTCATAGGAATGAGTGTGCGCGTGTGTGGACGTCAACGTTGTACTGTATAATTCTAAAAAAAAGTTAGAATTAACTTTTTTTTCTTCACGTAATTATTTGCTTTTTTTAGCAAATCACGTAATTATTGCTAGCTGGGCCATGTCGCCAAACCTACAGAAAGCCATGGGCTGTAGGGGTCGCCCGCTACGCTAGAGCGCAACCTAACGCGCCATGGACATTGTGTAAGAGTAGGACCAGCAGCTAGTTGAACGAAACGAATAGGAAAAATTCCACATTGCCTCCATCAACTTTCGTGAAAATCCGTTTTTCCTCCCTGAACTCCAAAACCCGGCAAAACACCTCATCCAACTTTTAAAATGGTTCATCTTACCTCCCTGATCCTGTTATAAGCAGTTTTGAAGGCGATTTTCTTTTTTTCTTTTTTATTTATTTTGGCCGAATATTTGAAAAATCATAGTAAATCATAAAAAAATCATAAAATGGAAAATCCAATTTTGTTGGACTCCACATGAGTAGATCTACACAGTGAACATATAATATAGTATGGTTTACTATAAAGTTTTTATTATGTCTTTAGATCTATGCTTTTATATAATTAATTAGAATAATTCATAGCTGCAGTTTCTATGATCCAATTGTGATGAAATTTTTATGGTGGGCTAATTATTATACGATTGAACTATAGTTAAAATTTCATGCTCATTGGATCATGTATAACTTAGTTCTAGATTTTATTTAGGTAAATCTCATACTATAAAGTTGAGGAAGTTGAGGAAGGTAATGTAGACTTTTTCCAAATGAATATAGACTCTCAATTACGTGGGCCAGCAGAAGAAAACCGAAGCTGTGCAGCGCACAGCTGCTGCCTATGCCATCCTTGTCTCCGCAGCCCAACAACAGCCCAAGATAGGGCGCGGTGCTGCTATGCCTCGCTACTCTGTTTTCTTGAAACAGAGCAAAGCTAACGCTTGCTACTCTGTCTTCCTGAAGCAGATCAAGTTTTGGCGCCAACAAGATATCATGTCCCATCCACGGGAGAAGGACGGCTCGCTTCTGTCGGTGGCATGCTCTTGCTCCAAGCAGCAGGGCAGCGTGTTCTTGGCGGGTATCGTACTATTTTTGGGCGATTGAGCCGGCGCCGGCACATGTCGAGAGAAGGAGCTGGTGCGGCCTGGCGCGGTGGCCGGTGGTGGGCGGCCTCGACGCTCTGCTGTCCCAACTGCCAAGCCAAGAACACCACTGCCACCATCTTCTCTTCTGCCTTTTCCGGCCACTTCCCCCTTCCTTTCGTGACTTTTCGATGCTCGCACAAGGCACAACACATCGTCCACTCGTACAGGAATCCAGCCATCCACGCTCCTCGTCGTTAATTACCTGTGTTTTTAGGCCCATCATCAGAGACCTATCGCCGATGCGCATGCGGGAAGGGATGATTCCATTATGAACGCATGCCTTTCCAATTTGGAAGACTACTCCGGGGCCTATACATGGCCAAACGGGCCGCTCGGGCACGGCACGGCACTGGCACGGCGAGGCACGGCACAACGGGGCACGGCGGCGCTGCCGTGCCGTGCCGCGTAGCGCCGCCATGCCAGCTTTCCGGCCCAAGCATGGCCCTACGGAGGCTTAACTGTGCCGTGCCGTGCCGTGCCAATGGGCACGATGGCCCGCTAAGACCGTGCCGGCCTGAGTCGTCCCCGCAGGAGGTGGAGTGGCTGGCGAAAAAGATGCGCCACCACTGCCGTAGGGTGCGCATAGTGCGCAGATGCGCCGCAGCCGGCCGACGAGTCCGCCACTGCTGCAGATGTGCCGGCATGCCGGCGGCGTGAGGTCCTCAGGGCATGGGGGAGGGAGCCGGCCTGTGGCCCTCTGGGCGTCGGTGCATCTGAGGAAATGAGAGGAGGAGAGAGATTGAGAGAAGGAACAAGGAAGTTAAGGTTTGGTGTGTGAGAGATGCTTATATAATTGTATCTAATAGCTCTGGTTTCTCATGTCGTATCTAACGGTGAAAAATAAATGGGTCAGATCATGCCAGCCCAATAATCGTGCCGTGGCTGGGCCGGCACTACGGGCCGACATAGCGATCTAGGCACGACACTATGACTGGGCCATGCCAGGCACGGGCACGATGGGATGCGGGCCGAGCCATGCCTGGGCCGTGCTTTTTTGTGCCGTGCCCGGGCCAGCTCAGCGGGCCTGGCCCAGCTGGCCAAGTATACCGGGACCTGCGTAAAGATTGATGAAGCCACAGGGTGTCTTGATCAGAAGCCTACAATCGAAAGAAGAATAATTTGCAAAAAAAAGTATACAAGGCTAGTGGTTACAATAGCCTTAGTAGCACTCGAGGTTCTAGCTTCCACTCCCCGTGGAGTGAATATTGTAGGATTTAACAGCTTTGTGCTTTTGGTGCTCAGTCTTCGAAGGTGTTCACAGGGGTAGGGTTTGTGTTCATAGAAGTGAGTATGCGTACGATGTGAGTGTCTGCGTTGTATTGTGTAATCTAAAAAAAATAATTTGCTATAAATCTGCTGAAAAGGCTGCAGTGGGTTGCGTTGCGGTTGGTTGCACATCATTGGTGGTGGACGCCTTCTCCAACGGTGACGCCTATGGCGCCATTCCCTCGCTGTAGACGTCATCATGTTACTTGTTATTCGGCACCTTCTCCTTCGGCACGCTGTGTTCTATACTCCACCGACGGGACTCGACGTGGCGGCTTCTCCCACATCCCTACCCGCTAGGCGGGGAGAGTTGCTCCCACGATGCTTGCTATCTTCACTAGATAAATGTAGTCGCTTTAAGATGTATGAGGTGGAGAGTTGCTTCTACGCAAGATCAAGACAGGTTGAAAGCAAGGACAATGAAAAAGTTCTGAAGCTTAGTCTCTATAGTTTTTTAAGTTAAGCTCTCTTTCTTATTGTTGTTGCTCCTCTATTTCGAGGCTTTGAATCTAGGAGCTCTTGTAACTTTTGACTGTGTATATCCCAAGCGGATATAAAGGCTGGATTTTATATCCTTTATCTAAAAAAACCGTGCCTATAGCAACGGATATCGAGTTAGCCGGCCGGCTTCGTGACCTCGGTTTGTTAGGGCCGGCTCTGCAGGGAATCTTCTCTTTAATTTCTCTGCTTTTCAAATGAGATGACAGGTCAATAAATCAACTAGAAAAAATATGGTGTTGTTACTATTGTCATCGGTAGTAGTATAATCTACACATTACTCACTTAATCAAACACCGACTTCTCCTATTCTTTTTTAGTTTGGCCATTCATGAGACGCCACCACTGCTGCAACATGATTTTCGAACTGGACATTATGTTATTTCTTTTGGCAGCGACATCTACCTAAACTGATGATGCCAGTTTGATTCGGCTCATCATGTAACCTAACCTAATTAGAAGTTTCAACTGGTCAAACCGGGCCGCTAATTATGGTTCCAAACAGACCTCGTCTACTTGCTTCTCGGAAACTGCATGACCTATTCAACTTTCTCTGCATTTCTTGACCGCTGAAAATTCCGATGCTGGTGGATGTAGTCTATGACTTCAACAAGGCTTCTGCGCGGTGCATGGTTCTTTGCTTCCCCTATCCAGGTAACCAATTTCATCAGTTCTCAAAATTTCAATTTCGTGATTTGGAAGTTTGAATTCTCTTTAGTTGAAAGAAAGCTACCTGAGAAAGTTCAGCTGATTGGTGAAATAGGTTTTGGAATGAAGCCACAAGCGTAGACCAACTGTGAGCATTCGAGATGGAGGCGGCGGTCTTCAATATTTATGTCCGGAAGTGACTTGGGACGCAAGGCAATGGGAGGAGGCGTGAGCGGCGCGGTCTCCTTGGTGACTGTGTCCATCGCGGAGACGAGCTGAAGGAGGGAGACGGTGCTGACATGTGGGCCCGAGGTGGCAGTGGCATGGAGCGCGGGGCTGGGCAGTCAGAGGAATTGAGGAGAAAGGGAAAGCGCGAGCGGCGTGGCTGCTGGGCCAGTGCGGCTTGGCCCTGGTTGGGCCGCGTGAGGCGAAGGAGGAGAGGGGAGCAATGCCCGCGATTTGCTGAGCCGGCCTGAGAGAGATGGAGCGCGAGCGCGCTGGGCCGCGGGGAGAGCAGGGCCGAGCGGGCCAGAATTATGAGAGGGAGAAGCTTTCTCCATTTCCTTTTGTTTTTCCTTTATTTCAAAACCTTTTCAAATCCATTCAAAGCAATTTGAATCATTTTTTTGAATTTTGTACAAAGCCACACATCTCAATAAATCAATGCAGAGGCATGTATGCTCAACAATGTTGCTACACCCTATAATAAATTTTAATTTAGCGAAAAATTTCCTATATTTCATGAGCACAAAAATTCATAAATAAATCATTTTAATCCTATTTTCAAAAGTACAAATTTTAGGGTGTTACAGTTTCCATCCGAGATAATTTAAAAATTCAGAAAAGTATAAGAGTAAAGTATGCTGGCGGTCTCTAAACTTTGGATGCAGTGTTATCTATATAGGTCCCAAATTTTTTTTATTTCTAGGTCCCTAAACTTGTCCTGGCCTTTAGCATGGGTCCAAACGAGTTTTAACCCGCTCCATACGCTGACGTGATATGCTGACTTAATTAACGCTCATGTGGGTCTCACATGTTTGGACTAGTATCTAAATTTGCACGGCTTTGCCACCTAGATCCTAAACTTACAACATTGCATATCTAGATACTCAAACTTGCTAAACAGGTCGTAGTAGATATCTAAACTCGCACGACAGTGCCACTGAGGTCCCTAACTTCCAAAACTGTAGTTTAGATCTCCAAACTTGCTAAACGGGCCATAGGAGGTCCAAATTACAATTGTTTACGATAAGTTGTCTACGTGGCTGCTAATTGTGCACCGGGCATGTGGGGACCATATGTCGTCTCTCCCTCATCTCCTTCCCCACTCTCTTCTATATATGCGCGCACCCACATGTCGTCCCTTGATCTCCCTCATCTTCTTCCCCTCCCTAATGTCTCTGTTCGGACAAGGACAACACTCCCTACCCTTGATCCAAGGGTGAGGAGTCCCAACTTGCCCATGACCGGTCACTATTGGACCCCATGGCCCATGGACAAGCTCGGCAAGTGTGTTGGAACAGTGACATGACTTGCTGCTTTTGTAGTAAAGCCAAAAACCATCCACCACCTCTTCTTTGAGTGCACTTATGGTAAGCTCCTGTGGATATAGTTCGGGCCTCTTTGGCACGGCTTATGCCGGCTTCGGTTTCATCTATTTTGCGCAAATCGAGGCACTGTAGCGTGAAGCCGTTTTGTAAGCCGGGGTTAAAAATGAACTAGAAGCCAGGAAAAGCCAATTTTTCTGGCTTCACCGGCTTTGGCTTCACCGGTGAAGCCGTTTTGGATGAGCCGTGCAAAAGGGGGCTTTCATATTGGTGCTAGGTCTTAGTCCACCTCTGAATGTCCAAAACTGTTTTGATAATAAGTATCCCACCAAGGGTAAATCTTTTTGATCCATTTTATTGACAAGAGCGTCCACAATTTGTTGGTCTATTTGGCTAACTAGGAACAAAGTTTTATTTGACGAATGTCGACCAAATGCTCTTATGCATGTCCTCTTCAAGGGAACAGATTGGCTTCAATCTTGGGCCCAATTGCAACTATCCGAGGAGCAAAGTAAAATGGTATTACAGGCGTGCCGCATGCTAAGGAATGTGTATGTGTTTCTTCGCGTTATTTGGATGGCCTTTTATGCCAAGAATTGAGTTATGAGTTGACTTTTTGTTATGCAAACTCCGGGTCATTATGATGTGAGTCTTGTAATGAGATGATCTTATTCTTCTTTTTATAAGATGAAGCCTGATATTTTTCCATTATAAAAAAACGGATAATGCCGCGGTTACGCCCAGTTGTTTTCTAGAGTTCAACATGTTATGGACCAGGGATGTATGGTACCAACTTCAATCGGTCACAGTAATAAGCTACCCCTCCAGGTTGGTAAAAAAAGTCGTTTTGGATAGTGATAAGGTCTTCAAAGTATAACTTTGATTTTTTATTTTTATAAGAATATTTATTGAAAGAGCTTTGTTACGGTGCTCGGGAAGAACTCCCTTGGAAATTATTTACCGTGGCTATTAATTAAAAAAATTAATTAATTATATTTAAGAACAGTTTAGTACTTATTTTCTCCTGTACACAACCTCTTAATTCCCTACCCCAATCCCACGAACGGGACTGGCTAGGCCCCGTGGACAGCATCATCTGGTTGCGCAGCACCGGCGTTGTGTCGCCCATCATGTACTGCAGCAGGAAGCAGCCGTCCAGGAACATCATCTCTGCGAACTCGGCGTCATAGCTGCCGCGCGCATCGCTCACGACGGAGAGCACCTTCTCGTATACCTCCTCCATCTTTTGCAGGTGCGGCCAGCCCCGGTAGCAGGGGCCGATCGCCACCACGCTCGGAACGACGTAGCGTCCGCTGTCGCCGCCGCCGCTGCTGATCCCTCGCAGGCCCTCGGGGAACCGGTGGATCTTGGTCACTGGTCAGCACCTTGGAGAGTCGGCGTCGAGCTTGTCGACCGCCCTCGCTGTCGTCCCATATATGGCTCGTGGGTCTTGCCTTGCGACGACGCCGGTGTTGGCGTTGCTACTGGTGCTCATGTTCATGGTGCCAGGCACTGCTGTGCTCAGAGCCTCAGACCTCCGGAGCATGGCGACAGCCGTTTTGAACTGTCGCATGGCATTCACTGATGCACAGATGCACGAGTTTTGCAATTCTCAAGCTGTCAGATACTTGGAGTACCGATCCATCACGAAGCATTGGATCTGTACCAGCATCTTTATCGATGGCGATCTGCGGTACGGCGATCATGTGGGTTGGAGATTATTTACTGCTGGCTAGTTTGGTGTGAGAGAAAAACACTGCTCCCGGCTGGAAATTTACGATCGTTTACGAGCAAGCGAACAGGATAATGCTCGTCGCGGCGGCCGCCAAGAATCCCCAGATGCCGTGTTAGGAGAGGGAGCAAGTTGCGGGGCCCATCCACCAGGGAGACTCGGCGCCAGCCTTGCGAGTCGCGCCGCCCACGCTCGGACATGAAAGAAGGGACGAGAGCTTGCACAGGCGGCTACGCGAAAGTACTATTCTATCTTTTAAATTTATTTTGGAAATAAGTCTTTGCTCATATATTTTTGACTCTGGACCCATATTTTTTTTCCGGACCACAACTTAAGTTCCTCTATCTTGATTTTTCTTATTTTATAGCCATCTCTGATATATCCAAATGGATGGCTCTAATTTTTTTCAAGCACGGTAAAATTTCACTTATTTAAAAGGGGTATATGTATATTTTTATGAAAGTACATTTCAAGAAAAATCTAATCATATGGTTTTCAGATTTTCAAACTCAACAACTTAAAAGTTATTTATGATTTATATTCCTAATGTTTGAATCAAACCTTGTCCAAAGCGACTTCTTTTACTATCCTGGAGAGAGTATGCAGCAAGCAAGGTGGAGTCCAGCTAGCACAACGCGGAGTCCAGCTGGCACAACGCGACGATCAACTTGGGGCTCGTGAAGTCAGCAATCTTCATCTATGACTTTGCTTTGTCAAAGACTCAAAGTCAGATACAGTGCATTATATATTTCTTTATTTGCACGTCCTTCCTTCCACGAAGCTGCAAGAACCATATCCCTTGTTGGTAGTTGATTCGTTGGTCACTGTTCTTGGGCCTTGCAGCATCGTTGCTCACAGAATGCAACTCCTCCAACTCTGACGACGAGGTTGACAGTGGCTAGAGCAAGGCCAGATCCGCACTACATGCTTGTATTCTAGCTTACCCAATGTTCAGGTACCCCCTTGCAGCTCACGGTTTGTTCAATGTTGGTTCCAAATAAAGTTTCCATTGATAACCTGAAACAAACTCTGAAAATTTAATTGATTTGTCAGGTTTAGCTTTGGTGGTCACGGTCTTGCTTACACTTTGTCACTCTAAGAACTCAAGCAAGCGCACGCAACGCAGCCACCATGGCTGAGGCTGTTGTCGGGGCACTGATTGGCAAGCTAGGTGCAGCCTTGGCAAAAGAAGCAGCAACCTATGGTGCAGCACTGCTTAATACTTCTGCCCTCAAGGATCTTTTTGGCGAGATCCGCAGAGCTGAGAGGGAGTTGGAGAGCATGAAGGCCTACTTGCGTGAGTCAGAGAAGTTCATGGATACTGATGAGACCATGGGCATCTTTATCAAGACTATTCGGGAACTATCTTTCCGGATAGAGGATGTTGTTGACGAGTTCATGTACAAGCTTGAGGGCAACAAACATGGAGGATTTGCAGCCAGGATAAAGAAGAAGATAAAACAAGTCAAGGTTTGGCGCCGCCTATCTCTCCAACTTCGTGATATCAATATCGAGCTTGAAGACACTGTGAAAAGGAGGGACCGTTATGTAATCCCTAATACTGGAACTGGAAACGCCCATCATTTTGCAAGGGAAGATACCAATCAAGCTTCGTGTTTTGCAAGGGAAGAGGAACTAGTGGGTATTGAAGATGATGGAGCCAAGCTCAAGGGGTGGCTAGTTGATGATTTGAAACAAAGGAACACCAAAATCACCACAGTTTGGGGGATGGGTGGAGTAGGCAAAACTACTTTAGTTGACCATGTCTATAAGAGTGTGAAATTAGATTTTGATGCTTCTGCATGGGTAACTGTGTCCAAAAGTTATAAAGTTGAGGACTTGCTGAAGAAAATTGCTACAGAGTTCCGCGTGCCAGTCAATTCTAGCATTATGGATATGAGAAGATTAGTTGACGCCATCCGTAGACATCTTGAAGGTAAAAGGTTTATCTTGGTATTGGATGATGTTTGGGAAAAAGAGGTGTGGATAAACAATATCATGCCTGTTTTTCCTGCTAATTGTACTAGAAGATTTGTTCTCACATCAAGATTATCTGAAGTTGCATCTTTGGCAAGTAGTAACTGTGCAATGAAACTGGAACCGCTACAAGACCATCACTCTTATATGTTATTTTGCAAGTTAGCCTTTTGGGATAATGATGATAAAAGGTGTCCTCCAGAGTTATCGGATTTGGTCACAAAGTTCTTACAAAAGTGTGAAGGTTTGCCTATTGCGATTGCATGCTTAGGCCGACTACTATCCTGTAAACCCCCAACATACACTGAATGGAAAATTTTGTTCGACGAGTTAGAGTTGCAGTCGGTTAGAAACACAATCCCTGGTGTTGAAACAATTCTGAAAGTCAGCTTGGAGGATCTTCAATATGATCTGAAGAATTGTTTCTTGCATTGTGCACTATTTCCTGAGGATTATGAATTGAAGAGGAGGAGGTTAATTAGGCATTGGATTACTTCTGGATTCATCAAGAAAAAGGAAAATAAAACACTAGAACAAGTGGCAGAGGGCTACTTGAATGATCTTGTGAACCGAAGCCTACTGCAAGTTGTGATGAACAATGAGTTTGGACGAGTAAAATGTTGCCGAATGCATGACGTCATCCGCCATATTGCCATTGAAAAAGCTGAGAAAGAATGCTTTGGTAAAGTTTATGAGGGCAATGAGACTTTTTTGGTACACCGAACACGTAGACTGTCAATACAGAGCACCAATATTGAACTGTTAAATCTATCCGGTGCGACACATCTTCGCCAAATACATGTTTTTACAAGGTTTGTTGATATTGATCGGCTCAGGCCAATCCTTTCATCTTCAGTTTTGTTGTCAACACTGGATCTGCAAGGTACTGAAATCAAGGTGCTGCCTAATGAGATCTTTAGCTTGTTTAATCTGCGTTTCTTGGGCCTTAGAAATACCAAAATTGAGGTTCTGCCAGAGGCCATTGGAAGATTAGCAAACTTAGAAGTACTGGATACATGGTTTACTTGTCTGCTATCTTTACCAAATGATGTAGCTAAACTGGTAAAGCTTAGATACCTATATGCAACTGTAAAGGTCACTGAAGGATCTTTCTCGCGTAATCGTGGAGTGAAGATGCCTAGGGGCATAAAGAACTTGACAGGACTGCATGCTCTGCAAAATGTTAAAGCTACCTCAGAGACTCTATGTGATGTTGCAGCTTTGACAGAGTTACAGACATTTTCAGTTGACGATGTTACAAGTGAACACTCATTAATCTTGAGGAATGCTCTTCTGAAGATGAGAAATCTTGTCAGTTTGTCAATTACTAGTATGTCAGATACAAATGAGGTATTGCCACTGGAAGAACTCTGTTTACCAGAAAGTCTTTGTAAACTTGGACTGACAGGGAAGCTCAAAAAGAAACGAATGCCTCATATTCTGTCATCTTGGTTGCACCTTAACAATCTCACTCAACTCTATCTGATGTCCTCCAAACTTGATGAGAATTCATTAACTAGAATCAACATATAAGCCATTAAGGATGATCGACATTATTAACACTCACTTGAAGTTGTAGGGGAAGAGTATATCCTTCTTGTGGCGTTGGTTCACTAATAAGTTCATGAGGTTACTCTCTGACTCAGACTTCCAATTAGGCTTTGGAGTAACTGGGTCTTTGAATACTATATGGGGATCAACAAAACCAATTTCATTGCAGCCTTTTCTTTCTGCGCTTTGTCATTGTAAATCTGCATATATATAGTACTTGTTAGGATAATTTATATGCATATACACACATATGATGAGTTTAATAATAGATCGAAAGAATTATTACTTACAGGCAATAGCAGCTAATAATAACTTTGTCCAGAGAGGTCAGGTGGCATAGTTGATGAAATTCTGCAAAGTCAACATACATAACATCATCGCCACGGAATCAATGTTCGTCTCTAATTCTGACACCAATGCAGAAGTCTCCACCGGTAGACGCCTGCATGTACCACTTGTTTAGCAGGTACATTTGCGTCCCCAGATCACATAAGGCTTGAGGGTTGTATAGACTCTGGCCTAGTACAAATTTTTTCTTTCAAATATCAACCTCCGCTGCACTCTTAATGTTTCCATCACCAAACATATGGTAAAGGTCGAGACCAGTCTCTTCAATAAATTCACCAAGGTGATCCAAATCGACATCCGGAGGTATGTTTGCCTGATGCATTAATCCTAAATTCGAACCATATTCATTACCAACAACTAGCGGGAGGACTGATTGGTGCGATTGTTGTCTGAGTTATGCAACTCCTTTCCCTGCTCGCTTCTTTTTCTGTGCCGTCTCAATTGACTTGGTGAGAGTGCGGTCATAGTCCGTTAACGTTGCTTTGGACGGCTTACGAGATTCCCGCTGTTGTTGCTGGTAAGAAGACACCTTTTTTCTTAGAATATCTGGAGCTACGAAGAAGTACGGTTTCTCCGGGTTTCTCCTTGCTTCTTGATCCTTTTTAAGTTTGTCATAGAATCTGGACATATCTTTTTTATATGCATCAGTTACTTCTTCCTTCTCTTCAGATATTATTTTGGGAATAGCCTTTGGTTTCACGGTGGCTTTCTTTGCCGGCGGGGGCTTTCTCTTGCTAGTACTTGGCTTCTTGGTAGGTGGGGGCAGGGGAGGCGTTGGAGACCTCCTTGGAGGTGGCGGCAGCGGCGTTGGAGACCTCCTTGGAGGTGGCGGCTGTGGCATTGGAGACCTCCTTGGAGATGGTGTGGATGCAGCCTCGCCTTCCAACACATTGTCATCGTACAGAGCACTATGATGATCTGACGATTGAACAATTAGACTTAGGTTGGGAGAGGATCTGCTACAAAAAAGGAATGACATATTATTATGAGCAGATTGTTAATTATTTAAGCCAATATAAATTAATGATGTAGTGTTTTCATCCGCACCTATGGTGAGGTAGTTCAGGAGGACGTGGAGGCGACATCCCGGGAATGATGATGTAGCGCTTGCGCCATAGAATGAATGTCTTCTCTGCTTCTCCTAGAGTCTTCTCGCCATCACCTCTAGGAATGTCAAGAGGCAAATCACTAAAACCTTTTTTAGCTTTATCTACCGAGATGGTAGCATATCCTTCTTGGATTATATTCCCATGAATCCTTGGTGTCTTGGTTCGGTCGATAGGATTAACAAGACCGATAGCCACCTTGATTGTGGAATTCCTCTTCAGAATGTGTAGCTCACACGATGTACAAGGTTCAGTGACGTCATCCACAGGGAAGCGCAGTCCTGTGTCCCCTTGATTTGGTACCTCCTTGGAAGCGTAGCTGCTTTTCGACTAAGCACTCACTGATGCCTGCTTGCTTCCTGGCTCTGATGCCTGCTTGCTTGCACTCACTGCTATTTGCACTTGCCTTCTGATTTCCTCCTGCATTCTTGCTTCAAGGTTTTTTTCCCGCTCCTGTGCTTCACGCACCGCTTCCTTCAACCTCTGGAGCCGCTGTGCCTCTTCTTTCTTCTTTCTCTGGCGGCTTCTGTAGGAAGGTCTGTCCTAAGGGAATCCATGCTCCCACGAGACACTTCCTTTGCCTCTAGTTCGGCCACCATGTTCAATAGTCCTGATGGCATATGTCAGTTCATCCTTCTCTCTGTTGGGCCTGAACGCACCACTAGCAGTAGCTCTCTGAGCATAAAACAATCTTTTTGATGCTTCTTGCGCCTCTTGCGCCATAAACACACTTCCTCGCCTCCCGGTGTTCCTCCATGAGCGAAAAACCAATTCTTTGCACGCTCTCCCCACTCGAAAGTGATTCTCGTGTGATACCCTTGGCAAGAAGGTCTGCGCTTCCATTTTGTTACACTTCTTAATGGCGTGTGGTAGCCACCGATCCCAAGTTATGGTGGTATGTCTTCATTGGGCATTACGTTGGTTCTTTATCACCCGACTCACACCCTCTTCCGACGCCGTGTATCTTTGTACAAACTCATCCCAATAGGGCCTCTGCTTTGAGATCGGGTCCGGGACAAAAATCTGGTGCTATGTTCTTCTTGACATACATCGTGTATAGGTGTTTCTTCCAAGTCTCAAAACTGGGTGGCCATCTTCTTTATTGCCCAATCCCTAACTCGCTCCTTCAATTCATCACCATCTATTATATCATCATAACCATCTGCTTGGAGCGTGAAATGTTCCAAGACATCATTCCAAATTAACGTCTTGTCACGATCGGAGACAAAACTGATATGAGGAGCATTGGTCTTCTTCTTCCATTCGTGGGTACTGATCGGGAGCCGGTCCCTTACAAAGTAACCACAGTGGTGCATGAATTTCATTTTATTTGGCCCCGGTTCACTTTGATCCACATTGAACTCGAGATGATGAAGCGGCCCTCCAATGGCTTTTTGGGACCTCGAACATTTTTACTCTTCGCTGTAGTTGTTGATGTCGATCCAGAGGGCTACAAAACATAAACATTATTTTTAATGTCATGAGCACACATAAGACATATGATAATATATATAGCTAATAATAATAAAAATATATACTTGGCCAATATCTTATTGCTCATTTTGTTCAAGAGCTAAGCATCGACTCCGCCATCTCGCATCCTCTTGCATGTTATTTTTAGCACCATCATTGCCGCAACTTGAGTGCCAAAGTGTTGATCAAACTCATCATCAACTCCTCCTCATCCATGTTTCTCGGTCGGCCATCTAGCTTCAAAAAACAAAACCAATATATAGTACATCAAATCTTTGCTTACATGCGTAAAATCTACGAACAATATGCATTATTAAATCTTGCCCCTCGGTCACGGATGCAATTCGCCACACTAGGGCGAACTGCGTCGGTACTAGGGCGAATTAGGGCTATACATAAACGGCCGAGGGCGAATTGCGTCGATGACTAGGGCGAACCTCGTCGGTGACATCAACAACGCGGTTCGCCCTAGTCACCAACACAATTCGCCCAAGTGTGATAGTTTAGCGTTAACGATAACGATAATACGAATGTTGATCGACTAGGCCGCGAGATATGGCGGTGTGATGAGAGTGGCGGTGCTCCGCTCTGCCATATATATGTTTGTACACATGGGTGAACGAGGGCGGCGGTGCTCCGCCGTATAAACCCTAAACCCTAGGGCGAACAAGGGCGGCGGTGCTCTGCCGTATACATAGAAACGCATGGGCGAACGAGGGCGGCGGTGCTCCGCGACGTATATATACATGTATATGAATACAAATGACGAAAACATATGGATCGCGATCAAGGACAAGGACATATGGCAAGACGAGCGGCGTGGTCTCGACGTCGGCGCAGAGTGGGCCGGGGCGGTGGTCGACGTAGCAGAGCGGGCCGGGCCGTGTCGGCGCGGTGGCGACTGGCGTCAGGGGCACGCACACTGCGGTGTCTGCTGATGACGACGATGTGAGGTGGGCCGGTGTTAGGGGCGCGGTGATGAGGAAGACCGGCGGCGCAGCGTCGATGGCCGCGCGCGTGAGGCGACTGAGGCGAGGCGGCCGGCTAGCCGGGGTACTACGCGAGGCGAGGCGGGGCGGGCTCCGGTGTCGCGGGCTGGCCGGCTCTCCGGTGTTGGGGGCGGCCGAAGAGGCGTCGGTGGCCGCGCGAGGCGAGGCGCGGGCTCCGGTGTCGCGGCGGCGGGCTGATGCGTGGGGGTCGGGCGACCGGCGTTGGGCGGGGTGGCGACCGGTGTGCGACAGCGTCGGTGTTCAAGGCGGGGTGGCGACCGACGTGCGGCAGCGACAGGCGTGCGGCAGCGCCGGCAAGGGAAGACGAATCGGCGGCGACGCGAGGAAGAAGAGAGAAAGGGCGGCGGTATTCGACGAGGAAGAAGAGGAGGGGATCGATCTGCACCAGGCACTGGCGCTTATATACCAGGGAGATTTACTCCCAGTGCCAGCCACCAGCCGGGACAAAAAGACCTTTACTCCCGGTGCGTGTTACCAACCGGGAGTAAAGATATACCTTTACTCCCGATTGGTAACACGCACCGGGAGCAAAGGTTTTTTTGGCGGGCCACGAAACTGCAGCCCACCTTTACTCCCGGGTGGTGGGCCTCTCACCCGGGAGTAAAGGTGGGCTGCAGTTTCGTTTCTCGCCTGTTTTGATCAAATTTTTTTAATAAAAATGCAATAGTCTTGTTAAATACATAGTAAATTAAATAAAAGGCATAAAATTATTTTGTTAAAAATATGAATTTTCTTTTTCTTTATTGCACATAGGAAAAATCTATAACCTAACTTTTTTTATTTTTTGTTATAATTATAAAACATAAAGTAACTAATATTTATTATTTCGTTAATGCAAAAATGTAGTGTTTAATTAAAATTATTAAAAATATTGGTTTTGGACAGGAAATTTGTTTTCACATCATTTTAACGTTAATATTTTAATTTTTCATTACTCAATATCCTAATTTAACTTTTCAATAGAGAAATCCCAACAAATCAAACATTGATTTAATTTGAAACACGACATGATAAATATCTGAATTCACAATTATTACATAATATCTTAAACACACACTACATTAAATCACTATATCATCAAGTGGGCACAGCAGTGAACTTCTTCTTTACGTATGTCCCTTGGTTATGATCGCGTCGTAACCATGGAGTGTCCTCATCATTTACCAAGATGCTAGGGTCTTTGTTCACTTTGAAGGGCGGAATTCGGTCATCCTTTTCATAATCTTCTGACATGTCCGACTTGTCCTCAATTCCCACGATGACTCTTTTCCCTGAAAGAACTATGTGGCGCTTTGGCTCTTTGGTTGAGTCATTATCATTTTTCCCTATTTTTGGTTTGGTAGACATATCATTGACATAGAACACCTGATTCACATCCTTGGCAAGGACGAATGGTTCGTCTTTGTACCCAATATTACTAAGGTCTACTGTTGTCATTCCATACTCGTTGTCTACTGTTACCCCGCCTCCGATCACCTTGACCCATTGGCACTTGAACAATGGGATCTTCAAAGTATGTGCATATTCTAGTTCTCATATTTCATCTATGCGGCCATAATATGTCTACTTATTTCCATTCGGGTCTGTGGTGTCTATGCGGCCACCACTGTTTTGGTTGGTACTCCTTTTATCTTGGGCTACTGTATAGAATATGTTCCCATTTATCTCGTACCCTTTGTATGTGACGATATGCCATGATGGTTGCATAACCAATAAATACAGTTGCTCATGGATGCTCTCATCACCTTGACATTTTTTCGCAACCAACCGCTGAAAGTTTCGATGTGCTTACACGTAATCCAAGCTTCAGTCTTCCCTAGAAACTCGGATCGTAAGAGATCCTTATGTGTCTCAATATGCGGATCTACCAAAGAGGAGTTCTGTAGAACTGTGTAGTGCGCTTTATTGAAATAATCATCCTCCGTACCAATATATGTTTTCCTCCCTAGTGTCCCCTTTCCGCTTAGTCTCCCCTCATGTCTCGATTCAGGAACACCAATTGAGTCAAGGTCGGGAATAAAGTCAACACAGAACTCAATGACCTCTTCTGTTCCATAGCCCTTGGCGATGCTTCCTTCTAGGCGAGCACGGTTGTGAACATATTTCTTCAGGACTCCCATGAATCTCTCTAAGGGGAACATGTTGTGTAGGAACACAGGACCGAGAATGAAAATCTCCTTGACTAGGTGAACTAGGAGGTGTGTCATGATATCAAAGAAGGAAGGAGGGAACACCAACTCAAAGCTGATGAGACATTGAACCATATCATTCTGTAGTTTAGCTAGATCAGTTGGATCAATTGCCTTCTGAGAAATTGCATTGAGGAATGCACATAGCTTCACGGTGGCTAGACGTACATTTGGAGGTAGAATTCCTCTTAATGCAACTGGAAGTAATTGCGTCATGAGAACGTGACAGTCATGGGACTTTAAGTTACAGAATTTCTTCTCTGGCACATTTATAATACCCTTTATATTCGAGGAGAATCTAGATGGTACCTTGATGTTGTTTAAGCATTCAAACATGATTTCCTTCTCCTCTTTGCTTAGAGTGTAGCTGGCAGGACGTAAGTAATGACGTCCATCATCTGTCTTCTCTGGATGCAGGTTGTCTCTTTCTCTCAAACAACGCAGGTCATGTCGTGCTTCAAATGTGTCCTTAGGCTTTCCATACACACCCATGAAGCCTAGCAGGTTCACACAAAGATTCTTCGTTAGGTGCATCACGTCGATCGAGCTGCGGACCTCTAGGACTTGCCAATAGGGTAGCTCCCAAAATATAGACTTCTTCCACATGGGTGCGTGACCGTTATCATCGTTCGGAACAGGTTGGCTGCTATGTCCTTTTCTAAAGACGACTTTCACATCATTGACCATATCGAGTACATCCACACCGGTTCGGTTGCGAAGCTTGGTTAGGTGGTCTGCCTTCCCTTTAAAATGCTTGCCTTTCTTTCTTACGGGGTGATTTGCAGAAAGAAATCGACGATGGCCAAGGTACACGATCTTTCGACATTTTTTCAAGAATACACCTCTAATATCACCGAAGTAGTGTGTGCATGCATTATATCCCTTGTTTGACTGTCCTGAAAGATTACTTAGAGCAGGCCAATCATTGATTGTTACGAACAACAATGCTCGCAGATCAAAGTGTTCCTGTTTGTATTCATCCCACACATGTACACCTTCTTTATTTCACAAAATGAGAAGTTCGTCAATAAGTGGTCTCAGGTACACATCGATGTCATTGTCAGGTTGCTTCGAGCCTTGGATGAGCACAGGCATCATAATGAACTTCCGCTTCATGCATAACCAAGGAGGAATGTTGTAGATACTTAGAGTAACAAGCCAAGTGATATGACTACTGTTCTGCTCTCCAAAAGGATTGATACCATCTGTACTTAAAGCAAACCTTAAGTTTCTTGCGTCATTTGCAAACTCCGTGAATTCTCTGTCGATTGCTCTCCACTAGAACCCATCAGCAGGGTGTCTCAACATATTGTCTACCTTACGGTCTTCTTTGTGCCATCACAACAATTTTGCATGTTCTTTGTTTCTGAACAGACGTTTCAAGCGTGGTATTATAGGACCATACCACATAACCTTGGCAGGGATTTTCTTCCGCGGACGTTCGCCCTCAACATCACTAGGGTCATCTCGCCTGATCTTATACCGCGATGCATGGCATACCGGGCATGCATCCAATTTCTCATACTCTTTGCCACGGTAGAGGATGCAGTCATTAGGACATGCATGTATCTTCTCGATTTCTAGCCCCATAGGATGTATAACTTGTTTTGCTTCGTAGGTAGTGGCGGGCAATTCATTGTCCTTCGAAAGCATCTTCTTTTGGATTTTTAGTAACTCTCCAAATCCCTTGTCAGATACACCATTCCTTGCCTTCCATTGCAGCAATTCTAGTGTGGTTCCCAACTTTTTCTGCCCTGCATCACAAGTTGGGTACAACAATTTCTTTTGATCTTCTAGCATCCGCTCAAACTTGATCTTCTCCTTTTCACTTTCACATTCTCTTTGTAAAGTCAAGAATGACCTGACAAAGATCATCAATGAGCTCATCTTCTACGGCTACCTCTTCTTCACTTTTCTCCCATTGCAAATCATTGAAGCACGCACCATCGGGAATAATATCATTGTCGTCCCATTGTTCTTCTTCACCTTCTTCCATTACAACGCCGGTTTCTCCGTGCTTCGTCCAACAAATATAGTTTGGCATGAAACCCGACTTGAACAAGTGTAAATGAAGAGTCCTTGAGCAAGGATATTCCACCGTATTCTTACATATGGCACATGGGCAGCACATGAAACCGTCAAGCGTTTGTTTGCCTCGGCCAAGACGTAACAAAGAATGCACGCCGTCAATGAACTCTTGGGAGCGGCGATCAAGATTGTACATCCAATGCCGGCTCATCTGCATTACATGACATAAATATCATATTAAAACCTAGATCATAATTAATTATTTATACAACATGCGTGCCACCACAAAAGGTACAAATTTATGAAAGCATCGCTACAATGTAGACAATCCCAACTACCACTAAAAGAACTAAAGCTAAAATACATTTCAGAGCACAAGGATTTCATGACCAATCTCAACTAAAATGATGTATGATCCCCGACAGTAACATCTTTGGGCTTCTTCGGTGGATCACCGCCTCATTAGTCACCAGATCTACCTGTTGTGCAAGATATTTTTGCACGAGTTCAACATACTCTTCCTCCCAAAGAGAAGCCTCGAACATCGTTCACTGCCATCCCACTGAAATTAAAACAAAAAATTAGAACTTTAATCACAACCATCATGAAAATAGGTATAAACTAACCATAATCATAAAATACGATAAAATAACTCACATTGCGATCCGGACACTTGTAGAAGATACGACCCTTGTTGGGACCCTCCTTCACTCGGTACTCCATCACAATCTTTGTCTCATCACGACACTTGCCACATGGAATGAAAGGGAGGCCCGGCCTAAGTCGCTTTGGAAACCCATGAGAGACCGAGGACCCGGAAGCAGTTGTCATCTACTCTCTATACTCATTTTTTAATACACTATAAATTTCTCATTTTATAAACAAATAAAATTAAGAAACTATAAAATTATCTAAATCTCTAAACAATGAAGTGTGCTATGCATGCTAGAAATAAAAAGTGAATACTAATTTTGAATACCTACTTTAACCTTTCTTCATCCAAATATGCAAACTATAAGTTATTTTGAGCTCAAATTGTTTACAAATAAAAAAAAACACCATAAAAACAATATATATATAGTGAACAATATGAGATAAGCCAATGATGAAAAATGAGAGTATGAGATTGGTACCCTTTACAACTAAAGAATCGATGGAGGAATCAAAGAAATCGACGGAGGAATCGAAGAATGGATGGAGGAACAATAGAGGGAGGAAGCAAGAACACTAGTGCTGTGAGCTTCAAAATATGCTGAGCTCGGGCTCGGGGAGGAAGAAGGAGACGGCCGGGATATAAAGGGGGACCTTTAGTCTCGGTTGGTGGCTCCAACCGGAACTAAAGGTAACTTTCCAACCCCCGGCGCAGCCACGGCCCGGGAGTAGACCTTTACTCCCGGTTGGAGACACCAACCGGGAGTAAAAGTCTACCTTTAGTCCCGGTTGGTGGCTCCAACCGAGACTAAAGGTCACTGCCACCTCTGTCTGGCGCAGTAGCCGTTGGGCAGGGACCTTTAGTTCCGGTTGGAGCCACCAACCGAGACTAAAGTTATCTTTAGTCCTGGACGCAAAAAATATTGGGACTAGAGCCCATTTTGATC
Organism: Miscanthus lutarioriparius; assembly: GCA_904845875.1. NCBI lineage: Eukaryota > Viridiplantae > Streptophyta > Magnoliopsida > Poales > Poaceae > Miscanthus > Miscanthus lutarioriparius. The sequence goes on along the minus strand of CAJGYO010000010.1, from coordinate 96,737,595 downwards.
GAGGATCAAAGGTCTGTTCTCTATTAGTGATGGGAAAAAAAATACCCCCTCATGTACCCGGGTTCACATCCGGCCTCCGTGATTTATTTCCCTGTCCACACGTCCACGACTAGGGCAACTGCAGCCGCCCTAAGCACCGGTGCCCAAGTTTCCGATTCGTCGGGCACTCTGCTGAGACCAGGTCACCATGTTCTGCGAGTTCCATGGCTTCCACGTTGCTGGGCCAGGATCAGCAGCAACTCTCGTGGCGCCTAGGCCAATCGGCCCTGTCATCAGACTTACGTTTGCTGGACAGAAGGGTCAGGACCTCAGGTACGTAGTGTTTCTTTCGTTTTTTTCACAACAGGGCTTTTTATCCGGCCGGTCACACATCTAAACTTTCGTGGACTTTTTTCACAGGAGTTCATCCGAAAGAATGATCTACTGCTGGTTGAAAGCAACCTTATGGATTGAAGAGGAATCTACTGTATTCTTGGGATGTCTTGAAAGAACAAATCATCTGGTGCTCGCATATATAATATGCAACAAGGTAATTTGCATCTTAAAAAACAAAATTACTAGATGATCGTATGCATAAGCTCATGTTTATAACACCTATTTTTCATGCTTTTATTTTCTTTCTTCATTAATTTAACATATATACGTGCAAGTGTGAGGCGAGCACGGACACCATCGGTGATGGCTTCGCGTCTACACCAACAACGCCGCCAGGGCACGGTGGCGAACCCGGACGCCATCGACAATGGCACCATAGCTACACCAACGACGCCGCTGCATTGAGGTGACGAGGTCGGATGACGCCAGCGAGCAATTCCATCCACTACGACACTATGCGTCGTTCTGCACCGGCAAGGCGGGCGGCTCTAATGTGGCTCCATCTACGTCATCAACTACCCGCCTTTGACAACGACAAAGGTGGACGATCGTTTTTTTATGAATATTCGATAACTTATTTTCTCCCGTTGCAACGCACGGGGCCACCCTAATTTTTCATCCAACTTTACCCTACTAATAATTTCCGTTCACAGCTACTAGCCCGAGTCCAAATCCGATGTGAATCCATATTGGATCTATCACCTCCAAGGCAGAGGCACGAAGCACATCCACCTCCAGTAGCAAATCCGCAAGACACTCGATCTTTTTCCATTTCCGTTTCTTTATTTCCCTTTTTTCAGCTTGCTGATTGGCTCGGCTTCTATTTGCGTTTCCTTTTTTTGTTTACGTTTTTTTCCTGTCCTGTCGGTGATTGGCTCAGTTTCTATTTTCTGATCTTGGTTTTCCTGTTTTCAATCTTTTTTGTTGTTCTTGCTTTTTGAGTCTGATTTTTTACTCGTTCTTTCGCTACAATGTTTTTTCTCGTATAAATATAAAAAAACAAATAATATATATAATGTTATAGACTTTTGAACCATTGATCTTTGCCTATTCCTATCTCTAAGAAACAAAAAATAATTATTAAGTCATTGATGCGGTTTGATTAGACGAAACTTATATTCTTATTAAAATCTAGATTAGTTAATGGTCCAACTAATCAAATAGTGAATTGAAATCTTAAACAGTTTATTGTCTAATTCAGTTTAAACAAATGTACCTCTGCAATGTCTGATAAGAGCTGATATATGAAAATTTGAAAGAGGTCTCCCGTTATAATCATGGCAGAACATACCGATACTTGACATGTCCGCAACTATCTCCTTCCGACTTTAATCGAATATGATAACTTATATATTTCTATGGGTGCTCAAAGAAAGTCACAGATCTTAATATATAAGTCACAAAAAAGGGCTCAATATATAAGTGTAACACCATATGAATAGTATGGAAATTAAAGTTATAATATATTTACGTCTAAATATTCTTGTGCTTCGCAACGGGAGAAAAAAAGATCTATCAAGATGTTTTTTGGTTGGATACCGGCTTAATAGGACATTGTCATATTATTACCAACATTAACTTATATTATGGATGTCATGATGATCATGAAATAAATTAGATTTAAAATTTTATAAGGATAAAATGTAGTCATATCTTTTGCTTTTCTCCCGTTGCAATGCACGGGCATATTTTGCTAGTAATATTAAAGAGTGATGTGATTCTTCTGTCCTCTTTTTTTTATTTCCTACAATGCCCTCGCATCTTTCCTTGTCTCATCTATGGCTTGGACTCACAACCTATGCTCATACGAGTTAGAAACATGTCCGTTCATGTGTGTCCAATGATGATATGTAGTCTGATTTCAATATATATTGAAACATACAACGTAATTGTTACATAAACCTCCGAAATGCATGTCGTTTAGGTGACCGCGCAACAAGATATGTGTTCTGTTGCAGCACGCATGCACATTCGCTATCTATACTTACACTACTACACTAAACATTTTTGGAGACGGTCAAAAAGCTTTAACGCAGGCAGGCAGGGCAACCGTCTCCAACACCGCGCCCGTGTAAATTTAGATTTATAGAGACGGTTAATAAATAAAAAGTATAAAAATAGTGAGCCTGTCGATGGGCCTACTGAACCCATCTACAAGGCCTGTCGAGCCCAATGACACACTGCCACCCCTCCCCGCCAGATCTGTGTGCGCCACAAGCCCCGTCGCCGCCCTTGATCTAAGTTGGCCTCGGACGCCACAGCAAGCTGGCCCCGGAGGGGACCCGCGCTGCAACCTACGGAGATGGACCTGCGCCACCGCCGCCGGAGAGGGCCTTGCGTGAGCACCGCAGCCAGAGAGATGACACGCTAGCTACCAGATCCCAGTCCGCCCACACGGGTGCCACCGGATCTTGCGTCGCCCACGCTCTCACTAACGGATCTCCCCAAGTGCGCGCGCTCGCCACCGGATCTCCACCTGCCCGCACCGCAGCCATCGAGGAAGACACTGATGAGGAGGACAGACGGTGCATCAGCCAGGCAGGGAGGACGCAAAGAGGAGGATGATGGTGGTAGGGGACCTACAGGCGGAGCTGCACTACAGCCGACAGGTCCACTCGCTGGTGGGGTGGCCACTGACAATGGAGAGGGAAGATAAGATTGGCGGCGTCGGGTGGAGGGTTTTCTGGGGTTAAGGTTTTTTTGATGAAGCTAATGTTTTCTGGTGTTATACTGTCTAAAGTCAATACCAGGCTGAGATGGGCAAAGATGAGCTCTACCTCTTTAACTAAAAATGGAGGCCATTTTTAGAGGCGGGCCTACGGTTTTCTTGTGTTATATATATTCTGAAGTCAGTATGAGGCTAAGATGGGCTGTGATGGGCTCAGCGTCTTTCACATAGGGGGACCTCCTCTGAAAATGGAGAGGCAGTCCGCCTTTGTTAAAGAGGCCGTGCCCATCTGAAAGCTCTAGTTTGTTTTTGGTGAATTGATAAAACCCTAAGTGCTAACCTAGTTTATCAAGTGATCATAAGATATGTAGCACATTCCAAGTGATGAAGCGATGGTGAAGATCATGATGATGGTGATGCCATGGTGATGATCAAGTGCTTGGACTTGAAAAGAAGAAAGAGAAAAACAAAAGGCTCAAGGCAAAGGTATAAGTGGTAGGAGCCATTTTGTTTTAGTGATTGAGACACTTAGAGAGTGTGATCACATTTAGGATCGATAGCCGTACTATTAAGAGGGGTGAAACTCGTATTGAAATATGGTTATCAAAGTGCCACTAGATGCTCTAACTCATTGCATATGTATTTAGGATCTAGTGGAATGCTAACACCCTTGAAAATGTTTGTGAAAATATGCTAACACACATGTGCACAAGGTGATACACTTGGTGGTTGGCACATTTGAGCAAGGGTTAGAAACTTCACCGGCGGAGTGTCCGCCCGTAGACTACGGACAGTCCGTCGGTGCCACCGGCGCTCTATACAGAAAAGACAGAGGTCACTATAAGTGACCGGACGCTGATCTCGGTAGGACCGGCGCGTCCGGTCAGTGGTAGCTGTAAGCGTGCGGTTTCGGTCTCATGACCGGACGCTGGCACGAGAAATGACCGAACGCTCAGGGCCTAAGTCCGGTCAGTATGACATATGATGATATATGCAGCGCACAGGGGAAACGTTGAGTGACAGGACGCTGGGTGTGTCCGATCGAGCATGACCGAACACGTCCGGTCGTGATTTTTCGCTTCTGGTACCTTACTGGAAACGATCGGACGCTGGTATTGGTGCGTCCGGTCACTTTGAGCAGCGCGTCTGGTCATCACTTGACCGTTGAGATCGGGCGATCAGCATTTGAAGCCGATGACACGTGGCAAGCATCGGGTGACCGGACGCTGGGGTTTAGCGTCCGGTTGATCTGACTGGAGCGTCCGGTCACCCCGCGTTATGCCCAGTGAAGGGGTACAACGACTCTATTTCATAGGGGCTTCTATTTAAGCCCCATGGCCGGCTCAAGCTCAGCCTTTTGGCCATTTTGCATTGACATAGCAACCTTGTGAGCTTAGTCAAAGCCCTCTCACTCATCTTCATCATAGATTCAACATCTTTGTGAGATTGGGAGTGAATTCAAGTGCATTGCTTAAGTGTTTACATCTAGAGGCACTTGGTGTTCGTATTTCGCTGCGGGGATTCGTTTGTTACTCTTAGTGGTTACCACCACTTAGACGGCTTGGAGCAGCGAGGATCGTCGAGCGGAGGTTGGTGATTGTCTCCGTCTCCGATCGTGGTGATTATGAGGGGTTCTTGACTTTTCCCCGGCGGAGAGCCAAAATATACTCTAGTGGATTGCTCGTGGCTTGTGTGATCCTCATCTTGTGTTGGTTGTGCGGCACCCTATTGAGGGTTTGGCGTGTGAAGCCAATTAGCGCGTGAACCTCCAAGTGAGTGAATCGCCACAATGAGCACTAGTTTGCCGACAAGCAAGTGAACCTCGGTAAAAAATCATTGTGTCATCAATTTGATTCCGAGGTGATTGGTCTTCATTGATATTCATTCTTGTGATTGATTGGCTCATTCCTCGACACGGCGGTATAACCATTTAGCTCACTCTCTCTACATTACCGTAAACTAGTTGTCAAGCTCTTTAGTGTATCTAGTTGTAAGAGCTTGTTAGTTTAGTTAGTGTGGCTCTTTAGTTAGCCTTTGAGAGCACACTAACTTAGTGTAGTGACATAGTTATTGTGTGGATAGAAACTACATAAACTAGAATTGTGGTAGGTGGCTTGCATTTTTAGTAGGCTAGCGCAACACTCACTTCGCCTCATAATTGTCTAACCGATTTGTTAAGTGTTATTGTAGAAATTTTTAATAGGCTATTCACCCCCTCCCCCCTCTAGCTATTAGGACCTTTCACCGTCTTAGCCCATCTTAGCCCGGTATTGACTTCAGACCATATAACACCTGAAAACCCTAACTTCATCCGAAAACCCTAACACCCGCTTTTGTTAATTGATTTAAGGAGGTGGTCCTATACTGGGTGTCTCCTAAAATTATTTGTCCACCGCCTCTGAAAATCAGTATGTATTTTAGGAGATAGTCACATTTCGTGACTGCCTCTATAAATAAAATGAGTAGTCTTTAAAATCTTTTATGTAGTAGTGTTATATCTATCTATCCATGTACCTTAATATTAAAGAGTGAAATGATTCTTCGTCCTTTATCGCTCACAACTGTCCCATGTGATCTAATGTACTGTATATATTAGAGTAGGGTGTCCAAGCACGATTTGGAGTTTGATTTCAAAACGAATTAGAATATGGAATATTTTCATGATCCACTCTCTCCCATGCATGTATGAGTTAGTGTTTAGGCATGATATAGAGTCTGATCCTAAAACAAATTAGAATGCATGGCACGATCATTGATAAATGATATGTAATCCTCTCATGGCCAACGTGTTAGATTATTAGGGAGTTCGATTTCTAGATAAATTAAAATGCATAACGTGATCGTCAAATAAATCTTGAAGCCACAAGTCATTTGTCCATTCGCTTCGCTGAAAAAACAAGCTGAAACACTGTGATTTGTTGTGAGAGAAAAATATTGTTTCGGCTAAAAAAATAAGCTGAAAAGTACAGATTATAAGAGAAGCGAACAGGGCCATTAAGGTAACCACACAACAAGCTGAGTTGCATGCAGTAAGTTTGCAAATTCTGTCTTAAATCGAATAGTAGTCATTTTGGATGAACATTTCTTTATTAATCTGTACAGGTGTTTGACGTACATCTCGAACGTCTTTACTGTTTCCGTCATCGCGTCACAAAACAAAAACACTAAAAAATCACGAAAACCCAACACAGCTTTTCGGAATAGTGATGACAAAAGGTGCCCGTCAGAGTTACAGGATTTGGCTGTAAAGTTCTTACAAAAGTGTGAAGGCTTGCCTATTGCCATTGCATGCATAGGACGTCTATTGTCTGTCAAACAACCAACATACTCTGAATGGGATAGTGTGTACATGGAGCTAGAATTGCAGTCAAATAATAATGTGATCCAAGGAGTCGATAGTATTCTAAAAGTAAGCTTGGAGGACCTTCCGCATGAACTAAAGAATTGCTTCTTACATTGTGCAATATTTCCTGAGGATTATAAATTGGGGAGGCGAAGATTAATTAGGCACTGGATTACATCTGGATTCATCAAGGAAAAGGAGAACAAAACACTAGAACAAGTGGCAGAGGGATACTTGAATGATCTTGTAAACCGAAGCTTGCTACAAGTCGTGATGAAGAATGAATTCGGACGACTGAGGTGCTGCCGAATGCATGATATCATCCGCCATTTTGCCCTTGACAAAGCAGCAAAAGAATGCTTTTGTACAGTTTATGAGGGCCATGGGACATTTTCAGTACATGAAACACGCAGACTGTCAATAAATAGCACCAATGTTGTACCGCTGAATCAATCTGGTGTGATGCAGCTCCGTGCAATCTATGTTTTTACAAGTTCTGTTGATATCGATTTGTTGAGGCCTATCCTTGCATCCTCAACATTGTTGTCAACATTGGATCTTCAAGGTACTAAAATCAAGATGCTCCCTAATGAGGTCTTCAGCTTGTTTAATCTGCGTTTCTTGGGTCTCCGTTGTACTGGAATTGAGACTCTACCAGAGGCTGTTGGAAGATTGCAAAACTTAGAAGTACTAGATGCATTCGACACTGGTCTACTATCTTTACCAAAGGATGTAGGAAAACTGAAGAAGCTTAGGTACCTATATGCAACTGTAAGTGTCAATGAAGGATCTTTCTGGCGTCAGCGTGGATTAAAGGTGCCTAGGGGCATAATAAAGAACCTGACAGGACTGCATGCTCTTCAAAAGGTTAAAGCTAGCTCAGAGACTCTCCGTGACGTTGCAGCTTTGACGGATTTACGAACATTTGCCGTTGATGACGTGACAAGTGAGCACTCGTTAGTCCTGCGCAGTGCTCTCCAGAACATGAGCAGTCTCGTGCATTTGTCAATTGGTATGTCAAACGAAAACGAAGCATTGCCATTGGAACAACTTAGTTTACCAGAAACTCTTAGTAAACTCGTACTGGCAGGGCAGCTGGAAAAGAAACGGATGCCTGAGCTTCTCTCTTCCTGGTTGCACCTTAACTATCTCATTCGTTTATCTCTGGCGTTCTCCAAACTTGATGAGAACTCATTTCCTAACCTCATGGTGTTGCGTAACTTATGCTCACTTCAACTTTATAGGGCTTACGATGGGAAAACATTATGCTTCTCTGTGCAGTCATTTCCTAGACTGAGAGAACTATATATAAGGGGTGCTCCGCAGCTCAGCCAAGTAGAAATAGAAGAAGGTGCACTAGGAAGCCTCGTTGAGCTACGGTTTGCAGGGTGCCCAGAACTGAAGCGCCTCCCTCGTGGCATTGAGTACCTTACAACGCTCGATGAATTATATTTGGAAGATGTTGATGATGAGCTTATAAAGATCATTAGGCAGGAAGGTGAAGCAAATGAATGCAAGGAAGAGCTAATGAAGGTTAGCCGCATTAGAATGGTTTATTTTAAATCAACTGAGAAAAACTTTTGGCGAAGAATTGTAAATAGAGAAAGGAATGCATTCGCTGGCTGAAGGCTTGGATCCTAGCTGCTATTTCCGGAATTCACATACAAGGTATGGGTTTTATGCTGCTTCTTGCTGTTGGACCGGCCAGAACACTCTGCCATTCCTAACTAAATGTCTCGTTGATATCATTTTCATCAGGTTGCTGCTGCCTTTGTTGGTCTGCTTTGGACTTTTGGTGGTTCAGTTCAGCGGTTGGTGGACATCCGCCCATCAGCAAGGGAAGTCCTGAATTCCGTATGGGTGCAGATTGCATAATAGACAGCCTGTTCGGTTGGCTGGTTCGTATTATTGTTGGTTCGTGAAGAAGTACTGCTGGCTGGTTTGTGTGAGAGAAAAATACTGTTCCGGCTGAAAATTTACGATCGTTTACGACAAGCCGCAGCCAAACGAACAGGCTGAGAGTGTCTACGAATTTATAAATCGGTTTGCGAATTAAACACAAACACTGTTGTGATTTTATTTACTACTTCATGTCGTTCCTGTTTAATCTCTGATCCTAAGATATGGGCTTGATGTCTTTTATGGGTGAGGCATCTCCCAGGTTGGTAATAAGCTTGTCAGACGCTTTACTTCTCGTTTTGCAAAGCATAACTTTTTTCGTCTGTGGATGCTTTCTGATGGGTGTGGAACCAAAACTTTTAGTTCCAATCAACAGTATGTTTATGAATAATTTGATCCAATCAATGGAATATAATGGGTGTGATTAGCCTAAAAGGTTACTCCTATCGCATTACAATTTTAGTTGTTTTAAAGGATACACTGTCATAGAATCCAATAGCCAAATTAGTATCTTTAGGCTGCGCGCTGTTCAGAGTTGGCAATTGTTATACCCTGCCGTTAGTTACTTAATAAATATACAAGAATGTGTTGTACTAAAGCAAAGCATTTAGTTTTTCGATGCATTAACCAAATGAATCGAATGAGGTGTCATAGAATGCCTGGGTACACTGCCTAGAAGGTTTCAAAGAGTTAGCATGACTCTTAAGCGTCGGTATCAAATTTTCGTCGTGGATTGCCCAGGGTTGTTTGAGTCTCTGTCTCGTCTATCAAGAATGGCGTATTTTTTTATTCTTTATTTTTAGATGCAAAGTAAATATAATGGCGTGGTTGTCAAAATTCCAATTCGGCTTAATAATCTTGGCAAAAAGGCATGATTAGTCATTGACGTCAACATTTCTATGACTTGCACGTTTAAAGTCTCTGTGATTTGATTGCACACGATTTTGATAACCTTACATTAGGCCCAATGGGTGTGAACCGTGTCTCTTGATCGCGGCCAATGAAGTTGCAGTGTTGGAGGGCCGAGTTCAGTTTCCTCGTTTCCGAATGTTTCACTGCCTGAGAGTTTCACCGGTTCAAAATTTTCATGTCCGTTTATGGTTGCAGGACACAAAAATAGAAGTGGATTCTAAAAAAAAACCGATAAAAGTAGTGAACCACCTTCCTTTTAGGTGGGACCAGCGTTTAAGTGACGTATCCACCCCTATCTTCCTCCCTTTGCTGCTCTGGGTGGCTCCGCTCCCATGGCCGCCGCCGCCTCTCTCCACCCCATCCACCTCCCTCTTTCCCACTCCCACTCCCACCCATCCCAACCCCGGCCCCGGGCCTCCTCCGTAGGTGCAGCACCAAGCCCGCCCCACTAGTTAGCCCCAGCTCCATACCAAAAAGGCACTCTCCTCTCTCTCCTGCCAGCCGCAGGGTCATGGAGGAACCTATGGAGCATTGCAGCCTCGTCGCCTGGGGTGGTGCGGGACTACGGCCACTGCCGCCTCGTCGACTCCATTGGCGCGCTCGACCCGGCGGCCGGCGCTCCGGAGGCTCTCCGACGAACAGGTGGCGTGCGGCACTTCCTCATCAGCGATTCAACGGGTGGTTTGTCGATACAGCGTTTGCTAATGGTTCTCCGTGTTCGGCTTGGCTGATGTAGACTAAATGCTGGTTCGTGTGTACTTGAAGGCGGAGTTCCTCTCTCTCGCCATGTTCAACCCAGAGGTGTTTACCGTGGTGCTTATGCGCTAGGCGTCGAGGACGCTTTGGAGTTGGGATGCGGCATTTGGTCATTTCGGCCTCTCCCAGGTCTGTAATCCCAAGTGGCAAGAGCCTTTAATTTTCGTTTCGCTGGAAATTAGCGTGCTGTATCTTTGGATTCTCTGAACGTGGTATATGGTGTGTATCTTTGGTTTCAGCGATTCAGCGGGTGGTTTATCGATATAGCTTTTGCTAATGGTTCTACGTGCTCGGTTTGGCTGATGTGGACTGAATGTGCGTTCATGTGTACTTGAACGTGGAGCTCCTGTTTGCCGTGGTGCTTATGCGTGAGGCGTCGATGGTGATTGGGAGTTGGGGTGTGGCATATTTGGTCCTTTTGTCCTCTCCCAGGTCTGTAATCCCAAGTGCCAGAGCCTTTCATTTTCGCTGGAAATTAACATGCTGTATCTTTGGTTTCTCTGAATGTGGTATATGGTGTGTATCTTTGGTTTCTCTGAACCTGGTATATTGGTGTCACAGAGACAGGGCAGTTGGTCGTCTCGTATCCTGCAAGTCCTTCAGTTTGATCTGATAAATGAAGGAAAATGTCCTTTCTGCCTAACGCGCCTAGCACATGCTCAATAAGGTACTCATTTTATACAGCTTTCTGGGCAGTGGTGACATTGCCCTGTTCGCTTGGTCGTAAATGATCGTAAATTTCCAGCCAGAACAGTATTTTTCTCTCACACCAAACCAGCCAGCGGTAATAATCCACGATCGTATATGATCGTTTCAGCCCCAGCCGAACAGGTCGGCCTTTCTTGCGCTGATGGTCTGTTTCATTTTCTTCAGGTCGTTGATGCCTTGCTTGCTCTGCCTTTTTTTTAACGAAATGCTTGCTCTGCTTTGGTGGCACACTTCAGTGGTGCCTTGTGGGCTTGTGGCCTTGTGCTGAGTGCTTTGGGGAGATCTAATGATGATCTGCTGGGTTCCTGCGAGAACATTGCACAGTTTGGTGGACTGCTCTACACTTACACTGTACTCTACAAGTCTAAATTCTAATGACCAAGTCAGTCTAACGCTGTGTGACAGACACCCCTCACTTAGTGGATGATGCGTTAGGTGATGGCCCACCACTGATTGGCGCTTTTAACCAGACAGCATCTGATTACTGACTGATTAATGATTATGTAGCTTTCTCCTCTACAAGCGCAGAGACTTTTTTTTTTCCTCGTCTCCTTCCACGAAACCGCATGACTTGCCCCTTTCCATCTCTGACGATGCAACTCCTCCTACTCCCCAATGCAAAGGGCGTACCTAGTGCAGAGAGCTCCCGCTCTGTGCGGGGTCTGGGGAAGGGTGTTAGTTGCAAGCCTTACCCTCGCCTGTGCAATGCGAGGAGACCGCGACTCGAACCCGGGACCTTCCGGTCACAGGCGGTAAGACTCTACCGCTTGCAACTCCTCCTACTCCCCAATGCAAACCGTGACTAAAACAAAGCCTGATCTTCAACTTCAATGCGTGCTTGTTCTATAGCTTCTCGTATTCAGGTAACACTGTCAAGTTTCATCAGTGCAAGGTTTGAATTTGTTTGTTTTCTTTTTCAAAAAAAAAAGGTTCAGATTGTCGAGCTGAAAGGTAACTCGAGTTAATTTTTTGAAATTTGGGGTTTAGGTTGTTGAGGTCCACATGTAACTCTGAGGTCTTCAAGCGTACAAAACCACCATGGCAGAGGCTGTTGTGGGAGTGCTGATTGGCAAGGTAGGTGCAGCCTTGGCCAAAGAAGCAGCAGCCTACAGTACATCCCTGCTTTGCAAGAAAGCTTCTCTCAAGGGTCTCTTTGGCGAGATCCGCAAAGCCAAGGTGGAGCTGGAGTGCATGAAAGCCTACCTGCGTGAGTCTGAGAAGTTCAAGGATTCTGACGAGATCACTGGTATCTTCATCAAGAAGATACGGGAACTATCTTTCCAGATTGAGGATGTTGTCGATGAGTTCATGTACAAGCTTGAGGACGACAACCATGGAGGATTTGCAGCCAAAATGAAGAAGAGGATCGAGCATCTCAAGGTTTGGCACCGTCTAGCTCACAAGCTCCATGATATCAATGCCGAGCTTGAAGAAGTTACAAAAAGGAGGGCCCGTTATGTCATCCCAGGAATGCTGGGACGCACTGGGAGCGGTGGCCATCATGCGAAATCCAACACTCAAAATTTGTGTATTTCAAGGGATGGCGATCTAGTGGGTATTGAAGATGCTGCAGACAAGCTCAAGGGGTGGCTAGTCAGTGATTTGGAAGAATGGAACAGTAGAATCACTACAGTGGGGGGGATGGGTGGAGTTGATCATGTCTATAACATTGTGAAAGCCGAGTTTGACACTGCTGCATGGGTAACTGTGTCCAAGAGTTACCAAATTGAGGATTTACTGAAAAGAATTGCAATGGCGTTCAGCATCTCAATCGATTGTAGCAATATGGAAATAAGAATTGTAGTTGAGGCCATCCGTAACCATCTTAAAGGTAAAAGGTACATCTTAGTGCTCGATGATGTTTGGGAACAGGATGTGTGGATTAATATCATGAATCTTTTTCCTACTAACGGTACAAGCCGATTTGTTCTCACATCAAGATTATCCAAAGTTGCATCATTGGCAAGTAATGATTGTGCAATTATGCTAAAACCACTACAAGAAAAGCATTCTTATATGTTATTTTTCAAGCTAGCTTTTTGGAACAACGAGGACAAGAGCTGCCCTTTGGAGTTATGGGATTTGGCCACAAAGTTCTTAGAAAAGTGTGAAGGTTTGCCTATTGCTATCGCGTGCATAGGCCAGCTACTGTGTTTCAAACCCCCAACTTACTCTGAATGGGAAAAGGTGTACCAGAAGTTAGAGTTGCAGTCAACTAAAAACACAATCCCTGGTGTTGATAGCATTTTGAAAGTCAGTTTGGAGGACCTTCCATATGAACTGAAGAACTGCATCTTACATTGTGCACTCTTTCCAGAGGATTATGAACTGAGGAGGAGAAGGTTAATAAAGCACTGGATTACTTCTGGATTCGTCAACGAAAAAGAGAACAATACACATGAAGTGGCTGAGGGCTACTTGAATGACCTTATAAACCGAAGCCTGCTACAAGTTGTGAAGAATGAGTTTGGAAGAGTGAAGAAGTGCCTGAGTGCATGATGTGATCCGCCATCTTGCTCTCAAAAAAGCAGAGACAGAATGCTTTGGTGAAGTTTTCGTGGGATCCAGGACATTCTTGGTATGCAACTCACGTCGACTATCAATACAAAGTTCCAATATTTCATCATTGAGTCAATCTGGTGCAACACATCTACGGGCAATATATGCTTTTGCGAGTTCCATTGATATTGAATTGCTAAGGCCTATCCTTGCATCTTCAAACTTGCTGTCAGCTTTGGATCTGCAAGGTACTCAAATCAAAATGTTGCCTGATAAGGTATTCAATTTGTTCAATCTAAGGTTTCTGGGTCTTAGATTTAGGGGGTGTTTGGTTCTTTAGTCGCTCCTAAAATTCATGTCACATCGAATGTTTAGATACTAATAAAGAGCATTAAATATAGATTAATTACAAAACCAATTACATAGATGGAGGCTAATTTACGAGACGATTTTTTAAGCCTAATTAACCTGTCATTATCACATGTTTACTGTAGCACCACGTTGTCAAATCATGGACTAATTAGGCTTAAAAGATTCGTCTCGTAAATTAGTCGCAAGTTGTGTAATTAGTTTCGTAATTAGTCTATATTTAATACTCCATACATGTGTCTAAATATTCGATGTGACAGGAATTTTAGGAGAGCCTTACTGCAATTGAGGTGCTACCTGATACAATAGGAAGGCTGAAAAACTTAGAAGTGCTGGATGCAATCACTACTTCTCTGCAATCTTTACCAAACGGTGTAGAAAAACTGAAGAAGCTTAGGTTTCTGTACTCTGGAGCAATGGTTGGAGAAGGGCCTTTGACTAATTTTAGTGGAATTAGGTTGCCTAGAGGCATAAGGAATTTGACCAGCCTGCATGTTCTGCAAGAGGTTAAAGCAAGCATTGAGACACTTCATGATGTTGCCGCTTTGACAGAGTTGAGAACATTTTCAGTTTGCAATGTGCTAAGTGAGCATGCTTCCAGCTTGTGTAGTGCTATAACCAACGTGGGTCATCTTACAAAACTATCCATTGATGCATCAAACGAAAATGAAGTACTACCATTAGAAGCACTCAGTTTACCAGAGACACACACTAAACTTGGACTGCTAGGGCAACTGGAAAACAACTTGTTGCCTCGGATTCTCTCTTCCTGGTCGCACCTTAACAACCTTAAGCAGTTGTTTCTGAGATTCTCCAGACTTGATGAAGACTCATTTTCTAGCCTGAAGGTGTTACACGGTTTACAGTGTCTTATTCTTAATAAGGCTTATAATGGAAAGACAATGTACTTCCCTTCACAAGCGTTTCCTAGACTGCGAGTGCTAAGAATATGGGGTGCTCCGCAGATCAACCAAATCATAATAGAAGAAGGTGCACTGGCAAGCCTTGTTGAGTTAGTGTTATCAGACTGCCAAAACATGAAGTGCCTGCCTCAGGGCATTGAGTATCTTAGAACCCTTGAGGAATTATACTTGGAAGACACTGCAGACTAGCTTGTAGAGAAGCTTAGGGATGGATGTAAAGAAAATCCCTGGAACAAAAAACTTCAGAAAATTATGCACATCAGAAAGGTCTTTGTTAAATTAACTAAGTAAAATATTTGGGTAAGAATATGCTGACGAATGCATGGATGCTGCAGTTTGGTGAGGTAAGCAATTTTCTTGATACCACTTACCTAAATTTCTGTGCTCATTGTCCATACGGTCAGCTAGTAAATTGCCTCATTCGCACCTTTTTCTTCCACGTTAATGTGCTTACTAATAGCAAGCACATGAGCATGAAATGGATAACAGGGTCAATATATCTTTTATGTTATCCAGTTGCACACGAATTAACTTGAATACAGTAACTAAAGCAACGTTGATATGTGCATGCGTTGGAGGGTTCAGGAATGCAACATAGTTGAATTTATCTCTTTGAGTACTACAGTATTTTGGGCTATACTGCAGGCAGGGGCGAAACATAAGTGCATATTTTCAATGCAGAATGCAAAGTTACCCTGTTTGCTCTTAACTTTTCTGGTTTTATCATTTTTTTTACGAGACTGGTTTTATCATTGGATTAACGCTTGGGCATAATACTACAGACAGAGGACAGAAGTCAGAAGATGCTACATATGCTACTAGAACAAGGGGCTGGTGAATTCTTGCAGTTGCAGCTGGCTGGAGGTTCGCGTCACTAAAGTCAGGATGAACTGCGAATGGTGCCGTTGCCTCTTTTTTCTTTCCTCGTCGTTGGTTGATTTCTAAGCTGTGCGCGTGGTAGGAATGATGCCTGCGGTACCTGCTGGAGGAGGAAACTATTTTTTTCTTGTTCTCTGGGAGCTTTTATTTTGCTGAATGCTAGTGTTTGTTAAGTTCTCTGTTTGGTGATAACTGGCACAGTGGTTTCTTTTTGCTTCATGCCCTGCATGGTAAGGCCTGTAATAAACTTGCAGAGTGCTCAGTTTTTGCTGCGCTGAACCTGGCTTTCCTTTCATATACGTTCTTCAATTTGGTGTTTTGGTTTGTCACTAGTAAAAATACCCGTGCGTTACAACACAATCCAATACGTATTGGAATCTATACATAATAATAAAGTGGCAAAATTTCTGCCACAATTTTGGAATAAGATATCATATCATTATTGGAAGCTAATGTCAAAAACAATCATAAGAAGAAAATCTGAACATACTCGAAGCCAAGTAGAAAAAAGTTACGATAAAAATTGGAATGTACTCTAGAAAATAGACACGAAAAAAATCTGAACATATTCGGAGAGTAAAAAGCGTCCAGATCAGAATGTAAAGCTACACGTACTCGGATCAAATAAAAATGGAAAAACAAAAAAAAAGTGAAAAAAGAACCGAAAAGAAACGAAACAAAGAAATTCTACCATTCTTTTCTCTTTATTAGATTTCTATTCTTATATTTTTGCATTTGTATTAAGATTTCTATTCCGGTTACTCGGAGTCGGAGAGATCTAATTGGATTAAGATTCCTAACTGTCCATATTATTATATTTTTCCTATTTGGATTAAGATTCATATTCGCGTGAAATTTTCGTATTTTGGTCTCTTTTGAAAACAATTTTTAGAAAAATACCAACGTCAAAACATTTTCTGAAAATAGACCATTTTTAGGCGTCTTAGCACATGACGCCGAGATATGAGGCTCGGCGTCGTGTCACTCGACGCCGAGGTATTGCCACGTCACGGACGACCAAAGGTCGGGTCGTCGCCGACATCGCACGCGTTAATGCGATGGGTCCGTGACGTCGGCGTCGTGTCACCGACGCCAAGTACCCAACCTCGGCGCTGCAGTCTAATCATGCCACGAGCTTTGGCCCCATCCGGAGCGCTGCCCAGCGGCCCAACAAAGCACGGTGGCCTAGCAAATTTCGGCGTTGGGTCACTTAACGCTGAAGCCTCCAGACCTCGGCGTGACCCAACTCAACGCCGAGGTCTGGACCTTTAGGCCGCGCCGAGGCCCCTTCTTCTTCCTCCTTCATTCAAAAACCACCGCCTCCCTCTCTTTCTCTTCTCCCCAGCACAAGAAACCCTAACCTCCAAAATCGACCCCGGTGCCACGATCTCGGCTCCCAAGCTTCCTCGAGGTAATGGTCCCTCCCCTCCTCCATTCTATCCGCGTAGATGTGCTTACATTGTCCCTAATCATGTGGAATCATTGTTGTTTGGTGATTTGGTATATTTGTGTTTGCATTTGCAAAATGTATGGCTTAGGATGATTGAGTGCATTGTTGTTTAACTGTTTTATGTGATGAACATGTTAGGTTAGTTTGGTTTCTAGTTATTTTGGTCATTAGGGTTATTTGTTTATTGTAGGTGTCATTAGGGTTAGTTATTTGTTGGTCATTAGGGTTACTATGTATTTTATTTATTTGTTGGTCATTACATTTCAATTTGTTATGACTAGAAATGATTATGTTGTTGGAGTTGAAAAACGATGAAATGATATATTTTAGTTTCTACTTATTGGATTGAAATATATTCATATGTTACACTACTTGTTGTGTGATGGCTGTAGATGGATAAATTAGTGAGGTTGCATCATGGAGGCCGTATTGTTAGGACAAGAGATGATAGTTTGGAATTTCTGGACATGTGTGAGGAGTTGTTGATTTTTTTCTGAAACACCATCTTTGACCTAGTTAATGGAGCGAGTGAAGGTTAAGTTAGGCTGGAATGAAGGAGACGTGCATGTTCAGTTTGAAGGTGTCATAGATGTTGGGTCATCGAAGGGTCCTCGGATCAAGCGGTTGCTCAAAATTACAATCGAGACTGAATGAAATGATTACAAGGCAGTTGTATTGGCCTCAGAAGTGCGATCTTTGGATTTAGTAGTAAGTAAGGAGTCCGGCTTAGGAAATGATAACTTCGAAGTATGGCCATCTTCCCCCGCTCACATAGGTTATGGTCCTTTGCCTGAAGAAGAAATACTTGTCACACAACTAGGCTACGGTGGAGATGAGGAAGAGAATCCGGTTGCCGATGGTGAGGGCAATCATGATAGTGATGAAGAGGATGATGATTATGTAATTGTTGATGCAGAAGAAGGTTTGGACGACGCTAGCGGAGACTTTTCTATCGAGGATGAGCTTAGCGACGAAGATGATCTTAGTAGTGAAGAAGACTTTGGTGATGCTAGGGCTACGAACCGTTTTGACATGGAGATAGTGGAGATGATGAGTCCTTCAGAGAGGAGATAGCCAAGACTCGATGACGATCGCCTGCTGGTCGTCCTCAATTTAAGGGAAATAGAGATATTGTCTAGGGTCTTGCCTTGGAGAGATCCACTAGTTGGTGATTTCGAGGACCTTAGCCATGGTCATAGGGCGATGGTCGATGGTGGGCCAAGTGATACAACTGTTCCTGATGTTAGCGGTTGCCTCATCATACGGAAGGGCATATTGTTTGCTACCATGGATGAGTTGAAATCATGGTTGCAAGAGTACTCCATTGTACATAACCGACCTTTTAGGGTCATCAATTCATTCAAGGAGAAGAGGTACACTGTTGCTTGTGAAGAACAACAGTGTGGTTGGAGAGTATGTGCTAGGAAGACGAAGGCAGGCAAATGGAAGATTACCTCAGTGAAGCAACCACATGTTTGTGCCACTGCTGAGGCAGAAGAGAACCATCTGCAGCTTAATTCTAGGTTCATTGCAAGGCAATTATGCCCCGTGGTGAAGCATATGCCAACCATTACAGTGTCTGCGTTGGTTGAGATCATCTTCCAACGGTACAATTACTATGTCAAGTATGGGAAAGCATGGAGGGCAAAGCAGCGTGCACTGGAAATAATATTTGGAAATTGGGAAGAAGCTTATGAGCGCCTCCCTGTAATGTTGAACGCAATGAGGGCCGTAAATCCTGGGATGCACTTCGAGTATTTACCTAAGGAGGGTGAAACAAGGAATGGTAGCCAGGTATTTGGAAGGGCGTTTTGGGCGTTCGGGCAGAGCATCGAAGCATTCAAGCATTGCAGGCCCGTCGTCTCAATTGACGGGACCTTTCTTACAGGGAAATTTGAAGGCACAATGCTTATTTGTATTGGGACAGATGCAGAGGACCAGCTTGTGCCATTGGCCTTTGCGATTGTTCGGAAGGAGGACACGGATAGTTGGTGTTGGTTTCTCAGGCTAGTAAGACAAGTGGTAATTGGTCTGGGACGTGATGTTTGTGTGATATCCGATAGGCATGCTGGCATTCTGAATGCCGTAGAACAAGAGATTCCTGGTTACGGCCAAATACATCACCGGTGGTGCACCAGACACCTTGCTCAGAATCTTATAAGGCGTGATCACACAAAGGACAACTTCAAATTATTTGAGGAGGTTTGCAGGCAGCAAGAGGTTCAATTATTCAAAGACAAGTTAGATGCCCTGAAGTTAGCCACAAATGTTGATGGCAGGCAATTCTTGAGCGAGTTGATGGCGTCGAAGGATAAGTGGTCACTTGCATATGACACGGGTGGTTGGAGATGGGGCTTCATGACTAGTAACATGGCAGAGATGTTCAACAGCCTTCTAAGAGGTTGTCGTGGTCTGCCTGTGACTGCTATTGCCTCATTCACCTTCTACAAGTTGAATTCTTGGTTCGTTTCGAGGAAGAAGCATGCGAGGTCTCTATGGACAGCAGGCAAAGCTTGGCCACTTTTAGCATCTCAGGAACTAGCTTTCTCAAAGAAAAAGTCTAAACGACAGAAGGGTTCATGTTTCGATCCGATCAACCATGGATATGAGATTCTAGAGGGTGGCGGAACTAACATTGGTGGTGAAGACCGGGGTGCTCGAAAACATAAAGTAGTGATCAATGAGAACAAGTGTACGTGTGGAAAACCGATCATATACCATAGGCCTTGCTCCCACATGATTACAGCCTGTCGCCTTAGACGTGTTGACCCTGAGGTCCCTCCCCGTATGGCCGCGGAGTTCTCTTTGAGGAACCTAATGAGCACCTGGAATCCTCAGTTCGAGCCATTTCTTGACGAGAGTCAATGGCCTACTTATGATGGCCCCAAGTATGTGGCTGATCTTGGTTTACTCTGGAAGAGTAGAGGACCTAGGCGGCGGAAGCGGTTCAGGATGGACATGGACCGAGCCACGAAAGGTAGATCAACCACGAGTAAGGTTGGGAGACATTTTGTAGAGGACACCCAAAAGAGCCGTTGCTCTGGTTGCCATAAGCCAGGCCACAATAAGAGAAAATGTCCTGAACTACTTAGACAACAGGTATCCATCAAGCTAGCTACTAGAATTGCTTTGTGTAATGGTACATTGGTTTACTTTTGTTTTTTTTCTATGTTACTTCGTACCACATACACATGCTTTAACTTATACTAATGGTTTGGCATTGCTTATGTTGCAGGATGGATCGGTTCCCCCTTCTTGAGCCAAGGTTCGATGAGCACCACCAGGCTCGGAGGATCGAGAACGGAGAGGTATATTCAGCAATTCGTATGAAAACATTGCATTGTTCATGTTTTGCTCTATAGTCCATGCTCTTTATAAAGTGACATGAACTAATACTTTTTCATGCTTGTCTTTTTTTGTAGGTTTTGAATGTGCTGAGGCCAATGACACATGAGGCCTCTACGACCATGGTCTACGACGAGAGGTACACGCCCCTCCTGAAGCTGGTGAACCTTGCTACCGTTGCTCGTGTTTGTCGTCGAGGCACGCCACCTTTCAACCCAGCGGCGCTGACGGCGTTGATAGATCGGTGGCGTCCAGAGACACACAACTTTCACCTACCATGCGGGGAGATGACGGTCACTCTCGAGGACGTTGCCATGATCCTTGGAGTCAAAATCCGAGGATTCCTAGTGACAGGAGACACAGAGTCTGAAGGATGGCAGCAGCGGGTTGAGCACTTCTTGGGACGGCCCCTAGCGGCAGTTGAGGCTGGCAAGAAACGGCGCAGCAGTGGGGTGTCCCTGAGGTGGCTTCGTCAGCAGTTTCGGGAGTGCCCACCCAATGTAGACGCTGAGACCGTGACATACTACTATCGGGCCTACATCCTCCACATGTTAGGTACGGTTCTCTTCCCTGACGGCACTGGAGACACGGCGTCCTGGATGTACATCCCGTGCCTTTTGAACTGGGAGGATACCGGCAATAGGAGTTGGGGCTCGGCTATACTTGCCTTCCTGTACCGTCAGCTTTGCGAGGCTTGCCGCCGTCCTAGAGGCGCGCACGCTACAATGTCAGGGTGCATCACACTGTTGCAGGTAATAAAGCAAAGTTGTACAAGTTTCCACTACAATTCAATGTTTTTTCTTAACAAAAGTGATTAACATTCATGTTTCCACTCTTTTTTTGCAGATTTGGATGTGGGAGAGGCTTCCAGTTGGGAGACCGCATCAGCTTGATCCCCCACAACCTTGGTTTCCTCAAGGAGACGCAGTTGTCGCCCCTACCGTGGCACACCTCTACGAGCGAGCCCACGGAACATACCACGTGTCACGCCACGTGTACATCAGCTTCACCAACGAGCTGGACACCCTTTTGCCACAGCATGTAAGTTTCCCACCCTTTTGCCCTAATCGAGGATATGTGCACAAATTGAGTGTCGACTAGTTGATGACGATGTTGTGTACATGTTCAATGGAGCCCATATCGGCGGAGGCAAGTAACGGATCTCAACTTGAGCGCCTTGTGCATGGCAGACGAGGACGTCTGGACGATGAGGACCCCCCTTATTTGTTTCTATGCAGTGGAGTACCATCTCCCTCACACCGTGTAGCACTGCAGCGCTTTGGTAGGTCAGCCCTTCTTCGCCCGATGATTTCTCCACCGGTTGGCAGCTCCACAAGTACGTAACATATAATATTTTGTTCGTTTCACATGAAACAATAATTGAGTAGGCCTTCATATTGCCGATTTGGTGTAAAATTTGCAGGTTCAACAGACAAAAAAATAAGAAGATCACCAACTGGCAGCTGGAGCATCAGCGCTACATTGATGAGTGGATGTTGATGGAGCAGAACAACATGGGCATCCACGCCGTCCATCGTGACAAGGCATTCCATGATTACCTTGTTTGGTTTGGTCAACGAACAAGGCTTCAATTGAGGCCCGCTTGGACGGAGCAAGACATTGCTGACATTGCGAGCGAGGATGAGGGCAACAACCCATATGACCAAGCTACCCGAGAAGGCAGGCAAGTTGAGATCGCCCCTGCGTTAGCCAGAGCTGTAAGTGATACAACTATTTTAATCTCTGAGGTCTTTACTGTGATGGAGACTTAAATTCTTGTTTTTGTTGCATAGAGCATGGAGATAATGAGGACAGTGGCCGACCAAGGAAGGGCATTGATGATTCCTATGGGCGATCCTGATGAGGCCTCTATGTTACGACAGCACATTCAGGTAGTCTCCTCTCATTCAGTTGATGTTACATCTTTATATAGTTTTGCGACCAACCCCACTTACTAATAGTGCTTTCAAATGCAGTGCCATCCATGCATCGCCACTGAAAGGTAGTAGCTGCGCCTTGGGATGTAGACGCGTTCCCGGATGTGGCGGTCCCACAACAACTTGGTCTTGGACCTTCTACGCACATGTTGGAGGGACTTCATCTTCACATGGTGCACATGGTGGCAGGACTTCTTCTTCACATGGTGCAAAGAACTCTCGCGAGAGGGTGGTCAAGGACATGGTCATTATGATGATGAAGATGATGAAGGACAGGAGAGTACTATGATCATGAGTATGATGAGATTGGCATGTCCCAGCTTTGAGATGCACCCCAAGGAACTCAAGGCCCCTCCGGTTCGGGCGTCCACATAGGACGCCAGACAGACGATGGGCGTGCACACCTCCAGTACCTATCCGTTTGGGAGGGGAGCGTTACGCTTCATTGTCCACGTTAAGGTACAAGGAGCGATAAAAGATCCAAAGACTTCATATGCTTTATTTTGTGCATGGACTATGTATGCATTGGACCTTGTACTATGTTTGGACTATGTTTGTTGATTGATGAAGCATATGTATGGACTATGTTGGATGTTGAATGTGTTGGACTATGTTGGATGTTTAATGTGTTGGACCTTATGTATGTACGGATGTTGAATGAATGTGTCTGCTTGGTGTGGTCATGTGTTATGTGAATGTGTGGAACGTCGCCATGTTTCATTTTTCCAGCTATTAAGGGCCTTCGTGCATAACTCACAAGGAAGAAGGGGTGTCATCATCCCCATCCTCCATGTTACGATCAACCTCTGTTGGATCCACGGTGACATGGCAAGCACGCAAAGGGGACGAAGCGGCTTAGGAGAGTCGGGAGCTAGCGAGCTCAGTCCGTTGTTGGCACAAGGTCATCGTCGGTTGATTAGAGTAGTGGGAAATAGTGAAGCAAATCAAAGAAGAGATGGTATATTTTGGTGAACCTGAGGGCTCGGCGTTTAGTCATTTGACGCCACCCACGGTACATACTGGAAAACAATTCACTGAAGCGCCGAGGTGCCCAACCTCGGTGTTTAGTCATTTCACGCCGACCCCTGGTACATACTGGAAACCCTTGCATCGAAGCGCCGAGGTGCCCAAGCTCGACGTGGGGTAAATTGACGCCGAGCCATGAAACTCGGCGTGTTACGACTAAGCGCCGAGGTTCGGCCCAAACCGGGCCACGGCCGCTGCCAAACCCTAGGGTTGGCGTGGGCCGACTCGACGCCGAGCCTCAGCCCAACTCGCAAACGGCCGAGCCAAACCCTAGGGTCGGCGTGGGACGACTCAACGCCGAGCCTCAGCACACCTCACCCACGGCCGAGCCAAACCCTAGGGTCGGCGTGGGCCGACTCAACGCCGAGCCTCAGCCCAACAAAACCCAAACCATTTGGTATATGTTGCGATCCTATTTGCATGATTCAAATGAAAAATCTTTCTCAATGATTCCTCTTCGACTAACACGAGTTATACTAATAAGAGTAGACAAGTTATATTTATGTTTGTATGTTTGTTCCTGCAGGAAAAACCGATTGTTGGTTCGATTTCAATCCCCTATTTTTAGAGAGACTCAAATCTTTTTTTTCAGTTTGGGAATCAACCATAGTACATGAAACTTAGAGGTAGGTAAACTGCAATTTATGAAATAGCGGAGGCACAACGATTACACTCACATCAAAAGTAACAATGGCATGTCGCAAACTAAACCTAGCATGCCTTAGGGGATTGAAAGAAACAAGTGATACATACATTGCAAAGGGTACACACTCACATAAAAACTAACAAGGGCATGTTGCAAACTAAACCTAGCATGCCTTACGAGATTGAAAAGAACAACTCATACAAGCATTCCACATTCGGATTGACTAACAAATGTTGGTCCTAATAATGCTCCCACATATTGAACTGAGTTGCACCTTCCCCATAGTATCCTCCAGTTGACGGAGGCGGTGGTGTTGGAGGTGGCGGTGGAGAAGGAGGTCCGTCATTCTTATGGTACGGGCACTCGCAGTACGGATTATTGCTGTTGTCGTCGTCCGACTTGTCCCTGTTACCACTTCCAGGGCCATACTCTAGGTCAAAGATGCGTCCCTGTAGATATGTGATGTACTGTTGATGGGGATAGATAGGAGGAGGGTCGACCCATCTAGTGAAGCCACAGTTATCTGGACAGCTTGAATCCTGAAAACCCATCTACCAATAAGTACTACTAGAAATTAAATGCAAATCTAAAAAAGGAGAGAGTTCAAAGAAAATACAAATCCTCGCGGGCATCTGAAGAAACGATGGCCTCCACCGTCACAGTCGTTGTACATCTGCACAACGCAATCCAAACCGTGGCGGCATTTTGGCCAATCTTCAATGCGCTTCTCGTATGATCTAAGAGGTCTCTCACGGGTGAAGTCACTCTTCCTCTCCAAAGAAAATTCCTCTATTGGTTCTTCAAAAGAATCAGGACCTGTAGAACCCTCCCACACAATCGGAGGCCCCTTCCTCACCCCTTTCCTCTCCCTCCATGAAAACCCTTTCTACTCGAGGAACCTCCGCTTTCGACATTTGCTAAAACTAAACCAGAAAAACAAGTTGTGTGGATGTGGAGCAAGACATGGAGCACTATATATAGAGATGAAGGCAGGTTCACCATGAATGCTACTTGACAAAAAACATGTGTGCGTACTCATTTATTGAATCTGCAAAGGCTAGATGCTTCATCTGAAAAGCCTACAACCATGACTGGCCATTTCATCTGAAAAGGCTATACCTGTGTTTTGTCACTTCATCTAAATGCAGTACATCACTCTGATATTAATTCATTGCTTATACGGATACAACAGTAAACGAATCTAGGCTTTTCAGTGAGTTTTCAAATAGACTTGTAGCCCTTTCAGTGACTGCAACTGTACTTGTAGCCGGCGGTTTCAGAATGAAGGGAGGAAGAAGAAGGGGCCTCGGCGCGGCCTAAAGGGTCCAGACCTCGGCGTTGAGTCGGGTCACACCGAGGTCTGGAGGCTCGGCGTTAAGTGACCCAACGCCGAGCTGCTGGGCCACCGTGCTTTGTTGGGCCGCCTGGGCCGCGCTCCGGATGGGGCCAGAGCTCGGCGCGCAGTCAGACCGCGCCGAGGTTGGGTACTTGGCGTCGGCCGACACGACGCCGACGTCTCGGACCCACGCGCCATCGGCGATGTTTGCGACGCGACCCGGTCGTCCGTGACGTGGCAATACCTCGGCGTCGAGTGACACGACGCCGAGCCTCATATCTCGGCGTCATGTGCTAAGACGCCTAAAAATGGTCTATTTTCAGAAAATGTTTTGACGTTGGTATTTTTTCTAAAAATTGTTTTCAAAAGAGTCCAAAATACGAAAATTTCACCATATTCGCTCGAAATCGGAGAGATCTAATTGGACTGGGATTCTAGTTATATAAAGAGAAGGGTTATAGGCGGTTTTTCCCATTCACAAAGTTAGTTAAAGAATGGACGGACAAAAAAATGAGTGGAGAAAAATTTTGGCTCTTTAATATTAGGTATAGATATAGATATCACTTCGGTTTGATATAAGGTTTAACATGATTTTTTGCTGTCCCTTCTAAAAAAATACTTAATATCAGTTACATCAGGGTCATGACTCATGCTCCATGCTTCGATCATATTCTGGCAAAAGGAAAGAAGAAGAACATAAACAGGCAGGTGCATTGCATACTTACTGAAGTGTCCGAAAGCGAGGCTGCCTACTCTGTTTTCTGGAAACAGAGCAAGTTCCGTTGTTTTACTCTGTTTTCTTGAAGCATAATGAATCTAGTTTGTCACGTGGGAGATTTGACAGCATCGCACCCATGCACGGGTCGACCAATTGCGCTATCCCCAACTGGCCAACTCCGTCGAAGGTGGCGCACACCCTGTAGCTGTACATCGCTCTGCCGCCCGCACCCGACAGTAGACCTGAATCAAATATATTGGGCATTCTAATTGTCAGATTTGAGATGGCACTGTACTCCTCCTTAGTAAAAGAGGGTAGGAAGAAGTCAGCAAATGATGCGCTGCTAGTTTCACAGGTTTTATTTTTTTTCTAATCCTAGAATAACAAGCATTATAATTTGTATGTATCTTAAATATATACTCCTAGTTATGGAACAAAAGAAAATAAAACTGGTAAGCATAGAACAGCCGTGGTGCCGTGCCAATGACTTGTTGGATATATTATGGGCTTGGCCCGTATAATATTTAATAAATCAAATAAAACTCTATGGTACATAACATTAAGTGTTATATGGTTTAATACCGTACGAGATTTTGACTGAACGTTTACTCAGCTTATTTGGTTGGAAATTATCCATCTTAATTGAGAAGCTGAGAAAAAGACACAGAAGTGCCACACGCGCGCGCGCCCCGCCGCCGTGGGCGTGGGCCGGGCTGAGGCTGTGGGCATGGGCGTGGCGGGCGGGCGAGCGGGCGTGGCCAGAATTTTGCCACTTATTCCACATAATTACGGGAGTTTCTCTCCTTTACGATGGAGGCGAGTTGATTGCGCCAGTTACTGTCTTTTCGTATCTCCGTCTCCTGAGTTCCTCCGCTGGCCTTCTCCCTCCCCGCCGCAGGCTTAAGTTAGAAGTTCTTCGTCAGTCCATCTCGCTCAACACATCCGAGAGACCACATCTCAGCCGCCCTTTGGCTTTCCCCGTCCCGCACCTCTGCGCGCACGGAGTAGCGGCAGAGCAGGTGCCTCCGGAACCCTCTCCGCCAGCGAACCTTGCACGGGGTGTGCGGCGATTAGGTTTTTGGGGAGCGATTCTGTGACTGCTCCTCCGACGTCTTCTTTCTGGTGATCGCTCGCGAAACCGGAACCCGTCTTCTTCCTGGTGATCGCTCGCGAAACTGTCTTCTTCCTGGTGACCGTTCGTGGGACTGCACTGCGAACGAGTTGATTGCGCCAGTTACTGTCTTTTCGTATCTCCGTCTCCTGAGTTCCTCCGCTGGCCTTCTCCCTCCCCGCCGTAGGCATAAGTTAGAAGTTCTCCATCAGTCCATCTCGCTCAACACATCCGAGAGACCACATCTCAGCCGCCCTTTGGTTTTCCCCGTCCCGCACCTCTGCGCGCACGGAGTAGCGGCAGAGCAAGTGCCTCCGGAACCCTCGCCGCCAGCGAACCTTGCACGGGGTGTGCGGCGATTAGGTTTTTGGGGAGCAATTCTGTGACTGCTCGTCCGACGTCTTCTTTCTGGTGATCGCTCGCAAAACTGGAACCCGTCTTCTTCCTGGTGATCGCTCGCGAAGCTGTCTTCTTCCTGGTGACCGTTCGTGGGACTGCACTGCGAACACCTTCCTGCATCGACTATGGTCCACGACTTCGAGCAACGCACTATGTCTGGTGCGAATGGAGCCTCCGATGCCCTCGGCATGAGACCCTCCGCTGGGTACACTCTTATCTCTGTGATTACCGTACTTTGCATACTTACTGTATCGATCGGTATATCATATTTGCATGCTGTAGCGTTTGTTAGATATATATATATATATATATATATATATATATATATATATATATATATATATATATATATATATATATATATATATATATATATATGCACATATATGTCGTCACAAACCTGCTGAAGTTTTATTTCTAGATTAAATTGACCATGAAAATGCCTAATTATCTAACAATCAAAAACCTAATGTTAGGTAATTTTCTGTTAGTGGTTTTACTGCTGCTTTGAAGCCGAATAATTTTGATGGCAATAATTTCATGATATGGCATGCCAAGATGGTTTTGTGGTTGACTGCTATGAACTGCTATCACGCCGCACAGGGGAATCCTGAATAATTTACTCCTGAGGATGAGCAAAAGTACTTGGCTGTCGATAACCTGTTTCGAGGCGCCATGATTAGTGCACTTCATAGTAAGTATGAGAAAAACTACATATCTTGCACATTAGGCATAGAGTTATGGGATGCTCTTGAGGCAAAGTTTGGAGTTTCTGATACTGGTAGTGAGTTGTACCTTATGGAGCAGCTGTATGACTACAAAATGGTTGAAAACCGTTTTGTAGTGGATCAGGCTCATGAGATACAGATGCTAACAAAGGAACTAGAACATTTTCCATATCTGTTGCCCGACAAGTTTTTGGCCGACGGTATAATCGCTAAGCTGCCACCATCTTGGAGGGATTTTGCTACCTCTTTAAAACACAAGAGACAAAAGTTTAGCGTGACTGAGCTTATTGGATCTCTTGATGTTGAGGAGAGGGCGAGGGCAAAAGACAACCGTGGAAAAGGAGTTGAGTCTTCCGCTGCCAATATGATGCAGAAGAAAAATTCATTTGCATCCCTTAATAAAAAAAGAAGAACATGCAAGAGAACAACAATACAAAGCCTAAGCAAACTGCTCAGTTTAAGAAGAAAAACAACAAGAAAGGTGGAGGTTGCTTTGTTTGCGGGAGTGATGAGCATTGGGCAAGCGCGGGCCCAGACCGCAAATATAAGTAAGAAAAGAAATCAGCAAACGTGGTGATTAGCGAGATTGGAGGAGGAACATCTGGGTATGGTAATTCTTTACCTTTAGTTCTTTCAGTTTGTCTTTCACCTGAGTGGTGGATGGATAGCGGCGCTAATATTTATGTGTGTGCTGATGTTTCTTTGTTTACTTCCTATCAGGTTGGCGGGACTAGAGCCTTGCTGTAACACCCTCGGTGTTACGTTGTACAGCTTTTTGCTAAACACTGTGAGCATCATACTTATGTGTAAATGTGTGTAATATAAGGTGTAAAGCAATATACGTAACTTGAAACGTTCATCGAAAACACAAAACGAATGTTATATTTCATGTCGCGTTGTATCACTTAGTGTTCTAAATGATTTTTTATTGAACGAGAATGCTATAGAACGCATAGACGAAACTTTGATAAAGTTTGTAGTACAAACTTCATAGGTGGCGATGAAATACTTGCGGTCGAGAATGGGGTTCACTAGATAGCATAGTTGGTAGCTTGGAAATCGAAGTTGACGCGAATCCGGACAAAACTTAGTCAATTTTCGTAAGTCAGAAAATGGTTCGACGAAGCTAAGTTCGACAATTTTTATAGGGGAATCGGGTTAAGCAGTGGCATGGTCTTAAGGTTGGTTTTAGTAGCTTGATACACCATCTCGAACATAAAATAGTTGGTTTAGCTACTGGATCATCGGGTTGGATTTTTAAGCAGCTTTAAAACACATGCAAGTCACATTTTTGAACGGTGCCAGCGTTTGGCCGCGGTCACCCTTCCCGACACTCGGTGTTGCCACGCCAGCCGCCGACACGCACGCGCACGCACGCCCGCACCCGTGGCTCCGCGCTGCTGGCCACAGCCACCAGCTACCGCGCTCTGGCACGCAACCCGCATGCACACGCGCATGTGGGGTCCAGCCAGCCTGGCCACTCTACCCACCGTCGAGTCCGCCTGAGTCACTCTGCTCGCCATCTCCATCATCGTCGCGTCGAGCTGCGTCCACGGCCACATTGCGCTCTGACCGTCGCTCACCCAATCACTGCTACCGTTGACCCTTCGCGGCTGCACGCGCTTAGGCCTGCCCACCTGACTTCACCATTACGTCTGCGCTCGACGCCACGCCATGCTATTGCTTCTCGGACCAGTGCTAGCCACTGCGGCGCGTAGTGTCATGTCGCCATCGTCTTGTGGGTCGTGGCGCAGCGGTCACACATCGTCGTGCTGGACTCGTACGCGCACGTGGAGCCTTCACCGTCACGCTGCCGTCCTTCCCTCATTAGAAAATTGCGCCACGCCGAGCCCGCCGTCACATCGCCTTCAATGGCGTCGCGCCGGCCGAGCCATGCCAAGGCAAAACCCATAGAGCTAGCCCCATCCTTGTAATTGCGCACGTCTAGAGGTCGAATGGGAGTCTAGCTTCACGCCAAGCTTGCCACTGTTGCAGCCGTACGGTGTCAGGGCTTGAATTGGAATTTTCTCCCGCCGTCGACCCCCTTAAGTCTGAACACCGTCGTCCATCCAATTGGCATTGCATAGTCCACCTCCGTCCAATTAACCATGCACCCAACTAGCCTTGGTAGTTAGCTTGCGATAGGAGTCGACCCGACGAGCTTTCGTACTCCAGTGAGGTAATGTGGGGCATTTTCCCCGCGGTAGTCCGCCATGGCCGTCGATGCGGGTGCTCGGCCAGGATGTCGCTCCTTGCTCCTTTGTCCCAATTAGGCAGGGCTTTTGTGTCTCCATGACTTGTTTGCCTCGCCCGTGCAGCGGTTTCGCTGATGGAGCAGCAGGTCGGGGGGAACGCCTTCACCACGGTCGGCGTGAACCGGAGTACTCCCGCGCACGTAGCCAACCCCCTTGCCGAGCCATGCAACTTCGTCCAGTCTGCCCTACATGTCTCTGGTGAGGCCCTCTTGCTCCTAGGGTAGGTGGTTGAACCGGTTGAGGTCTAGGTCACCCGAGACGAGTTCGCTGCCACCGACGAACTGGTGTGGATGCCGTTCCCGTGGCCAGCGCGATTGGGTGTGGTAGTGATTCAAATAGGACTTCTATATTGTTGTTCGTAGTCGGTAGATGGATACATGGTAGCGGTAGAGGCGTTGGGCTAGGTAAATTCGCTGGCGCTGGTGTTGCCGCGGCCAGACCCCGCCACGGTGCATGGCCACGCCTTTCGTGCTGCACCATTTGTGGCTTGTGATACCTCGATCGGTTGCGCTTCGCTCGTAGAGTGCTAGGGAGGTGTTGGTTGAGGCCGGGGAAGTCCGTGCTCGCCGGTGTTTGGTCGGCGATGCCGCGGCCTTGTTTAGTTCTTTCCAGGGGCTTCGAAAAATAGGAATTAGATTAAGTAAAGGGTGCTAGATGCAAAGGACGTGACTCAGTCAAATAGTGTTTGAGTAAGCTTCGCGAATAGGATAGAGAACGGGGGCTCTTTTGCAAAAGAGCTAGTGCGTGCGTGGGTCTCCCCGCGTTGGGCCTTTGTCGCACCGGTGGGCCACACGCGTGGGCCGACCAGGGCGCTGAGTGTGCGCGAAAGTGGGCCGCGCCACTCGCTCGCGGGCCGCACGAGGAGGAATTCAGTTATCATTTTCCAACGAATTATTAAAGATTTATTCAATTTAGTTTTGAGTTGAACTTTAAAAAATGATAGTAAATATTTGTTAGGTTCACAGAAATGCTATCTATCTATTAGTGTAGTTAGTTTACAGTTAGCTGTGATCGTGATAGGTTCATAAATTCAATTTAGAAATCTTAGTATTATGTAGCTTAATATTTGTAGGATTTTTGTGATAAATTGATGATAACTTTAGCCATGAAAGTTTTACAGTACTTTCATTAGATTGTTATGTGCTCCATGTAATTTTTGTAGCCCTAGAGTAGGTCAATAAATAGAATAGCTATTATTCCCTAATTTATCATATATAGATGTAAATTGGTATTAAGAGTAAGAATACTTTTAGTTGCTAAGATAATATATGTCATGCTTGATACTTGTTAGTGGTGATAGTAGGTAACTTAGCACCTTAGTTGATAGAACTTGCTTAGTAGTTTGATAGCTGTATTTTTATGTTAAGAGTTGCTGTTGCCGTATTACTAAGTGTTGCATCATCATTTCATGCATGTAGATCACTAGTTGGTATAGTTCATGCCCATGGACGCACAAGACTACGAGGAGGTCATTGAGGAGTACGAGGAGGAGATCATGGAGCCCCGGAGCCTTTTGGTGCTGACTTTGTTGACCCACCGCCTGCCCAAGGCAAGCCTCGGTGCATAACCAATATTTTTACTGATCACTGAATATATATATGATGTGCATTTACGTTTCAGGTATTTTATGGAAACTATATGCATAAATATATCTACCTATGAGTCCTACTAGTACAGGTCGAGTAGCTGCTGTGCTTAGGATTTCGGTAGCGCGAGTAACCTGCCGTTACTCGCAATAGGTGATAATTATGATCACTCATGATAAAATGGTGGAAAGAAAAATGGTGACCGGGCAAGGATATGGTTTGGGTATTGGTGGGTGTAAGAGGTTGTGTCCTGCGGCCAATAGGGCATAGCTTGGTTACACTTTTTCCCTGTCTGTGTCGGCTAAGGACCAGCCGTTGCATAAGGTTCTAGGCAAGTCACAGATTTATTATCTCGAGCATATACTTGGGTATGGGCGTAGGGAGGACTTGTTGCTCTCTTGTTGTGGGTTCCGGCTCTTTCCGGACCGACTGATGGGAGGTGGGGATGGTGGAGGTCCTTGCACCGCACTAAGTCTGGGACTTAGAAGCGGGGGCTTGGAGTCCAAGTTTGGACGGGACCTAGACCCCATGACAGGAGGGTGATGGGTTGGTCCTGCTTGTGCCTGGGGTACAAGTGGGGCGTGTGTTTTTGGGGTACCCAGCTAGGGGCATTGATTCGCGAATCGCCAGGCGATCCGGTACGGCTTTTCTATGGTTTAGCATCGTAGTAAGAACTAAAAGCTGGAAGATGATGAAATGGAACTGACTGCTCAACTCTTGCTTGAAAGTAGAATAGGTGCTTACATAGAATGGCTAGATAATAAATTAATATGGCTGTTAATAATACATAATAAGGACTCACTATTAGTATTGTTTTCCGCACTCTGACTTTGAAAATGTAATAATGTAATTTTAAGAACTCTGTTTGTATGAGATAGATTAAGTATTGTAACTCGTACTCATTATTAGATCCTTGGGGAAAAATGTGGATCTTTCGGGCTCTCCCTTAGGGTGTGCCCGACGGATACCGCCCGTTGTAACCCGCTTTTGGGGTGCTTAGTGTCTGGTGAAAGACGAGCGCCCCCGTAAGTGCGTTATTTCGGACGGTTCTGTCACAGTTGGTATTAGAGCCAATAATAAGTTTATGAGTTCATCACTCTTTTCTAAAACTTAAAATTTGACCAACAAAAGTTTTGCGAAAAGTGAGATGCGATAAAGTTTTGTAAATAAGTAGAAGCCCTAACAGTATGGTCTATCTAGGATAGCGGCACTGGTTTTATCTAATCAGTTTTCTACAGGTACACTGACTTACATTGCATAAGAAATCGCTTAGCATACGGAAAGTGAGTGTGCGATGTGCCAAAATTTTGCGAATGCCGCTATATTCCGGCTTGAGTGAACGGATAGGCCGATACATGCATCATGATAATAGCATCTTGCTTAAACTAAAGTCCCCCCTACACGTATAATTTGGATTAGTAAATTGATAGGATTAACTAAAAGAATGCTTTAATAAATGTCTTGTCATTTCTCTAATCCCTCGCTTCTAATCCAGAAGGTCGTCCTAAGTGGTTGGTTCCTATCTCTTATAGATGAATATAAGGTCTGGACACGGGAGCACCAGTGCCAGGGCGGCTCATGGTCTTGGCAAAGGCCAAGGGGAAAGTGGCCGGGCCAATGAGCATGGCGGGGAGAGCCATGAGGCTCCACTTCTAGCTCTTCCTCCGCCACCGCCGCCTCCGATGACTCACGCAGAGAAGATGGTGGAAATGATGGCTACTTGCCGTGAGTCAGCCCGTGCCATGGAGCTACTGGCATAGGCTGTCGCGGGCTTCGCCCATGGAGGTCACAGGGGCAATGGTGGGAATAGGGGTGGTGCTCGCAGTCCTAAGGGGCCCTGCTCTTACTAGGATTTCTTCAAGACCCACCCGCCCACTTTCACGCCGACAGCTGAGCCCCTGGATACGGAGCATTGGCTTCGCATTCTGGAGCAAAAGTTTCTGTTGCTCAATGTGACCGATGAGCAGAAAGTGCGCTTTGCAGCGTAGTACTTATTGGGTGTCCGCGAGTGCATGGTGGGATACCTTTAATGCCATGCAGCAGCCAGATCACCGGGTGACCTAGTAGGAGTTCACCGTAGCATTCAGAGAATTTTATATTCCTGCTAGTGTCCTCAACAAGAAGCTGACCGAGTTTCTGGACTTTCAGTAAGGGAGTATGACAGTGATGGACTACGTCAATAAGTTCAATCACTTGTCACTCATGTGGACACTGATGAGAAGAAGAGGGACCGCTTCTATCGCGGCCTCTCTTGCAGCCTTCAGGAGAAATTATATACTGGGAACTATCAGACCTTTGGGGCAATGATGAATGCTGCCATCGCCATGGAGGGTTTTGGAGCGGGATTCCTAGGCAGAATGGAAACAGAAGTGGGTGGCTACGGGGTCTTCTAGCCACCCTCATACTCAGAAGGTACAGGTTGTCCGACGGGTGCCCTATCAATCATCAGGCGGGCATTCGTTTTGGTAGCCCCAGCATACTTCTCAGGCTTGTTCCACACAATACCGTGCACCCACTCAGCAGGTGCAACCCCAGTAGCCTCAGGGACAACAGGTACCACCTCACCAAGGATTGGGGAACAAGCCTGGTGCTTGTTTCAAATGTGGCAAGGATGGCCACTATGCCCGATAGTGTCCCCAGAACCAGCCAGCCCAGTCTACTCAACCATCGGCTAACTCCAGGCTTATCAAGGGGACAGTGATCAAGAAGAAAGTGCCAGCCTGCCGATCCGGATAGGTGAATTTTACGGATGCTGAGCAGATATTGCAGCAGGAACCGGTGATGGCTGGTATATTCACCATTGATTCCCATCCAGCTTATGTGTTATTTGATTCTGGTGCATCACATTCGTTCATGAGCATGGGATTTGTAGATCGGCACAATATACCTCTTATGGCTATACCGTATGCCTATAGAATCCGTACTCTAGGTGCGCAGATATGCATCAATACTTAGAGGGATACAGTAAGCTTGGTATTAGCCACTCATACTTACCGTCTCCAGTTCATGGTACTGCCTGGGCAAGGCATTGATGCTATTCTAGGAATGAACTAGTTACGTGTATATGGGGTAGTCTTGGATTTGAAGCAAAGAATTGTGGAGTTATGGCTTCCTTCTTATGAGGATAGGATGTCTCTTCTAGTACCCTCAGATCCAGTCTTACCTGTTGCTGCCCATGCTAAAGCCTCTCCTGATCTTGCCTCTATTCCGATAGTATGTGAGTTTCTAGATATTTTTCCTAAAGATTTGCCTAGGTTGCCACTGGATAGAGAGGTGGAATTCTCCATTGAGCTAGAGCCTGGTACTGCTCCTATCTCCCAACGCACGTACCACATGGCTCCAAAGGAGTTGGCTGAGATGAAGAAGCAACTGGAAGAGTTGCGGGAAAAGGGTTTCATCTATCCTAGCTCTTCACCTTGGGGTTGTCTAGCCATTTTTGTGAAGAAGGATGGCACCCTTTGGATGTGTGTGGATTACCGCCCCCTTAATGTGGTAACCATTAAGAACCTGTATCCTTTGCCCCACATAGATACTTTGTTCGATTAGCTAGCTGGTGCCAAGGTGTTCTCCAAAATTGACCACCGCTTAGGCTATCATCATATCAAGATTAGACCACAAGATATATTCAAGACAACTTTTTCTACTAGGTATGGGTTGTATGAGTACCTAGTAATGTCTTTTGGTCTCACAAACGCTCCTGCATTCTTCATGTTCCTGATGAATTCAGTCTTTATGCCAGAACTGGACAAGTTTGTTGTATTTATTGATGATATCCTGATATATTCCAAGAACAATGAAGAGCATGCCCAACACCTTCGGATAGTACTATCTCGATTGAGGGAACACAAGCTGTATGCTAAATTCAGCAAGTGTGAATGCTGGTTAGATCAAGTGCAGTTTTTGGGGCATGTGTTGACACTTGACGACATTTCTATAGACCCCAGTAAGGTGCAAGATGTGCTGAATTGGAAGTCTCCCAAGTCTGTGCACCAGATTCGTCAGTTCCTTGGTCTAGCTGGGTATTATCGGTGTTTCATCCTAGATTTCTCCAAGATAGCTCAGTCGATGACCAAGCTGCTCCAAAAAGAAGCCAAATTTGACTGGAGCCCAACCTATGAAGAAGCTTTTCTAGCTTTGAAGACATTTTTGAGCACTGCTCCTGTGTTGGCCCAACCCGATATTGACAGACCCTTTGATGTATATTGTGATCCCTCGAAGATGGGGTTGGGATGTGTGCTGATGCAGGATGGGAGTGTGATAGCTTATGCTTTGTGCCAACTAAAAAGGCACGAAGTAAATTACCCCACCCATGATTTAGAGTTGGCTGCTGTGGTCCACGCTCTAAAAATTTGGAGGCATTACTTGTTGGGCAACAAAGTACATATTTTTATAGATCATAAGAGCCTCAAATATATCTTCACTCAGTCTAAGCTAAATATGAGGCAAAGGAGATGGTTGGAATGGATAAAGGATTATAACTTGGAGGTGCATTACCACCCCAGAAAGGCCAATGTGGTAGCTGATGCCTTGAGCCGAAAGTCATATTAGGTTGAAGAAACATCTTTGTCTCTCAACCATGCAGAGGTGCTAGCTCATATTGCATTGACCTCATAATTACTGGAGCAGATTATTGTAGAGCAAAGGCAAGACCCTGAAGAAATCCCGCACATCAGGAAATTGATTGCCGAAGGGCATGGTCCTCACTTTAGTATTGATGAGCAAGGAGTAGTAAGATACAAGGACAGATTAGTGGTCCCATTAAATGGGGAGCTGAGAAGGAAAATTTTGAATGAAGCTCATCATTCAAAGTTGTCTATCCATCCTGGCAGCAACAAGATATACCATGATCCGCGCCACCTGTATTGGTGGTCTAACATGAAGCAGGACATCACCCAGTATGTCGTGGAGTGCGACACTTGTGGGAGGGTTAAAGCAGATCATATGCGTACTCTGGGATATTTACAGCCCTTGCCCATTCCTGTTTAGAAATGGGAAGATATCTCCAAGGACTTTGTGGTGGGTTTGCCCCGCACATCCAAGGGCTATGATTCTACCTGGGTCATTGTGGATCGTCTCACTAAATCTGCTTATTTTATTCCGGTGGACACTAGATATACAGCCAGGAAGTATGCTGAGATATATTTTGATCAGATTGTGACCCTACACGGAGTCCCCCTTACTATCATCTCTGATAGAGGGTCAGTTTTTGTCTCTCGTTTCTTGGAGCAACTCCAGGAATGTATTGGTACTCGTCTCCTCAGAAGCTCAGCATATCATCCACAAACTGATGGCCAAACTGAAACGGTGAACTAGGTGCTCGAGGATATATTGAGAGCTCGTGCCATTTCTTTTCCTAAGAAGTGGGATGGATGCCTGAAGTTAGCTAAATTTTCTTACAATAATAGCTACCAAGAAAGCATCCGCATGGCACTATTTGAAGCTCTATATGGAAGAAAGTGTAGGACACCACTTAACTGGGTTGAAGTGGGAGACCATGGATACTTTGGGCCAGATTTCATCAAGGAGGCTCGAGAGCAAGTAAGCATTATTTAGAGTCACTTGAAGGCAGCTCAGAGCTGACAGAAAGCCTATACAGACAAGCGAAGAAGGCCCTTATAGTTTGCATCTGGGGATTTTGTGTATCTCAAGGTGTCTCCTATGAGAGGGGTGCATTGGTTTGGTATCCATGGCAAGCTAGTCCCTCGATATATGGGTCCTTACAAGGTGTTGGAGCAGTGTGACCCAGTTGCTTATCGTCTCTAGCTTCCTGATATTTTATCTGTGGTACACAATGTGTTTCATATATCACAATTGAAGAAATGTTTGCGGGTTCCTGATGAAGCTATGGAAATTGAAGGGCTTTTCCTCCAGCCAGATTTGACTTATATTGAGCACCCTGTCAAAATCCTGGATGAAAACAAAAGAGTGACAAGGAACAGTGTGGTAAAGTTCTACAAGGTGCAGTGGCAAAACCACTCTGAGGATGAGGCCACGTGGGAACAAGAGAGCTATATATTGAAGCATTACCCCCACCTTCTCTCTGTTTCTGATGGGTAGTTGTTACGTTGAAATGTATTCCTATCTCCTCCTCACACTAGGCACATGAAATCTCGGGTCGAGATTTTGTTTTAGGGGGGTAGATTTTGTAACACCCTCGATGTTACGTTGTACAGCTTTTTGCTAAACACTGCTTGAGCATCATACTTATGTGTAAATGTGTGTAATAGAGGGTGTAAAGCAATATACGTAACTTGAAACGTTCATCGGAAACACGAAACGAATGTTATATTTCATGTCGTGTTGTATCACTTAGTGTTCTAAACGAATTTTTATTGAACGAGAATGCTATAGAACGCATAGACGAAACTTTGATAAAGTTTGTAGTACAAACTTCATAGGTGGTTGTGAAATACTTGCGGTCGAAAATGGGGTTCACTAGATAGCATAGTTGGTAGCTTGGAAACCGAAGTTGATAGGAATCTGAACAAAAACTTAGTCAACAATTTTTATAGGGGAATCGGGTTAAGCAGTGGCATGGTCTTAAGGTTGGTTTTAGTAGCTTGATACACCATCTCGAACGTAAAATAGTTGGTTTAGCTATTGCCTACTGGATCATCGGGTTAGATTTTTAAGCAGCTTTAAAAAGCGTGCAAGTCACATTTTTGAACGATGCTAGCGTTTGGCCACGGTCACCCTGCCCGGCACTCGACGGGCCAACACACACGCACACGCACACCCGCGCGTGTGGCTCCGCGTTGGTGGCCAAGTCTGGCCACTCTGCTTGCCGTCGCATCCACCTGAGTCACTCTGCTTGCCATCGTTGTCGCGTCGAGCTGGCATGCAACCCGCACTCTAGCATGCAACCCGCACGCACACGCGCACACAGGGTCTAGTGAGCCTGGCCACTCTGCTTGCCGTCGCATCCACCTCAGTCACTTTGCTTGCCATCGTTGTCGCGTCGAGCTGCATCCACGGCCACGCTACGCTCCGACCGTCGCTCACCCGGTCACTACTGTCGTTGACCCTTCGCAGCTGCACGCACGTAGGCCTGCCCGCCTGACTTCGCCATCACATCCGCGCTCGACGCCACGCCACGTTGTTGCTTCCCCAGACCGGTGCCAGCCATTCCAGCGTGCAGTGCCGTGCTGCCGTCGTCTTGCGGGTCATGGCACTGCGGTCGCACGTCATCATGCCGGACACATACGTGCACGTGGAGCCTTCACCGTCGCGCTACCGTCCTTCCCCAATTAGAAAGTTGCGCCACGCCAATCTCGCCGTCACATCGCCTTCAATGGCGTCGTGTCGGCCGAGCCGTGCCAAGGTAGAACCTGCAGAGTTGGCCCCATCCTTTTAATTGTGCACGTCTAGAGGTCGAATGGGAGTCCAGCTTTGTGCCAGGCTTGCCACTATTGCAGCCGTACGATGTCGGGACTTCAATTGGAGTTTTCTCCCGCCGTCAACCCTCTTAAGCCCGAACGTTGTCGTCCATCCAATTGGCATTGCATAGTCCACCTCCATCCAATTAACCATGCACCCAACTAGCCTTGGTAGTTAGCTTGCGATTGGAGTCGACCCGACGAGCTTTCATACTCTAGTGAGGTAATGCAGGGCGTTTTCCCCGCGGCGGTCCGCCATGGCCGTCGATGCGGGTGCTCGGCCAGGATGTCGCTCCTTGCTCCTTTGCTTCAATTGAGCAGGGCTTTTGTGTCTCCTTGACTTGTTTGCCATGCCCATACAGTGGTTTCACCGACGGAGCAGTAGGTCGCTGGGAACGCCTTCACCGCGGTCGGCGTGAACCAAAGTACTCCCGCGCACGTAGCCAACCCCCTTGCCGAGCCTCGCAACTTCATCTAGTCTGCCCTACACATCTCTAGTGAGGCCCTCTTACTCCTAGGGTAGGTGGTTGAACTGGTTGAGGTCTAGGTCGCTCGGGACGAGTTCGCTGCTGTCGGCGAACTGGTGTGGATGCCGTTCCCATGGCCAGCGCGATTGGGTGTGGTAGTGATTCAAATAGGACTTCTATATTGTTGCTCGTAGTCGATAGATGGATATAGGGTAGCGGTAGAGGCGTTGGGCTAGGTAAATTCACCGGCGCCGATGTTGCCGTGGCCAGACCCTGCCGCGGCGCATGTCCACGCCTTCGTGCTACACCATTTGTGGCATGTGATACCTCGATCGGTTGCACTTCGCTCGTAGAGTGCTAGGGAGGTGTTGGTTGAGGCCGGGGAAGTCCGTGCTCACCGGTGTTTGGCCAACGATGTCGTGGCCTTGTTTAGTTCCGGCCAGGGGCTTCGAAAAGCCGAAATTAGATTAAGTAAAGGGTGCTAGATGCAAAGGAGTGACTCAGTCAAATAGTGTTTGAGTAAGCTTCGCGAATAGGATAGAGAACGGGGGCTTTTTGCAAAAGAGCCAGCGCGCGCGTGGGTCTCCCCGCGTTGGGCCTCTGTCGCGCCTGTGGGCCACGCGCGTGGGCCACGCCGGGGTGCTGAGTGTGCGCGGAAGTGGGCCGTGCCGCTCGCTCGCGGGCCGCGCGAGGAGGAATTTAGTTTTCATTTTCCAACGAAGTATTAAAGATTTATTTAATTTAGTTTCGAGCTGAACTTTGAAAATGATAGTAAATATTGAGGGTATCCAAAAACTATGAAACAAAATTTGTTAGGATCACAAAAATGCTATCTATCTGTTAGTGTAGTTAGTTTACAGTTAGCTGTGATCATGATAGGTTCATAAATTCAATTTAGAAAACTTAGTATTATGTAGCTTAATATTTGTAGGAATTTTTGTGGCAAATTGATGATAGCTTTAGCCATGAAAGTTTTATAGTAGTTTCATTAGATTATTATGTGCTCCATGTAATTTTTGTAGCTCTAGAGTAGGTGGATAAATAGAATAGCTATTATTCCTTGTTTTATCATATATAAATGTAAATTGGTATTAAGAGTAAGAATACTTTTCGTTGCTAAGATAATATATGTCATGCTTCATACTTGTTAGTGGTGACAGTAGGTAACTTAGCACCTTAGTTGGTAGAACTTGCTTAGCAGCTTGATAGCTGTATTTTTATGTTAAGAGTTGCTGTGGCCGTATTACTAAGTGTTGCATCATCATTTCATGCTTGTAGATCATGAGTTGGTAGAGTTCGTGCCCATGGATGAACAGGACTACAAGGAGGTCATTGAGGAGTACGAGGAGGAGATCCTCATGCAGGAGGGAGCCCCGGAGCCTTTTGGTGCTGACTTTGTTGACCCACCGCCTGCCCAAGGCAAACCTCGGTGCATAACCCATATTTTTACTGATCACTGAATATATATATGATGTGCATTTATGTTTCAGGTATTTTATGGAAACTACATGCATAAATATATCTACCTATGAGTCCTACTAGTACAGGTCGAGTAGCTGCTATGCTCAGGATTTCGGTAGCGCGAGTAACCTGCCGTTACTCACAATAGGTGATAATTATGATCACTCATGATAAAATGGTGAAAAGGAAAATGGTGATCAGGCAGGGATATGGTTTGGGTAGTGGTCGGTATAAGAGGTTGTGTCATGTGGCCAATAGGGCATAGCTTGGTTACACTTTCTCCCTGTCTGTGTCGGTTAAGGACCGGCCGTTGCATAAGGCTCTAGGCAAGTCATAGATTTGTTAACCCAAGCACATACTTTGGTATGGGCGTAGGGAAGACTTGTTGCTCTCTTGTCATGGGTTCCGGCTCTTTCCGGACTGACTGATTGGAGGTGGGGATGGTGGAGGTCCCGCACTGAGTTTGGGACTTAGAAGCGGGGCTTGGAGTCCAAGTTTGGATGGGGACCTAGACCCCATGACAGGAGGGTGATGGGTTGGTCCTGCTTGTGCCTAGGGTACAAGCGAGGCATGTGTTTTCGGGGTACCCAGGTGGGGGCATTGATTCGCGAATCGCCGGGCGATCTGGTATGGCTTGTCTACGGTTTAGCATCGTAGTAAGAACTGAAAGCTGGAAGATGATGAAATGGAACTGATTGCTCAACTCTTGCTTGAAAGTAGAACAGGTGTTTACATAGAATGGCTAGATAATAAATTAATATGGCTGTTAATAATACATAAATAAGGACTCACTATTAGTATTGCTTTCTGCAAAAGGAAAACCAGCAAACCATAAAACTTTGCATACCCCTTTGAGTCGGGAAGCTATTCTCACTAGTCGGATAAGTCTTGTGAGTACATTGTGTACTCAGGGTTTATTTACCCCTATTGCAGGTAATGCCTGAGGAGTACGATTGTGTGGAGGATTCTTCTGGTAGGCACAGACGGATCATTGTTCTTTATCGCTAGATGTTTATTTTTAATTCTGTTGTTTAATTTTCTACACTCTGACTTTGGAAATGTAATAATGTAATTTTAATAACTCTGGATGTATGAAATGGATTAAGTATTGTAACTCATCCTCATTATTGGATTCTTGGGAAAAAATGTGGATGTTTTGGGCTCTCTCTTGGGGTGTGCCAGACGGATACCGCCCGCTATAACCCGCTTTTGGGGTGCTTAGTGTCTGGTGGAAGACGAGCGCCCCCGTAAGTGCGTTATTTCGGGCGGTTCTGCCACACTTGCTAATGGGAAACGGTTCGCATGAGCGTGTTCTTGGTGTTGGTACGGTCGTTCTGAAGTTTACTTCGGGAAAGACAGTGCTATTAAAGAACGTATAGCATGTCCCCTCCATCAAGAAGAATCTTGTTAGTGTTTCTCAAATGTGTCACAATGGCTTTAAAATTGTGCTTGAGTCCAATAAGTGTGTTGTGTCGAGACATGGAACATTTGTCGGAAAAGGTTATGATTACGGAGGCTTGTTCCGCATATCTTTGTTGGAAAAAGTCTACTCCACCCCCCCAACTATGGGGGGTGGTCTGCGTAACCCCCTCAACTATGAAAAGGTCTGATTCACCCTCTGAACTTTTCAAAACCGTCTATTTTACCCCTCGGGCGGTTTTCAGCGGCGGTTTTGCTACAGTAACGGCGGGTTGCTACAGTGGCAGGGGTTTTGTCTTTTTTCCTTATTTCCGCCGAATCTTTGAAAAATCATAGTAAATCACAGAAAAATCATAAAATGAAAAATCTAATTTTGTTGGACTTCACATGAGTAGATCTACATAGTGAATATATAATATGGTACACTTTAGCACAAAACTTTTACTGTAGATTTATATTAATTAGAAAATCTAATTTTGTCTGTAATTAATTGGAATTTATCTATAACTAAGTTATACATGGTCCAATGAGTACAAAAATTTTACTATAGTTTAAGCATATAATAATTAACCTACCATAAAAATTTCACCACAATTGGACCATAGAAGCTGTAGCTATGAATTATTCTAATTAATTACGGACAAAATTGGATTTTCCAATTAATCTAAAGCTACAGCAAAAACTTTGTACTAAAGCGTACTATATTATATGTTCACTGTGTAGATCTACTCATGTGGAGTCCAACAAAATTAGATTTTCCATTTTATGATTTTTCTGTGATTTACTATGATTTTTCAAAGATTCAGCAGAAATAAGGAAAAAGACAAAACCCCTGCCACTGTAGCAACCCGCCGTTACTGTAGCAAAACCGTTGCTGAAAACCGCTTGGGGGTAAAATAGACGGTTTTGGAAAGTTTAGGGGGTAAATCAGACCGTTTCATAGTTGAGGGGGTTATGTTGACCACCCCCCATAGTTGGGGGTGGAGTATACTTTTTCCTATCTTTGTTTGATGATGTGTGTAATAAAGTAGTAAACAATGTTAATCTTTCGGATGAGTTAAATATATGGCATTCATGACTTTGTCATATTAATTTTGGCTGTCTCACGCGGCTTGCAAATCTGAATAATCCTAAAATTTAACTTAGTCAAAGATTCTAAGTGCCAGGTGTGTGTGCAATCGAAATAATCGCGCAAGTCTCACAAGGCTACTGAGGCGAGGAACTTGGCACCATTAGAACTTGTTCATTCTGATATATGTGAAATAAATGGCGAATTAACTAAAGGCGGTAAACGATACTTCATGACATTTATAGATGATTGTACTAGATTTTGCTATATGTGTTTATTGAAAACTAAAGATGAAGCATTGCATTATTTTAAAGTCTATAAAGCTGAAGTAGAAAATCAACTTGAGAAGAAAATCAAGCGTTTGCGGTTCGATCGCGGGGGAGAATATTTCTCAAATGAATTTTCTGAGTTTTGCGCGGTGCATGAAATTATTCATAAGAGGACGCCACCATGCTCACCATAGTCCAATGGGATTACAGAGAGAGAAAGAACCGCACTCTAACTGATTTGGTTAATGCCATGTTAGAGACTGCGGGACTATCTAAGGAATGGTGGGGTGAGACTATATTGATAGCGTGTCATGTCCTGAATAGAGT
This sequence comes from Miscanthus lutarioriparius, assembly GCA_904845875.1. Taxonomy (NCBI): domain Eukaryota; kingdom Viridiplantae; phylum Streptophyta; class Magnoliopsida; order Poales; family Poaceae; genus Miscanthus; species Miscanthus lutarioriparius. Next base: position 96,693,339 of record CAJGYO010000010.1, on the reverse strand, counting down.
GCCCACAAAGAACAAAGAAATTACACCATTCGAGGAATGGGAGAAGAAGAGATTAAATCTCTCTTACCTGTGAACTTGGGGTTGTTTGGCAATGGTGAATGTGCCAATAAACAAAAAGCGAAAGCTTGGACCAAAGATTGTTGATTGTATTTTTCTTGGTTATGCTATTCACAGCGTGGGTTATAGATTTTTAATTATAAATTCTAGTGTTCCTGAGGTAGCTGTTGATACAGTCATGAAATCTAGAGACGCTACATTTTTTGAGAATGAATTTCTCATGAAAAATGCACCTGGCATGACTAGTCATGAAATTATAATTCTCCATGAGCATAAAAATTTTAATCCGATAGAACAAATTGAGGAACCCTATATGCAAAATCCTGAGGAGGATGACACTATAGTCACTAGAAAAAGTAAGAGACAAAGGACTGCAAAGTTTTTTGGTGATGACTATATTGTGTACCTTGTGGATGACACACCAATGACCATTGAAGAGGCATATTCCTCTCCTGATGTTGACTTATGGAAGGAAGCAGTACAGAGTGAGATGGATTCTATTATGTCTAATGGAACTTAGGAAATAGTTGATCGTCCCTATGGGTGCAAGCCTATAGGGTGCAAATGGGTGTTCATGAAAAAGTTTAGGCCTGATGGTACTATTGAGAGGTACAAGGCAAGACTTGTGGCCAAGGGTGATACTCAAAAGGAAGGTCATGATTTCTTTGTTACTTATTCACCGAATGTCCGATTGACTACAATTCGAGTTTTGCTTTCCCTGGCAGCCTCTTATGATCTTATCGTTCAACAAATGAACGTTTAGATAGCTTTCCTAAACGGAGAGTTAGAGGAGGAGATCTATTATCTATATGGATCAGTCGGATGGGTTTGTAGCAAATGGTCAAGAAGGCAAAGTGTGTAAATTATTAAACTCATTATATGGCCTAAAACAAACTCCTAAGCGGTGTCATGAGAAGTTTGATAGAACTCTAACATCTGCTAGCTTTGTTATGAATGAAGCTGACAAATGTGTGTACTATCGGTATAGTGGGGGTGAAGGAGTTATTTTGTGCTTATATGTTGATGACATACTAATCTTTGGATCCAGCCTCAAAGTGATTGAGGAGGTGAAGGAATTTTTATCTAATAATTTTGAAATGAAAGATTTTGGAGAGGCTGATGTTATTCTTAATATCAAGCTTCTGAGAGAAGGTGATGGTGGGGTAACTCTGTTACAATCCCACTATATGGAAAAGGTGCTGAGTCGGTTTGGGTTTAGTGACTGTGAACCAGCTCCTACACCTTATGACCCCAGTGTGCTATTGAGGAAAAAATGGAGAATAATAAGGGATCAATTGAGATATTCCCAAATCATTAGTTCACTCATGTATCTTGCTAGTGCAACAAGGCCTGGCATCTCATTTGCTGTGAGCAAGCTGAGCTGGTTTGTATCAAACCCGAGAGATGACCACTATCGTGCTCTTGAGAGAGTGATGCGCTATCTAAAAGGCACTATGAGCTATGGTATTCATTATACTGGTGAAAGGTCCTAATATAGCTAGAGGGGGGTGAATAGCCTATTTAAAAATCTACAAACCAACTAGAGCAATTTAATTATTATGACAAATAGCGAAAAACAAACTTGTTCTAGCTCTACAAGGGTTGCAAGCCACCTATCCAACAATTCTAGTAGTTATGATCACTAGGCACATAATCTACTAGGTCACTACTCACTAAGAGCTCTCACAATTGCTACACTAAAGAGCTCCACTAGATGAACTTAATTTACAAAGCAAGCTCTCAATTCTAGCTACACTAAAGAGCTTGCTATAGCTAGTTTGCGGGAATGTAAATGGGTAAGTGAGGTGATTATACCGCCGCATAGAGGAGTGAACCAATCACAAGATGAATACTTAATCAATCACCGGGAGAATACCAAAGGGCAAGAGACAACCAATTTTCTCCCGAGGTTCACGTGCTTGCCAACACACTACGTCCCCATTGTGTCGACCAACACTTGGTGGTTCGGCGGCTAAGAGGTGTTGCATGAACCTCATCCACACAATTGGACACCGCAAGAACCTACCCACAAGTGAGGTAACTCAATGACACGAGCAATCCACTATAGTTACCTTTCGGCGCTCCGCCAGGGAAGGTACAAATCCCCTCACAATCACCGAAGATTGCCATGAACAATCACCAACTCATGCCAATCCTCCTCCGCTGCACCAAGCCATCTAGGTGGTGGCAACCACCAAGAGAAACAAGTGAATCCCGCAGCGAAACACAAATACCAAGTGCCTCTAGATACAATCACTCAAGCAATGCACTTGGATTCTCTCCCAAACTCACAAAGATGATGGATCAATGATGGAGATGAGTGGGAGGGCTTTTGCTAAGCTCACAAGGTTGCTATGTCAATGTAAATGGCCAAGAGACTGAGCTTGAGCCGGCCATGGGGCTTAAATAGAAGCCCCCATGAAATAGAGTCGTTGGCTCCTTAGTCCACTAAAAATTGGGGCGACCGGACGCGTAGGTCAGATCGACTGGACACTGGACCCCAGCATCTGGTCGCGCGATGCACGCCACGTGTCCCCTGCTTCAAATGCTGATTGCCCGATCTCAACGGTCATCAGTACATTCGTGAAAATTCACGATCGGACGTGTCCAGTCATGCCCGACCGGCCTCAGCTAGCGTCCGGTCACTCAACGTCTCCTCTGTGCGCCGTCTCATCATCACGACCAGACGCACCCCGTCAGCGTCCGGTCATGAAGTGACCAAGCGTCCGGTCGAAGACCGACGCCAGCGTCTTATCTACTTCCACTGATCGGACACTCCGTCTAGTAGATTCTAGTGTCCGGTGCACTCTGTGAAGCCCTATCTTTTCTGTACAGGGCGCTGGTGGCACCGTCGGACTCTCAGCACTCTGCGGGCGGACACTCCACCAGTGAAGTTTCTTACCTTTGCTCCCAAGTGCTAAACACAATGTGTATCACCTTTGTGCATGTGTGTTAGCATATTTTCACAAATGTTTTCAAGGGTGTTAGCACTCCACTAGATTCTAAATGCATATGCAATGAATTAGAGCATCTAGTGGCACTTTGATAACCGCATTTCGATACGAGTTTCACCCCTATTAATAGTACGGCTATCGAACCTAAATGTGATCACACTCGCTAAGTGTCTTGATCATCGAAAAAAGGGATCCTACCACTTATACCTTTGCCTTGAGCCTTTTGTTTTTCACTTTCTTCTTTTCAAGTCCAAGCACTTGATCATCACCATGGCATCACCATCATCATGTTATTGATCTTCATTTGTCTCATCACTTGGAATGTGCCACCTATCTCATAATCACTTTGATAAACTAGGTTAGCACTTAGGGTTTCATCAATTCACCAAAACCAAACTAGAGCTTTCAACAGGACACCCGAAGGTGCTGGAAGGCTATTGTGATGCCAACTGGATCTCTGATGCTAATGAGCTTTATGCCACAAGTGGATATGTGTTTTCGCTTGGAGGTGGTGCTGTTTCCTGGAAGTCTTGCAAGCAGACTATCTTAACAAAGTCTACAATGGAAGCAGAACTCACAGCATTAGACACCACTGGCTCTGAAGCCGAGTGGCTTTGTGATCTCCTTATGGATTTACCGGTTGTTGAAAAACCCATACCGACTATTTCTATGAACTGCGATAACCAGACTGTGATTACGAAGGTTAACAGTTCTAAGGATAACATGAAGTCCAAAAGACATGTTAAGAGACGACTAAAATTTGTCAACAAATTGAGAAACTCCAGAGTAATAGCGTTGGACTATATTCACACGTCTAACAATCTGATGGATCAATTCACTAAGGGTCTATCACGCAATGTGATAGAAAGTGCATCGAGAGAGATGGGTTTGAGACCCACATAGTGGTAACCTGTTCTATGTGATCGGAGATCCCGTGAAGTAGGATGGTGAAACAAACTAGTAGTAAATTGTGAGGAAAGATCCTTAGTAAGACTTATTTCTAATACATATCTTTCCTTTCTGTAAGGCAGGTTGATTTTTACCTTAATGTGCTCCAAGTGGCTTGCTAAAGCAAAGATGTTTTCCTACAGAACATCTTTTGAGGAACACACCGATATGAGTCAGACTGCTGGTCATAGTCTATGAGATTTGGGTAATCTCTAAATACTCATGAAAGGCACTAGAGTATGACTTATATGCTTCAAATAGAGGGTATGCCTTTTGCAGCCTAATATCAGCTAAGGACTTTAGTGACATTCACCTCACACAAAACTATCAATTCAAGGCTTAATCCATTGTTCAGTTGTGACTGAGTGAAACTATTGCTCTAGATGGTTGTTTAACTTAACAGTCTCCATTGAAACACTGGTATATAAAGATATGTGGTTCTGAGACTATTTTATTACAAACCCTAGAGTTTGGTGGGGATTGTTGGATATATTATGGGCCCTTATAATATTTAATAAATCAAATAAAACTCTATGGTACGTAACATTATGCGTTGTATGGTTTAATACCGTACGAGATTTTGACTGAACGTTTACTCAGCTTATTTGGTTGGAAATTATCCATCTTAATTGAGAAGCTGAGAAAAGGACACAGGAGTGCCACACGCGCGCGTGCCGCCGCCGCCGCCGCTGGCAGCCGGGCCAGGCCGGGCCATGGCCGTGGGCGTGGGCGTGGGCGTGGGCGTGGGTCGAGGCCGTGGGCGAGGCAGGCAAGTGGGTGGGCGGGCGTGGCCAGAATTCTGCCACTTATTCCACATAATTATGGGAGTTTCTCTCTTTTATGATGGAGGCGAGTTGATTGCGCCAGTTACCGGCTTTTCGTATCTCCGTCTCCGTCTCCGTCTCCGTCTCCTGAGTTCCTCCGCTGGCCTTCTGCCTCCCCGCCGTAGGCATAAGTTAGAAGTTCTCCGTCAGTCCATCTCGCTCAACACATCCAACAGACCACATCTCAGCCGCCCTTTGGCTTTCCCCGTCCCACACCTCTGGACTCACGGAGTAGCGGGAGAGTAGGTGCCTCTGGAACCCTCGTCCGCCTGCGAACCTTGCACGGGGTGTGCGGTGATTAGGTTTTTGGGGAGCGATTCCGCGACTGCTCGTCCGACATCTTCCTGGTGATCGCTCGCGGAACTAGAACCCGTCTTCTTCCTGGTGATCGCTCGCGAAGCTGTCTTCTTCCTGGTAACCGTTTGTGGGACTGCACTGCGAACACCTGCCTGCATCGACTGTGGTCCACGACTTCGAGCAACGCACTATGTCTGGTGCGAATGGAGCCTCCGATGCCCTCGGCATGGGACCCTCCGCTGGGTACACTCTTATCTCTATGATTACTGTACTTTACGTACTTACTGTATCGATCAGTATATCATATTTGCATGCTGTAGCGTTTGTTAGAGATATACACATGCACATATATGTCGTCACAAACCTGCCGATGTTTTATTTCTGGATTAAATTGACCATGAAAATGCCTAATTATCAAACATGACTGCCCTGCTTCCTATACTCGGCAGCAATAATCAGGAGTCCATTTTCACCAAACTAAATACAGTAGTGGGCAATGGTTAAATCTTCTATTTTGATACAATCACCATGATTACTTTAGATTTGAAAAAAAAATGAAATAAACATTAATGACGCACATGAGTCACGGAGGAGAGCGGCTGAGGTGGGATGGGGCCTGGCTGCATGCGCGCGGAGCTGGGGCCTGAGTGCCTGACTGCCCGGCGGCCACGGCGCTAGAGTGAATCTACCGCCTGCCGGCCAGCTTCAGTCATGGCGCGGTGTTAGCCTCTCACAGAGGAGCGGAGCTCCAGATCCTACCGGCCACCATGGAGAGGAGGAGGAGAAGCTGGAGACCATACCTGTGGACGGGAGGGGCCGGCGGGCGGCGGACGACTGCCGCCCGGGCATGGCGAGCCGAGGCCGGAGGACGGACTGGCGGGAGTCGCCAACGGAATCGAAATCGAAGAGGCCGGGGCGTGTTAAGCGAATGCAAACTGTGACACATAGTGGGCTGGAGGCATGGCTTCAAGGGGGCTACCTGGGCTGCACTAAAGAGCTGCTCCTAGAAAAGTTGGGCCACACCCTGGGCTGCAGGCCGTGAATCCGCCACTGGACATGATCATCAGCGAGGCAGAAAATCGTGGCCCGCACTTGCCTGTTGCATGGACCACGGGCCAGCCCGACGCTCGCCGCGCCACCGTCGTTAACGTCTCTCCTTCGTTGTTGGTAGATGCTGACATGTATGAGGCTAAAGCCAAATCCTGTGAACTTATGTCTTCCCCAATGGCACCGCCATAGATGGTGTCGTGTGTAGTAGAAGCAACGAGGACAATGGAGGCCGACGAGCCAAATCCTAGGTATAGATGGCCAAATGGGTTGCCAGGCCTGGTTCGGCATGGGCCTAGAGAAAACAAGGCCCATAGACAGCGGGTCAGACATGGCACGCCATGCCACCAAGCCATGCCTACTAGGAGTCTAGGACCACGGGCCTAGCCTTCAACCCAAGCACGGCATGTCGTGCCTTTTTCCATGCCAGACTAGACTAATAACCACGAAAGCTTTAGCAGGCCGGGCTAGCCCGCTTACCATGCTACTGGATGGCAGGGGAATGGAGCGAGGAGGTCTGCTACATGGGTTGGGGAGAGAGGAGGTGATAGCAAGCAAGCCAGGGAATGGTTCACCTCCGTCCATTGTGAATTTTTTGTATTTTGGTCCCTTTTGAAAACATTTTTACAAAAAGACCTACGCCAAAATGTTTTCTAAAAATAGACCATTTTTAGGCGTCTTAGAACATGACGCCGAGGTATGAGGGTCGGCGTCGACTGACACGACGCCGAGGTATTGCCACATCACGGACGACCCTGGTCGCCGGCTACACGGTGGCGCGTGGGGTCCGAGACGTCGGCGTCCTGTCAGCCCACGCCACGGGCCTAACCTCGGCACGGCTGGACTGAGCGCCGAGCTATGGGCACCATCCGACGCGTGGCCCAGGCGGCCCAACAACGCATCATGGCCCAGTAGCTCGGCGCGGGGTCACTTAACGTCGACACACCAGACCTCGGCGCGGCCCGACTCAACGCCGAGGTCTGGTCCCTTGAGGCCGCACCGAGGCCCCCTTCTTCTTCCTCCCTCCATTCTAAAACCGCCGGCTCTCCTCTCTGTCTCTTCTCCCCCACGCCGCCACCAAACCCTAGCCTCCAAAATCGACCCTAGGTGCCATGATCTCGGCTCCCGAAGCTTCCTCGAGGTAATGGTCCCTCCCCTCCTCCAATCTATCCGTGTAGATGTGCTTGCATTGTCCCTAATCATGTGGAATCATGGGTGTATGATGTTTTGGTATATTTGTGTTTCATTTGCAAAATGTATGGCTTAGGATGATTGAGTGTATTGTTGTTTAACTATTTTATGTGGTGAACATGTTAGGTTAGTTTGGTTTCTAGTTATTTTGGTCATTAGGGTTCTTTGTTTATTGTAGGTGTCATTAGGGTTAGTTATTTGTTGGTCATTAGGGTTAGTATGCATTTTATTTATTTGTTGGTCATTACATTTCAATTTTTTTATGACTAGAAATGATTATGTTGTTGGGGTTGAAAAAGATGAAATGATATATTTTAGTTTCTACTTATTGGATTGAAACTCGCATGATATATTGATATGTGACACTACTTGTTGTGTGATGGCTGTAGATGGATAAATTAGTGAGGTTGCATCATGGAGGCCGTATTGTTAGGACAAGAGATGATAGTTTGGAATTTCTAGACATGTGTGAGGAGTTGTTGATTTTTTCTGAAACACCATCTTTGACCCAGTTAGTGGAGCGAGTGAAGGTTAAGTTAGGCTGGAATGAAGGAGAAGTGCATGTTCAGTTTGAAGGTGTCATAGATGTTGGGTCGTCGAAGGGTCCTCGGATCAAGCGGTTGCTCAAAATTACTAGCGAGTCTGAATGGAATGATTACAAGGCAGTTGTATTGGCCTCAGAAGTGCGATCTTTGGATTTAGTAGTAAGTAAGGAGTCTGGCTTAGGAAATGATAGCTTCGAAGCATGCCCATCTTCCCCCGCTCACATAGGTTATGGTCCTTTGTCTGAAGAAGAAATACTTGTCACACAACTAGGCTACGGTGGAGATGAGGAGGAGAATCCGGTTGCCAATGGTAAGGGCAATCATGATAGTTATGAAGAGGATGATGATTATGTAATTGGTGATGCAGAAGAAGGTTTGGACGACGCTAGCGAAGACTTTTCTATTGAGGATGAGCTTAGCAATGAAGATGATCTTAGTGGTGAAGAAGACTTTGGTGATGCTAGGGCTACGAACCATTTTGACATGTTGATAGCTGGAGATGATGAATCCTTTGTAGGGGAGATAGCCGAAGACTCTGATGACGATCGGCCTGTTGGTCGTCTCAATTTTAGGGAAATAGAGATATTGTCTAGGGTCTTGCCTTGGAGAGATCCACTAGTTGGTGATTTCGAGGACCTTAGCCATGGTTGCAAGGTAGTAGCTGATGGTGGGCCAAGTGATACAACAGTGCCTAATGTTAGCGGTTGGCTCATCATACGGAAGGGCATATTATTTGCTACCATGGATGAGTTGAAATCATGGTTGCAAGAGTACTCCATTGTACACAACCGACCTTTTAGGGTCATCAATTCATTCAAGGAGAAGAGGTACAATGTTGCTTGTAAAGAACAACAGTGTGGTTGGAGAGTATGTGCTAGGAAGACGAAGGCAGGCAAATGGAAGATTACCTCAGTGAAGCAACCACATGTTTGTGCCACTGCTGAGGCAGAAGAGAACCACCTGCAGCTCAATTCTAGGTTCATTGCAAGGCAGTTATGCCCCGTGGTGAAGCATATGCCAACCATTACGGTGTCCGCGTTGGTTGAGATCATCTTCCAACGGTACAATTACTATGTCAAGTATGGAAAAGCATGGAGGGCAAAGCAGCGTGCACTGGAAATAATATTTGGAAATTGGAAAGAAGCTTATGAGCGCCTCCCTGTAATGTTGAACGCAATGAGGGCTGTAAATCCTGGGATGCACTTCGACTATTTACCTAAGGATGGTGAAACAAGGAATGGTAGCCAGGTATTTGGAAGGGCCTTTTGGGCATTCGGGCAGAGCATCGAAGCATTCAAGCATTGCAGGCCCGTCGTCTCAATTGACGGGACCTTTCTTACAGGGAAATTTGAAGGCACAATGCTTATTTGTATTAGGACAGATGCAGAAGACCAACTTGTGCCATTGGCCTTTGTGATTGTTCGGAAGGAGGTCACGGATAGTTGGTGTTGGTTTCTCAGGCTAGTAAGACAAGTGGTAATTGGTCTGGGACGTGATGTTTGTGTGATATCCGATAGGCATGCTGGCATTCTGAATGCCGTAGAACAAGAGATTCCTGGTTATGGCCAAATACATCACCGGTGGTGCACCAGACACCTTGCTCAGAATCTTATAAGGCGTTATCACACAAAGGACAACTTCAAATTATTTGAGGAGGTTTGCAGGCAGCAAGAGGTTCAATTATTCAAAGACAAGCTAGATGCCCTGAAGTTAGCCACAATGTTGATGGCAGGCAATTCTTGAGCGAGTTGATGGCGTCGAAGGAAAAGTGGTCACTTGCATATGACACCGGAGGTTGGAGATGGGGCTTCATGACTAGTAACATGGCAGAGATGTTCAATAGCCTTCTAAGAGGTTGTCGTGGTCTGCCTGTGACTGCTATTGCCTCATTCACCTTCTACAAGTTGAATGCTTGGTTCGTTTCGAGGAAGAAGCATGCGAGGTCTCTATGGACAGCAGGCAAAGCTTGGCCACTATTAGCATCTCAGGAACTAGCTTTCTCAAAGAAAAAGTCTAAACGACAGAAGGGTTCATGTTTTGATCCGATCAACCATGGATATGAGATTCTAGAGGGTGGTGGAACTAACATTGGTGGTGAAGATCGGGGTGCTCGAAAACATAAAGTAGTGATCAACGAGAACAAGTGTATGTGTGGAAAACCAACCATATACCATAGGCCTTGCTCCCACATGATTACAGCCTGTCGCCTTAGACGTGTTGACGCTGAGGTCCCTCCCCGTATGGCCGCGGAGTTCTCTTTGAGGAACCTAATGAGCACCTGGAATCCTCAGTTCAAGCCATTTCTTGACGAGAGTCAATGGCCTACTTATGATGGCCCCAAGTATGTGGCTGATCTTGGTTTACTCTGGAAGAGTAGAGGACCTAGGCGGCGGAAGCGGTTCAGGATGGACATGGACCGAGCCACGAAAGGTAGATCAACCACAAGTAAGGTTGGGAGACATTTTGTAGAGGACACCCAAAAGAGCCGTTGCTCTGGTTGCCATAAGACGGGCCACAATAAGAGAAAATGTCCTGAACTTCTTAGACAACAGGTATGCACCAAGCTAGCTACTTGAATTGCTTTGTGTAATAATGCATTGGTTTACTTTTGTTTTTTTATTGTTATGTTACTTCATACCACATATACATGCTTTAACTTATACTAATGCTTTGGCATTCCTTATGTTGCAGGATGGATCGGTTCCCCCTTCTTGATCCAAGGTTCGATGAGCACCACCGGGCTCAGAGGATCGAGAACAGAGAGGTATATTCAATAATTCGTATGAAACAGTGCATTGTTCATCTTTTGCTCTATATTCCATGCTCTTTATAAAGTGACATGAACTAATACTTTTTCATGCTTGTCTTTTTTTGTAGGTTTTGAATGTGCTGAGGTCAATGACACATGAGGCCTCTACGACCATGGTCTCTGACGAGAGGTACCGCGCCTCTGAAGTAGGCCAACCTTGCTACTGTTGCTCGTGTTTGTCGTTGAGGCACTCCACCTTTCAACCCAATGGCAGGCGTTGTGGCGTTGATAGATCGGTGGCGTCGAGACACACAACTTTCACCCTCTGTATGGGGAGATGACGGTCACTCTCGAGGATGTTGCCATGATCCTTGAGTCAAAATCGAGGATTCCCAAAGGATGGAGACATGGAGTCTGAAGGATGGCAGCAGCGGGTTGAGCACTTCTTGGGACGTCCCCTAGCGACAGTTGAGGCTGGAAAGAAACGGCGCAGCAGTGGCAGCAGCGGGTTGAGCACTTCTTGGGACATCCCCTAGCGGCAGTTGAGATCGCCCCTACGTTAGCCAGAGCTGTAAGTGACACAACTATTTCCATCTCTGAGGTCTTAACTGTGATAGAGACTTAAATTCTTGTTTTTTCTTGCATAGAGCACGGAGATAATGAGGACAGTGGCCGAGCAAGGAAGGGCATTGATGATTCCTGTGGGCGATCCTGATGAGGCCTCCATGTTACGACAGCACATTTAGGTAGCCTCCTGTCATTCAAGTGATGTTACATCTTTATATAGTTTTGCGACCAACCCCACTTACTAATAGTGCTTTCAAAATGCAGCGTGCCATGCATCGCCTCCGAAAGGTAGCTGCACGCCTTGGATGTAGACGTGCCCCGGATGTGGTAGTCCCACAACAGCTTGGTGCTGGACCTTCTACTGCACATGTTGGAGGGACTTCATCTTCACATGGTGCACATGTTGGCGGGACTTCTTCACATGGTGCAACAACTAGTGCAGAGGGTGGTCAAGGACATGGTCCTTATGATGATGAAGATGATGAAGGACAGGGAGAGTACTATGAGCATGAGTATGATGAGATTGGCATGTCCCAGCTTGAAGATGCACCCCAAGGAACTCAAGGCCCCTCTGGTTCTGGACGCCCACAGAGGACGCTCAGACCAGTGGACAGGTACACTCTAGGTACCTATCCATTTGGGAGGGGAAAGCATTACGCTCGCTGTCCATGTTAAGGTACTTGGCTCAAATTTTAGCATACACCAATTAGCTCAATATCTAAATGAACATCTTTTGATATGCTTGTTAAGTTACATCTCATTTTTTGTTCCTAACTTAGCTTAATAGCCGCTGAAAGTTGATAAAATTTACTATTATAGGAAAAAGAGAGATCAAGGTGAAAAAGGAGCATTGGAGAAGGAACGAACTAAAAGCTGCAGACCTTGTCATATGCTTCTTTTGTGCGACCTTATGTAATGTTCTATGTATCTTATGGTATGCACTATGTTTGGACTATGTTTGATATCACTATGTTTCGATGTTGAATGCGTATGTTGGTGTGGTAACGACATGGACTATGTTTGATGAAGCATATCACTATGTTTCCAGCGTTGAATGTGTATTCTATGAAATTTTGTATTCTGCGAAATTCTGTCAACCTGTGCACTTATGAACTGAAATGTTCATTTCTTTTTTTGTGTGTATTCAAATCTCGGCGTCAAATCAAGACACGCCGATGGTAGGCACTTCAGCGTTTAGTCAATTAACGCCGACCCCTGGCGCATACTGGAATCGGCTGGTTCGAAGCGACGAGGTGCCCAAGCTCGGCGCGTAGTAAATTGACGCCGACCCTTTACAAACGGTGTTTATTCATTTAACGCCGAGATAGGGCCGTGGGCTGAATCGAAGATGTCCGCGGCCCAAACGTCGATGTGGCCCGACTCAACGCCTCTGTGTTCAAACTCGGCGTGGACCGACTCAGCGCCGAGCTGAAGCCCAAACCTGGCGGGACGGTCGAGCCAAACCCTAGGGTCGGCGTGGGCCGACTCAATGCCATTTTCTTTACCTCGGCGTGGGCTGACTCCACACCATTCTCTTTTTTCTTTTTTTTTGGTTCTACTTCTTTTTCCTTTTCTTTTTTGATTATTCTTTTTTGGTACTCTTTTATTATTTCTTTTATTCTCATTTGTAATGTTCGATTTCAATCCCCTATTCTTAGAGAGTCAAATCTTTTTTTGAGTTTCGGAATCAACCATAGTACATGAAACTTAGAGATAGGTAAACTACAATTTATGAAATAGCGAATGCACTACGATTACACTCACATGAAAACTAACAATGGCATGTCACAAACTAAACCTACCATGCCTTAGGGATTGAAAGAAACAAGTGATACAGACGTTACAAAGGTACTACGATTACACACTCACATGAAAACTAACAATGGCATGTTGCAAACTAGACCTAGCATGCCTTAGGGTTTGAGAAGAACAACTCATACAAGCATTCCACATTCGAATTGACTAACAAACAAAGGTTGATCCTAATAACGGTCCCACATATTGTCGGATACCGTGAGAAGGGGTACCCCAAGCAAAATCCAAAAAACGACTGCTTAGATTTCGTAAAGACCGAAACCAGCTAAACGCTGCTGGCCTCGGCCGATTCTCCGACTCGCCCGAGGCCCCATCACCGCGGGCCTCGGCCGATTCTCCGACTCGCCCGAGGCCCCATCACCGCGGGCCTCGGCCGATTCTCCGACTCGCCCGAGGCCCCATCACCGCGGGCCTCGGCCGATTCTCCGACTCGCCCGAGGCCTCATCACCGCGGGCCTCGGCCGATTCTCCGACTCGCCCGAGGCCTCATCACCGCGGACCTCACCGATTCTCCGATTCGCCCGAGGCCCCCTCACCGCGGGCCTCGGTCGATTCCCTTGAGGCCTCGGCCGAGGCCACCGACCCTCCGTCTCGCGCAAAGGCGGGCTCGGCGACCGCCGCTACCTCTTCCTTCTCCCGTCCCTTCCGGCAAAACATCGTGTGTCGCGTCAACTCAACCAATCTGCTTGCCCGACAACAGCCGCATGCCCGCACCCGCAGATGACAATGAATGGCCGATGGGACAGGAGACAGGACTGCACAGGGGTTACCCGCCGCTGTACTAACCCCCGTGCACGTGGTTGACGCCCATGCCTCACTGTGCTGCCAACTCCTGCTCCAAGGACAACGCAGCATGGGGAGCCACGTCTGAGCTACTGTGGCCTCGGAATCAGTACCCAGGAGCAATAATTCCCTCCAAGGCCTCGGCAGCTCGCTCCAGGGGCTCGACAGCCCGAGGACCCATGTCCGCCAAAGCCCCCCGCGATGGCTTGGCCTCGGCACCTCTGACAGAGCCACAAATTTCTACGACGTCGTCCGCGATGGCTCAGACGTCTCCCGGATGGGCAGGGTACCCGTCACTATGCTATCCACCGTACACATAGTTGACACCCATGCCTCCTTTGGCTTTGCCAACTCCCGCTCCAAGGACAACGCAGCATGGGGAGCCACGTCTGGCTCATCGTGGCCTCGGAATCGATACCAGGCCAATAACTCCCCCAAGGCCTCGACAGTTTGCTTCACGGGCTCGGCGGCTGAGGGTCCATGACCACCGAGCCCCCCACGATGGCTCGGCCTCGCACCTCTGAGCCACACCCCCTCACGTCGTCGTCCGCGATGGCTCGCGTCCCCGGATGGGCGGGGTTACCCGTCACTATGCTATCCACCGTACACATAGTTGACACCCATGCCTCATCAGGCCGCCAACTCCTGCTCCAAGGACAACGCAGCATGGGGAGCCACGTCTGGCTCACATCAGGCCTCGGAATCGATACCAGGCCAATAACTCCCCCCAAGGCCTCGACAGGTTTGCTTCACGGGCTTGGCGGCTGAGGGTCCATGACCACCGAGCCCCCACGATGGCTCGGCCTCGGCATCTGCAGAGCCGCTGCTCCCTGACGTCATTACATCGGCGACCAACCGACGTCGCCCGCCATGTCCTCGCATCAAGCCGTCATCGAGCCCCACGACGCGCAAGACCGAAGTCGACCCAGCATGTCACTTCCGCACGACAAGGACGGGCCACTCCATCGACCATACCACAACAAGAGCCGACTACGTGGCTCTTGGACACGCCACCCCATTTTACGTAAGCGCTATGTAGCACTGTACGACGATCCCGGTCCTCCCTTAGAGTATAAAAGGGAGGGATGGGGCCATTTCTAGGGAGAAAAAAAGGCGAACAAGCCGATAGCACCGCTACTCATATGCTGCTGCTTGGGAACAACGCCTCAAGCAGCCCGCACCACCTGGCCGAGACACAGGGGCTAGTTCCCTCTCTCCTAGCTTGTAACCCCCCTACTACGAGCACTCCGGTGCAAGGAATACAAGATCGATCTCTCGGATGGGACGTGGGGCCTCGATTGCTCGAACCAAGATAAACCTTGTGTCTCTTTGCGCCACCATCCGGGATTAGGGGCACGCAGCACAAATTCACTCGTTGGTTGAGGGACCCCGGTTCCAAAACACCGGCAGGTTAGCGCGCCCGGTAGGGGCAGCATGCGTGTCGACTTCGTCATCCTAGCAAGTTCCGGATGGCGACTACATACACGATCATTGCGTCTCGGCACCATAGTTTGGTTGGGGAGCCTAGAGTTCATGTCTCTAGGGCATGAGTACGACATGGTGCTCCTCACCCTCGAACCCCACCGTCCAACGACGGAGTCGCTACCGGCAGCCCAGTAGCGGCGGCGCCGGGCGGCCGCTCTCCACGCCGCTTCGCCCGCGAGCGCGACGCGAGCAAGGCCACCCGGACGCTTACGCGAGCCCAGGCGACACGCCTCTCCCGCCGATGTCCTACGACCAATTTGTTGGTACAGGGTCCTCGGTCAGGACCCGTCCGCCTGAGCTTCGAACGAAGGAAAGTCGCCGGTGGCTTACGGCGATGCCAGTCGTCTAACCCCGCTCCGCCACTCCTCGAAGAGCCGACCCGTGGCGGAAACATGGAGAAGGCACCGCCCCCATACCCCTTTGGGTTGAGAAATGCCGCCGCCTCTTACGCCTACGCTTACGCTGCCATTCACAAGCACCCCTCGGAACGCCGCCAGCGCTTCGCTCTCGACTTGAGCACCCGCTCCGACTCCTCGGACGAGGACGAGGCATGGCCCAGGGTGGATTTCTCCGAACTTCACAACCCTGGGGATTTGCGCCAATTCTTGGCCGCAAGCGACTACTGCCTCGGCTACTCCGACTCCGACGATGGAGGGACTTACGATCCATCTCGTGAGTGCTTCCACGTCGGGCTCGGGATGCCAAGGGCGGGCGAAGGGAACGAGAGGACAGGCAACCATTCCCCGCCCCGGGCGGGGGCGGGCGACGCCACACCACCGCGTCTCGAGGCCCCGGCAGCACGGAACGAGAATCCCGCCCGCGGGGGGCATCGACGCCCAGACCCTGGAGCAGCTCCACGAGCTTCAAGCCAAGGTCGAACAAGATCGACTCCTTCTGCAACAGCTTCGGGACACTCTCGAGCAGGAGCAGCAAGGGCGCGGTGAGGGCGGAGGGGCCCGAGGGAGGGCCCGCGACGTCCACCACCGCATCAACGACAACGAGGGGGATGAGCCGCCCCCAATCTTTAACCGCGCTAGCCAGAATGTCGCAGCGGCCGCGATGCTAGTCCGAGCAATGCCCGAACCCTCCACCACCGAGGGGCGACGGGTCCGCGGAGAGCTCCGCGACCTCCTCGAGACCGCAGCAGTGCAGCAGGCCGAAAGTTCCGCCTCCCGCCGGCGCGGAGGCACTTCGGAGCAACCCACGGCACGACCTCGACAAGGCCAGAGTGCCTCGACCCGTCCCGAGCCCGCTCGCGCGCCGACGGTCAACAGGGCCCTCTCGGCGCGCAACCGACTCAGGGACCAACACGAGGCACAGGGCGACCACGAAGTAGCTGACAGGCGACGGCGCCACGACGACGGAGCCGCCCGAGGCTACCACCCACACCGAGGCGGTCGCTACGACAGCGGTGAGGACCGCAGTCCTTCCCCTGAGTCGCCAGGACCTCGGGTCTTCAGCAGGGCCATCCGCGTTGCTCCTTTCCCCGCCCGGTTCCGACAGCCGGCCAACCTCGCGAAGTACAGCGGCGAGACCAACCCGGAACTCTGGCTCGCCGATTACCGCCTGGCCTGCCAGCTAGGTGGCGCGGACAATGACCTGCTCATCATCCGCAATCTCCCTTTGCTCTTGTCGGACTCGGCGCGAGCCTGGCTGGAGCATCTCCCTCCCTCGCAAATCCACGACTGGCGCGACTTGGTTAGGATCTTCGTCGGGAACTTCCAGGGCACATACGTGCGCCCTGGGAATTCCTGGGATCTTAAAAGCTGCCGCCAGAAGCCAGACGAGTCCCTCCGAGACTTCATCCGGCGCTTCTCCAAACAGTGCACCGAGCTACCCAGCGTCGGCGACTCGGAGATCGTCCAGGCTTTCCTCTCCGGCACCACTTGTCGGGACTTGGTCCGAGAGTTAGGACGCAACGTCCCGCGCTCTGCTGCCGCGCTCCTCGACATCGCCACCAGCTTCGCCTCAGGGGAAGAAGCTGTCGGAGCCATCTTCCCCAACACCGATGCCAAGGGGAAGCGGAGGGAAGAGGCCCCCGAGGCCTCAGCCCCCCACCTCCCTGAGAAAAAGAAGAAAGGTCGCCCAGGGAAGCAGGAAGTTCTCGAGGCCGTCCATGTCGCCGCGACGGATCGCAGGAATCCCCGCGGCCCCCGCGGCCCTGGGCTATTTGACGACATGCTGAAGAAGCCCTGCCCTTACCATCAAGGTCCGGTGAAGCACGCCCTCGAGGAGTGCACCATGCTCCGTCGCTACTACGCCAGGCTCGGGCCTCCCGACAACGACGCCAAGCAGAAGGGCCCCGGCGGTCGGAACGAGGACAAGGACGACGGGTTCCCCGAGGTACGCAACGCTTTCATGATCTTTGGCGGACCCTCGGCATGCCTCACGGCGCGCCAGCGAAAGAAGGAACGCCGGGAGGTTTTCTCGGTCAAGGTGGCCACCCCCCGGTACCTCGACTGGTCTCGGGAGGCAATCACCTTTGATCGGGATGATCACCCCGATTATGTTCCAAACCCCGGGCAGTACCCGCTTGTCGTCGACCCGATCGTCGGCAACACCCGACTTACCAAAGTACTCATGGACGGAGGCAGCGGCCTCAACATCCTCTACGTCAACACTCTGGAGCTCCTGGAGCTCGACCAATCACGGCTCCGAGGCGGTTCCGCGCCCTTCCACGGCATCGTGCCAGGAAAGCGCACGCGACCCCTCGGGCGCATCGACTTGCCCATCTGCTTCGGCACTCCCTCCAACTACCGCAAAGAGGTCCTCACCTTCGAGGTGGTTGACTTCAAGGGGGCTTACCACGCCATCTTGGGGCGCCCGTGCTACGCCAAGTTCATGGCGATCCCCAATTACACCTACCTCAAGCTCAAGATGCCAGGCCCCAACGGCATCATCACCGTCGAGTCTACGTACGAACATGCATACGACTGCGACGTCGAGTGCATCGAGTACGCCGAGGCCATCGCGAAGGCCGACAACATCCACCTTACCAGCGAGACATACCCCCGCGACGGGCGCATCGGGAACGGCATCAAATCGTCGATCTTCGGCTTCCCGTCCACCGCTTCTTTCACCCGACGCAGGGTCTCGTCGTCGGTAAGGGCGAAGGCAGACATCTTGACACCGACGATCGAATCGCCCGGGGTCATCTCGAACAGCCGCCGCCGCCGGGCCATCAGCGGCAACACCCTCCGGCGGTGAAAAGCCGCCACGACCACGGCCGCCGAAAGGCCGTGGTCACGCAGCTTCCCCAAGGCCCTCAAGAGCGGTTCCAGCCTGGGCTGATCGGCCGCGATGACGCCGTACCCCCATTTCTCTGGTTGACTCTCTACAACCCGCCCGGTATAAGGGGGAAGTCCTCCGCCGTCGTTGTGGAGATAGAACCAGCCGTCATACCAACGACGGTTGGACGTTGACAGCTGGGCCGGGATGTAGAGGGACTGCCGGTCTTGGCGCACGTGAAGGGTACAGCCGCCGGCCCTCTGCCCCTTCCGAGCCCCCCTCGTTCCCCCCGGCTTGGTGGTGAACGTCGCTCGGAACAAGTGGAGCCACAACTCCCAGTGGGGAGCGATCCCCAGATACCCCTCACAGACGGCAACGAAGATGGCCGCCTGGGCGATAGAGTTGGGGCTGAAATTGTGCAGCTCCACGCCATAGTAGTGCGGGGCGCCCGCATGAAGTTATCCACCGGCGACCAAGCCTCGCTTCGTGGAAGACGACGAAGCTCACCACGTAGCCGTCGCGCGCCTCGCTCCGACTTCGTTCCCGGAGCAATCCACTCCGCTCGCGGGTCGGTGATCGGTGCGGCGAAGACCGGCCTCCACGAGCGATCGCAGCTTCTCCTCGGTGACGCCGGACCGCCCCGTGATCCGCCGGGAGGATGACGGGACCACCAGCCATTCTTGCGCGGCGGAGGACGCTGCTAGGGCGGTAATCTCCCCTCTCTCTTTTGTCTCGCCCTCGCCCCTCTCTTCCCCGCGCTCTATGCTCTCAAAGAACGGCACGGAGGCAAAGAAAAGCGAATGCGAGAGGTAAGAAGGGAAGGGCGAGGCCCTTTGCGTGTTATCGCGGTGACAAGGCGAAACACCGGGCGACGAAATCGGGAAGTTTCCCCAAAAAATCCGGCGCGCGTTATCCGGATCCGGTCTTACCGCCCACGCACACTCTCCCTCCTCGTTAATCGCGCGTGCAGTACGTCCCGTCGGCTTCCCTCCTCGTTAATCGCGCGTGCAGGTACGTCCCGTCGGCTGACGCCACGTCGCGTCCAACCGCAGCAGCAGCAGGAGCCGTTTCGCCTCCCCGAAAAAGCCGCCTCAAAAGACGCGCCTGCCATTAATTAACCGTAGGAGAAATAACCCCCGATTCCTTCCGAGCAAAGGCTGGGCACCGAGCCCGCTTCGGTCCGGGGTTCAAGGTCTGGGCCCTTAGGGGTTTTCGACAACCGCCCAGAACAACAGCCGGGGGCAACTACGGGCGAGCCTACAGTGCCGAGGCCCAAGCAAGCGAAACGCTTGGGACGCCTGTGTTGTGTCCGAGACCGGGAAGGAGGTCTCCGAATGGGATCCCACCGTAGGGAGGCACCGAGCCACCGAGGCCCAGCCGAACGGCCTCGGCACCCACTAGAGAAACCCTCCGGTACTCTTGGAGCGCGTCCTCCGGACCGCTAGCCGACCCCAAATGAACGGGTGCGGGCCTCCACTGGACTTACCCGATAACAGCTCACCGGAAGTGCCATCGCTCGCGCCCACCGAGGGTAGCGTGGCACATTCCACCCTCCTTCCGAGCGAAAAGGAAGCGCGAGGGTCGAATAAAAAAGTCGAGAATCCCAGACGGCCCTCTTGCTCCGTCAGCAGAGGCTAAGGGACTCTTCCCGCAAAACGCTGCGAGAGGCCCAATGACTTGAGTTCGCACACACCAGGGGTCTCGGCAAAACCAACCCTCCTTCCGAGCGAAAAGAGAGCGCGAGGGTCGTTCAAAAAGCCGGAAGAACTCCCGACGGCCCTCTTGCTCCGTCAAGTGAGGCTAGGGAGCTCCTTCGCAAAAGACGCCGAGACCTCATGACCTAGGCTCGCACCCGAGGGGGGGCTCGGCGGTCCATTCCCTCACGCCGAGGGGCGAACCAAAAGCCGGGGGGACCTCGACCGCTCTCGCTCGCCTGCGGCGAGAGACTCGGGGCTCCTCCCTGAACTTTGCCGAGACCCAGCGGCTCAGGCTCGCACACGAGTGGGCTCGGCAAACAGCCCCCCCGTCCGAGCGAAAAAGGACGGGCGGGGGCGGGCAAAAAAAGTCGGGAGGACCCGGACCGCCCTCTCGCCTCCGTCGGCGGAGGCTCGGGGCTCTTCCTGCACCCAAGGTAAAAACAAGCGACCCGATCCTGTTCACGGTCCAGGGGTTCAAGGTGGGCCCTTAGGGGTTTTCGGCAGCACCCCTCGAGCCATGAGCCGGGGGCAACTATGGGCGAGCCTACACAGGCCGAGGCCCAAGCAAGCGAAACGCTTGGGACGCCCTGTGTTGTGTCCGAGACCGGCAGGGAGGTCTCCGAATGGGATCCCACCGTAGGGAGGCACCGAGCCACCGAGGCCCAGCGAACGGCCTCGGCACCCACTAGAGAAACCCTCCGGTACTCTTGGAGCGCGTCTCTAGACCACTAGCCGACCCCCATCGAACGGGGTACGGGCCTCCACTCGGACTTACCCGATAACAGCTCACCGGAAGTGCCATCGCTCGCGCCCACCGAGGGTAGCGTGGCACATTCCACCCCTCCTTCCGAGCGAAAAGGAAGCGCGAGGGTCGAATAAAAAGTCGAGAATCCCCGACGGCCCTCTTCTTCCGTCAGAGAGCTAAGGGACTCTTCTGCAAAACGCTGCGAGGCCCAGCGACTTGAGTTCGCATACACGAGGGTCTCGGCAAAACCAACCCTCCTTCCGAAAGCGAAAAGAAAGCGCGAGGGTCGTTCAAAAAGCCGGAAGAACTCCCGGACGGCCCTCTTGCTCCGTGCAGAGGCTAGGGAGCTCCTTATGCAAAAGACGCCGAGACCCCGCGACCTAGGCTCGCACCCGAGGGGGGCTCGGCAGTCAAACCCTCACGCGGAGGGGCGAACCAAAAGCCAGGGGACCTCGACCGCTCTCTCGCTCCCCGTTGCGAGAGACTCGGGGCTCCTCCTGCAACTTTGCCGAGACCCAGCGGTCTTTCCACAACATCGTCAAGGCCCCGCGATCCGAACTCGCACCTACGGACCCGGCAATCACGATCAAAACACCTCACTCAAAAGAGAAAAAGCCCCACGAAGAAGTGAAATCACTCCTCCGTGGCCTCGGGAGGCCTCTTGTCGGATCTGGTGAGA
Organism: Miscanthus lutarioriparius; assembly: GCA_904845875.1. Classification (NCBI taxonomy): domain Eukaryota; kingdom Viridiplantae; phylum Streptophyta; class Magnoliopsida; order Poales; family Poaceae; genus Miscanthus; species Miscanthus lutarioriparius. The sequence continues at coordinate 96,671,728 of CAJGYO010000010.1, read as the reverse complement.
AGGGGTACCCCAAGCAAAATCCAAAAAGCGATCGCTTAGATTTCAGAAGACCGAAACCATTAATGCTGCTGGCCTTGGCCGATTCTCCGACTCACCCGAGGCCCCATCACATGGGCCTCGGCCGATTCTCCGACTTCGCCCGAGGCCCCATCACCGCATGGGCCTCGGCCGATTCTCCGACTCGCCCGAGGCCCCATCACCGCGGGCCTCGGCCGATTCTCCGACTCGCCCGAGGCCTCATCACCGCGGGCCTCGGCCGATTCTCCGACTCGCCCGAGGCCTCATCACCGCGGACCTCACCGATTCTCCGATTCGCCCGAGGCCCCCTCACCGCGGGCCCTCGGTCGATTCCCCGCCAGAGGCCTCGGCCGAGGCCACCGACCCTCCGTCTCGCGCAAAGGCGGGCTCGGCGACGCCGCTACCTCTTCCTTCTCCGTCCCTTCCGCAAAACGTCGTGTCGCGTCAACTCAGCCAACTGCTGCCCCTGACAACAGCCGCATGCCCGCATGACAAGACAAAGAGAATGGCCGATGGGGCAGAGAGCGAGGACTGCCACAGGGGTTACCCGCCACCAGACTAACCCCTGCACACGTGGTTGGCGCCCATGCCTCACTCAGGCCGCCAACTCCTGCTCCAAGGACAACGCAGCATGGGGAGCCACGTCTGAGCTCATCGTGGCCTCGGAATCGCATGCCCGGGAGCAATAATTCCCTCAAGGCCTCGGCAGCTCGCTCCGAGGCTCGACAGCCCGAGGACCCATGTCGACCAAAGCCCCCGCGATGGCTTGGCCTCGGCACCTCTGAGCCACAGCCCCCTCGACGTCGTCACGCGATGGCTGGCCGTCGTCCCGGGATGGCGGGGTTACCCGTCACTATGCTATCCACCGTACACATAGTTGACACCCATGCCTCACTATGCTTTGCCAACTCCCCGCCCAAGGACAACGCAGCATGGGGAGCCACGTCTGGCTCTCTTGTGGCCTCGGAATCGATACCAGGGGCAATAACTCCCCAAGGCCTCGGCAGTTTGCTTCACGGGCTCGGCAGCACGGGTCCATGACCACCGAGCCCCCCACGATGGCTCGGCCTCGGCACCTCTGAGAGCCACAGCCCCCTCACGACGTCGTCACGCGATGGCTCACCGTCCCCGGATCAAGGGCGGGGTTACCCGTCACTATGCTATCCACCGTACACATAGTTGACACCCATGCCTCACTGTGCTGCCAACTCCTGCTCCAAGGACAACGCAGCATGGGGAGCCACGTCTGGCTCTCAGTGGCCTCGGAATCGCACCAGGGCCAATAACTCCCCCAAGGCCTCGACAGTTTGCTTCACGGGCTTGGCGGCTGAGGTCCATGACCACCGAGCCCCCCACGATGGCTCGGCCTCGGCATCTGCAGAGCCGCTGCTCCCTCGACGTCATTACATCGGCGACCAAAGACGTCGCCCGCCATGTCCTCGCATCAAGCCAGCTCGAGCCCCGACGCCCGACGCCAAGACCGAAGTCGACCAAAGCATGTCACTTCCGCACGACAAGGACGGGCCACTCCATCGACCATACCACAACAAGAGCCGACTACGAGGGCTCGGACCGCCACCCCATTTTACTGAAGCGCTATGTAGCACTTGTGCGATCCCGGTCCTCCTTAGAGTATAAAAGGGAGGGGCTGGGGCCATTTCTAGGGGAGAAAAAGGCGAACAAGCCGATAGCACCGCTACTCATATGCTTTGCTTGGGAACAACGCCTCAAGCAGCCCGCACCACCCTGGCCGAGACACAGGGCTAGTTCCCTCTCTCACCTAGCTTGTAACCCCCTACTACGAGCACTCTGGTGCAAGGAATACAAGATCGATCTCTCGGACTGGACGTAGGGCCTCGATTGCCTGAACCAGTATAAACCTTGTGTCTCTTTGCGCCACCATCCGGGATTAGGGGCACGCAGCACAAATTCACTCGTTGGTTGAGGGACCCCCGGTTCCAAAACACCGACACATATTGAATTGAGTTGCGCCTTCCCCACAGTATCCCCCAAATGACGGAGGCGGTGGCGGTGGCGGTGGAGAAGGAGGCCCGTGCTTCTTATGGTACGGGCACTGGCAGTAAGGATTATTGCATAGTGCCTCATCTGCATCATTGTTGTTGTCGTCGTTCGACTTGTCCCTGCTACCACTTCCAGGGCCATACTCTAGGTCAAAGATGCGTCCCTGTAGATATGTGATGTACTGTTGATGGGGATAGATAGGAGGAGGGTCGACCCATCTAGTGAAGCCATAGTTATCTAGACAGCTTGAATCCTGAAAACCCATCTACCAATAAGTACTACTACAAACCAAATGCAAATCTAAAAAAGAAGAGAGTTCAAAGGAAATACAAATCCTCGTGGGCATCTGAAGAAACGACAGCCTCCACCATCACAGTCGTTGTACATCTGCACAACACAATCCAAACCGTGGAGGCATTTTGGCCAATCTTCAATGCGCTTGTCGTATGATCTAAGAGGTCTCTTACGGGTGAAGTCACTCTTCCTCTCCAAAGGAAATTCCTCTATTGGTTCTTCAAAAGAATCAGGACCCAGAGAACCCTCCCACACAATTGGAGGTCCCTTCCTCACCCCCTTTCCTCTCCCTCCACCGAAACCCTTTCCACTCAAGGAACCTCCGCTCGACATTTGCTAAAACTAAACCAGAAAACAAGTTGTGTGGATGTGGAGCAAGACATAGAGCACTATATATAGAGATGAAGGCAGGCTCACCATGAATACTACTTGACAAAAAACTTGTGTGCATACTCATTTATTGAATTTGCAAAGGCTAGATGCTTTATCTAAAAAGCCTACAACCATGACTGGTCATTTCATCTGAAAAGGCTACACCTGTATTTTGTCACATAATCTAAATGCAGTACATCACTCTGATATTAATTCATTGCGTATACGGATACAACAGTAAACGAATCTAGGCTTTTCAACGAGTTTTTAAATAGACTTTTCATTGACTGCAACACTACTTGTAGCCCTTTCAGTGACTGCAACAGCACAAGTAGCCTTTTCAGTGATACAAACAGTAGCACTACAGTCCTAGGATAGTTAACGAAGTACAGGGCATAAGACTATCTGAAATAAAAGCATAGTGCATTACAACATAATAAAAAAAATCCAGGGAATAAGTTCATCTGAAATAAAAGCAGAGTGCATTACAACATAGTAAAAAAAGTTCATCAGAATGGAGGGAGGAAGAAGAAGGGGGCCTCGGCGCGGCCTCAAGGGACCAGACCTCGGCGCTGAGTCGGGCCGCGCCGAGGTCTGGTGTGTCGGCGTTAAGTGACCCCGCGCCGAGCTACTGGGCCACGATGCGTTGTTGGGCCGCCTGGGCCGCGTGCCGAATGGTGCCCATAGCTCGGCGCTCAGTCCAGCCGCGCCGAGGTTGGGCCCGTGGCGTGGGCTGACAGGACGCCGACGTCTCGGACCCCACGCGCTACCGTGTAGTCGTCGACCGGGGTCGTCCGTGACGTGGCAATACCTCGGCGTCGTGTCAGTCGACGCCGACCCTCATACCTCGGCGTCATGTTCTAAGACACCTAAAAATGGTCTATTTTTAGAAAACGTTTTGGCGTAGGTCTTTTTATAAAAAATGTTTTCAAAAGGGACCAAAATACAAAAATTTCACCCGTCCACTTGTTTTCTTGAGAGGAACATGCATGGTACAGGAGTACAGGACCAACTTCATGGATCACAGTAATGTAAGCTCAATTGTTCATTTTTTTAAGATAAAGAGCTCACTTCTTCATGCAGTGTTCGGCTGAGCAACAAGTCGGCTTGTTCGACTTCTTTTTTCAGCCGGAGCAGTATTTTTCTCTCACAACATTCCAGCCTAAACAATGTTTTCCAACATGAACAGTTTTTTTCCATACCAGCCGAACACTGCCCCAGCTGGTACCCACGTGATGACCACCGTCCACCGTTTGGGCTCCCAAAGTCAGGAATCTTCACCTCTAACTTTGCTCTATTAAAATCAAAGAGCCGTTCTTTTTTGAACGTACGGAGTAGGTGGTAGGAGCACTACCTTGTAATTAAAATTGAAAAGAAAAGAATGAACGCGGTGTGAACGGGTTGCTCTGAGGTACCTCGATGTTGGGGCTATTTTACTTTTGAGGCTGTAACCTATCTTGGAGTTTCTGTATAATGTTTTCTATATTTGATATTAAAGAACAAAGTAATTCTTCCTTTCATCTTTATTTTTTTTATTTCTCACAGTGTCCTCACATCTCTTCCTATCTTATATGTGATCCGAATTCATAACCCGTGATATATCTATATCTATAATCCATATCTATATTTATATCTAATATCAAAGAGCGAAATGATTTTCCATATCCATGTTTGTTTACTTCCCACAATGCCCCCACATCTTTCTCTATCTCGTCTGTGATGTAGACTTACGATCATGCTCATACAAGTTAGAACTACGCGCGTTCATGTGCCCAATGACAGTATGGACTCAACTGTTACATACATCTCCGAGTCGCAAGTCATTTATTTAACCGTGGAACCAGGTATATGTTCCTTTGCAATACACGTGCACGTTTACTATCTACATTTATAGCTATCTATATATCCCTTAATATTTAAAAGCTAAAGTTTATTTTTGTCCTTCATCGCTGACAGTTGGTACATACTCTCCTGTGTTTCTCCCTTTCATCTATTAGTGATTAGTGTACTGATCTTCTATTATATCTGTTTGTGTACAGCACTACAGCTAGTAAGATTTTTAGTTTTTTATATCTGTTTGTGTACACAATGAAATGGGCAGCAACCTGAGCACTGAATGTAAAACATTAGACTGATTCGTCTTCTTGAAAGGGGATGAAGCCAAAATTTCTGTCCATTATACGAAAAAAATATGTCTAACTTACAGAATCATAGAATACTGTTCCAAATCTTGATCAGCCTGCTGCATGGGATTCTTAGATTTGTGCTCACCCAATTCGGTATGGACTAGCTACTACATGGTCTTGAAATTATCATCTTAAGAACACATATATACTTGTAGGCAAACATCATGTATCTGTTAGGAATAACAATAATTTAAATAAATAAATAATGGAGCAGAGTATATCGATATAAGCCGCGTTTGATTGATGCCAGCAAATTAGCCTTGTTAACTGAAAAGGAGCAATCAGTAGTAGGCCCATTAGCTAGTCTAAACATTTGAGAGGCGAACACCACGGATCAAGGCAGTAATAAGCGTGATCACTAGCAGGACCTTCAGCAGGATGGCCAGATACCAGGCATGGGGAGTGAGAACCACAGTCCTCACCGTCGTGACCATCATAAGATATAGCCCGAGAGCCACAGTATAGAAGAACAAGAATCCAACTGCGCTGACAGGCCCAACCATAGAGTTTCCAAAGACCACGGTGATGAGGCCGCCACAGTTGACAATATCAGCTGATAATTCGAATATACGGTCAAAATGCTGACCATCTTCTTCATCGGCACCGTGAGCCTGAACAGGAACCTCGATATCAACAGTATGATCACCTTCGTTGTTGTTAGACCTTTGGTGTTGCATCAGTCCAGGCAGCAATTTATGTTGAAGGAGAGCAGTGACGATAGGGAGCGGCACTGGGAGTATGGCGTAGCCATAGTACTTGTTGAACGAGACAAGTAGAAGGTATGACACTAACACTAGAAGGAAGCATGAGAGGTAGACTAAGGCACTGCCCATCTTTGGTGGCATCATTATTGAGAGCGTGGCATCGGCGATGAAGAAGGCTCCAATAGAGATCTTGAAGACCATGTTTCCAGTGGAGAATGATGTTGATGCTGAACCCAGATAAGTAACGAACATAGTAATCGCGAACATGAGAGCCTTGACAGAGTATTTGGACCAACGTATCTTCTGCTGCTTGATGAACTGATCATCCGGGAGCGCAGTATCGTTGACGCCCACGCCCTGTGTATTTTAGAAAGGAAAAAAAATGAAGTTTTAACCATGTTGAGAATGAGAAAATATGGGCATTTTTGCAGTCAAGCAACAAAATCAATATCTGGAGTGTGTATCTTTTTATGGTTACCCAACCCACCATGCTCGGTGGCTCCTCCGTAATCTCGCTGCTCGCCTCCATTATTTGTTCGATTCTGCCCTGAAGCACTAGAGGCCGGGACTGGGACCCGGAGGACTGCTGGTCGTGGTCGTGGCCGTGGCTGCTTCCCTCCTCGTTGACGACAGCCGCAGCATAGGTGCCCGCGGCCTGTCCAGTCTTGACCAATCCATCTTCGTCCTTGGAGAGAGGCTAAAGATTAAAATGAAAGATCCATGAGGGAAACCTCAACCAGTGTTTAATTTTAAATTTCTACTAGTTTCTTTTCAAGCATAGGCCCTTGATGTACAATACAAGGCATTTCGCTTCAGTACTTGACAAGAATGCTGCAGGACCAGAAACCAACCAAGCAGGGACAGGTTTGCTAACAGGATCGTGGCTACATGAATGGAAATTTTAGCTAACCAAGGATGGTGACAGCCGCTACGCTACCTCATGAAGACCGCTGTTGCCGCCACATGGGCCTGGAGCCAAATGGAGGGTTGAATTCTCCTGGATGTTGTAGTCGGCCAGGGTTCTGTCGTGGTCCAGTGGCTGCCCGCTGAAGACGAGGTGCTGTTGTGTCTGCCGAATGCCCTTCTGTTCACGAATCAGCCTCCTGACTTCATAGATGGAAGTCTTGAGGCTATACAACATGAGCGTGAAAATCTCGCCGTCGAGCTTCCTGACAAGTATTTTAATGTCAGGGGTAGTGGCACCGCCACGGAGACGATCGATCAGATGGATATCTGTTCCATACTGGAAGCCGTATTCCCTCAAGGTATACCATTCCTTGGTAGCACCCACTCCATTGCTGAATACCAATCTCTGAGATGCCGGAGGAATGTCTATCTTTTCAAAAATCATATACTTGACAGCCTCGATGGTTTCTGAGAGGTCAACTTCTTCTAGCTTGATAGTCCTACCCGATAAAGTCTTTACAATGATCGACTTCGTTCCTTGGCTGGGGCGCCGAAGCTTTTCTGAGGCCATGGCCTCCATGCAATGTGATCCGGTGCCCTCTTTCTGATGAAGAGTGAACAATATAGATGTTTATGAATCAGTACTGAACGAATCAGACATACAGGGCTCAGTTCCAATTATTTATTTGATAACAACTAGTCTATAAAGAAAACATATAAGTATTAGAAGTTTGTAAACAAATTTAGCACATGCAAACAAGTAACAAACTTAATTATCATTGATCTCTCTTTCTTTATTTTCTAACATAATCTCCGATCCATATGCCATAGGTACGACCGTACGATGGGTAATTTAAATACGAATTTAAGATGCTACTTTATGTTATTTTTCATAATAGAGAATGTAGGCAGCCTTGTAAAAAACATAATATATAGGTCCCATGGTTATTACTATCGTTAACGGCTTATTTGGATGCATGTGTATCCACTTCGATCTACATGTGTTGGAGTGTAATGGAATGGAACTTAGTTTAATTCCACTCCAATCCACTTCAACACATTTGGATTGAGATGAATACATATACATCCAAATAAGGCCTAAGGTTCAAGTCTATGAAATTGATGGCCTGACTGTTTTTATTTTTATGAGAATTGTAATATTTTTTTCCTATCATATCTTGTGAGAATTAACACGAAGACTTAGCTGGAGGCCTCCAAGTCCAGTTAGCAATAGTAAAATGTGCTTTTAGGAGGAATGTGACCATGATTACGCTATATAAAAATATGCCTTTTCACTTTTTTCTTTATATATTTTTTAAAGTATGATTATACGACCATCTCTTTAGCCAAAACTGTTTTGCCTAGCAGCTGGAGTCGGAGCTCTCCAAAATTCTTTGCTACCGGCACGTAAAAGCATCCTCATCAGTTAAATAGCATCAATCTCTTTTTTTCTAAAACCAGCAATAAAGATGATTGCAGTAAAAAAGCATGCTCGACCAGATCCCCTTTTCAATTGTTTTTTCCTAATTTTTCCCCTCAGTTGAGAAAATCATCAACCAGTAAGTTTTCTCAATCCCCATTCTTCCCACACCTTCACTGATATATCGGGCCCAAGTCTATGCTAAACTGCATTGACAAAATTCTACATGCAGTTGTATTTGGAAAGAAAGCAAGGATGCGATATGATAATCGTTGTATTACCTCCGGAGGATCGCCGCCATGCAGGCGAGTGTCCAGAAGGAGAGATGAAGACGGCCCGTGCTGGACGCCATAATCAGCCAAGGTACGGTGGTCGTTGTTGAGCCGCTGTTCTCTGAATATCAGTACCTGTTGCGTTGGGTGAGTGCCCTCCTGCTCATAAATCATAGCCTTGACCTTGGCGATGGTTTCCGTGAGATCCAGCTCGAGACTGAAAGTCTGATGACCCAAGAGACTCTCGACACGGATCGTTTTCGCTTCGGTGCGGCGGGGGCGGCGACGCCGCCGGAGGCCATCTGAGGGCATGGCCTCCGTGCGATGTGCTCCAGTGCTCTCCATCTGAAAGGGGGCGCGCGCACTGGCTGCATATGGATGAGTAGCAAAACCAATATCCATCCATGTTAGCTAGCTTCAATACAAGGTCTAGAGAGTAGAGACACCACGGGTCTTGTTTGACGCATGTATTGATCTCAATCCACACGTGTTGAAATAGATTGTAGTGGAATTAAATTAAATTTCATTCCGGTCCACTCTAACACGTATGGATCAAAGTGGATACACATACGTCAAAACAACCCACAATGAAAAGAGTGGAGAAAACATACATACCGTGATTGCCTTGGGAGGTGCTTGCTTCCGATATGGCTTTGATTTTTGGTCGGAAGACGGTATATGGGTTGTGTTGTACTGCACTTATATTAGACCCGAACATCCGCATGCGTGAGACTCACGCGGTGCAAGGACGAAAAGCATGTGAACGCCGCAGGGTAAGTTTCCTCGAAGTTGAATGCCACGCGTAGTTGTGCAGCTTAGCAAGATAGCAGAGAGAAAATTAGTGCCTTTGGTAGCTCCAGTGGCACTCACTTGTCCCCTACAACTTTAGTGAGGAAGAGGCATTTCAACAAGTCTGTGAAGGAAGGTAAAGCGAGACTTCCTAACAAACAAAAGCCTGGACAATAGTGGTAAAAGAAGGTAAAGCGAGACCTGTTCGCTTGGAGGAATTCTGGAGGAATTTGGATGGTTTGGAGGAATGCTAGAGGAATTTATGAGAAAAAAACACTGTTCTGGATGAAAAAAGAAGCGGATCAAGTCGGATTTAAGGGCACGCGAACGGGGCAGCGCCAAACAAAAGTCAGTCAATAGGGATAAATTAAACGCAATTACGCAAAGCGAAACTTGCTGCCAAACACAAGTTTGAAACCATACCCGGACATCAGAAAGTGGGGCATGAAAATCACAAAAGCACTCTAGTACTCGTTGTTGATAGAAAGCAGAGTACTGGACTATGACGCGGCCATGTTACAAATGTTTGTGGAGTTATCCATCCATCTCTTTTTTTTTCCAGAAGTTAAGTTTGAATGTTTGCAAATGTAGATGAGTTTGCACCCGAGAAACAACCAAATATGTTGTGATGTGCCTTCTATGGCTTACACTTGAAAGGGAATTCCCCATCTCCCCCTTTGCCTGCCACACAAACGGAACATCACAATATATTCAGAATGATAGTTCACAACCTCCCCTTTAATTATGAGATGACAGCGAGTTAAAGCATGGACTGAAATATAGAAAGATAGTAGTACTCCATCTATGCCAAATTATAAGACGTTTTAGCTTTTCTAGATTCATAGCTTTTGCTATGCATCTTAGATATAGTATATGTGTATGTCTAAATGCATATCAAAAGCAATGTATCTAGAAAAGCTAAAACGTCTTATAATTTGGAACAGAACAACCCTGTGGATGACGACGATGGATGGGAAACTCCGGGAGGACGTCGCCCTACTAGCAGCAGTCGGCCATCTTTTTGCTTCTGGATGCATGCCCTCAGGCATTCTGTCGAACACATCATGCCAGACTACCAGTTTTTTCCCCTAAACCAAGCAACAAGAATTCCACCCATTGGACCTAGAGATGACAATGAGTACCAGAAACCCGAAATCCAACAGGTTTTTACTCAATTAAGGCAAGGGTATGGACCAATTTCTCTATCCGTGGGTCTGTTAATAAGCAAAAAGTTAGACCATCGGGTTTGTGTGGCTCAGGGGTGTGGTACCCAAACCCATAAACCTTTGAGTTTTTTAATCCCGATCAATCATAATAGAACATGCATCTCGTCCAGTCAACAATACTTTAAACTTTTTAAGTGGAATGGTCCATTTAGTGGCTTACGTCCATCCCATATCAACAAAAAATAGCAGAAAAAAAGAGAAAGAAAGAAGTGCTGCTCCTGTCATGCATGCTTTTGTTTGGTGCATGGGCCGAACTGTCGAAATGTTTCGGCCCACTCGCGTATGCACATTACTCGTTGCTGCTTGTGAGTTTACTACCACACTGCTTACACAGAAACAAATGTTTAGAAGCAACGCAGCAACCAGTTATGTGCTGACGCACGAGCCTTGCTGCTTAGCCTTTATTGAGAGTGGTATTAAAATAAAGAATTGATCACTACTTTGCTTGGGATGTTGTTCAAGATTTTTATTTGGAAACTACTCCTTGGGAGTAGAAAATAATTTCTCTCTCTATATATATATATATATATATAACTATTAGTCTATAGCTGGCTACATAATACCATATTTTGTAGCCAGACCAAAACTATCACCAGCGAACCATGGTCACCGCCGCGTGGCTTTGGCTTGGTCGTCCGTGGTCCCCTTCTAATCAATGCTTGCATGGAGTCATGCCGTGATTCAATCCCTTACTCCGTTCATTCATCCACCGCATGGGTCCCTTCTCATCACGTTGCTTCCTTTTTTTCCGGATCAATCACATTGCTTCATTTTCGGCCTGCAACAGACATTCTGTCCGCCCGCAGAACTCACACCGTCCGCCGTCCTTCGGCCTGCAGTGCGCTGCTCTTCGCTGCATATGCCGATTCATCCACCAGTGTCGCAGCTGGCGCCGGTCTGGCTCCTGTTCTGGATCTGCCTCCGGTGCATGCTCTGGCGACTCCGCCATTCCGGTCTGCTCTTGTTCGTCCGTCTTCATGAGGTGAGCTCCCGGCACCTCCGACGAGCATCGCCGCGGCGAGTGGCGAGCAGCTGCGTTTGGGGCTGCGGTGTCGTCCCTTGCTTGCCCCTGCACGACGGAACCTGGAGCACGGAGCACCCATGGGGACACCGGCACTTTGAGCAGATCGTCACCGGCAGCGGTACGTGTTGGGTCTGGGCTCTGGGGAAAAAGGAGCGCCTCGCCATGTTTCCGGCTCTGTGGCTCCTTCTGATTTTTCGTTGTTTGTCGTCCCAGAACTCCAGAAGCAGTCCCAGCAATGAGCGCTCATGGATTTGGCATCTGCAGCTGGTCTCTTCCGCTCGTGGATCTGCTGCTCGGTTCATGAAGGCCACGGCCTACATGCTACGTGTGGCCAACGACGAGCCGCACCAGAACGACGATGTACTATCGCAAGCTTTGATATAAAATTGTTGTAACTATCCATTCTAATTACTGTTCCATACTATTTGAATTATCATGATTAATTTATGGTAAATTTGTTTATTTGTTATGGTAACTGCTCCCTGTATCATCATCATATCGAAACATGGTAACTCCCGATGCTAAGTATGGTAACAATATATTCAGGTTACGGTAAATTAATCTAATTGCTAATAAAGCTTTCTTTTTCCTGTATTCGATGTTATAGTAACTAGTTATCAGAAACCATCTGACGTCAATTTGTGCTAAATTGCCGTGCTAATTATCGTAACAAGATCATTTGCATGAGCCTGGAACATTGGCACACTAATTATAGTAACTAGAAATTCATCGTGACAAGATCATTTGCGTGCGACTGGAACGTTTGCAACGCAGCGACCCAGCTACAACATAACTTATTTTGTAGCCAGCTACAGAGAATCATTTCTATACAGAGAATCATTTCTACGGAGAGCTCCACCACGTCGATGTCAGGGACCTCCGCCGCCCACCACTCGCTCGACTGATCCAGGTACATCCAATTCTGCTCCAGTCGCTCCTCCCTTGGCCTTCTCCGTGCCCTTCACCAAGAAGGGTGACCAGAGCACGAACACCTGGCATGTTTATATCACTACAGATGCAAGAAAATATACCTCAATTTGGGTCAAAGAATCTCTCTTCCGCAACCTTCATAATCCAAATTGTTTCAGATTAGAAATTCATGGATTTGAGTTCATTACTTTTTGTGTTGTTTTTTTTTCTCGTAAATCATAGTCACAAAATTACTATAACCTTTTCTGCTAGTTACTTTTTATTGATTAATCTGTTTGCTGTTGGATTGTTCTGTAATTTATCCAAATTGTTTCAGACTAGAAATTTCATTGATAATTTGTAACTTACTAATATATTATAACTTAGTTCCTGGTATGGTACAAAATTATCGTAAATAACATATCGATCTTCCAGTAACCAATTCTGTGTCATGGTAACTGTGTCCACCAATTGACGAGCCTGCATGTACATGGTTCAACTATCCTCAATTTTTCTTGCTCCTGCAGATTGAAGCAAGCTTGCTTACTTATTTTGCCAGTGACACCTCCATTCTCACAGTGATGTTTTCTACTTTTCACCCTTGCAGATTGAAATCGATTTGATCTAGAAACCAGAACTGAGCTACAGGAATTAATTCTGGTAGTTACTTAGGCCAAGGTTACAGTAAACTCATTTGTTCTTGTTAATGATCTATCATGTATCTTGGTTAGCTTATAATATAAATCACTGATGTGTTATTCGTTCTAATGTTCATTCACCACAGGTGCACGAGAAGGGGCCCAAGTTTGAATTAGAGCTGCACTTCTACATGCTTTTACCATCCACTGAACGCTGACGAAGCTTCCAGCCGGACCTAAGGCTCACATGGCATGATCTTGATCGTCCCAGAGTCGTTCAAAATGAGTGGAGACCTAGTATCATTCTGATGGGAAATTAGTGTAAACATTATAGCTATTTTATGATAAATCAGTGTAAACATTATAGTAACTAGTTATTTGAGACTACTTGACGTATATTTGCCTTGGCTCTCTGCTGTTTATATGTATACCCAATACATTTTAGTATTTGCATATATTCTAGTAAATAATTCTGAAAAAAAATCTAGTAAATATATTATCGTAACTACACTTGGTGTAGAAAAGCATAGCTTCTAGTAAATAATTATGTAAAATTCTAGTAAAGATTACTGCAAAAATTTAGTAATCATTACTGTAACTACTAAGGGTAGAAAGACATAGATTCTAGTAAACAATTTGCGAGTCAAGTAAATAGATTATCGTAACTAATAAAACGAGGCAGCATAGATTCTAGTAAACAATTTACTTCCTGGACGAATCCACTTTCCATGTGCTCTAATAAAAAAGTAATTTGGAGCAAGAATTACCATAAACGACGAAGCTTGCCATATCCGTGCAAATGGTGCATCCTCGAAACTTGCATGCGTTGACTTGTGAATTCAGTAATCAGCGACCGTGAAAATTGCCTCTCCGGCCGGATAGTGATTACAGTAATTAGCGATATTAATTTGCATGCAACTCCTTCTGTCAGCTCTGCTCAAGAAGCCAACCAGGCATCGCAAACCGGACGGAACGCTGGCTGCATGGACCGGCCTGGCTATAGAATAAGTTAATTTGTAGCCAGCTACATGGCAATATATATATATATATATATATATGGAAATTATCTCTCTCTATATATATGGAAAATATTTCCTACTCCCAGGTAGTAGTTACTCCCATATGTATATATCTAGATTTATGGCGTATATGACTCGACCAAGTATATGTAGATGGAGTATATCATCGTACTAGACCATCTAGAGTATTATATATGATAAGTATGTATGTATACTTATTTTATATGGTACTATTATAGTATTATATAATATATTAAAAAATATGTGTTCTTTTGAAAAAAAAATCACATAGTAAAGATTTAGAGTATCTTAATATTAGTATGTCAACATATTCAAACTGATAAATGAGTGTGTACACATACGTAACGTGATTTATTGATTATGGGAGTAACTACTCCCTATATATATATGGAGAGTGTATTCAGTAGCCAGCTACAAAATAAGTTATTCTGTAGCCACCTCCATTTACGATAATTTTATATACTAATTTACGATAATATCAATATATGTTTACGATAGTTGGGTTACTATAACACATGGGGATATTTACCATAACGTTATAGTAAACCACTTAGTAAGGAGTTATTATAATCTCATAAATTAATATAGTAATTATCGTAACTCAAAGCTACAGAATAAGTTATTTTGTAGCCGGCTACAGGATATATATATATATATATATATATATATATATATATATATATCCTGTAGCCAGCTACAAAATAAGTTATTCCGTAGCCACCTCCATTTACAATAATTTTATATACTAATTTACGATAATGTCAATACATATTTACGATAGTTGGGTTACTATAACACATAGAGATATTTATCATAACGTTATAGTAAACCACTTAGTATGGAGTTATTATAATCTCGTAAATTAACATAGTAATTATCGTAACTCAAAGTGGCTATAGAATAAATTATTTTGTAGCCAGGTAGTAGGTATATATATATATATATATATATATATATATATATATATATATATATATATATATATATAGGGTAAGGCTATTTTGCAGCTGGCCATAGAATAAGTTATTATGTAGCCACCTCCATTTACGATAATTTTATATACTAATTTACCATAAAGTGAATACATATTTACGATAGTTGTGTTACTATAACACACGAGGATATTTACCATAACGTTATAGTAAATCACTTAGTAAGGAGTTACTGTAATCTCGTAAATTAGCATAGTAATTATCGTAACTCAAAGTGGCCACAGAATAAGTTATTTTATGGCCAGCTGCAGAACAGTGGTTCTCTCTCTCTCTATATATATATATATAAGCAACGCAGCAACCAGTTATGTGCTGACGCACGAACCTTGCTGCTTAGCCTTTATTGAGAGTGGAATTAAAATAGAGAATTGACCACTACTTTGCTTGGGATGTTGTTCAAGATTTTTATTTGGATTTATCTGAGTTAAATATTAGATATTAGATATCAGATGGATATTAACCATCTTATATTCCTTTTTGGCATCGAATATAAATATTTGAATTTGTATATAATACTAGTAAATGTACCTGTGCGTTGCAACGCAACACAATACTTTGAAATCAGATTTTGTATCATCCTAAATGTGAGTTGTCCTGACTCGTATAGTGCGGGTCATGAGTCTGAGTAGATATGTAGGGCGTGACCTTATCCTAACTTGTATGGCCTGGGTAATGAGTCCGAGTAGATGCGTAGGGCGTGACCCATTACGTATTGAAATCAGACTCTATATTTATCATCACTAGATATGAGTCATCCTACCTCGTATGAGTAGGGGTCAAAAGTCCGAATCACATATGAGACACGAAGGGTGTGAGTGCAGTTTGGAAAGTAAAAAATGACAGAAGTCCAAGCAGTTAGGGGGAGGTGGACGAAAAAATAGGTAGAGATAAATTTTGCCTTTTTAATATTAGGCTAACAAAATATGTCCACGCATTACGACGGGAGAAAAAAACGAGTATCAAGATCCATAAAGAACTCACATTAAAAATTCATACAAAATTTAGCCTTTACCAAGATACGTGGGAACATCATAAAAAGCCACTCGGGTCGAGAAGCGTCCTTTTGAGACGATTTGTAGTTGTTGCTAAGTGGATGCAAGCAGTTCCTAACGCACTAATTAAAACCCTTAATTTTCTATTGCCGTCGACTTGCAAGGATTGTTGACATCATTGATGCACAATCTTGAAGACATGTTACCGTGTGACAGTACTTGCAACTGCTGGCTCACCACCTCAAGAACCCACCAGTACATGTCCTTCAAAGAAATTGCTCATACCACATTAATGTTAAGTTATTTATTAATTAGCCAGAGATAGGTAGAATTCCCCTTAATTGTTGATGTATCTGATTGGCACCCATATAGCAATTTGTATAGATGATATGCTGAAAAGGCCGATCCAAACATAGGACAAATGTTATCTAGAAAAAGATTTACATTATAACTCAAAACTGTTGGTTTGACGGAGTGGTATGGAAGTGTCATCTAGTTCCATGATGAAGTCTTGTGTTCAAGGCCTAACATAGTTTTATTTTAGGGTATCTTTTTACCTCATCTTGTGTTGTGAAGTGGGAATTAGGCAGGGCGGAGTCGGAGAAGGAGACTAGGGGAGAAAGCATTAGGATCGCATAAGACCAGATGAATGAGGAGGTGGGTTGTGCAGAGTTGGTTGTGCAGAAGAAGGCATTAGGATTGCAAAAGACTAGATAAATGAGGGGGTGTAACGAAAAATACGGGAAGAGAAATGAGGGGGCATAAGACTAGATTTGGACATTTGTTTGGGTTTTTGAGAGAAGATTCTCTTTCGTTGGTCAGAAAGTATATGTATCATTTACATCCCTAGGTGCGTGTCTGTTGCGGGCACGGGTGACTAGTTGGGTATCCGTACGAGCAGGGCATGAGTTTCGACACAAAATTCAACTCACGATGGATCCTGAGTTCTTTAGCGGGCAGATTTTATATTCATAGACATGAGTTTGGATTGACAAAACCCAACAGATTTGTGTGCATTGCCATCTCTACTTAGACCATCTTGCATGTTCCATCCGTCGCCGTTGGTGATACGCAGGACGATGGTGGACCTCTATTCCACGTTCCGCAGACAGAGGCGCCAGCTGTCGGCGGGTGGGCGCGCAGGTCTACACGGCCTCGTCCTCCAACTGATCCAGAGAGGAAAGCAAGTGATGCGGGAGGGCGCCGATGGGATGGATGCTCCCTCGTCGTTCTTGTCCATCCCAGTCGAACAGGTAGGTAATTGGCGCCGCCGTGCCGGTGCAGACTGCAGACGGAAGAATTGATCGACGAAAAGAGCAGGACTATTACTTCTGTCGCAATTCTCGTTTTTGGATAAATCAAAAGACTTAGTTTGACCAAATCTATATAAAAAAGGTAAATCTAATTTTTGCTGTTTTTATTTTTTTCTCGTTTTCCAAGAGCTAAATCAAAAAAAAAATAAAGTTTTTTAGAGATATTTCCACGAGCGCTAAATATATTATTTGAGTTTCCCATGTCTCCAGTCTATTTATAGGATTTATTTTTGGAATTTTAACAAGTTCAGATATATTTTTCTGGTTTAAAAATCTTATCAAGTATTCATTGGGTTTTTTTTTTATAACCATATAAAAGAATGATGAAACCACATCGAAAACAATTCCTAACCCAGAAGGGAGGTAACGTAAATTGTTTTGAGATGAGGGAGTATGAGATCAGGCTTACAGTCCAAGAAGAAAAATCATCGGATTCAGAGAGGTAAAATGAACTTTCCAACATGAACAGAGGACCACCAGACTGAGACGTGAGACGACAATTTTGAACTAAGGTAAACGTAAGAAACAATTCAGGTCCAGATTGCAAAACACCGTTCATTGCATTCAAGCCATTCTTTCCTCTCAGTTGAAATTGCAGCGAAAATAATAGTCACGGGATCTATTGATATTTATATGGGAAAAAGGTCGGTCTTTGCAATTATTCTAATTTCCCACCTTTACTATTATAAAAAATAATGCAAATATACACCTTTGCTATTATGAAATATAATCTAAAGTAACCATAAATTATCATCTTACTACAACTTTACTATTACTAATTAATTAGAGGTTTCACACACTAGACGTGCAAGAAAAAAAGATAAATCCTAAAATTCATACAGTAATTAGAAAACACTTGAGTTTTAATTTGGTAGATTTTAATCATCTATTCTGTTTTGTGAAAAAGTTACCACCTCTGGCATTATGAAAAACGAACCTCCTAATTTGCATCTAAATTACCCACCTTTGCCATTATAAAACATAATTCAAAATAACCCTTTTGTATATATGAATTACCCACCTCTATCATTAGCAAAGGTAATTCAAAATAATCCAATAACTTTGAATCTGAATTATCCAACTCTATTATTATTAAAGGCAATGCAAAGTAACCCTACATTTGTATTCAAATTACCTATGTATGCCAGTATTAATAAACAAAATATAAAGTAACCTATTTTAATTTCTATCTAAATTATCCACCTTAGTCATCATAATAAATAATAAAAAGTACCTATCAAATCTACATTTAAATACTAATATAAGCTATCCGCAAGAAATAATTCGACCTACTATAAATAATTAGAGGCTCTAACATAAACTATACGTTAATTCGTACCATACATGATAGAAAAATAAATCCTAAAAATTCTTACAATAATTAGAAACATCCAGCCTTTAGGGCACTCCCAATGCAGAAACCATCATAGTTTCTATGGACATTAATTGTATTGCAACCTAAGCGTTTTGTTATGTGGCAAGGTAGTTATTGAAGAGAGAGAGAGCAAAAATCATAGAAACCGGGTCTAAGTTAGAGACCATGTCTACACGAGAACCAAGACATAAAAGGATGCGATTGGTAGAAAATGTATGTGATTGGATAAAAAATTATACTGTAGAAACTATCCATTGGGGACCACAGTTTCTATATGTAGTGTCTATGAAAATTAATAGGTATATAAACTATATATAGTTTCTAGCATTGGGTCTGCCCTTAATTTGGTAGATTCTAATCATCATCGACAATAACAGAATCTATCCTATTTTATTAAAAAAATACCTACCTCTGCTATTATAAAAAATACATAAATTAACTCCCTAATCGGTTTCGGATTACATGATAGATATAATGATATAGTATATTTTTTGCATCACTTATAGTGTTATAGTAATTAAGACCGTAAACTAGGACCTAAGCTCTATAATTTTTTGTATAACAAAGGAGATTTTCAGATTAAAGTTAAAACAAGTACTAAAGATCAATTTAACATATGTATATAACAATATTTAATCAACAATTTATATCAAAATTATAAAAATCTAAAAAATATTCATATGTCGTGACAGATGAGCTAAATCAAGAGACGATTTTTTTTGAGGTAGTAGAGCCGACTTAATGTGAGCTAAGCTTTTAACTACACACATATCAAAGATACATAGAAGTATGATACAAAAGAGAAATTGACTACAGAGGTTACCACAGCCGAATAGATGTTATTGTTACAGTATGTGGATATGGTGTTAGAACATGAACAAAAGATAGCATAGATATTTTTTTTTATTCATTTTAGGTCTTAAATTTATCCTTAAGTTTGCAATACTTATCTCCTATAAGATCGGGACCACGTTAGATTTTTTTGCAGTATCTAAGTATCTCAAGTTCACATAGTACATAGATTGGAATGACAGATATGATAAAAACAGAGGACAGATCACATCGGGGCATGGTGATGTAATTTGTTAGGACGTTCTCAGTACTACCTTGAAACAGTCCCAACCCTTTTCTAATAATCTGGATGCTGGCATGATGCTGCCACATGTTGTCTGCCCTCGGCCCCCTCAAGCTTGTATGTCCACCTGAGAAATATGGGAGAGAAGGTGCCACAGGTCCCCAACTTCCTTTTTGTAACCTGCCAAATGAGGGCAGCCAGCAATGGACAAATACTGGAGTCTGTTACGGCGTTGTATGGAGTGGGGCAGGGATTCAAGGGCAGTGCATCTTTCAAGAAGAAGCCGTCGAAGTGCAGAGAGTTCTCCTATCCACTCCGGCAGCACAGTCATCGCGCTGCATTCTTCCAATCTGAGCGTGTGAAGAGATGTGAGGTGCTGAATCACCTCAGGCAGCTGGTTCAGATTGTGCCAACCACCGATGTGAAGTCTCACGAGCATGTAAGGTGCCGCATTGATTGAGGAAGGCTGGCCATCAATGGGGTTTCCAAGACAAGCAGCTGTTGTAGAGAGCTCAGTTCCCCAAGCCACTCAGGAAATTTGACAAGATTGGAACATTTCTTGACTTCCAGCCGCTCGAGGGATCTGAGGCTACGAATGCTCTCTGGTAATTGTGTCAGGTCATTGCAGAGGCAGATTTCCAAGCACTCCAGTCCGGTGAGATGATGCAGTAATTCCCAGCCAGACATTGATGCCGCCATTCCTTCTGGTCTCAAATCCTTGAGGTGAGAAAGCAGATGGGAGGGCGAGCTTTCCGGAGATAGCAGCAGCTCATAATTGCTATTTTTCAATGATAACCTCTGCAAAGAAGACGGGAAGCATGGTTTCACAACCAATTTCGGGCAGTCCACTATGATCAGAGTGGACAGGAGGGGGAAACAATAATATTTCTCTGGAACATCAGAACCAAAAGTTATAATCTGCAGCTCCTCCAAATTAGGCATTCTGCACAGTCGCAACTTCTTCAGTAAAGGCAATTGCACAAGCCCTCGCATATGCTTCAAGTTTGGTGATTGCTGCAGCTGTAAATTTGTTAGACAAAGGAACTGAGACAAAGGAACTGAGTCACTTTGCTTCGTCATCCAACGCGGCAAACAGGGACCTCGGTAACCTCTTATGACCAATTCCCTAATTTGAGATGGTGGTTCAAGATAGTCCAGCACAACCAGGTCATGATTCATGTCTGATACTGAAGCCTCTTCCATTTGATTCTGGGACCAGTTCAACATAAAAAACTCTGTATTCTTCTGCTTCAAGCAAGCATTCTTCGCATCACTTGGATTTCTTAAATATTGAAGGTTGGTGATTTCAAGGCGACCACTTATCATTTTAAGATTTCCAAGCTCTAAGATCCTTGCATCATCTACACCAGCCCCAATAACAAACAAGCCCAGCTTTCTTAAACAAGTCAGCTTTCCGAATCCTGATGGCAAGCAACACAGTTTGTGACAACCAATTAGACATAAAACTTCAAGCCTTCTTAACTTCACTATATCTTCAGGAAGTTCCACTAATTCCATGCACCAACTAAGGTCTATACATTCTAGATTATGGTTCAAAGTGACCCAGTTAGGTAGTTCTGCAATATTGGTATGAGAAAGGTTCAGAGAACGTAAGGTGTGACAAGCAAATGTGCTTGGCAGGTGTCGAAGACTCTTACAACCAGCCAAATTGATTGTCTGTAACCTACCAAGGTCCCCAATCAATTCAGTTGTACCGACATTATGACATTTAACAACCTGAAGCACCCTCAGGTTTTCAATTTTATCAACAGAGTTTGGTAACTCTCTGAGCTTCTCACATAGATATAGTAGCAAGTATTGAAGATTTTGACAATCACCAATTGATTCAGGTAAACTCTCAAGGTCAGTACCCTGCAACAGCTCTAGAGTTCTCAGCTTCATAAGCTTGCCAATAGAGTCTGGTAATGTCACAAAACCTCTGCAATTTACCAAATGAAGCGTCTGCAAGTTCTGACAGATTGAGATAGCTTCCGGAAGTTCACTGCATCTAAGATTATACATTTCAAGATACCCAAGAAATTTAAACTTCAATATGAACATTGGAAATGGAGTGTCAGATGCATATTGTAGAATAGCACTACGGACATAGTAGGGCGTACCCAGTGCAGAGAGCTCCCGCTCTGTGCGGGGTCTGGGGAAGGGTGTCAGTGGCAAGCCTTACCCTCGCCTGTGCAATGCGAGTAGACCGCGACTCGAACCCGGGACCTTCCGGTCACAGGCGGTAAGACTCTACCGCTTGCACCAGACCCGCCCTTCCACTGCGGACATAGCAACTCTTTTTAAATGGTTTCTTAAATGATAGGTTACCACCAGATACATAGAGAGTACGTGCCTTGTTAAGTAAGCTCCCATCGACCTTCTCACTGCATGAGTTCAAAGATAAATATCTGCATGTGTAAGTACTGTTTCCCGACATGTTTCTCGGTAAGGATGTCACCATTTCATGCTGTAAAATTTGTCGACTGAGATCATGGATAAGGTCGTGCATCCTGTATGCAGTTTGTTTAGTATGCTGACTTTTGAATGGTGATTCTTGAAGAAAACCCACTTTCACAAGGGAATCAAAGTAATCACTTCCGATATCTTCAAGCTGACATGCATTCATTGGATGGATGAAGCCATGGGCTATCCATTGGGCAATCAGGTGGTCTTTGTTGATTCCATATCCTTTTGGGAATATAGAGCAAATTGTAAAGCATCGTTTCAAATGGTCTGCCAAATGAAAGTAGCTCAGTTGCAACGATGCAAATGCTCGATCTTTTATATCCTGATGATTCCATAAATTGCTGCTTTCTATGGCCTTCAAAGTATTTATTTCCCTCTTGTCACGGAGTACACCCCCAAGAGTCCAGAATTGTCCAGTACAGTGCTAAAATGACAAAACAAATTGTCAACTGGGAAATAAAAATATGAAAAATGAATGACCTCAGAAATAATTACTTTACATGAGTTGCATGGAAACTATATTCATATATTCAAACTTAGTGGTTTAACAAGAGAATTGCAATGAGTTTTACAAGAGAAGTTTTTTTTGGAAAACTATAAATGAATGTTCGGATTACATAGGGTGACAACTGACAGCTAAAAATTAGCTTAGTCCATCTAAACAGAAAGACTAATAGATGAGCTAATTTTTAGCAAAACCCATGGCTAGTTGTTAGCATGTTAGGCTCAACTAGCTGATAAAACCTATTGGGTATGGATCTAAACATCCACCGGTTAACAGTTAACTGACTATCTTTTAGCTAACTACTTTTTTAGCTCTGGATAATATTAGTTTTAGCCCATAAAACATAATTAGAGTTTCTACAGTATTGAATATGATGCCACATAAATTTCTACAGTATTAAATATGATGCCACATAAATATTTTGCACAAGAGTTAAGTAAATAAATGAGACCTAAAAACCATTCAGCTCACATACTAGTTTCAGCGACGGCGACATCACCAGTTCATGTGGGGCCTGCCCAAGAGCGTTGCGCCGCCTCGCCGGGCCCTCGCTGGCCATGCCGTGTTCTCACAACACACCACCCACCTTGCCGCCGACCACGTCCCCCCGATTCGCCGCCCAGCCACGCACCAACCTCACCGGCCAGGCCACCATGCCACGCCTCCTCACCGGGCCTCCTTGGATTTGGATCTGCCATGGGGATTGGGGAAGAAGGCTACGCTCCAGTGGATCTCCTGGACGCCCTGGCCAGTTGTGTCACACCGCACCCTGGCCCCGCGTGCTGCGCCCTGCTCGGCTGCATCATGCAACGCCCTGGCCCCGAACCCCAAGCATCCCCCGTTGACGAGAAAATGGCAATTTTGCCATTATGAAATGTGGGCTTTACTGTTTTGCCAGCCCAAAAGGAATTCGCTGTTTTGTCATTATGAAACCGGGCACGACCGCTAGAATGCCATTTGACTCATTTATTGTCAAATTTAATTGTTCTTTTATTCTCTCCATACTGTTATTACCGTTTTACCCCTGCTCATTTCTTCCTCGTTCACGCATGCTCACGAGAGAGAGAGAGACCGTCGCCGCTGTTTCTTGACTACCGCCACCGGACCACCGCCGACGCTACTCCAGGCGGACAGCGCGGCCACCTGAAAGCCCTAGTTTGGTTTTGAATAATTGATGAAACCTATTTGGATTAACCCTATGGTCTATGTGTGAAATTGAGATAGGTTGGTCCAATCCAAATAATTGAGCAAGGTGATGATCATGATGTTGGTGATGACCACAATGAAGATCGAGTGCTCAAATTTGGAAAAGAAGAAAGAGAAAAACAAAATGGGCTCAAGGCAAAGGTATATTTGATAGGGTCATTTTGTTTTGCCACTTAAGACACCAAGTGGGTGGGTGTGGGTTTAGGATAGATAGCCTTACTATTAAGAGGGGTAATCTCGATGTCAATGTAGTTATTTAAGTGCCACTAGGTAATCTAACACCATTCATTTGTATTAGAACCTAGTGAGTGCTAACAACCCTTGGAAAATGCTAACACACGTGCACGATAGTGATACACTTCGCGGTTAGCAATTGGGAACAAAGGTGAAGTGATTGGAGTTAGAAAGGAGGTCACTAGGGTGACCGAACGTTGTCCCCGGGTGGACCGGACGCATCCGGTACTTAACCCTAGGCTCGGCCCGCTCAGGCCGAGGTGACCGGAAGCTGGCTCTCGGGCACGACCAGACACGACGGTGGAATTGTTCATCGACCAAAAATCTGAGACATTGACGACTGGACGCTGAGGTAATGACCAGACTCTGGGGGTCGAACGCGTTTGGTGCGAAATTGGGTGCTCTCTGTGTTGATAAATATTTCGTCGGACTCGGTGAGAGTCTGGTCGCTTAGACCGGACACGTCTGGTCAGCTTAGAGTGGCTCTGGGAGCTCTCTGGACTGTGACCGGACTCACTGTGCGGGAGCGTTCGATCATGTATCGGCGCGTTCGGTCAGTGACTGACAACGCAGGTGAGACTAGCCGTTGCGCGCCGATGGCTACATTTGAAAGGACAGGACACATGGCGCTTCACGGGTGAACAGATGCACCTGACCGGACACGTCCAATGCAACATAATAGCGCGTCCGGTTAGTGCGCAGAGACTAAGTTTTGAGCCCAACGGGTATGTGACTTGTTAGGGCTCTATAAATAGGTGTTGGCCGACTCTAGCTCACCCTCTTGGACATTTTGAACATTGATACATCTTTGTGGGCTAAGCCAGACATCTCCCACTCATCTCCATCATTGATTCATCCTCTTTGTGAGATTGGGAGTGATTCTAGTGCATTTGCCTAGTGTTTGATCATCCAGTGGCGCTAGTGATCATGTGAGCTGCGGGATTGCTTGTTACTCTTGGTTCTTACCGCCACTTAGACGGCTTAGAGGAGCTTGATACGAGTTGGTGATTGTTCGTGGCTACTCCCGGTGGATTTGTCAGGGGTTCTTGATCTTTCCCCGGCGGAGAGCCAAAAAGTACTCTAGTGGATTGGTTGTAGCTTGTGGATCCTCATCTTGTGTTGTTTGTGAGGCACCCGGTTGCCTATTAACGCGTGAACCACCAAGTGAGTGCATCTCTACAACGAGGACGTAGCTTGCCGGCAAGCAAGTGAACCTCAGGATAAATCTTGGTGTCATCACTTGGTATTCTTGATCGATTGATTATCACTTGCCACGGTGGTATAATCCCTCTATCACTCTCTTGTTTTTACATTCATATACACTTGTGTAGTGGTAGCTTTAGTTGTTAGAGTAGCTTAGTGAGTAACTAGAGTAATTAGTCTTTATCTTGAGCTAGTTAGCTCACTAGTGGTAGTAGTAGTGCCATAGCCTTGTATGTGCCATAGTGATTATAATTAACTAGAATTATTGGGATAGGTGGCTTGCAACACTTGTAGAGCTAGAGCAAAGTTGCTTATGCCATTTGTTGTACTAATCACATTACTCTAGTGTTTTGTAGAAATTTTTATTAGGCTATTCACCCCCCTCTAACCAATTAGAACCTTTCACCGCCTCGACGTTCGGCCGCCACCGCGGCTGACTCTACTCAATCCCGTCGCGCTGGCACGATGCGAGTTCGCCGCGGCGCCAGGACCAAGGCCAGATCTGTGATTTGCTGCTCTTGCCCGTCGCCGGCCGCCCACGCGAGCTGCTGCTCTTGCCCGTTGCCGGCCACCCATGCGAGATGCTGCTCCTGCCTGCCGTCTGGTCCATGTGGGCTGCTGCTCCTACCCGTGGGGTGGCCACAGCCGCATGGCTCGCTGGTTGCCGCCAGCCACGAAGCCTGGCTGGCTTCAGGAAGACGGCCGAGGAGGTGGTCTGCCGGTGGCGCCCGCGGCAGACGAGCCTTTCCCTCTCCTCGTGTGCCCTAGTGTCTCCATCTCATCTCTCTCTCATTCATGCTCTCCGTGAAACGAAGGGATAGAAGAAACAAAGGGCTTGGTGCTCTCGTGAATGAGGAAGAAACGAAGGGATAAGAAAAGGGGTAAAACAGGAACTAAAGTTTGGAGAGAATAAACGAATGATTAAATTTGGCAATAAATCAGTGAAAGGGTATTCTAGCGGATGTGTCTAGTTTGATAATGGCAAAGCATCGAATCCCTTTTGTGGGATGGAAAACAAGTGAAGCCCAACTTTCATAATGGAAAAATTCCAATTTTCTCCCCGTTGATGCCCTTTGCCTTGCGCTATTCGCGCAAAGTCATGCCACTCTGCACTAAATTCATCTAGGTCCTAATTTGTTGATTCATGTTCACAAGTGTTGTGACTACTCCATCCGTCCCAAAATAAGTGACATTTTTGACTTTCAGACATCTTGTTTGACCATTCGTCTTATTCAAAAAATTTGTGTAAATTATAAAATAAATAAATTATTATGAAAGTATCTCTAATGATAAATTAAGTAATAACAAATAGATAATACTATTTATATAAAAATTTTGAATAAGACGAACGATCAAACAAGATGTCTAAAGGTAAAAACGTCACTTATTTTGCGACGGAGGGAGTACTGATTAACATGTACTTTTGCCGTGGTGATAATCACATTTGAGCACAAGCTGATTGGCCACAAGTGTCTTGGCCTCCAAGATGTGAATTGATGGTTGGCGTATAGAGCAAAGAATATTCGTGAAGATTAATGTTGTTTTTGTTGGGATTTTTAACCTGCTTTGGCTTTAAAAAATCCAAAAGGCAACCAAAGGGGCCAGCTTCCACCAATATTTTCAAGTCGTCCGATTAATCGTGATTACTCATCCTAATCGGTCCCTGGTGTTCGATTAGGAGGTCCGACTCGATTAGCTCGACCAGAAAGCTCGTCGTCCGATTAGTCGACGAGAAATCACGATTAGTCGTCCGACTAGGACAGGGACGACTAGTTTGGTTACTCTATTTTTTGGCCTGTTTAACTGGGCGGACCTGTGGGCTACTGGGCTTGCAGTTTGGCCTGTTAGGGTTAGAATGTTTAGCAAAAAGGATTGTTAGCCTTTGTTGCACTGCATCTGAATTCGAGCGTAGTTGAAGTGAATTTTCTGCTGTAAGTGCTAGTGTACTACTGCTAAGTAATTAAGTATGGTAGTAATATTGATATGTGATTTTGCATTATATTTTGTGTAGGCCCATACAAAAAAGAGAAACCGATTAGAGCACCAAAGGTTAAATAAGTTGGTATATGTCAGTTACAACGTTACAACCGTAAGATGGAAAATAGATTTTAAAAAATTAGAGAGCTAGAATCCAAAGGAAAGAGATGCAATCCACTCTTGCTTGATGAATTTCATTGGGAAAATGAATGGGTCAATGAAAATGGTGAACCAGAACCAGTTCAGGGAAGGTGGTGGCGATGCTATGACTTGGGCTGTTGTGGATGAGTCTATTGGTGCAACTTAGGGTCTAGAGGGACATAACTTGCCTAGGGCTGCTGCTACTCGTGCTGCTGTTGCTGCCCCTGTGAGGCATACTTATACTAGGAACAGGAAGCGTCCAAGGAACACAGTGACTCAAGATATTGATGAAGTTGATGATGAAGACCAAGATCAGCATGTAGATTCAGCAATAGCAATGGAGGAGGATGAAGAATCTGCACCAACTGAAACTGGAGATGGACCAATTGGAGATGGAGATGGAGATGGAGGCTTCAATTTTAATGTTGATTTGCTTAATTAGATGGCTAGTTGCCTACTTTTGTTGGACTGTTAAATGTCAATGTTTGTGACTCTGTGTTGAACACTTTAGCTTATGTGTACTAAACTTGTTTGGTTATGTAATATGCTGGCTGTGTGGCTGCTATGGTCTGCTATGTGCTAACTGCTAAATGCTAGTTATTTGCTACTGCAGCAGTGCTTGCTAATGCAGTAGTGCTGCTGTTGAGCTGTGTCAAGATCAAGACTACATTAGTGTTGCTAATTATGGTCTTCTTTGGTATTTTAGGCTTCCAGCAGCAAGTTAGCAAAGAAATAGAGTTTGGGACAGGAATATGGACCTCTGGACATGGCAGAAAAGAGAAGAAAACAACTCCCACAAGTAAGTCACCAGCTAAATACTAATGTAGTCTTGATGCTTGCTTTATTGTGTATACTATATAGTATATATAGGTATATATATAGTAGGTATATATGTCCTGATATATAGGACGACTAGGGGTCGATTAGGCTCGACTAATCGGCCTGGTCGACGACTAATCACAATTAGTCTCCTGGTCGGTTCCATGGCGACTAGGTTCGACTAAACGACTTGAAAACATTGGCTTCCACCCAAAGCCTTCAACGAAAGTAGCTTTTGGCTAGTATAGTTTCCACATCACCCTCACCCCCTCTTATTACCTGTTGTGGCTTCCAAGTTTTCGCAAAAATTACCCACCTACCATCGGTTATGTACGTACCGGTTTGCTTCCTCGATTCTTTTTCCCCGTCCGCATGAAACCTTCGCTCGCAAGCGCGCAACAAGGTCTCTTGCTAGTGGCGGTGCTCTTGCTGGCCCTCTCAGAGATCCCATGGCTGCCCCTACCTTCTTTCCCATGGCGGCCTCGACGCTGTGACTCCGACGACCGCCCCTACTTTCTTCGCTTATACGCATGGCCACCCTCTTCCTCGACTCTAGCAACCATATCCCGATGATGGGCCCTGCCCTAATGGTAGCCTTGCCCCCTCCTAACGATGAAGAAGGACTAGCCGTGCCAAGCGGAAGGAGAAGGTTGGAGCCCAAGGCGAAAACCCTAGAGAAGCCACCTGATTTTGTACTCCCATGCCATCCTCGGTATATAATGGGAGGCATGGGCTCATGTAGAAAGGATTGGACCCATAGAGGGACGATCGGCAGATCTCTCAATCACCAAACCCATAGAGCTCGGTTCATAGAACAGAGCGTGGATCGACTCAACCATAGGATAGCATAGCACTTCCTCCGACACCTCTCTCTCGACTCCTCCGATCCATTGTAAGAACTCTCCTATTTTTTAGCATTCCTAACATGAAGAACACTAAATTGCTAGATGTAGGGATCAGACGCCCAAACTAGGATAAATCTCTTGTGCCCCTGAGTATTTTGAGTGCTCGAGGCCACTGGAGGCACATGCTCCAACCCCCATCAAATAACATGGTGTTGTCGTGGTTACGAACCCACGACACCAGCTAACTTGACTCTAGTACAAGCATGGCCAAGTGTTTGTGGTGCACCAAATGATCTGGTTTGGTTGTGTGACACACCATCGTATCATACGATGGGGAATAGTCTAGTACATTCCCAACTAACTGTTATAGAAATTAGCCATGTTAGCATCACCATATGACCTAGCATCGATAGTGGAGGACAACTGATCATCTGGTGATGTCTGTGTCTATTAGATTTTACCAATGTCTTCAGCCTTTTCACCCTCTATATAAGTGTTACCCCTTGCTCATTTGGAGCTTCACTTCCACCCCATTGTTTCCAACACTTTATAGAGAGGATAGTGGTGGATTTGTAGAGCCACCCAAGCCAAGATGTGATATTTGAGTGTTATCCTTGAGTGCTACCGGTGTTCTTACTTGGTTTTTTGAGTTGGAGCTGAAGACTTGTTACTCTTACTAATTACTATTACCTAGACTTCTCGGTGGAGGACTTGGTGGCCTTCCTTGGTGGAGTTCTTGTGAGGAGACTCCAAAAGGTGTACATGGTCTTAAACTGACAATGCCAAAGTGGTAAAGGGGTATCTGCTAGTGGATGGGTTCTTAACTGTGTCTTGGTCACTCTTTGTTCCCCAATGTGGACTGGGGGTTGTGGCAATAATCCAATACCACAGGAAAAAAATTGTTGTCCTTTGCCAATCATTTCTTACATGGGTCGGGTCACGCAATTTCTCATGTTGTTTTTGGGTTTTACTACTTTGGGTTGGTTCTTTTTTCAGATTTGGGTCCAGTCATGGGTAAAAAATTATGACCCGAGCTAGATCGGACGCACTGGCAGGTTGGATCGAGATGAGTTTTTTTTTCTTCAAACGGGTCAGGTTAGATTGGTCAAGTGAGGTGACCTTTGATCATGACTAACCCAAATAGATATGGTATGGGTTTGGTTAATATTGCAGGGTACCTATGTACTCCTTGAGTTATGTTTATTTGTAATTATAAATGTAGGAAATTAATACAACTAGATATTGTTTATTTTTAATAACAATACATGAGAGAACTAAATGTAAATCTAGGGGCTTACTTTAGATTATTTTCTAACTTAGATGAAGTTTAGGGGTTACTTTAGTACATCTTTATAATGGTTGAGGTGAGAAACCTACACACATATATTCAAGGCTACCTTGTAATTCTTTTAAAATTGTAGATGTGGGTAATTTTGGAAAATAGAATGGATGTAATGGCTATATTGTTATGATTATTCTACCAAATTGATGGCTAGATGTCTTTTATTTTCATGGGAATTTCTAAGATTATTTGTATTTCTAGCACGTGTAGTAAAGGTTAATGTGATGTCCCCAATTGGTCATAGTAGGATAATATGAATACTATGGCATTTTTCATAAAACATTTATGATTTGGCATAATTTCATCTAGAGAAGTTATTAGAGTATTGTAGCAATCAATGGAAATAATATACCATTTTTAGAAACCCCACTAGTCTTGACATATGTAGCTTAATTTGCAATTTCTATTCACTCACAACCAAGTGGGGCCGTGGACGGGGCAGAACCACACACCACTATTAGAGTATATGGGAAGGATCTTGGTAGTTGTGATTGGGTTGAATTAGTTTCTATTTCTAGCTCCGCGATTGCTTAGGATCGTGGCCACTATGTGCTTTATAATATTCATATTCTTACATGTTATAAGAGACAGAGGTCTTGAGTTCGAATCCTAGCTGATGCAATTAATATAAATATAATAGTTATTGCTTAATCTTATTTCCACGTTCGAGGCCTAAGGGGGCCTACACATGAGGGGAATGAAGTACAATTGATCCCATTAGAGAGAACTAGACAATGGAGTACAAGGGCCCAGTAGTTGGCAAGTGGCACTAGTCTACTAGACCATCCAACCCATCTTGGGTGTCGATACTAGGGCCAATGATGATTTGTTTACACCTTTACTCCACCCTCATCCTCCATACTACCTAGACCAGCAACTGCCCTACTACCATATGTGTCCATGCACATATATGGTGGATAATGCACATAACATTGGTGGATAAATGCACATAACATTGTATAAAGCTGGCCCCATCCTTGAGCCATGCCAGCTCCTGGGAGATGATCATATCTATCTCCTAGGGCCTTGTAACCTATAGTTATGGGTTCATGTATGTGATAGTTTTTTAGCCTAGGGTTTGCCCATTCTTCTTTACATAGGGGTTTCTCTATTTTTTCTGATCATAGATTGAGTTATATCGCCCTCCCGATCATTAACACTCGCATCTCCTAACTTCATCCTCATATTTGACATTTCTTCAAAACCTCTGTTGACGGTAGTTAATGTCAACCACAAACCGTTAATATACTTTGCATAAATGACTAAAATGGATCATCAACGTAGACTTAGGGGTTTTAACTGATAAATTCCATGAGTTTTGGTGAATCTACGTTTTCAGCAGGATTTAATCAGAAAATTGCCAAGGAGGACCTATTTGTCGAAGGAAATCATGTAATTCCACAGCATAACCAATGAGAGAAGACTCCACCTCCACCGAAGCACGGCACGTGGCACTGACATGTGAGACTAGCCGGTCCCACTGTCAGGCCGGCCGGTCTATGGGCCCCGCTGTCAGCCTCCGCGTTGCTATGTCGGTTCTCCACCGCCTCAAGGATCACATCTACGCTGTTCTTTTAAGTCGGTTTGATCCAAAGGTTCATGATACTTGAAGGCCCCTATATATACCTGCATGTACCCGCCCCCCTCCAGGGCATATCCATGCATATGATCCTGAGAGCCTGAGGGCCAGAAACCCTAATCCATATTTCCACCAGGATCAGAGCTAGCAATCAAGAGAAGATTAGTCCTCAATAGGATCTAGTCTTGTATTAGAAATAGAGAGATAGAGTGAGAGGGAAGAGTTGTGGAGGAGTCCTGGCCTATCAGTGCTCTCTCTACGGCTTATACTCTGGCGGAATCAAGTTCTTCTTGAGTTTGCTTATACGATTCTCTGGTATTGAACTTCTAATTCAAGTGAGCATCTTGTTCATCTTGTTCTTTAGGTTTGTTACTCTCTTTTGAGTACTTTAATCCTTGTAGCTCCTGGGTTAAAGTAGTATTCATATTGTAAGCGTGGTGCTTAGACATGGTTACTCATGGATGTACCTTATATTCCGGATCGGTGGTAGCTCATGAGGGTGACTCTTATAGCCTCATTGAATCCTTTGTAGTCCACCTCCCGTTTGTAGGCCTAGCAGGTCCTTGTTACTATAGGAAACATACTCTATCTATGTTTTCTTTAGTAATATCCTCATAATTGAATAATAGAAGACAAAGCTTACCGAAGTTAGAACTAGAAGACCTTAGTCATCTCCTTTATACTCCTGTTATCTAGCCTTGATTGTAAAGTTGGGTTAAGTTAGATTTAGTTATTCTTACACACGTTTCCTTGAGATCGTTATAAAACTGGGTTACTTCCGGTGAAGTGCTACATTGGTATAATATTCGTGCGCTTGTGGATTATTCTATGTGCGTTAATTTATACCAACAAGCATTTGTGGCGCTGTTGCCGGGGAAATTGTTGCTGAGTTAACTTCGAACCTAGCTTAACCTTGTATCATTATTCTTTTATCTTCTATCTTATATTCTTTTCTTTTTACCATGGATCTAGCATCCACCCCTATCCATCAATACGCTGCACCTACGAGCGCACGCCTAGAGCCACTAGAATCCTCAAAAACTATCCTAACACCTGGCTATGAGCTGCGCCCTTGTTTAATCAACATGGTTCGGGATCAATCTTTTTCTGGCGAAGATGATGAAAACCCTTATTCCCACTTAAATGGGTTTGAGCAGACCTATGCATGCCTACACATTGCGGGCATGTCAGATGAAACCTTACGATGGAAGCTTTTTCCTTTCTCTTTGATGGGAAAAGCCAAACGTTGGTACAAGCTCACCATAGGGAGTAGACAAGGAGATTGGGAAGCCTTGTGTTCCAACTTTTGCTTGCATTTCTTTCCTATCTCTAGAGTAGTCAGCCTTCATTCAGAGGTTCTATCTTTTAAACAAGAAGAAAAAGAATCTCTAGGCATGGTATGGGAATGCTTTAATGCTCTCATTAATACTGGCTTTGACCTTGACATTCAAGACCCCATTCTTCTTCAATACTTTTACATGGGTCTTGATAGAAAAACCTTGAAGCATCTTGATATGGCCTGAGGAGGCTCGTTCTTGCATGTCTCCGCTAATTTGGGGAGAAGCATTCTTACTAAAATCCTAGAGAACACCCAGGATGAAGGAGAAAAGAAGCCATTAGGGGAGGAATCTTAGATAGCTGAACCAGAATCGTTGTCTAACCCATCACCAACTTCAGCTGTCCCAAATCCCGGACCTTCGGAAAAGAGGAAACTCCAATTTTGGATTTTTTGCTTGAATTTGAGGATGAATTTTTTGATGAATACGGAGATAACTCGAATTATCATACTATGAGCAGACCCCAGAAGCCTAGGAAATCAGCATCCCAGGAAGAAATCCTTGACCCTTCTGAGGAAGCTTTCCTTAAAAAGACTATGAAAGAGCTAGTGTCCATTATAAGCAATGAATGGTTAGAAGAATCAGAGCTTTCCTCTGATGTGATTCACCTAGATTCATCTTCTATATCCATTCATTGCCAAATTAACAAAGCTCCTTTCAATGCTCTTTATAATCCAATTGTGGGTGTTAATACCATGTCTGTATCTTTTGCTCATGATTTATTGAAACACATGCCATTAACCCCAACAACAAAGTTATTGAAAGGCCTTTCAGGACACATTCTCCCAAGTTTGGGGATACTGTATGTCCTCCCTATCTAGGTAAAAGGAACCATGGCTCATTTGAGCTTTTATATCTTTGATATCATGGAGTTCGACCTGTTGATAGGACAACCAATTGAAAGACTCATTTAAGAAGGACAAATAGGGAGGTTGAAAATAAGTCTCGGGAAAACTTTAAGCTTTCTATACCCATTACTCATTCTCTAAATGCTGAGACTGAGCCAATTAGTGTGGAAGACCCAATGAAAGAGGTTCAGGTTGCATCTCTTGATGAATTGATCGAACCCAACCTTGAAGATGATGCCCAGTTCTTCATCAAAGAAGAAGACGAAAATCCTACGGAGCCTGAACCTCTAGATAAATTGCTGGAACCACCTAAGCCCACCATTGAGCTTAAGCCCCAGTCTTCTGGTCTTAGATATGCTTTTCTCAATAATGATTAGGATTCTCTTATAATCATAAGTGATAAACTCTCTCAAGAAGAATCCCTATGCTTGATAACTGTCTTAGAAAAGCATCACTCTACTTTTGGCTACTCGCTCCAAGACCTTAAGGGAATTAGCCCTGCTCTTTACACCCATCGCATCTCTATAGACCTAGATTCTATACCTTCTAGGGAGCCACAACGTAGGCTTAATAATGCGATGAGAGAGGTTGTTAAGAAAGAGGTGTTGAAACTCCTGCACGCTGGGATCATCTATCCTGTCCTGTATAGTGAGTGGGTAAGCCCTATTCTGGTTGTGCCTAAAAAGGGAGACATGACTGTTGTTAAAAATGAAAAGAATAAATTAATCGCCCCAAAGAACCATCACTGGATGGCGGGTGTGCATTGATTATCGAAAACTTAACAAGGCAACAAAGAAAGATCATTTTTCGTTGCCCTTCATTGATGAAATGTTGGAGCGATTGGCAAATCACTCTTTCTTCTATTTTCTTGATGGGTATTTAGGTTATCACCAGATACCGATCCATCTAGATGACCAAAGCAAACCACCTTTACATGTCCATATAGAATGTATACTTATCGTAGAATGTCTTTTGGACTATGTAATGCTCTAGCTTCTTTTCAAAGATGCATGATGTCTATATTTTCTAATATGATTGAAGAAATCATGGAAGTTTTCATGGATGATTTTCTGTTTATGGAAAAACTTTTGAAGATTGCCTTGAAAATTTAGACAAGGCTTTGCAAAGATGAGAAGAAAAGCACTTAGTCCTTAATTGGCAAAAATGTCATTTCATAGTTAGAGAAGGTATAGTGCTTGGACACTTGGTGTCCGAATGAGGGATTGAGGTAGATAGAGCTAAAATTGAAGTAATTGAACAATTACCTCCTCCCATAAATATCAAAGGGATCCACAGTTTTATTGGTCATGCGTGGTTTTACCGCCGCTTCATAAAAGATTTTTCACATATTGCTAGACCTCTAACAAATCTTTTGGCCAAGGATGTTCCCTTTGAATTTGATGATGCATGCTTAAAATCTTTTGAAATTCTTAAGAAAGCACTCATCTCTGCACTAATCATCCAACCCCCTGATTGGTCTTTACCTTTTGAAATTATGTGTGATGCTAGTGATTATGCTGTGGGGGCAGTTTTGGGACAAACAAAAGATAAGAAGCATCATGCAATTGTTTATGCTAGCAAAACTCTAACAGGACCTCAACTTAATTATGCAACAACTAAAAAAGAACTCCTGGCTGTTATTTTTGCCATTACTAAGTTTAGATCTTAATTAGTAGGAGCTAAGGTGATTGTTTATACTGATCATGCTGCTTTGAAATACCTGCTCAATAAGAAAGATGCTAAACCAAGACTCATAAGATGGATTTTGTTACTCCAAGAATTTGACTTAGAAATAAAAGATAAAAAGAGAGTGGAAAATTCTGTTGCCGATCACCTATCCAGAATGCAGTTTGAAAATCCATAGGAACCGCCCATCAACGATTCACTGTGGGACGACATGCTCTTTAAAATCATGAAATCGGACCCCTTGTATGCGAATATTGTTAATTTTATGGTTGCAGGTTATGTACCACCAGGGGAGAACAAAAGGAAACTTATCTATGAAAGTCTTCTCCACATATAGGATGAACCATACCTCTGTAGAGTCTACTCTGATGGCCTACTCAGAAGGTGTGTGCTAGTAGAAGAAGGCATCAAGATCATCGAGCGATGCCACTCATCACCATATGGAGGACATTATGGTGCATTCCGTACACATTCAAAGATCTGGCAAAGTGGATTCTTTTGGCCAACCAAGTATAAAGATATGAAGGACTTCATCCAGAGGTGTGGTTCTTGTCAGAGGCATGGGAATATCAATTTAAGAGATGCCAAGCCACTCACCAACAACCTCGAGATTGAGCTTGTCGATGTCTAGGGTATCGATTACATGGGACCGTTTCCAAAGTCAAAGAACTGTGAATATATCTTGGTGGCAGTTGACTATGTCTCCAAGTGGATTGAAGCCATGCCTTGTAGAACTGCTGATGCAAACAACTCCAAGAAGATGTTTGAAGAGATAATATTTCCATGATTTGAAGTTCCAAGGATGGTGATTAGTGATGGAGGTACTCATTTCACAGACAAGAACTTTCACAATTACTTGCTAAGACATGGGATCCATCACAACATTGCTACTCCATACCACCCTCAGACAAGTGGCCAAGCAAAAATGTCAAACAAACAAATCAAGAATATTCTGCAGAAGACGGTCAATGAAATGGGGACTACATGGAAGAATAGACTACCTGATGCATTATGGTCTTACAGAATGGCCTATAAAACACCACTTGGGATGTCACCATATCAACTCGTCTATGGGAAGACCTGTCATCTACCTGTGGAGCTAGAATTCAAGGCTCACTGGGCTAACAAACGATGGAACATGGACTTCAAAGCTACAGGAACCAAGAGGAAAATACAACTCTCTGAGCTTGATGAATGGCGTGAAAAGGCATATCATAACGCCAAGATATACAAGGAGAGGACAAAAAGATGGCATGATAAGAGGATCAAGAAGAAGGAGTTCGCCCTAGGAGATAAGGTATTACTTTTTAATTCTAGGGTTAAATTATTCGGGCACGAAAAAATTCAAAGCAAATGGGAAGGACCATTCAAGGTTATAAGCACCTCGTCGCATGGAGCGGTAACACTTCAAAATGACGAAGGTATGTTATTCAAGGTAAATGGTCACCGTCTCAAGATCTTTCTAGAACCTAAAAAACTATCTGAGAATTTGGATGAGGTAGATTTTCTAATTTTACCATAGATTTACACCTTTGCCATCCTCTTTATGTTTCGTAACACATAAATATCTTTTTTGGGGTTAGATAGAAATTAGAAACCACCGTGAGAAAAATCTCTACGAGAGGCCACCATGTGGGACCGGTCGGCCCACCTAGCAGCTACCTCGCCTCCGGTCGATTCTCTCATATCTTCTAGAGACTTCCCCTCTACAATCCTGCAGTTTTTTACCACTTGCTTTGTTACGAGACCCTAATGGATAGATCTTAGCAAGAAGCTTGACGCTCTAGCTCTTAGCGTCGTCCCACCGCATGAGATAGCCCCCATTTGTCAAAGCCAATCCTACTTTGCCCAAGCTATCCGTCGCCCGGTGATTCCTCCATCGCCTCCATGTCTATTCCTTGGAGACTAGCCATGCCTACAAGAGCCTCGGCTAGCATAGGTTTAGTTGATCAAGGTGACAAAGGAGATCAAACTCCTTCCTTTAAAAGGGCATGAGACACTGACCGGAGTGAAGACCAATAAGTTCAAAGATGTTACATGCGCTAAGTATAAGTCGGTCACCCCACATACAACTATTGATGGAGTCTAGGCTATCCCAGAGCAGATTAAGGTTGTTCCTCCTAAGGAGAAAAAGAAGAGGGCACCACCAACTATTCCAGAGAATGAGGAGAAGTGCCCATGCATGACCATTGCACTCTTGCAGAAGAAAATTGAAGATCTTACTAATTATGTCCATACTTTAGAGTAGAGGATTGACGAAGAACACGTTCATCGCAAGAGCCTAGAATACGATGTAAACGTTTTAAATCGTTATGTTACCAAGTCTAAGAAGTAAGAGTTAGATAGATGATGATAAGGCATGAGTAGTTAGGTTAAGTGTTTAAAGATCATATGTTTAGGTTGATCGTTTAGCTCAGTTGTTAGATTGGTTAAAGTTTGTGTTAGCTAGTCAAAAGTTTATGCTTAGGTTGGTTTATGTAATAAAGTGCCCTATGATATGGAATCTTGTTATTATTACCTGCTCTCTATTTTGGATATGTGTTTGTCTCCACATGGTGTGCATAAAGATAAAACAGGAAACAAGTGTGGGGGAAGCACACCTCGACAACATAACAAAATTCGATCGCGAAAATCATGAAATTCAGGAAGTAATGGACCAAGGACCACGTCGACCAACAGTGGACCTAAGTGGGCTCTGGAGCAAGCTACCCAGTCTCCTCTTTGGGTCAGCTGGCCCACCACCACAGTGGCCTCCCGCCTCGTGCCTCATCCATGCTCAGGTTTGCGGCCCATATGTTGTATTTTCACCTATCTCGCTTTCCATTTCGAACCAAACTAAAAAATCCTTTGATAAACGACTTTAAAACATAAGGAAAGATTATTTCAGTCATGACTAAGGGATAGACTCACATAATACTTTTCCTGGAAGTCTTGCTACTGTTGAGAACTTATTATTAGGGACTCCATGATACTTAAGTTGTTGTGGAATGAGATATAGTAGAATAATGAGAACTTGATTCTTGATGTCTTGCTGTTGGAGAATTTTATTTCAAAAAGTTAAAAGAATAGATACACCTCTCCTTTGTGGTAAGTAATGTCCCACCAGAGCCAAACATGATATATAGACTAGGAAAACCTTCTACATATACTACTTGTCATTGTATTGAGTTTGGTCAAACCTTATGACCCTTATCGAGAAATTTATCATGCTCCTAAGATCAAGATCACATACACTCTACATATATCTATTGCTCCTACGCTAGGAGTATGCAACAACATGATTTCCATCCACCCAAAAATGCTCTACTCCTACACCGAGAATAGACACAAAAATATTTGTTAGGATAAATTCTCTAAGTCTTGTAAGTATCTCCCTTGAAAAGTTTCAGTTGCAGAAAAAGAGGCATGGGCTATGCAAAAGTTATTCATAAAAGAAAGAAAAAAAGAAAGTATTGAAAAAAAATGGACAAGTGTCCAAGATAACTAAAACAATGGGTACTCATATGCCCACCTAAAAAAAGAGAGAAGAATGATGAATAAGATAGCCCATGTTCTCTTGAAAGTGTTTCAAAGTTTTAACAAGAGAGATATGTTTCAAGGAGCATAGTAGAATTAGGTTAGCCACCATATACATATCCATGCACATGCACATCTTGATCTAAGAGTATGATATTTTTCTCCTTGGATCCTTGTTTTGACTTTACAATATATGCAATGCAAGTATGTTCTCATATTCATCTCTACCTGAGCTCCACATAAGCTTTTAGAAGTAGGCAAAAAGAGGGCAAAGTCATCAATGCCTTGGTGAGGATCCAAAAATACTATATACAATGAGTAATTTGAGAGTACCACAAGAGGAGAAGGTAAGCTATGTTTTGTTTTAAAAAATTTTAAAATATTTCTCCAATTGACTTGACTGAAGGAAGATGGTGATCTGTTTCAAGCTGTTTCATTCTTCAACTGCCCAAAGTTTCATGGTAGACACGTTGAATCCTACAGTGCATGCATGACTGGGAATATTTTTATGTTGATGACTTATCCTAAGGTTATGTCTTAAGAAATCCATCCTTTTATCGAGGATGAGTAAATGTCCTACAATGTAGGGGAGTTTGTTGACAGTAGTTAATGTCAACCACAAACAGTTAATATAGTTTGCATAAATGACTAAAATGGATCATCAACGTAGACTTATGGGTTTTAACTGATAAATTTTATGAGTTTTGGTGAATCTGTGTTTTCAGCAGGATTTAATCAGAAAACCACCAAGGAGGACTTATTTATCAATGGAAATCACATAATTCCGTAGCATAGCCAACCAGAGAAGACTCCATGAGGTACTCCACCGACACACGGCACGTGACACCGACATGTGGGACCAGTCGGTCCCACTGTCAGGCCGACCGGTCTATGGGCCCCGCTGTCAGCCTCCGCGTTGCTATGTTGGTTCTCCACCACCTCAAGGATCACATCTATGCCGTTCTTTTAAGTCAGTTTGATCCAAAGGTCCAGGATGCTTGAAGGCCCCTATATATACCTGCCTATACCCCCCCCTCTAGGGCATATCCATGCATATAATCCTGAGGGCCAGAAACCCTAATCCATATTTCCACCAGGATCAGAGTTAGCAATCAAGAGAAGATTAGTCCTCAATAGGATCTAGTCTTGTATTAGAAATAGAGAGATAGAGTGAGTGGGAAGAGTTGTGGAGGAGTCTCGGCTTGTTGGTGCCCTCTACGGCTTGTACTCTAGCGGAATCAAGTTCTTCTTGAGCTTGCTTATGAGATTCTCTGGTATTCAACTTCTAATTCAAGTTAAAGTAGTATTCATAGTGTAAGCGTGGTGCTTAGACTCAGTTACTCATGGATGTACCCTATATTCCGGATCGGTGGTAGCTCGCGATGGTGACTCTTATAGACTCATTGAATCCTTTATAGTCCACCTCCTGTTTGTAGGCCTAGCAGGTCCTTGTTACTATAGGAAACATACTATGTCTGTATTTTCTTTAGTAATATCCCTAGAATTGAACAATAGAAGACAAAGCTTACCGAAGTTAGAACTAGAAGACCTTAGTGATCTCCTTTATACTCCTGTTATCTAGCCTTGATTGTGAAGTTGGGTTAAGTTAGATTTAGTTATTCTCACACGCATTTCCTTGAGATCTATATAAAGCTTGGTTACTCCCGGTGAAGTGCTACATCGGTATAATATCCGTGCGTTTGCGGATTATTCTGTGTGCGTTAATTTATACCAACAACCTCCTCTCCTCCAATGTTTCTAATAGATGATGCAACATGCTTATGAACATGTCCAAGGACCCTATCTACCATCACTACCACATGAAATCATCGATGTCGACCTATTGTCCACGAGCACGAGACATTGGCTATCTCTAGGAGTTAGTTTGGTAGCATAGCCACTAGGGTCATCATCTTTATAGGTCATGATTGTACCCATGTTGCTCTCATCGCAACATGGCTATCACTCTAAGTTAGCATGCTCCACTGGGCCAATAGGCTATCACCACTCCAATGAAGCCACCACTGCTCGTTATTGTTCTTGGCTAGATCAAGCTAATTATGTGCATGCGTATATTTTGTTGATGATTTGTAGGTGCTCCCCACTCCATGGCTACGGCCACAAAGAATTGATACAAGCTACGTTGGCAACAACATGCATGGCTATCATCCACTTCAAAATTGATACAAGCTACCTCGACAACAATATGCATGGCTATCATCCACTTCAGAAACTCGTTAGATTTCATTCGAGTTTGAGTGTCTGCATACGCTACAACTGCAAGGGGATGTTAGAGTATATGGAAACGATCTATATAACTATGGTAGCATAGGTTTAGTTTCT
Source organism: Miscanthus lutarioriparius (assembly GCA_904845875.1). Taxonomy (NCBI): domain Eukaryota; kingdom Viridiplantae; phylum Streptophyta; class Magnoliopsida; order Poales; family Poaceae; genus Miscanthus; species Miscanthus lutarioriparius. Next base: position 96,630,114 of record CAJGYO010000010.1, on the reverse strand, counting down.
ATCTCTTTCCATTGGATTGTTTATGATACAAGCCACCATACATTATATAAACATCCCATAAGGCTCAGTACATATCATCCAATATTCACAATCTTTGTATTCTCACAACAAAAACCATCAAAAGGAGGGTAGCAAGTTCTCCTACCCTATTCCATTCACTATTCCATTGTTTAGTTTCCCTCTTTCTTTCTCACATACTATGGTTATTTCATGGTGCTTGTCTAAGCCCTAGGGTGTGTGTGGGTAATCAATTTTGTTGCTACACTCATGATCATGGAGGCTAGCCAGCTGAGTTGTGGTTCCAATTGCTGTGCGGCTATATATGAAAGGGCCGTTCTCTTAGTTTGTCCATTGTGGGCAAAAATAATGGAGGAGGGAGCCACCATAAATTGATTGGTACTATGGATCCCTTGATGCTTGGTCTATTCGCTGGTTCTCATTGGTTTCATGATGATATCAATGCCAACTCAAGACTATGCATTGGCGCCTTTTGTTGTGTGCAACACCTTACTCCATTGAAAACCTATAGCAAAATTTTTCAATAGGATACTATGACAATGCCATGCCTCTTGTTGGAGACGTCGCTATTGATCTATATGAAACGATCGCCTTCTGGTACTATATCATATACTTTCTACCGATAGTGTATCTATGTGAATACCTTGATCTAATTTAAATTGGATTTTTTAAAACTTTTTAGCTGGCTCTATGGCCTTTGCATTGAACTCATAGTCTCGATCACATCACGAGACACCAAACAATTTACAAACTCTAGGAGGGGTGTGTCCAGACACATGACACACCTAGGTCCCAACTCATCCTCATTCTAGCAAACTCATGTGCAACAGCATTACAAGCTCTAGGAGCTAAGAGGACACCCTCATGAACAAAATGATCATTTAAGAGCTCATGTAAATCTCTAAAAACATCATGCTGCAAACTGCTAAATCCATGGCATGAGAGGATATGGCTTGCTTCAGTACTGATGAATCAACCTTGATCTGTATCCAAGAGATTCCTAGGTCACTAGCCGATAGGAGGGCCTTTATACATGCCTCAGCCTCAGTTGTATGTGAGAGCATCTAGTGCAGCCGATAATCGTCCCGCTCCCACAGCGACAACATCACTAAGATGATATCTAATTATAAATCCCCAACTACCCACAAGTGTCTCCTTTACGAATGCACCGTCAGTATTTATTATTAGTTGTCCTGATGGGGGAGGTATCCATTTTTGCAAACTTCTATTTCCCACCACTGGCTTCACCTTCTCCTAACTTCCAAGATCACATAAGGGATTTAGAATTGCACTTGTAATCTCATCCCGTGTGAGCCCTCTTTTGCCTTTGTTCATTTTGTTACAGACACTCCACCATTTCCATAATAGAATCACCACCTTCAGACTATCTTTCTATTGGATCTATAGCACGTCTTGTAGCACTTCCCATGCTGATTTTTTTGTTAGAAGCTGCTGGCATATCGGGTCAAGCTGGAGATCAAGTCAACACTGCTTGACAAACTTACACTTGAGGAAACAATGACCACCATCCTTATCTAGCCTCCAACATACCGAACATCTAGTGTCTAGCACCATCCCTCTCCGTTGGTTATTCTGTTTCAGAGGTAAACTATTCTGAGCGCCATATGAAATGTTTGATTTTGGGAGGACACGCCAACTTCCACAGCTTGCGCCAAACTAGACCCTCTTGGTTAGTATAGTTGGTTGAACTGCATTGCCCCCCTTGTTGGACCCTACGACGATCCTTCTCATTGTCAAGGACATGGTATGCTGACTTTACAGAGAAACCCCCCTGACAATCAAAATGCTAGACCAATGTATCTTCATGCCTTGGACTTGTGGGTGTAACTAGGATATGCTACACATCCTATGCCCAAAACACATCCAACACTAGTTGTTCATCCCACCAACCAGTCCCTAGATCTATAAGATAACTCCTCCACCCGAGTTAGTAGAATCTATCCTTGCGGTGTAATCGGATGCCTAGTAACACTGTTGGCAGTCCATGGGTCATCCTAGATCCTTATTATATTGCTCCCATCTCCTACTCTCCAAATGAGTCCTTTTATTCAAGCCTTGGAAACCTCTAATTATGCTTCTCAAGTGTAGGTAATACCTAGTTTCTCCTATTATGTTAACAGTGAGCCATGATCTCCATATTTAGCTCTCAAAATCTATCCACACAGAGAGTCAGGATTTTACACAAGCCTCCAACCTTCCTAGGCAAGCATCGCGAAGTTGAACAAATGTAAATCACCAAAGCTTAGGCCCCCTTCTCTTTCATTTAACTCATTACATCCCAAGAGACCCAATGCACCTTCCTCTCCTTATCTTGTTGTGCCCACCAATATCTACAAATCATCCTACTTAGTTATATCATCGCATAAAGATTTAGTGAGATCAAAGCAGGACATGGCATATGACGGTATTGCTTGCGCTATTGCTTAGATAAGGGTCTCTTTCCTGGCTTTTGATAACTACTTCTCCTTCCATCCCTGAATCTGCTTACTCTCCCCTTTAGATAAGCAAAGAGCTTTGTCTTCTAAGTGCCCAAATAGACAGGTAGACCCAGATATTTGGTATTCATGGCTTCCTACGATAATCCCAACATATTCATGAAAATATTCCAATCATGTGGTTTTGTATTTTTGCTTAACATTATGGAGGATTTCTCCTTATTGATCATTTGCCACGAACATACTCCGTATAGTTGTAGCACATGTCTCAGATGATCTACATTCCTTTCATCAGCTTTAAGGAGAAGCAAAGAATCATCTGTGAACAAGAGATGAGTTATACTCAGAGCTATTGCACATATGGAGACTCCTTGTAACAGGCCCTCCACATACTTCTGCTTTCATCATCAGCACTGAGAAGCCTTCCACACACAAAAGGAATAAATAGGGTGAAATTGAGTCCCCTTGTCGTAGCCCCAGGGATGGACAAATTTGTTCTATGAGTTCACCGTTCACCTCCACCCTATATTATATTTCACTATGGTAGTACACTTCATAATTAGATCTAATGATCATGAAAGCCCAATTTCCTCATCATTTTTTCCACAAAAGGCCACTCAGCCTAGTCATAAGCTTTACTCATGTCCAACTTTAAAGCTGCATACCATCACTACCACTTCTCTTTGTCTACATAAAATATGTCTTCTCATATGCTATAAGGACATTATCTGTGATCAGACGTCTGAGGACAAATGCACTTTGGTTCTATGAAATAATATGGGGCAAAATAGCTTTGAGAGTACCTTCGAGGCAATTTTATATACAACATTGCACAAGTTGATCGGCCGCATATCTTTTAGCTTCTCCAGATGTTGAACCTTAGGGATAAAAACAACTATGGTACCATTCAAGACATCCAGCATTGGACCACCATTTAGAAAATGTTTAACCTCTTTGGTAACATCATCTCGAACCATACACCAATATTTGTTATAGAAAAGAGATGGCATCCCATCACAACCCGACGCCTTGAAATCTCCAATATTGTCAAGTCCTTGTTTAATCTCTTCACTCTCAAGTCTTACAATAGCATATTATTCGTATTTGGGGTGACTTAGTACTATAGATTGAGCTACCACTGTCGCCACTTTCTGAAAGGACCTAGGATGCCGCCTAGAGGGGGTGAATAGGCGTTTCTGAAAATTAACACCTTTTAAATGCGAAAACGATTAGAAAGGGGCCAAATAAAGAGTAATACCACCCCTCACAAGTTAGCCACAGAGTATACAAGGTATAAAGAATATATCTAGAAGCTACAACCCTGCAACACAAAGTTAGAACTGAGAATTAATATTTGCTGCACAGACAGTAAATACCGGACGTGTCCGGTATGAATACCGGATGTGTCTGGTATACACGATTTCTGCAGATCAGCCCTGAACTTGCTCCTTTTGATTTCTATCTTCGAATCAAATTGCAGGCTCTAGCTAGAGATGACAATATACACAGAGAACCTGCACAAGAGCTGGAGCAACACAAATATCAAATGAAATGCGAATTGAGACACGATATTTGTTTTACTGAAGTTCGGACTCGTTCGAGTCCTAGTCTCCGTTGAGGGGGCTGTGGGCGACCTAGCGAAGGTCAGCCCTAGAGGGTACCATGAAGGTCACTCTAGCCAGAGTCTTTTCCAACTCCTTTTCCTCCTTCCACTAGTTGATTCCGAGGCGGCGGAATCGACTGTTACAAACTTTCCGAGGCACACCACAATCTCTCGGGTGCTTTCCGGCGACGCCTAACCGTCTATGACCGAAGAGTAACAAATGCAAATCACGAGATCGACAATATGCACAAGTGCTCATGTGGTGGCTTGCTCTCTTTTTTCAAATTCTCTCTTAACCCACAAATGAATTTTGCAATTTGGATCACACACTCACTAAGAGAGGGTTTAGGAGAGTTGGCAAGGCTCAAAAACATGTATGTATGTCAGCAGAATCAGCAGCCTCCAAAGGTGGAGGCTTGGGGGTATTTATAGCCCCCTTGAAAAACTAGCCGTTATTATAGCCGTTGCCATACCGGACACGTCCGGTATGACTTACACTACGCCAACGGTAACTAAGTTACAGTGACAATGTGAGGCGTCGGAACTCCTGATGAATGCCGAAACTACCGACCGTCAGAACTCCCGATCCTCAATGCTTTTGAAAACTAGCAGTTGGCCTCTAGTCGTCCATACCGGACACGTCTGGTATGAATACCGGACACGTCCGGTATGACCAGGATAGTGAACCCTCCAAGTCAGTTAAAGTGCGAGACGTCGGAACTCCCGACCCTTGTCGGAACTTCCGACCATCGGAACTCTCGACTCACGTCGGAACTCCCGATGAACCAACCCGAGAACAACAATTTTACCACTGCTGGGCAAATACCGGACACGTCCGGTATCTTGCCAGACCAGCAAAAATAAAGTTAGCTCTTTTGACACTCAAATACTGAAAACTCACTTGGGTTGGCTTGAGCACTTATGAAACATTATCTATCAACATGATGCATCCCTCTTAATAGTACGGCATACCTATTAAACTCAAGATCAAAGGAAAAATGGATTTATACCACTTGAGTTGATCTCTTTTGAATTGATGCCGTCTCTTTCAATCTTCATCAAGTAAGGGTGCTAACATGTTGATATTGATCTTTTCACTTGAGCATAGCCATCTTGAGCACGTGACTTGATTGCATTCATCAAATTTGAATAATCCCAAATGTATCAAGTCACTTCCATCAAACACTCCAATAGTGATTTGATCCTCCACATGAACATGGCCATCATAGCTTGATTAGTACCTCAACTAAATGCAAGTACTTTCTTCTTCACCCTAGCTAGGTTCTTCGGCCGCCAAGCCGTCGCTTGCCCTTCACCCTTGCTTAGTACCTCGAAGCCTTTCCTTGCTATCTTCACCATCTCAAGCCATCAAGTCACTTCTTGTGTTGAATCATCCATTCATTTGTATTGTTATCTTTTTCATTTCAATTTAGCAAGCTTCAAGTATGAGACCATTCCATATGCAATTCCTCATGTCTCATTAATTAATTCTTATGAGCTTGCTTTCACATAGCAAATGGAAATCCCACAATAAATGAGCCTTTGCATGAATAACATTTGCATTGTTGTCTTGTGCTTGAACTAGATTGTTTATACAACAACACATCATTTTGGCTTTCATTAAGTACTCATGAGATAACCTATAACCTGTCCACACTTAGCAAACGGGTTAGACCTTTAATCACGTTGTCATTCAATCATCCAAAACCCACTAAAGGGCTAGATGCACTTTCACTTTCACTACCGTAGAAGACAGAAGCGACAGTGTGATACTTTCACCATCGGTTAGATCAATAGGGAGGCCTGGAAAGGATTCAAACTGACAGATGAAACTTCTAGCACCGATGGTTGAACCATCAATGAGGTGGTGCTAGTGGGTTTGAATTCCACCATCGTTTGGAACACCGAGCCGATTGAGATACGCGGTAAATTCAACGTCAGTGTTGAATGTCCCAAATTCCACCATCGTTTGGAACACGACCGTTTGGATTACCGGCGGTAAATTCAGCGTGAGTGTTGAATGTCTCAACTTCCAACACCGTGTCACCACTTCTGACGGGAACCATCGTACCTCGTCTTCACAGATGCATATGCCTATATCACGCATCTTAATTGCTCCTTTCCGCTTCTCCATCTTCAAGGTTGGCCTATTTAAGCTGTGTCTGGGTGCACCTCTTAGCCTCATTCCACACACTCTTTCTCCTTCAATCTTTTAGAATAGATACAGAACAGATACACTATTATAGAATAGATACACTCTTCCTCGTCCTTGCTATCTCAGGCTGCGGCCTAGTACTCGTGGTGCAAGGTGCTGAACAGGAGAGCACATTGATGATTGCACATGTTCTTTCTAGATCTTCTATTAACAAAAGATGTGCAATTATCAGGATGCTCTTTTATTCAGCGCCTCCATACTCCACAGCAGCATTGGGAGAAATACTTCAAGATTGGGTGCTTTATATTCCATCTTAAAGCTCTCACAATCAAGAAGTAGATCTGCATCCCTTGACTGTGTTGCAAGATGGAAGGTAGAGCACCTCACTGAGGGTGAAGTTTTGTGAGGTGCTGCGTCATTCTTGGCCTTCAAGATTAGATGCTTTATGTTTCATCTCTCTCCTCTCATGGTCGAGATGTAGATCTGCATCCATCGACCGTGAGAGGTGCGAGATGGAAGATAAAGCACCTATGCTAGTGCAAGTTTGCGAGGTGCTCCCTCTCGATCTCCTCTGGCGGTAGCACAATGACATTGGGAGAAGTACTTCAAGATTAGGTGATTTATATTCCATCTTGGATTTCTCATAGTCAAGAAGCAGATATGCATCCCTTGACCGTGAGGGTTCCAAGATGGACGACAGAGCACCTCACTGAGAGTGAAGTTTTGGAGGTGCTACGTATGGTCTCTAGGTTTGCTTTTTGTACTTGCTGCTGGTGGAGTGATGGTTTGTATCTGGGAACCGCCATATGATATGGCTTTGTTATCTCGTACCTGGTGGCACCTCAGCAGCAGTTCCTCCCACAAAAAATGGTAATGAAGAAAAAAAGAGAACAATGAAGAGATTCATGCGTCAATACAATTTTGGCCACACACATAAGAAAACTAAAATGATAATAAAGCATGATAGTTAAGCAAATTCTCACTGTCATAATTATTAACATAACATTTATTATATAATTACATATCTGCTATTGTCCTCAGACTCCCCTTTCTTGTCAGTGACCTCCTAGCGGCCGCCACCTGCTTGGAGCTAGCCTTCAGGGTGCCCGGCAGTTTTGTTATCAGCAAGCTAATTGGGCATGTCCTCCTCCTGCGGCATGGTTTTTAGCGCTAGAGGGGCCAAGCCACATGGTGGAGTCAAATTTTCCATCTAGCTTCCAACGCCATTCCAGGAGAAGCGTGCTCCACTCAGATCGTGGGAGACATGGCCTTGTCTTAACACCTGCTCTTAGTTGGTGCAATCGAAGGGAACTCCAATGGGCGCCTAGCTCGCCTATCCTTCTATAAAAGCGGAGGCTAAGGCGGGGAGGCAAGTATGATTCCTTTCTAAACTTGTTACACTTACCTTGCTTCTCGTTATCTTCTAATTCATCTGGCACTCCATCGAGACACCCCAACTTCCAAATCTCATCCAATGGTGGAGTGGTAGAAGTGCCCAATGGAAGACTCGTTGGAGGATAGGGTGTTTGGAGGTCCTCCCCTCCTTCATGACAGTCTACGATAGGAGCATGGGTAAGTATGGATCTTGCATTTCATCTTACTCTGGTAGCCTTGGTGCTTCCCCTTTGTACAGTGCTATCTCCATGGCGTATCTGGCGCTGTGCTTCCCCGCTGATGGGGAAGGCACCTTGGCATCATCACAACTGGTGCCCCAATCCACCCTCGAGGAGGAGAGCTGAGAGGCGGATAGTCTGTAGCTGTGCCTCAATGTCGATGCCTAGTCGTGGCTCACTGGTAAGGCATGGGGCACAATCTTGCTCTTTCATTTCATGCGATGTCGTGTGTTCAGTTGTAGGGTTTTCTTGTGACACTTTTTAGCCATCTAGGAGCAGCTGAACACCACATAGACTAAGGCAGCGGAGTTGCATCGAGCCAATGATGACCTAGACCGGCAGATGGCGGAGGCGATCCTCCTTCACTGGGATGTCAACGATAGTGCCTGTGTTGCCGCCTGGTTGTTAGCAGAAAACAGCCACCGCTTCGACACCCTCAACCAGGCAGTAGTCGTTGCTGTCTGCATAGTGGTGCCTACAGGGGCGGCCATGGAGCAGTGCCTCTGTGCCTTGCTGGCGCGGGTTATGGAGGTGACCAACTACGACATTCACCAAGGGGCCACTAGGGCCCTGACCGCCACCTAGCTTTGGCGTGGGGGCCTACGTGGCCTAGAGCTAGGGTTCCCGCCATGGTCGTCCTTTCATAAGCAAGAAGACTTGGTCATCTACTTTAACACTGCCGCTGAGGCCGTCCTGGCCATGATGGATGTACATGACATGATTCTTAATGCTCCTAGCGAGTAGTTGGATTGTAACCTACCTCTGCATCCTGTACAAAAAATGTTCATACTACTAGTTACTTTGAGTTTGAACTTTGAACATCTCTGTGTTTATTGTTGCCTGGAAAGTTCCATTTGTGTGCTTTTGACACATATGACACCGTATGACACGTTTGTCGTTAGGTGCTAACATCTTCGTAGGACCCAATCACCACCACCTGTAGCCTTCACCGCCGCATGCAGATGGTCTAGATGGTACCACTTTCATCAATTTCCAAGCCCGTGCTTGACTCCTGCGCGTTTTTACAAAGTTTTGCACAAATTTCCATTCCCGTGTCTGATACTATTCCTTACAAAGCACGCTACCCACCCTGTCTTTCTCCTCATAGCTTTTGTTCCTCATCGCCGCTCCTGCCCCTAGTGTTGAACTGCGCGACCGCCCCTACTCAGCGACGTGCAAGCCCCCACTCATCGCCGACAAGCTAGTGCCCCACGCCGGTACGCATCACCGGTAGGGCCCGCAAAGTTCCACCAGTGACCAGGCTGGTACTCATCACCGACATGGCTGCTCAAGCTCAATCCCACAAGATCCAAAGGCAATGGTAATGCTTTCGCACTTCCCTTATCCATCTTTCTGTTGGCGCTCCTTATCTAATTTAGGCGACAGCACCACTGCTTCCATCATCGGCCCCGGTATAGCAGATCCTTGTCAAGATGGAGGAGGCCCCAACAAGAGGAATGAAGTGGCCATCCTCATAGACCATGTCTTGGTCCTCATCCTCTACTACCTCACCGTCTGGTCCTTGTATAGCTGCAAGTGTCTATCGCTCCCGGAATCGCCTTATCTTGGAATCCGAGTACCATAAGGGAGCTGCCCTAGATTGTCACCAGATTATTCTATCATAGCTGGAAAGGCAAAAGCAACTTCACCAACATCACTGGTGAATACCCCTCCTTGACCTTCTTGCCCTTCCTCAATCAGGATGCTGTGATCTCAGATTGCTGCCATAATCTCATCCTCTGCTGGTGCGTTGGGTTTTGCTATGTTGTCTGCAATCTGGTGACTAACAAATGGTGGTTACTACCAGATAGCCACCATTCATTTGGTTTAGCTCGCTTAGGGTTCGATCCGACAGTCTCCTCGCACTTCCATGTGAGTGAATATGGGATGAGGTCAGGCAGGTGAGTCAGTAGGTGTGAATATCTACTCATCTAACACTGTAGCATGGATGTTTAAGGAATCTGAATGGGGTGACTGTGTTGTATGCACATATGCGACAAGTGTGTTTCTTAATGGTTTTATGCACTGGCTTGGGTTGTCCCAGATAGTTGCTATTGATATGTAGGGAAATACAAGGAGGACAATTCATTGGCACATGGTGTGCAATCTCCATTCATGAACCTCGAGGTCATTTGTGTTTATGTACTGCTAGTATGTACAGGAAGTCTCAGCTTTCATTCTGAATCCTACAAGAATATGGTACTGATGAATTGACATTGAAGCATATAGTGACCATGCTAGAGATATTTGGACATAACAATATTCAATTTGGTTACGATATTTTTGATGCGGACTACAGAGTGATTGCAGTTCACCTAGAATGTAATTTGATTTTCCTTGTTGGGGAGGACATAACACTGATCGCATATGACATGAACCGTAGAAGATTTCTTGTCCTCCCTTGCCAGGTCATGCGCTATCCTAGACCTACCTGGAGGCTTGAGGGACCTCACTATCGTCCTTATGTTCCCTTGTTCATGGAGTCAGTAGGAGAGAAGTAAAGATGCATATGCTGCATTTTCTTATTACGACATGTCTTTCTTTAGGTAGGGAGTTGTTTTGATTCTATATACAGTCCAATTTTGGCTTGGTAACTAAAGTAATGGTATGTTGAATATTATTAATGCTGCTGCTTTGTGTAGGTTGTAGAGTCTGAGTGCTTTTGAACAATTTTCCTGCAATGGCTAAGGGAGGAAGAAGAGGGGTTCCATGGTGCACTGGCTACCAGCCTTAAGGAAGCTTTGCCTCGGAAGCAGAGTGCCCCTTAGAAGCGAAGCACATCTACCTCGTTTTCGTTATGTAAGTCGGTAGGGAGGAGTACCTCTATTCTGCAATCTATGTACCGCTTGTGTTAGTACATCAGTTAACACAATTTTTATGTAGTATGGATTGTTATTGTAAAAAGTACTCTTGTTTTTGGACATGATGTGTGGATGTAATGATTATATCTGTACGGTGTGTGTTTAGTAAGCTATTAAGGCCTAGCTAAATTAGTAAATATGTTTTTTGTCACTATTGGATGTAAGTGTCGTTGGTTGTTTTGTCATCACTACCGCCACATACCCATTGGTGAAAAGTGAATCACCACCAAATCATTTAGTAACCCGACATGGACTAGAGGATCATCCTAGGCGGATTGTATCACAAGGCGACAGTGACCATGACCATTGAACAGACAGTTCACATGGACATGCGATGGTGATGTTCATGTGCTGGATGTCAAAGCGATGGTGAACGTGCACTACACACAGTCGGGTTGCTGTGCAATGCGATGGTGATCATGACCATTACAAAGGTGGTTAGGATGCCCCCACGATGGTGTTGTTCACCTCACCACAGATGTATCAGACGTGAAGGCAACGGTTAACCCACATAGCACATAGTCAGGTCATGGTGTAAGGCGATAGTGATTATCACGATTATAGTCAGATCATTGACCAATATTGCGGTGTTGAGGAGCCATCACGGTCGGTTCAGAATTAGAACCGACCGTGATGACTTTGACTATCACCATCGAGTGTTTACTGCCGAGGCCAAAAACCAGATGCGATGGGGGGTTCTGAGCCGACCATGATATGTCTATATGGACTAGTGACTTTAGCTTCCACATAGAGTAGCAGATCGTCCATGTTATTACCTGCATGGAAAGTGAAAAGCTCTTGATAAAAATTAGTCACCATCGCCAAGATCTCCCCCTCATCTTCCATCATCCTCCCATCATCCAAAATTATTCGCCACACCCTACTCCTTTTCCTCTCCGAAGCATATTGGTGAAAAAATTCATGTTACGATCTCCTTACTCCAACCAATGCACCTTCGCTCTCTATCTCCAATAAATATTCCTTTGTTCTTCAAGCCGCTCTAACATATACTTTAGTAAATCCAGCCAACCCGGTGTAGAGCCAGTGACTGGTCCTCGACGACACTCCTCCGCGTCCTCCTTGCCACTTTTATTCTCTTCTCAAGATATCCTAGAACATTCTAGCTCCAATCTGTCAAGTCCATTGCCACATTATGTTACAGCCTCCTAGACTTGACCCGCCCGAGCTTTCATTGTCAACTTCCAAGCATTTTCTACAATCACTCCGCATTCCTCTTCCTGCGCCCAGCCAGCCTCAAAACGAAAACAAGTTGGGCTTCTTCGTGACCCCGCTCTCTCTAGTCCCCCACTACGTATCAACAATCACAAGACAGTGATCCGAGTGATGTGAATCCCCCGTTGTGCCATTGTGACCTTGAAAGAGGGGAATCTCATCCTCCAATCTCCATCAGCTACCGCCTGATCCAGCTGCTCCCAAACGTAGTGTTCCCCTGAATGGCAATTATTTCTCCATGGAGTTGATAGATCAGAGAGTCCACACTCCTCCGAAGCCTCCCTGAACCGGTCCATACACATTTGTGGGCGATCAGGTCCTCCTTCCTTCTCACAACTCAATAGGATCTAATTGAAATCTCCCATACATAGCCAAGGATGCTACGTGCCGCATTAAGCATTCACAGGGCCTTCCACGACAATGCCTTCCTCTCCGTACTTGGTTAATTTGCACATCATAAGTATGTGCACATTAAACCCCCTTTTCCAAAAAATCGCTAGGCCCCCGCTTCTCCCAACACAATCCTTCACCATCATATTACACATCCCCAACATCCACCTGAAACCTTCAATTCTGCGCTCATCCCTTTTGGTCTTAGATAAGGCCATGAACTGCCACGCAGTTCCCCAACCCGCGACATTTCCACGCTATAAGCTTCATTTTGTCACGCGGACCTGTTCTGACAGCCCCGCGTTCAACAAGTCATCATCAACGCCTTCCACAATTACGTCACCCACCTTTGCCTTCTTCAAATTTCCCTCACCTTCCTCATCCACCTCCATCTGCTTGGATTAGGTAACAACATCATGTCTAACATCATGACTTTCTTGGATGCATTGTTGTGGACTCACAAACCTCAACCTTTTTGTTGTTGTGGTGGTTCCAGGTGAATTTAAGCTTTGGGCCCTAGTGAAGTGCCTTAAGGAAGAATCTTGATGGTGGAACCTTAGTTTTGTAATTTGATTTTACTTTTGTCAGCTAGCATAAACGTCGTTATTGCCACCTTCAACATTGTTTTCATCGACATATGCCTCTGTTCATCTTCCCCAGCCAATAATGCGTATGAATATAGGAATTTTGGGAATTCCACAGGATTGGATTGGTCTAAAAGGGAAGACACAAATAGACAAGAGTGGAAGAAAGTGCTTATATGCCATGGATTGTGTAGAGGACCGTGACGCCTAAGAGGGGGGGGTGAATTAGGCAACTTAAAATTCTAACTCTAAACTATGGCCTCTTTTTCTAACCTTAGCAAAACCTATGCAAAAGATAAACTATCTAAATGTGCAACTACAGTTTTGCTAGTGTGTTGCTATCTCTACCGCAAAAGGAGTAATGCAATCAATGTAAATGTAGAAGCTAAAGAGCAAGGTAGAGATATGCAAACTCCCATCGACGACTCTAGTATTTTTACCGATGTATCAAGAAGCAAGCAAGCTTCCCCCTAGTCCTTGTTGGAGCCCCTCGCAAGGAATCCCTCGCAAGGGCCAAGCTCCTAGTCGGGTAACTCCGTGGATAGCCTCGGGCCTTCCCCACACGCAAGTGGGTCTCCGACGTGCCTTTCGGCAAGCCTCTCCCGGATGCTCCCCGCCGTCTTCACTATCAAGCTTCCAGCCAAAACACCGCGGGCCTTGTTCCCTCTGATACACGGTGGCGGCCACACCACAAATGCGGTTGTGATCTCGCAAGACTACAAGCCCCTCCGATGTAAAACAATGGTGCGCGCAAGCACCGAGTGGTAAGAGGTATGCAAACCTCACTAAACACTAGGCCTAAACCTAGAGCAAGCGCATAAGCGGTGGTCTAATCAACCTAAGCACTTTGCAAAGCGCCTACGCTAATCACCTAATGAAACACTAAGCACTATGCAAGTGGAGATCACTAAAATGGTGTATCAACACCCTAGATATGTTTCCTCAGCTCCACACCCTTCAAATGGCCGGTTGGGGGGTCTATTTATAAGCCCCACTGAGAAATTATCCATTGGGGATGAAATCCCGCTTTTCTGCTACTGACCGGACGCTCAGGTCGTCCTGATCGGATGCGTCTAGTCGTCCCGACCATTGGAGCCACGATCCACTGATCGGACGCTGCCAGCGTCCGGTCACATGCCACCGGACTCGTTCGGTCGCACTTTTGCTACTCTGGAACCTCTCTGTACTCAACCGGGCTCTGCTATCCTGCGTCCAGTCGATTTGCCGCCAGCATCCGATCACCTTTCAGCGTTCGGTCCAGCGTCCGGTCACCTCTGTGAACTCGTTTCTTCACGATCTTCCGTCCGGCTAGGTTCCTATCTTCGTGCTTGGACTTTGCTTGATATCTTGAATCTTCTCTTATGCTTCTAAGGTCTTGCTTAAGGTGTTGATCATCGGATCATCACGTCGCATTCGTCCAAGTCACATCTTGCACCCTATTGGACTACAAAATAATCACTTGCAAATTCATTAGTCCAATTTGGTTGTGTTGGTCATCAAACACCAAAATCCAAAGTAAATAGGCCTAGGGTCCATTTTCCTTACAATCTCCCCCTTTTTGGTGATTGATGACAACACGACCAAAGCAAGCAAATAATAAAAATTTGGAATTTAAAAGCTATCTACTTGCTAGGATGCAATGCAAGGGGCAAGGTTATATGATGCTAAAAGATACCACTTGAACTACTTGTAAGACTAGAAGATACCACTTGAACACTTATCTTGCCCTTGCAAATGTCTCCATGTGGCATTATGGATTTAAGCCTTGCTTCCTACAAATTCTCTCTATGACATGGGCAATCCATGATCCACTATCCTCCCTTTCTCGAACCATAACCACTTGTAGACCATTACCACTTGTAAGTTATTATGATCTAGCTTTTGCTCCTACAAATTAATGCTTGCTTTTGGTCCTCTAAATTCTCCCCCTTTGGAAACAAACACCAAAAAGTAAGACATTAGTAGCACAAGGGAGGGTCAAACTTTATGATCCTTTGTGTGTAGAGTGTAATAGGTCACAAAATTTGACTCTCACATTATATAGACTAAGCTCCCCCTAAATATATGCATACATATGGTAGAAGACAAAGCATATGCATACTTGGCAAATTATTGCTCAAGGGAATTTAATCTATATAATGCATGGGGAAAGCATATAAATATCAAAATGAAATCAACATGATGATATTGGTTTAGAAACACCACATATGGAAACCAATTTGATTTCTACCACTTGCAATAGGTGGTGGATATTTGAAGTATGATGCTTAACTCCGGGGACTCCATTTTCCTTGCAATGAGACTACTACACACATGATAAGCTTGAAAAGGTGTTAGTCTCAAAGCATCCAACTTGTAGAGTAACCTCCCCCTAAATTTGTGCACACAAGTGTGGGATACTTGTAGAAGTCATACACATTGATTTTAGAATCAACAATACCACTTGAAAGATGACATCTCATGAATGTGAGAATCATTTTCGAAGATGATATTCGAGAAAAATTATCTACAATTTGGACTTTGGCACATATTAGATGAACAATCAAAAGACAAGCTATGTGCCGTGCTCCTAAACAATTTTAAACCATGTAGGTTTGCTCCAAGGGTTAAGAATGAAACCAAACAAGCCTACCATAAGATATACCTAGTGTATGCATGATAAAAGATATAAGCATGCAAATGCAAACATAGGCATAAAAAGTAACTAGATGCTTAAAGATACCAATTTGTAAGAAATACCACTTGTAGGAAATGCAAATTGATACTACTTGAAGGAAATTGAATCTAGTTACCTAACATGGAAAGGGGAATATGGGTCCATAGTATTCACTAACCCACTTGGCAATGACTTTATCCATAATGATGCACCCCATGAAAAGCACCCATACTTTGCCAAGTCTCCAAATTCCCCGAAGTCCATTTGACTTCTCACTTCCCTTTCGGGATCCAAACCTTCTTGGTGCTCTTCATGTTGGAAATGATTTCCTTTGGCACCCAAAAGCGTTTGACCCCATTGATAGCTTGCTTGTTCACCTTGATGGCCACCACCTTGTCATTTTTCTTCTTCTTTAACAAGTATGGTGTGGAGGCCTTCTTGTCTACCTTGTTGGTGTAGGTGTTGGAGAGCTTGCTTGCTTGCTTCTTCTCTTTCTTCTTTGCTCCTCCCCCATTCTTCACCTTGCATTCATAGGACTTGTGATCTTCCTTGTGGCACACATAGTAAACCTTGGTTTGTTCTTCTTCAAGCTTCTTCACTCTCTTGACGGTGTTATCACTACACCACAACACCAAGATTAGCGATGGACAGTCTGACGCTAAAAGTGGCTACA
This sequence comes from Miscanthus lutarioriparius, assembly GCA_904845875.1. NCBI lineage: Eukaryota > Viridiplantae > Streptophyta > Magnoliopsida > Poales > Poaceae > Miscanthus > Miscanthus lutarioriparius. The sequence continues at coordinate 96,613,872 of CAJGYO010000010.1, read as the reverse complement.
ACGACAGACAATCTGACGCTAAAAAATTATAGCGATAGACTTCTGCAGATGTTGTAAGCCCTGTCGCTAAAAATCTTTAGCGTTAGATAGTACTTTTAGCGTCAGACAGTCTGTTGCCCTGATTTTTTAAGTGACAGATAGTCCATTGCTACTTTTTGGCGACGGATGCTCTGTTACAAGACATATACCGACAGATCATCCAACAGTTCATGTATTTATAGCGACAGATTGTTCTACAGGACAATATAAATTTAAAAAAATACAATGAGAAAATATGTAGCACATATCATACCCAGATTCAAGCTTAAGGTCCATCACATAAAGATATAAAAACACATACATCACATGGAGATCAATACATATATAACATACAATCTTGTCTTGCACAGTACATCATCCAACAAGGTCTTGCACAATACATCATTTGGATCTGATACACTTGTAGAACTAGTAATCGGACTAGATACGGGAGGGCGATCGAAGGTACCCGTAACAGCTTGGGCATGATAAACGCAGTGGCTCACAACCACGATATATGTCATTGAAACACAAGAATATTTGAATAACTGAAATATTGCAACATTAACGAAATTGATATGTTAGAGGTTTACCTCTCATCTTCATCATCGATTACACATAACAGCATCGTAGATGTATCTTGATTGCTAGACTCGGTCACTCTTGATTGGACCGATCTAGGTAATAAGAATCAACAAACTCTATATTCAAAGAAATGATGCCAATCATTTAAGATATCGAAGACTCAATGTAAAATACGCACCTTAGCCGAATCAAGTCCCGGACATTCAAATTGATTTGCTAGACTAGTACCACCTAATGGAAGCACATAGACGAGAAACAATAGGATGAATCTGCAAAGGCAATTTAGAATCAAGCAACACTATATATACTATAGCATATGGAAGACAACCGTATTTTTCCAAGAAGGAAAATGTATTGAAATGGTGAAGAACCTGTTGTGACAAACAATAGTCAATGTCAATCATCCACTTGTCAGGGTCTCTTTTTAACTCCTCGGGATGTCTAGCTCTCTGAGCTATTCCCACAGAATGTGTATTATCTGAGTCCTATACATAATGGCAAGTACAGTTTAGGATCAGATAAATCAAGCTTCAAACAAAGCTAAACTAGGATGTTTTTTAGGCAAAAAAATTATATATTTTCCTTTTTCCTAAAATTACACTGTAGGTAAACAAAAAGTTCTGACTACTCCCTTTTGGGCATTTCATCGAGCACTTGAAGGGCACAGAACACCAAAAGCAAAGGAAGCATCAGATGGGGAGCTCACGATGCACAAAGATGAAGGAGAAACAATCGAAGACACACCACAGAGGAAATGGCAGTGTACCTCACCGTGGACGGTAGATCAGGGCACGGGTGTCATCTGCGCCACGTGGGGAGGTGCGACGGTGGGTCTGGCACGGGAGCGGCCCTGGGGTGGACACGATGGCGAGCGGAGGCATTGCGGGAGGGGCCATGGAGAGGCATAGGGGATGACGGAGGTAGAGGGAGGCACGAGGGAGAGAGGCAGGGAGAAGCTCATTGCGTCTACTGCGGCGGCGGAGGAAGGGCAGTGCGGTGTCGCGGCGTGCGTCCGAGCGGCCCTGTTTTGTCGTGGCAGCGTGGGGGCTGGGGTAGATGTTGCCGAGACGATGGAGCTGTGAGATTTGGGGCTGGCCGGGCGGGCGTCATTTGGGAGAGGGAGAGGGCGGTGGCGTGCGGGCAGGTTGGGCGCTTCTGGATTTGGGATTTGGGCTAGGGTTTCTGTACTCGTGGGCTAGGCCAATATTTGCCTGGGAGATGAATGTAAATGGGCGCGCGAGCTGAATATGCGTGTGAGGGTGGGGCCCATTTATTTTTGGCGATAGATAGATTGACAGTATACCTCATTTTAGCGTCGGATAGTTAAACGTTAAATATGAGTACCTATGGCGACAGACAGCAAATCACTAAATGAGGAATTAGCGTCAGATTGTCTGTGAGTTATCTTTAGCGTCAGATCATCCATTGATAAAAAAATGTTTTAGCGTCAGATGTCTGACGGTGATATGATGTTGTGGTGTAGTGTATCTTGATAAAGTTGGGCTTGCTTCACCTTGCCTTTCACTTGAGTCAAGTCCTTGGTGAGGCGAGCTACTTCTTGCTTGAGTTGCTCATTCTCCTTTACAACCTCTTGTGTGCATGTATCTACAACAACTTTCTCAACACAAACTTGGTTGCACAAAGATGAGTCTAAACATAAATCATTACAAGAAGTAGAGGCATCCTTTTTAGACATGTTAAAGATAGAACTTTTCTTTTTAGAAGCCTTGGTGGGGGTTGTACTAACGGCTTCAAGATTAGCAACTTTATTAGTTAGCTCATCACAATGTTTGCACATGGTTTCTATTTTAGCAAGCAAACTTTTATAAGCATTTTGTGAGCTAGCTAACGTTTCTTTTAATTTTTCATTTTTCTTTACAAGTTGCTCATCATTGATTGTGCATGCATTTGTTGTTGCACTAGCCTCAAGTTGCTCAATTCTGGTAGACAATTTAATATTGAGATTAGCAAAGTTCTCATATTATTCAAGCAAAGTTTTATATGTTTCTTGTGAACTATCTAACTTTTCTTTTATTTTTTCGAGCTTCTTTTGTTGATTAGTGCAAACTTTAGCATAATTAAGATTTTGTTGCACAATTTCATCATAAGAAGGCATTTCATCATCACTATCACTCTCACTAGAGGATGAGCTTTCGTTACCTCGTGCCATAAGGCACACACGAGAAGAGCTTGATGATGAGTGCTTGCGGCCTCGCCTGCTATGATGATGTTCTTCTTCACTTGAAGAGTCATCCCATGACCTAATTTATGTGAGGGCTTGGTTCTTGCAAGCCTTCTTCTTTGTCTTAGGTGTGGGCTTGTTTGGATAAACTTCCACAAAGTGCCCCAACTCGCCGCATCCATAGCATCCTCTCTTTCTTTGCTCATTTCTTTGATTGGTGAAAATGAGATCTTGAATTTGGATGGGCACACCCTTGACATTGAGCCTTTGGATCATCTTCTCCACCTTGTTGATAAGTTTGATTGATTCTTCATCAAGGTCGGAGGTGGAGGAGGAAGATTGATCATCTTCACTTGAATCTTCATCATCATCGTCATCGTCCACATCTTCTTCTTCATCTTCACTTGAGAAGCTTGAGCTTGTCTCAACTTGCTTGCCCTTCATCTTCTTTTTCTCACTACATGCGAGAGCTTTGTCTTTGCTCGATGAAGAGGCTTCGTCTTGGCCCATCTTACGTGACATTTCAAATGTCACTATCTTGTCAATGACTATGCCCAGGGTCATGGTGCTCAAGTTCTCCATGTTGTGAAGGATGGTGATGATGCTTGCATATTTCTTTTGTGGTAGCACGGAGATGATCTTCCTCACGATGTCCGCATCATCTAGCTTTGTTAGTCCGATTGAGTGGAGCTTATTGATAATTAAATTCAAACGAGAATACATATTACGAACAAGCTCATCATCATTCATTGTAAAGAAATCATAATTTTGTTTATCTAGACAATGTTTTTACTCACGGACAATAGATGTGCCGTCATAGAGCTCTTGGAGTTTTAACCAAATTTCATGTGCCGTATTTAAAGTGAACACTTGGTTAAACACGTCCATACTAAATGATTCAAACAAGCAATTTTTAGCTCTAGCATTGAAATGAATTTTCTTTTCTTCACTCTTCGTGGGTTTATAGGGATTCTTAATGGTTTTCATCCCATCACGAGTGACTCTCCAAATACCCAAATCAACCGCCTCAAGGTAGCAAGCCATTCTAACTTTATAATATGGAAAGTTAGTGTCGTCAAAGTGCGGAGGCCTAGAGGTATCCATCACAACTACTCTAAAAAGCGTCGGCTCAACGCCGGTTAAGCCAAAAGTCCAAATTGAGTCAACCGGCTCTAATACCACTTGTAGAGGACCATCACGCCTAAGAGGGGGGTTGAATTAGGCAACTTAAAATTCTAACTCTAAACTATGGCCTCTTTTTCTAACCTAAGCAAAACCTATGCAAAAGATAAACTATCTAAATGTGCAACTACGGTTTTGCTAGTGTGTTGCTATCTCTACCGCAAAAGGAGTAATGCAATCAATGTAAATGCGGAAGCTAAAGAGCAACGTAGAGATATGCAAACTCCCGTCGACGACTCCGGTATTTTTACCGAGGTATCGAGAAGAAAGCAAGCTTCCCCCTGGTCCTCGTTGGAGCCCCTCGCAAGGAATCCCTCGTAAGGGCCATGCTCCCGGTCGGATAACTCCATGGATAGCCTCGGGCCTTCCCCACGCGTAAGTGGGTCTCTGACGAGCCTTCCGGCAAGCCTCTCCCGGATCATTTTCGCTTCGGTGCGGTGGGGGCGGCGACGCCACCGGAGGCCATCCGAGGGCATGGCCTCCGTGCGATGTGCTCCAGTGCTCTCCATCTGAAAGGGGGCGCGCGCACTGGCTGCATATGGATGAGTAGCAAAACCAATATCATCCATGTTAGCTAGCTTCAATACAAGGTCTAGAGAGTAGAGACACCACGGGTCCTGTTTGATGCGCATGTATTCATCTCAATCCACATGTGTTGAAGTAGATTGAAGTAGAATTAAACTAAGTTTCATTCCAGTACACTCCAACACATGTGGATTGAAGTGGATACACATGCATAAAAAAATAACCCACGGTGAAAAGAGTGGAGAAAACATACATACCGTGATTGCCTTGGGAGGTGCTTGCTTCCGATATGGCTTTGATTTTTGGTCGGAAGACGGTATATGGGTTGTGCTGTACTGGACTTATATTAGACCCGAACATCCGCATACGGGAGACTCACGCGGTGCAAGGACGCAAAGCATGCGAACGCCGCAGGGTAAGTTTCCTCGAAGTTGAATGCCACGCGTAGTTGTGCAAGAATGTCTACGGATCGGAGGAAGGGGCCGGACCTGACGCTCACCAATCCTACGTCTGGTCAAATACTGCATGTTAGCATTCAGCACCGACTTTCGTTACCATGAGAAGAAAGTATGGGCGAGTCATTGGTTCCCTCGCTGCTGCTGCTGCTGCTGCTGCTAGCTTTGGCAAAACAAGGACTTGGGACATGTTTAAGAGCAGCAGCAAGCTTTGGCAAAACAAGGGCTTGGGACATGTTTAAGAGCATGGCTAATAATTTAGCCTGCTGCTGGCTTTGGCAAAACAAGGACTTGTAGCCAACCATATAGCCCGTTTGTATAATAGATTGGCTACTAAGCTGGCTTAGAGGTTGATTATATTAAATATACTAGTAGCAATGCACGTGCGGCACGCACGTGCTTATGATTATTGTCAGTTGATGCCATAAATTATTTTAGAGAGTTTGAATGTAATAAAAAAAGCAATTTAAATTAACTTATATTAAGAAAGGTTGTATCAAACTTATTCTCCTTCCAGAAACATGTATTCTTGCTGGATGGATAGGGTTCAAAATCATTTTTGATTGATCGTTAAGACAAATAGAATTATCTTCATAAATAGAGGTTAGCTATTACCTAAACATAGATTAGACAAATCGATATCTTCTTATAGATGTAATCTTCTAATATACTTTGACCTATGGGGCAACCACTCTGACTTTATATATAAAAGATTATAACATACCTAGGTTTAGAATGCTGAAAAATTTCGATCAATACAAAACTTATCTTCACAAGCAATGTAAAATTTTAAGCTTTAGGCCTTATTTGGATGTAGTCGGATTCGCATCAATCCACATATGTTGGGGTGGATTAGAGTAGAACTTGAACTAAATTACACCCCAATCTACCCTAACACATGTGGATTGAAGTGAATCCGATAACGTCCAAACAAGGCCTTACTCACATGGAGCATTGAAATCCTTGTGTTCATGAGTTCTCCCTGATAAGGTGCAGGGTATTAGAGCAAAAAGCTAAAACAATATATTTGCTAAAAAGGAAAGGTAGTAGTACCATGGACAGCTGGTTGCATCGCTCATTTTTTTACATATTATACTCTTAAATGGTGGTTAATAATGTTAGGTTAGATGAATCTTTAATTTAACGATGACCAGTCTACAAGTATTATGCAGTTTAATGACAACCACATTATCTCCCAGCAACCAAAGCAATAAGGTGTGAGCATGAACATGAGCATAACGAATTGATCATTTATATCCATAGTTGAACTTGCAAAGGCTGTAACAACTACCAAACCATTATGTCTGGATTTCATTTTTTAAAACTAATAAAATATTGTTATTGAGGAGGCAAAATTCCATAGGTATAGTAGGTAACACAAAAACAGACTATGGAGTTTATAAAAAGGGCAATCATTTGCCCAAAAAACGTGGAGATTGGATTTTCCATGGTGAGCATACTACTTTAAAATAACAGCGCAACACTGAGATCAAAGAGTCTATCCTGGTCATTAGTAACTAAAGCACATAATGACCAATGAGTCCAACACAAAACGAGGAAAAATATAGACGAATCTGATTGCACCTGAAACAAGTCTCAGCCTTCATAGGAGGTCCAACAATTACGTTGATATTCACAACTTCTAGATCGAGTTGTCTCCTTATCATCAGGAAATGTCGCATATCTCTTTAGCACATTGTTGTCGATGTTCATGTTGTGTTCCAAATTTTCAGTGTTAAAGTTGCTCTCCTATTCAAATTATATTAATATAAAAAAATATATGTTGATTTGAATAATTTAGATCGAGTTGTCTCCTTATCATCAGGAAATGTCGCATATCTCCTTAGCACATTGTTGTCGATGTTCATGCTGTGTTCCAAATTTTCAGTGTTAAAGTTGCTCTCCTATTCAAATTATATTAATATAAAATATATGTTGATTTGAATAATTAAACATTGACAACAATTACGTTGATATTCATGACTTCTAGCGCGAGTTGTCTCCTTATCATCAGGCAATATAGCATATTTCTCCTTAGCACATTGTTGTCGATGTTCATGCTGTTCCAAATTTTCAGCGTTAAAGTTGCTCTCCTGTACAAATTATATATATTATTATATATATTAATAAAAATGGATGTTGATTTCAATAATTAAAGATTGATATATTATTTACGTGGCACAAAAACATCCTGTTATAATGTAAATTAACAAATTACTTACCGCCTTGTGTATTGTCCACCTCACTGGATGAAAACGGTTGCAGCGGGGCCAAATACACTTTGACTTCCTCATCAAAGACATTTATAATCTGCAAATTCCTCTTAACAAATGTTTCATTTCAAATATCAAATACAAGACTAAAGTTACAACCACATAAAACCATAACTACTTCTTCTCTGAAAGAGACATGAATAACGTTCTGAAGCATGAATGTGTATTGCAACTATAATATTTTTCTAGTAATAAGTGGAATGGACAAGATGTTGGGAAGGCTATATACTAAACGAAGCTCTCCATGAGGCTAACAACATTTTCTTTGGAACAACTAAATATTATGTTTGCTTCATCAAACCGATGAATAGATCTCATATTATCAAAAGAATTAAGAACTAAATCACTGAATTCAAAGATGTAGGTAACAAGCAACAAGCACAGGGTTAGCTTCATACCTGCACCAGGAATTAATAAAAATACCTAATCGATCAGCTCTTCTGCCAGACATGCAATAGTGCAGCCATATTGCCGTTCCTGTCGTCCGGCCTGTGCCTTCGCGAATTGTATAGCCGTCTGGGATCACCTATGTTGTGGTGCTACATATCTAGCACATCAAGAAAAATAATAAAGAAGACTTTAAATATTATATTATTGTATGCCACAAGAAAATTAGAACCAAAATGTTTATGAACGTCCCTTCGCAAGCTTTCCATCTAAGAAAAATAATAAAGAAGACTTTGAATATATTGAATCATTGTATGCTGCAAGAAAAAAGAACATAAAAAATATATATGTGTACCTTCACAAGCTTTGTATCTAAGATGAGAAAAATAATAAAGAATACTTTGGATATTAGATTTGTATACCACAGGGGAAAAAAACAAAAAATCTACACGTGAGTCCCACCGCAAGCTTTCGATCTAGCATTCTAGATTCAGTGTATATACATCAAATCTATACTATAAGAGTCTACCACTAATTTAAGATTGAATTAATTAAATATTAGGTAATCATGATTTCTGCACGCAATCTAATCTGAAAATAACTCTCTAACACAAGCGACATGTGTTAATGTGCCTGTAGCCGAAATAGCTATCTCCGAAGACCATGTGCATGGGAGCGTTTTTGCTGTTCCTAGCGCCGGCGATGATGTGATGCTGTGGAACTCGTTGATGTGGATGCAGTGGAGTCTACGGAAATCCGGGCTGCAGATGAGGGTACGGTGGTGCTTGCTTCTAGAACGCCACGCATGCGAGTAGCAGAGTAGCGTCGACAAGGCGCGCCACTGGCCACGGTTCTCCTCCAGCAAACTCGATAATCATGATCCGCGAGTCATGAGGAGACGCTGCAGCGATGATCTTCGTCATCGCGTCGTACGCCAGCCTCATCCTGCTCTTTTGCTTCCTGCGCCTCTTCGAGAGCGCTCCGACCGGCTTGCCGGCCAGGGACCACGCCATAATCGGCAGCGTGAGCGCCAGCGGCCGCGGGAACCGCGACGCGGTGTCGCGTCCGCCCGTCGGGTTTCCCCCGTGCGCGAGGAATCGCGATGTGAGGACGAGCGGGTATGCGGCGGTTTCCCGTGCACGAGGAAGCGCCGCGATGAGGACGTGCGGGTATGCGTTGCGCGAGGAAGCGCGGAGTAGTCATGACGTGCCGGTACAACGGCGGGTAGGCTTTGCCGCGCGTAAGAAAAAGCCGATCGGAGGAGGAGATCGGCGACAGGAAGCGGGTTCACATAAGTATCGTCCTTTCCGTCTTAGGGTCCGACTGTAAGATCTATATCAAGCGTTGGATGCAAAATTGAAACACATCCAACGGAGGAGATCTAAGATGGGTAGGAAGTTTTCAGGTAATAGGTATTTTCTAATTACTTCGCTCTTTTACAGTGTAGATAATTATTCAACTTCTGCATGTGCATACATCTTCTGTGCTCATCATCTTTGTGGCCATTCATCAAGACAACGTAATCTGGAAACCATACCTTGGCCTACCAAAAGTCAAACCAAATCACACTTCCTACGAAAGATTTTGAACACTTCTCTATTTTGTACAGAACTAATTAATTTGTTGTATCCCAAGAATAAAAAAAGTACCCGGCTATCCTCTAACTTTCGTACGCAAGCAAGATAAAGAACACGCAAAAACGAGTGTTTCTATCCTACTGCGAAATTCAATCAAGCACAGGCACTCGGACCTTCTTCTTCGAGGATCAGCTTCAGTACCCAGCAGTCCATGCCGTCTTTGGAGGATGTTGGGGGCTTGGGACATTGACTGGGAGTGAGGTTGGAGGGGTAACCGATGTGCCATGGTGAGGCCGCCCACATAGCCACCCCCAAGGCCCCAAGTTCAACAACGCCGCCTTCCCAAATGCCTCAAGGAACCAACAGAAGTTGTGCGGGAGGGGTCCGCATTCATGAGCGAGGATGGATGGGCGGGTCCATACACACCATCGCCGTCTTCACCTGCGGCGAAATCTTGTGGTCAAGGAGGGTCGATTTGGCGCGAGGAATACGGGATTGGAGGGAGGGAGGCAGAAGAACGAGTGGGAGGTCGCGGGTGCCGCACGAGATCTAGAAGGGAGGAAGGTGGGGAGCAAAGCGTCGAGCATATCGCCCGCAACTGGCTGGGAACGGGCGGTGTGGTGCCATTCAGCCAGGCGAAGAGTTTAGCGCCAACCCGTTCTCTCCTCTCCTATTCTCTCTCTGCCAGATCATCTTTTTTGTTGACGTGGACTCAGACTTATTATACTTGCTCTAATGGCATAGCAATCTTGCTCAATATTATTCCGAGCCTACTGCGGTCAGTACCTGCATGCCTAATTCATATTCCAAGTCACTGAACGCGGTAGGATTAACTGCATGGATTAAGCATGCAGGTACTACTGTAACTCATCCGGCCTGCCGAAGCTGACCGTCACCTGAAACAAAGGCCCGATCTGCAACGCTGCTTGTTTTGTTCCCCTATTCAGGTAATCCTCGGTAATATTTCATCGTTCCAAGTCTGCAATATTATTGGTTTGGCCGTTCACACTGATTAGCTTAACTAGTCCAGCAACTCACACTGTCGCATGGGCTACACAATCTTAGAAGACAAAAGCATTATTTATTGCTAATATCTTGACTAATAAAATTATTTTTGTTAAATGGTATGTTTTTCTCTTTGTTTATTTTCTAACACAATATAGGTGTTGGGGATTCGACATCGGAGAACCCGATCCTTCTTTTTACTTGACAACATAACTTTCGAATGATCGATTTGCTTCGCAGAAAGCAGTCTTCAGAGTTGGAGCTTCGTAGAGGGAAGTGCGATCTTCCGAACTAGAGCTTCCCTAGAATGTCTCCCGAAAAGGAGATGTAATTGTGTAAGAATGACCGAAGTGTCCTCACTAGACATTGTAATCATCTCAATAAACGTATCGCAGTGATCAAGGGCAAAGAGGGAATCTTCGGGATCCATCTTTGAGTGTTGGCAAAAGTACCTCTAACTTATCAGAGGGAAATGCCGCATCGGATTTTCGGAACCATCCACAAGCCACACCCTGCCAAACCATAAACCTGAAGCACCATCCATTTTGTTCTTGCGAGAACGAATAAAAATTATAAATTTGCTCATGCCAGCATATACAAAAGTAAAAAAAAAAATCTTAAAAAGGATTAACGATCTCTGCCGTTGTGGCTAGACTGTGTTTCTCAGTTTCTATTCCTACTGAAATGAAAAGCTAAGCTCTTGCTATTTTAGTTTAACAGAAAAGGTGTTGAAAACAAAATAAAACAGCCTATGAGCCATGAAGCGACGCCTCTCGCCAGCACCACCGTTGCCACGCTTCATGCTTTTCCACGAACAGCTAAAGAAGAAGAGAGAATGGCTCCGTGTCGCGCACTTGTTTTCTTGAGGGGAACATGCATGGTACAGGAGTACAAGACCAACTCGATGGATCACAGTAATAATAAGCTCTGCTGTTCATGCAGCAACCAAGGAGTCCAGCTGTGACGACCCAGGCCGTCCGGCTCCCAACGTCAGGAATCTTCACCTCTAACTTTTGCTCTATTAAAACTGGACAATACCATGCGCGTTGCTGCGGTAACTTTGTGGCGTTGTTCTGGATCATGAATCAACTTTTAAATATATATTAAGGATGAAAATAAAAAGAATGAAAAAAGAAAAACAGGGAAAATGAGTGGACTACCATGGCTCATATATCCCAGCATGCCCGGCCTGCTCGCTGTCTCTCGTTCCTCCCGTGACCAAATCGTCATCTCTTTTTTATTAAAAAAATCGTCATCTTGCAACAGAATCAAAGGAGACAGAACAACTCTGGCTACGGCTGGCACTGTGGCGCGCAGCACTTCTGCACTTGTGAAGAAGGATGTTGCTCCAGAAGTGCATGCATGAACTGATGAGGCACATAAACTTGCTTAGACCCTGGACGTCGGCATGCATGGCTGCTCAAACGAACCTGTTAATGCAGATGGAGCTGCACTTGAATACATGCTAGTGTTCAGTGTTCACATATACTCACGGTCAAATCTCGGGCTCAGCACCAGCGACTTGTATGGTCCAGGACAGCAGCTTCCGCACGCGCCGCAACCACGGTCTGGCCAGGCAACAGCATGACCACACCCCGACGCCAAGCCGCCATGGCACTGCCGCACCTTCACCGCACCATGCACCTCCACCATGATCTGCAATGCTGCATATGCAATCACCAATTTCAGGTCGAGGGTGGGGATACCCACCTGTACAAAGGTCACAACCGCTTTTCACGATCCCGGTACCGCCGGCGTGGGCCTGCATGGCCACAGAGTTGGATGCCGGCCGCATCGATCGTCGGCCATCTTGTCCATTGATGCGCCCATCGCTGTAGAAACATTGGGACAACATGCAAATTGCGAGCTACAAATGCCTGAAGGAAGTAAGTTCTACACAAAAATTGTTTTCAGGCGACCACTCGTTTGCCTGGCCGTTTCCAGATGCATCAATTGCTCGGAGTGCATGGCCGTTTCCAGATGCATCAATTGCTCGGAGTGCATGGGACCGAGTCCGTTCGTGTCTCGGTAGACGAGAGACAGGGAGAGAGGGGACGCTGAGGTGGCTTCACAAAATTGCAAGAAAATATGTTAGTAAGGATGTCCTATTTAGGTATGGGAAATAGGAGAAAGGAGAGAAGTCTGTCTAACAACACCGGGGTGTTTTAGAAACTTTTAGCACCTGATTTTTTTACATGCTTTTACACTGTCTTTTAACTATATTTACACTGCATTATTACTATATTTATACTAATTTATTCAGTATAATTTAATTGACAGAGTGATGTAATTTAGGAGACTGCAGATCTCAGAGAAATATATGTCAAATTTTTCAAAAAACAATTATAAATTATTTCTATGAATTACAAATATCAAAAAGATATATGTCAAATTGTTCACAAATTGTAAACAAATTTCAGAAATAAATACAAATTCTTCAGACAAATTGCCAAGCAGAGCAAGCACCATGCCGTGGGGGCCTATTGGTGCCTGTCAGGGCCAGCGGCGCGCGGGCTCGGCCTGGGGAGCCACGGCCGGCCTTGCGGCGGCGGCGGAGGGCCGGCCTGGGGGCGACACAGGGGCAGCGGCGGAGGTCCGGTCTGGGGCCAGCCTGGGGGTGACACAGGGGCAGCGGCGGAGGTCCGGCCTGAGGTCGGCGGGGGCGGCGGGGGCTGAGGCGGAGATCCGGCCTAGGGACGGCGGTGGAGGGCCGGCCTGGCTGCCTGTTGCTGTCCGGCCGGGGGAGCTGCACGCGGCGCCGTCGCCTGAGGCGGAGATGGGAGCCAGAGCCATACGGGCGCAGCTGACACAGTCAGATCGTGTGGCCAAGAATTCGTGTGTCAGAGAGGTGACCAAACACCCGAGTGTTATTTAGCAATACTCTAGGAGATAGGAGATTAGATAGCCGTTTTTTAAGGTGGCAAAGCCCTACCTTTTAATTACATTAGAAAGAAAACAATAAAGGTGGTGTCAACTCGTTGCTCTGGGTGCCTCCAGTGTGGGGGCTATTTTATTTTTTGAGGTTGCAACCTATCTTAGACTTTCTGTAAAAAAAATTCTATATTATCTATATCTAATATTAAAAAGCGTGGAGATTCTTCCGTTCATTTTTTATTCCTTACATTGCTCTTGCGTCATCTCCTTATATCTCAACTGGATCTGAACTCACGATACATACAATATCTATATCTATACTCTATAATATATTTATCTATCCCTAATACTAAAGAGATAAAATTTCTGACCACTTTGGATTTTCGTCCAACCTCTAAAGTGACTTGGCTTCGGTCCTCAGCTTTATATGGAAAAAAATACCCCCTCATGTACCCAGGTCCACATCCGGCCTCCGTGATTTATTTCCCTGTCCACACGTCCACGACTAGGGCAACTGCAGCCGCCCTAAGCACCGGTACCCAAGTTTTGCTGAGACCAGGTCACCATGGTCTGCGAGTTCCATGGCATCCACGTTGCCGGGCCAGGATCAGCAGCAACTCTCGTGGCGCCTAGGCCAATCGGCCCTCTCATCAGACTTACGTTTGCTGGACAGAAGGGTCAGGACCTCAGGTACGTAGTGTTTCTTTCGTTTTTTCACAACCGGGCTTTTTATCCGGCCGGTCACACATCTAAACTTTCGTGGACTTTTTTCGATCACAGGAGTTCATCCGAAAGAATGATCTACTGCTGGTTGAAATTAAGCAACCTTATGGATTGAAGAGGAATCTACTGTATTCTGGGATGTCTTGAAAGAACAAATCATCTGGTGCTCGCATATATAATATGCAACAAGGTAATTTGCATCTTAAAAAACAAAATTACTAGATGATCATATGCATAAGCTCATGTTTATAACACCTTTGTTTTCATGCTTTTATTTTCTTTCTTCATTAATTTAACATATATACGTGCAAGTCTGAGGCGAGCACGGACACCATCGGTGATGGCTTCACGTCTATACCAACAACGCCGTCAGGGCACGGTGGCGAACCCGGACGCCATCGACAATGGCACCATAGCTACACCAACGACGCCGCTGCATTGAGGTGACGAGGTCGGATGACGCCGGCGAGCGATTCCATCCACTACGACACTATACGTCATTTCTGCACCGGCAAGGCGGGCGGCTCTAATGTGGCTCCATCTACGTCGTCAACTACCCGCCTTTGACAACGACAAAGGCGGACGATCGTTTTTTATGAATATTCGATAACTTATTTTCTCCCGTTGCAACGCACGGGGCCACCCTAATTTTTCATCCAACTTTACCCTACTAATAATTTCCGTTCACAGCTACTAGCCCGAGTCCAAATCCGATGTGAATCCATATTGGATCTATCACCTCCAAGGCAGAGGCAGGACGCACATCCACCTCCAATAGCAAATCCGCAAGACACTCAATCTTTTTCCATTTTCGTTTCTTTATTTCCTTTTTGTTCAGCTTGCTGATTGGCTCGGCTTCTATTTGCGTTTCCTTTTTTTGTTTACGTTTTTTTCCTGTCCTGTCGGTGATTGGCTCAGTTTCTATTTTCTGATCTTGGTTTTCCTGTTTTCAATCTTTTTTGTTGTTCTTGCTTTTTGAGTCTGATTTTTTACTCGTTCTTTCACTACAATGTTTTTTCTCGTATAAATATAAAAAAACAAATAATATATATAATGTTATAGACTTTTGAACCATTGATCTTTGCCTATTCCTATCTCTAAGAAACAAAAAAATCATTATTAAATCATTGATGCAGTTTTGATTAGACACGAAACTTATATTCTTATTAAAATCTAGATTAGTTAATGGTCCAACTAATCAAATAGTGAATTGAAATCTTAAACAGTTTATTATCTAATTCAGTTTAAATAAATGTACCTCTGCAATGTCTGATAAGAGCTGATATATGAAAATTTGAAAGAGGTCTCCCGTTATAATCATGGGAGAACGTACTGATGCTTGACATGTCCGCAACTATCTCCTTCCAACTTTAATCGAATATGATAACTTATATATTTCTATGGGTGCTCGAAGAAAGTCACAGATCTCAATAGATGTCACAAAAAAGAGCTCAATATATAAGTGTAACACCATATGAATAGTATGGAAATTAAAGTTATAATATATTTAGTCTAAATATTCTTGTGCTTTGCAACGGGAGAAAAAAAGATCTATCAAGATTTTTTTGGTTGGATAACGGTTTAATGGGACATTGTCATATTATTACTAACATTAACTTATATTATGGATGTCACGATGATCATGAAATAAATTAGATTTAAAATTTTATAAGGATAAAATGTAGTCATATCGCATGAACAACCGATTGTTTTGTTTTTCTCCCGTTGCAATGCACGGGCATATTTTGCTAGTAATATTAAAGAGTGATGTGATTCTTCCGTTCTCTTTTTTTTATTTCCCACAATGCCCTCACATCTTTCCTTGTCTCATCTATGGCTCGGACTCACAACCTATGCTCATACGAGTTAGAAACGTGTCCGTTCATGTGTGTCCAATGATGATATGTAGTCTGATTTCAATATATATTGAAACATACAACGTAATTGTTACATAAACCTCCGAAATGCAGGTCGTTTAGGTGACCGCGCAACAAGATATGTGTTCTGTTGCAGCACACATGCACGTTCGCTATCTATACTTACACTACTACACTAAACATTTTTGGAGACGGTCAAAAAGCTTTAACGCGGGCAGGCAGGGCAACCGTATCCAACACCGCGCCTGTGTAAATTCAGATTTATAGAGACAGTTAATAAATAAAAAGTATAAAAATAGTGAGCCTGTCGATGGGCCTGCTGAACCCATCTACAAGGCCTGTCGAGCCCAACGAAACACCGCCACCCCTCCCCGCCAGATCTGTGTGCGCCACAAGCCCCGTCGCCGCCCTTGATCTAAGTTGGCCCCAGACACCACAGCGACCTGGCCTCGGAGGGGACCCGCGCTGCAACCGACGGAGATGGACATGCGCCGCCGCCGCCGCCGGAGAGGGCCTTGCATGAGCACCGCAGCCAGAGAGATGACACGCTAGCTACCAGATCCCGGTCCGCCCGCGCGGGTGCCACTTGATCTTGCGTCGCTCGCGCTCTCACTAACGGATCTCCCCAAGTGCGCGCGCTCGCTACCGGACCTCCGCATGCCCGCACCGCAGCCATCGAGGAAGACACTAATGAGGAGGACAGGACGGTGCATCAGCCATGCAGGGAGGACGCAAAGAGGAGGAGGACAATGGTGGTAGGGGACCTACAGGCGGAGCTGCACTGCAGCCGACAGGTCCACTCGCTGGTGGGGTGGCCACTGACAATGGAGAGGGAAGATGAGATTGGAGGCGTCGGGTGGAGGGTTTTCTGGGGTTAGGGGTTTTTCCGATGAAGTTAAGGTTTTCTGGTGTTATACTGTCTAAAGTCAATACCAGGCTGAGATGGGAAAAGATGAGCTCTACCTCTTTAACTGAAAATAGAGGCCATTTTTAGAGGCGGGCCTACAGTTTTCTTGTGTTATATATACTCTGAAGTCAGTATGAGGCTAAGATGGGCTCGGCGTCTTTCACATAGGTGGACCTCCTCTGAAAATGGAGAGGCGGTCCGCCTTTGTTAAAAAGGCCGTGCCCATCTTAGCCCGGTATTGACTTCAGACCATATAACACCAGAAAACCCTAACTTCATCAGAAAACCCTAACACCCGCTTTTGTTAATTGATTTAAGGAGGTGGTCCTTTACTGGGTGTCTCCTAAAATTATTTGTCCACCACCTCTGAAAATCAGTATGTATTTTAGGTTTCGTGACTGCCTCTGTAAATAAAATGAGTAGTCTTTAAAATCTTTTATGTAGTAGTGTTATATCTATCTATCCATGTACCTTAATATTAAAGAGTGAAATGATTCTTCGTCCTTTATCGCTCACAACTGTCCCAAGGGATCTAATGTACTGTATATATTAGAGTAGGGTGTCCAAGCACGATTTGGAGTTTGATTTCAAAACGAATTAGAATATGGAATATTTTCATGATCCACTCTCTCCCATGCATGTATGAGTTAGTGTTTAGGCATGATATAGAGTCTGATCCTAAAACAAATTAGAATGCATGGCTCGATCATTGATAAATGATATGTAATCCTCTCATGGCCAACGTGATAGATTATTAGGGAGTTCGATTTCTAGATAAATTAAAATGCATAACGTGATCGTTAAATAAATCTTGAAGCCACAAGTCATTAAGGTAACCACACAACAAGCTGAGTTGCATGCACGAGTAAGTTTGCTAATTCTGTCTTAAATCGAATAGTAGTCATTTTGGATGAACATTTCTTTATTAATCTGTACAGGTGTTTGGCGTACATATCGAACGTCTTTACTGTTTCCGTCATCGCGTCACAAAACAAAAACACTAAAAAAATCACGAAAACCCAACACCAACACACACATCCACCTGTAACTCCAGACACCCGGGTTAGACCGTCCGGTACTAGCCGCCCCACTTGTACTACATGTCAAATCTGTGAATAAACAACATGATCAACAACTACATTGTACAATAATGACTAGTAAAATATAGACTTCTTCTGGTCAACTGCTCCCACTATTATTAGACAAATCTATACCCTTTTTATTACTCACTCCTTTCTATGCTGCTGGTAGCGTGGCTGTCCAGGTCCACAATCAGCTTCATCCTTTGTTCCACAAAGACGAAGGCACAAGCCCACAACCTCTTCTTGTTCGCCGTTGACTCGTCGAGTGGTGGTCTCTGGTCTAGGGCCTTGTAGCATCGTTCCTTAGTCCTTAGTCCTTACGGGATCCAACTCCAGAACTACTACTCCGCCTTGGTTGACAGTGGCTTCAACTTGGCCAGAAGCCCAGATCTGCAGCAGCACATGCCTGTTTTCTAGCTTCCCCATTTTCAGGTATCAGCTCTCGTCAGTTCACAGTTTGTTCAAATGTTGGTTCCATGGTTCAGATTGTTGACATGAAAATAATTAACCTCTGATAATTGGACTGATTTGTGAGATTTAGGTTTATATAGGTCACGAGCTTACACTGGTGACTCTAAGCACTGAAGCAAGCGCAGGTAACCACCATGGCGGAAGCCGTCGTGGGAGTGCTGATCGGCAAGCTAGGTGCAGCCTTGGCGAAAGAAGCAGCAACCTATGGAGCATCCCTGCTTTGCAAGGAAGCTTCAGCCCTCAAGGGTCTTTTTGGCGAGATCCGCAAAGCTGAGAAGGAATTTGAGAGCATGAAGACCTACCTGCGTCAGGCAGAGAAGTTCAAGGATACTGATGAGACCACTGGCATCTTCACCAAGAATATCAGGTAACTATCATTTCAGATCGAGGATGTTATCGATGAGTTCATGTTCAAGCTTGAGGCCGACAAGCATGGAGGATTTGCAGCCAAGATGAAGAAGAGGATCAAGCATCTCAAGGTTTGGCACCGTCTAGCTCACAAGCTCCATGATATCAATGCTGAGCTTGAAGAAGCTGCAAAAAGGAGGGCCCGTTATGACATCCCAGGAATGCAGGGACACACTGGGAGCAGTGACCATCATGCCAGATCCACCAATCAAAATTTTTGTTTTGCAAGGGAAGATGATGTAGTGGGTATTGAAGATAATGCAACCAAGCTCAAGCAGTGAATAATAGGTGATCTAGAAGAAAAGAACTACAAAATAGCCACAGTGTGGGGAATGGGTGGCGTAGGTAAAACCACTTTGGTCAAAATTGTGAAACTGGATTTTGATGCAGCAGCCTGGGTAACAGTGTCAAAGAGTTACCAGTTTGAAGACATGCTAAAGAGAATTGCTAGAGAGTTTAGCATCGTAACTGATGCTACTAACATGGAAATTAGAGGTTTAGTTGAGATCATCCGGAAACATCTTGAAGGTAAAAGGTATATCTTGGTTCTTGATGACGTTTGGGAAAAGGATGTATGGATTAACAATATCATGGAAGTCTTTCCAACTAATTGTACCAGCCGGTTTGTTCTCACATCAAGAAAGTTTGAAGTTGCATCATTGGCAACTAGCAATTGCAGAATTGAGCTGGAACCTCTAGGAGATAAGCACTCTTGGGAGTTATTCTGCAAAGCAGCTTTTCGGAATAGTGATGACGAAAGGTGTCCGTCAGAGTTACAGGATTTGGCTGTAAAGTTCTTACAAAAGTGTGAAGGCTTGCCTATTGCCATTGCATGCATAGGACGTCTATTGTCTGTCAAACAACCAACATACTCTGAATGGGATAGTGTGTACATGGAGCTAGAATTGCAGTCAAATAATAATGTGATCCAAGGAGTCGATAGTATTCTAAAAGTAAGCTTGGAGGACCTTCCGCATGAACTAAAGAATTGCTTCTTACATTGTGCAATATTTCCTGAGGATTATAAATTGGGGAGGCGAAGATTAATTAGGCACTGGATTACATCTGGATTCATCAAGGAAAAGGAGAACAACACACTAGAACAAGTGGCAGAGGGATACTTGAATGATCTTGTAAACCGAAGCTTGCTACAAGTCGTGATGAAGAATGAATTCGGACGACTGAGGTGTTGCCGAATGCATGATATCATCCGCCATTTTGCCCTTGACAAAGCTGCAAAAGAATGCTTTTGTACAGTTTATGAGGGCCATGGGACATTTTCAGTACATGAAACACGCAGACTGTCAATAAATAGCACCAATATTGTACCGCTGAATCAATCTGGTGTGATGCAGCTCCGTGCAATCTATGTTTTTACAAGTTTTGTTGATATCGATTTGTTGAGGCCTATCCTTGCGTCCTCAACATTGTTGTCAACATTGGATCTTCAAGGTACTAAAATCAAGATGCTCCCTAATGAGGTCTTCAGCTTGTTTAATCTGCGTTTCTTGGGTCTCCGTTATACGGGAATTGAGACTCTACCAGAGGCTGTTGGAAGATTGCAAAACTTAGAAAGTACTAGATGCATTGGACACTGGTCTACTATCTTTACCAAAGGATGTAGGAAAACTGAAGAAGCTTAGGTACCTATATGCAACTGTAAGTGTCCATGAAGGATCTTTCTGGCGTCAGGGTGGATTAAAGGTGCCTAGGGGCATAATAAAGAACCTGACAGGACTGCATGCTCTTCAAAGGGTTAAAGCTAGCTCAGACTCTCCGTGATGTTGCAGCTTTGACGGATTTACGAACATTTGCCGTTGATGACGTGACAAGTGAGCACTCGTTAGTCCTGCGCAGTGCTCTCCAGAACATGAGCAGTCTTGTCAATTAATATGTCAAACGAAAACGAAGCGTTGCCAGTGGAACAACTTAGTTTACCAGAAACTCTTAGTAAACTTGAACTGGCAGGGCAGCTGGAAAAGAAACGGATGCCTGAGCTTCTCTCCTCCTGGTTGCACCTTAACTATCTCACTTGTTTATCTCTGGCGTTCTCTAAACTTGATGAGAACTCATTTCCTAACCTCATGGTGTTGCGTAATTTATGCTCACTTAATCTTAATAAGGCTTACGAGGGAAAGACATTATGCTTCTCCGTACAGTCATTTCCTAGACTGAGAGAACTATATATATGGGATGCTCCGCAACTCAGCCAGGTAGAAATAGAAGAAGATGCACTGGGATGTCTGGTTAAGCTATGGTTTGCAGGGTGCCCAGAACTGAAGCGCCTCCCTCGTGGCATTGAGTACCTTACCACGCTCGATGAATTATATTTGGAAGATGCTGCTGATGAGCTTATAAAGATCATTAGGCAGGAAGGTGAAGCAAATGAATGCAAGGAAGAGCTAATGAAGATTAGCCACATTAGAATGGTTGATTTTAAATCAACTGAGAAAAACTTTTGGCAAAGAATTGTAAATAGAGAAGGGAATGCATTCGCTGGCTGAAGGCTTGGATCCTAGCTGCTATTTCCGGAATTCACATACAAGGTATGGGTTTTATGCTCCTTCTTGCTGTTGGACCGGCCAGAACACTCTGCCATTCCTAACTAAATGTCTCGTTGATATCATTTTCATCAGGTTGCTGCTGCCTTTGTTGGTCTGCTTTGGACTTTTGGTGGTTCAGTTCAGCGGTTGGTGGACATGTATTGAGCTAGGAATCGAGTAAGCACAGGACATCCGCCCATCAGCAAGGGAAGTCCTGAATTCCGTATGGGTGCAGATTGCATAATAGAGTGTCTACGAATTTATAAATCGGTTTGCGAATTAAGCGGAAACACTGTTGTAATTTTATTTACTACGTCATGTTGTCTTTTATGGGTGAGGCATCTCCCAGGTTTGTAATAAGCTTGTCAGACGCTTTACTTCTCGTTTTGCAAAGCATAACTTTTTTCATCTGTGGATGCTTTCTGTTGGGTGTGGAACCAAAACTTTAAGTTCCAATCAGCAGTATGTTTATGAATAATTTGATCCAATCAATGGAATATAATGGGTGTGATTAGCCTAAAAGGTTACTCCTATCGCATTACAATTTTAGTTGTTTTAAAGGATACACTGTAATAGAATCCAATAGCCAAATTAGTATCTTTAGGCTGCGCGCTGTTCAGAGTTGGCAATTGTTATGTTCTTTTTAGTTGGTAACCTGAGTACATGGCTTCTTTTCTAGCTATATGGAGATACCCTGCCGTTAGTTACTTAATAAATATACAAGAATGTGTTGTACTAAAGCAAAGCATTTAGTTTTTCGATGCATTAACCAAATGAATCGAATGAGGTGACATAGAATGCCTTGGTACACTGCCTAGAAGGTTTCAAAGAGTTAGCATGACTCTAAGCATCGGTATCAAATTTTCGGCGTGCATTGCCCAGGGTTGTTTGGGTCTCTGTCTCGTCTATCAAGAATGGCCTATTTTTTTATTCTTTATTTTTAGATGCAGAGTAAATATAATGGCGTGGTTGTCAAAATTCCAATTCGGCTTAATAATCTTGGCAAAAAGGCATGATTAGTCATTGACGTCAACATTTCTATGACTTGCACGTTTAAAGTCTTGTGATTTGATTGCACACGATTTTGATAACCGTACATTAGGGGCAATGGGTGTGAACCGTGTCTCTTGATATCGCAGACGTGGCCAATGAAGTTGCAGTGTTGGAGGGCCGAGTTCATAGCCTGTTCGGCAGGCTAGGCTTGCTCGTTCACGAACCAGCAATGATCCATCCTAGCCAAACGATTCCTCGTTTTCCGAATGTTTCACTGCCTGAGAGTTTCACCGGTTCAAAATTTTCATGTCCGTTTATGGCTGCAGGACACAAAAATAGAAGTGGATTCTAAAAAAAAACGATAAAAGTACTGAACCACCTTCCTTTTAGGTGGGGCCAGCGTGTAAGTGACGTATCCACCCCTATCTTGCTCTGGGTGGCTCCGCTCCCATGGCCGCCGCCGCCTCTCTCCACCCCATCCACCTCCCTCTTTCCCACTCCCACTCCCACCCATGCCAACCCCGGCCCCGGGCCTCCTCCGTAGGTGCAGCACCAAGCCCGCCCCACTAGCTAGCCCCAGCTCCATACCAAAAAGGCACTCTCCTCTCTCCTGCCAGCCGCAGGGTCATGGAGGAGCCTATGGAGCATTGCAGTCGCCTGGGGTGGTGCGGGACTACGGCCACTGCCGCCTCGTCGACTCCATTGGCGCGCTCGACCCGGCGGCCGGCGCTCCGGAGGCTCTCCGACGAACAGGTGGCGTGCGGCGGTGCGATTCAACGGGTGGTTTGTCGATACAGCGTTTGCTAATGGTTCTCCGTGTTCGGCTTGGCTGATGTGGACTAAATGCTGGTTCCTGTGTTCTTGAAGGCGGAGTTCCTCTCTCTCGCCATGTTCAACCCAGAGGTGTTTGCCGTGGTGCTTATGTGCTAGGTGTTTGTCGATATAGCTTTTGCTAATGGTTCTACGTGCTCGGTTTGGCTGATGTGGACTAAATGTGCGTTCATGTGTACTTGAACGTGGAGTTCCTCTCTCTCTCTCCGTGTCCAACCCAGAGGTAAGGATGAAAACGGTTGGAAATGGTCGAAAAACTCATAAATTGTTTTCTATTTTTACATCTGAAATACGAAAACGAAAGCGAAAACGATAAAACCGGACACGAAAACGAACGCGAACTTACGAATTATCAAGAATTTTGAAAACGAACTAATTTGAGCGGATTTATGTCGAACACGGTCGATATACGAAAACTCAATACGGAATATCGACCCGTAGATCAAGTACATGACTAAGTGCATACATGATCAAGTTCAAGTGCATATAATAATTAACAAGTGCATATTATAGAAATATGAACTCGAACTGAGTCAGAATAATTTTATTAATCTTTTTAGAATATATGTAGTATTTTATTTTAAAGATTTATTCAGATTTTTCTTTTGAGTAACAAAGATTTATTCGGCTGGTGCAAAAAATATCAAATGATTGACTTTGCAGGTGGGGGTTAAACCGATGAGCTTGATGGGCTCTGGCCCAGGTGGGCTTTCGTATAGATGCTGCTGATTTCCTGACATTTAGCACCATCTCATGAGGTGAAGAGAGATGAGGCTGGGCGCCGTCTATAAGAGAGGGCAGCTGGCCACCAGTAGAAAGAACGCAGCTGCGTAGTGAACAAGCTGTAATTGTGATGTATGACCTGTGCAGTTGGCCAAATTCGGTTTAAACCGAATTTTCAATTCGGAATATTTCAAATTAAAAGTAGAAAAGTAGAAAACTGTCGGAAAATGTCTAAACCGTTTTCTACTTTTACATTTGAAATATGAAACATCTGAAATGCAAAAGCGAAAACGGTAAAGTCGGACAAAAAAATACGGATTCGATCGGATTAAATATAGAAAACGATGCGGTCCGGTTTGAAATATTTCCGTTTCGTTTTCATCCTTACCCACAGGTGTTTGCCGTGGTGCTTATGCGTGAGGCGTCGATGGTGATTGGGAGTTGGGGTGTGGCATATTTGGTCTTTTGTCCTCTCCCAGGTCTGTAATCCCAAGTGCCAGAGCCTTTAATTTTCGCTGGAAATTAACATGCTGTATCTTTGGTTTCTCTGAATGTGGTATATGGTGTGTATCTTTGGTTTCTCTGAACCTGGTATATTGGTGTCACAGAGACAGGGCAGTTGGTCGTCTCGTATCCTGCAAGTCCTTCAGTTTGATCTGATAAATGAAGGAAAATGTCCTTTCTGCCTAACGTGCCTAGCACATGCTCAATAAGGTACTCATTTTATACAGCTTTCTGGGAAGTGGTGACATGTTATTATAATAGTTCTATAAAGAGTTAAATGAATCTTAGGTCTATTAATTTTGGATAGTGTGTCATTTAGGTTCATCAACTTTTAAACTATATTTTTGAGTTCATTAACTTTTGGTGGTGTGTCATCCAGGTCTATCAACTTTCAAATTACATTTTTTGGTCCATAAACTTTTTAACTGGTTCACCGTAGGTTTATACCTCTTCGTTTAGCGAATAGATCTGATATGACACGCCAAATAAGCAGCCACCGTGGACTAGGCGATGAGTCCATAGCTTCTCAAGATGTTCATGGAGACTTGTCTAGCAATAATTCAAATGTAATAGCTGGTAATTCGTTAATATCCTCTAGTCTTAAATTTGGGACTATTATTTTTAAGGATCAATATATTGTGGACATGGAGAAATTTACAACTGCTGGGCTGTCATCAAAGATATTTTATAGAGGTGCCTTATTATTACGTGGAAAGGAGGAGAAAATAAAGCCAACAAAATACACCAGTACTAATTTTAAAGAGGTGGAGATCATCAATGGAATTTTCTCAAAGTGATTAGCATCCTTGCCGTAGTATTTTATTATTTTCATGCGTTAGATTCCTATCCAGTTGTGATACACGATCTTTTATCTAGCATGTAGCTTTTAGTGCCTGCGTGCACCTGTGTACGTGAATCAAATTGGTGGTCGCATTTGGACGTGCCATGCATGTTAGCCGAATCAGGGACTAAGGGGCAATCGGTCCTAGTGGGGCTGGTGGAGTCTGAGTTTCATTTTGGTCAGGTGGCCTACGTGCCTATGAGCCTGTTCGGCAGGACTTAAAAATAAGCCAAAATACTATTCCGGCTAATTATTGTAAGGGAAAAATACTGTTCTATCTGAAAACACTGTTCACATGAACAGTGCCGCTGTGAGAGCGCTGGCCAACCTAGCCCCAGCCGGCCAGCCTGCCGAACGCGGCCTATACCTGTGGCCTTCGGCCTTGTACCGGGTAGATTAGATTGGATTTTATTGTGGAGTTTATTCCCCGTCGAGCCGCCGCTCGAGAAACCCTAGATGGTAATTCTATCAGGTTCTTCGTATTGAAGATTATCTCCGGATGGTGATCTCGTCCTGTACTCCACGGTGGCTGCTTTTTTGACGTGACATGTCAGATCTACTCGCTAAACGAAGGGGTATGAACCTACGGTGATCCAGTTAAAAAGTTTAGGGACCCAAAAATGCAATTTAAAAGTTGATGGACCTGGATGACACACCACCAAAAGTTAATGGACCAAAAAAATGCAGTTTGAAAGTTGATGGACCTAGATGATACACCACCAAAAGTTAATAGACCAAAAAATACAGTTTGAAAGTTGATGGACCTAGATGATACACCACCAAAAGTTAATGGACATACAGTGTATTTAACTCTTCCATAAATGTATGGTCTGTTTCATTTTCTTCAGGTTGTTGATGCCTTGCTTGCTCTGCCTTTTTTTAACGAAATGCTTGCTCTGCTTTGGTGGCACAGTTCAGTGGTGCCTTGTGGCCTTGTGCTGAGTGCTTTGGGGAGATCTAATGATGATCTGCTGGGTTCCTGCGAGAACGTTGCACAGTTTGGTGGACTGCTCTACACTTACACTGTACTCTACAAGTCTAAATGCTAAGGGGAATTTTGCTCAGGGACACTGAAGAATGGCGTTATTTGTCGCCGGACACCGCTAACTCGCTTATTGGCTCAGTACCATTATGAATCACGGTTTATTTGGCAGAAGACACCGCAGTCATTACTTTACTCTTTTCTGTCATTTTGGAGAGAGAAAATTTTGAAAATGACGCTCGATGCCCCTGGTTGAACCAGACTGCGTCGGTCAAAGGCACACATCCCCTTTGTTAAACCCTAACCCCTTCGCAGACTTCAGCCACGAGCGCCACCAGATCTCTTACCGCATCCACGAAGCTCCGGCGACGACCTGGCTTCCGCCGCCTCCTCCGGCACGGCTCGCGCCTGTGGTTTGATGGACGTCTGAGGATGGTGTCGTTGGGAAAAGTGAAGCGCTTGCGGCCAAGTGTAGATTCCCCTTCGAAGGGGCTCAATATAGCGTGGGTTCCTGAAGGGTACGCCCTGTTCTTCCCCTTTTCTCTCATTTCCTTTTTCCCCGTTTGCTTGTTGTGGTTGGATTTGTCTTGCTCATCTTAGTATTTGTTGGGCCGAATCTAGGGATTTAATGGTTTCTTGTTGTCCATTTTTTAGGATGGACATTAGTACTGCCTGCCGGATTGATGTGCGGGCCACTCCGAATCTTAATCCTCTTACAGCTGATTTCCAACTAGTGGTTGATAGGGACACTACGAATTTGAAGGATCTTACTAAAGATGTAGCAGCTAAGGTCGCTTGCGGAGCTAATCAGGGCTTGAATCTATGTTTTTACAACAAGCCGAGAAAATGTTACTCCACTCTTAGTACTGACTCCATGCTGATGGA
Source organism: Miscanthus lutarioriparius (assembly GCA_904845875.1). NCBI lineage: Eukaryota > Viridiplantae > Streptophyta > Magnoliopsida > Poales > Poaceae > Miscanthus > Miscanthus lutarioriparius. The sequence continues at coordinate 96,587,039 of CAJGYO010000010.1, read as the reverse complement.
TGCTATTGACATGTATTGGGATCTAAGGAAGCTGGTTGTGTATGTGGGGGTGTATGACATGGTTGCAGTTGCATATTGTCGGGGACCTAATACCAGGATATCCTAGAAGGCGGAACCAATAACCACCGAACGTTAAAAACTTCTGGACGGACAAGGGCGCCGCTGCGTTCCTTGCCCGAATGACGAAAGTTAGGTTTCGTCTCGCCCGACGCCTCTGGACCAACCCCGCCTCGCCCAAGGGCAAAAGGCCCCGAGGGCAAAGGGATGGCCTCCGTCTCGCCCGACGCCTTTGGGCCAGCCCCGCCTCGCCCGAGGGCAAGGGGCTGGCCACCGTCTCGCCCGACGCCTTTGGGCCAGCCCCGCCTCGCCCGAGGGCAAGGGGCTGGCCTCCGTCTCGCCCGAGGGCTAAGGAATACACTCCGCCTCGCCCGACGACCAAGGACGAACCTCGCCCCGATCGATATCCAAAGGCTGGTTTTATCTTACCTGATAAACTTCTCTCCCGTCCCCTCATGATGACAGGTACAGTGCAAGACAAGACGTTCGGGTCAACCACGGCTTCAAGGACCATACCCTGCGCCCCGGTAGGAAAGGTACTGCCAGGGAACGACTGGACAGGTGCTTTAGACCCTCCCGGCGCCGCAGAGCCCAAAAGGTATTGCAGGCGCGTACTCCTCGCCCTGTAGAGTTGTAGGCGCCGCCTTCAGCTCTAGGACACGGGACCCGATGAAGATACACGACAACCACTACACTCCAGAAAAGGATTTGTAATCTCCACGAATGACGGACATGTCGTCACCACATTATGGACCCAAGGGACCGGCGCTCGCTTCCCGACCCCTCGGGTCCACCAAATCGCAGGACCTTGCCCACAGCGCTACTCCGACCTCGACTCCGCGTCCCTACGACAGAGACTCATAGGGCCAGAAGGCATGCGAAGCAAGGCTGGGCGAGGTTCATAAGTCAAAACCACTGTACTCCATCCCATGCCCTGCGCAGGGCACTATTCTGTAACCATCCTGACGTTCTACAGAAGCATCGACAGTATTGTAGACGCTTATCTTCCTTTTGCACCCATCAGAATGGGTAAGGAGGCTAGGTAGGGCACGGATCCTAAGCCACTAACCCTTGTAAAACCATCCCCTTCATCTATAAAAGGGGATGCGCCTCCTCCAGAAAGAGGACGGAACGAAAAAACAAGGCGACACACACATAGTCAAGCGGCTACCAAACTCTTGACCTCCTTTCGACCCTTCCATCAGAGACTTGGGACCAGTCCCTCTCTCGATCGTTTGTACCCCCTACTACGAACCGTTCACGGTGCTAATAACACGACGAAAGCAAACGAACCGGACGTAGGGACATTCGCCCGAACCAAGATAAATCTTGTGTCCTTTAGCGCACCATCCGAGCCTAACGCGCATTATTATAAATTTACTTGCCGGTGCTGTCATGCGAAACACCGGCGGCTATGCGCCCGGTAGGGGCTTTGCTGCTCCAAATCAGGCCTCGGATGGCCACCCATGCAATCAGCTGGGCCCCGGGTGCACATGTGCGTTTCGGCAACCTAGATTTCATCGTCACACTAGGAGGAGAACTGGCGCTGACCCATACGGCCGCACAGTCTCTCCCTTCCATCAACCTCGGCTGTCTGAGGCTTGAGGACCCGCGGGGCGATTCCCTTGGACCCCGGTCATCCAGGGAGCCCCCGCGTAGCATAACCCTGTTTTCGGAAGGCCCCGTATGAGGCGCCCCGACAGTGTTTCCGTTTGGTCTCCGCAGTGACGCGACGACCGCTGGCCACCTTCTGGCACTGCACATGGTCCAACCACCTACGAACAGCGAGTTCATAGGGGTAATCGAACATGATCCAGAGACACTCTACGGGCTCCTCGCGGAGGAACCAGAGTCGTCCTCCAGCTCTGACTCCAGCAAGGGGAGCCATCACCCTTCCCGGGAATGCTTCATGACGCAAACCCCTGAGGGTGACGTCCAAAGCGTCTCCGAAGAGGAGACAACCCCAACAGACAACCCCAACGCCAGGATCGAGGCGGAGACGGCAGCTCCATCTCACGTAAGGATGGAGCAGCTAAGAGCACAAAAGCTGGAGATCGATGACGCCGGGCAACAACTTGTCCGGGAATACCGAAACATCGAGGAGGAGATCAAGCGTCGCGGAGACGGTGGGCACGCACGCACCTCGGCCCGTGATGTGCATCAGAGGATCCTCACCGATGATGGGACTCTCCCTCACTTCGCTCGGGCGAGCCAGAACATCGCCGCAGCAACGGCCTTGCTGCACGGCCTTCCGGAGGCCGCGACGTCCGAGGATCGCCGCGCCCGTTGAGAAATTCGCATGTTGCTCGAGCGTGCGGTGGCACAGCAGGTGGAGAGTTCGTTGTCTCGACGACGTGAACCCAACACCTGCCAGCGCACGCCCTCGGTACGTCCCACCAAGGACGCGTCCATTCACCAGACGCCGCCAGGCAATAGGCAGCGCTCCGCTATCCCGGTACATCAACGTCTCGGCCACAACCGTGACATGCGCAGCACCATCAACGCCCGCACGCGCACCCACGGCGACGAGAGGGAAGGAGCCCGTCACGGCTATCATCCTTGATGCGGCGGAAGCTACGACAGTGGCGAGGATCAGAGCCCGAGCCCTAGCCTGCCAGGCCCTTGGGTCTTCGGCTGACACATCCTCAACGCTGCAATCCCCCCGAGGTACCGACCGCCCACCAATATCCAAAAGTATTCTAGAGAATCGAACCTTGGGCTTTGGCTCGAAGACTATCGGCTTGCCTGCCAGGCCGGTGGTGCGAGTGATGACAACTTCATTATTCGCAATCTCCCGCTATTCTTGGCCGATTCGGCACGAGCGTGGTTAGAGCACCTACCGTCCAACGCCATTCAAAGTTGGGCGGATCTCATGGAGATCTTTGTGGGTAACTTCCAGGGCACGTACAAATGTCCTGGAAACCCATGGGACCTCAAGAACTGCTGCTAGAAGGCCGATGAAACCCTCCGCGGGTACATCCAGCGCTTCTCCCAGCAGTGCAATGAGCTCCCTAATGTCGTCGACGCCGACGTGATAGGAGCCTTCCTATCCGGGACAACCTACGAATCCCTCGTCCACAAGCTAGGACGTAGGGGCCCGCAGACCACCAAGGAACTCCTGGACATCGCCACCGGCCACGCCTCAGGAGAAGAAGCGGTCGGTGCCATCTTCGACCGCACCGACGGCAAGGCAAGGCGGGACGAGGCAGCCGATGAAGGCACCTCTGACCGTCCTGCCAAGAGAAAGAATAAGAAGCAATGGCACGACAACTCGCTCGTGGCCATCGCCAACCGTAAAGGTGGCCGGAAGCCCGCGGAAGGCACTCCGAACCACTTTGAAAAAATGCTCGAGGGGCCGTGCCCAAACCATGCTTTCCTGGCCAAGCATCTATACAAGGAATGTGGCCTCATGCGCAAATACTTGTCCGGGAGCCCCAACAAGGGGGAGCGGGGGAAGGAACCTGCCCCCAGTACAGACGATGTCGAGGAGAAGGACGACACCTTCCCGACTCCAAACGGCGCCCTGATGATCTTCGGAGGATCAGCGGCCTACGACTCCAAACGCCGCCAAAAGGTCGCGCGCCGCGAGGTCTATACGGCCGAGTCGGCCACACCTGCCTTCCTCCGATCGTTAGAATCTGCCATAACCTTCGACCGGGCCGACCCCCCGAGCGCGGTCCCACACCCAAGAAGATACCCGCTTGTCGTCGACCCAATCGTCGGTCCAAAGCGGCTCACAAAGGTACTGATGGACGGAGGCAGCGGCCTCAACGTCATGTACGCCAAAACACTCGACGAGATGGGCGTCGATCGAATGAACCTCCGTCCCATCCGAGCACCCTTCCATGGCATCGTACCTGGTAGGCAGGCCATGCCACTAGGGCAGATCGTTCTGCCCGTCACTTTCGGGGATCAGTCCAATTACAGGACTGAGACCCTCACCTTCGATGTAGTAGGGTTCCCTCCAGCTTTTCATGCCATCCTGGGACGACCATGTTACACAAAGTTCATGGCCGTCCCCAACTATACGTACCTTAAGCTAAAGATGCCGGGCCCCCACGGGGTCATCACCATCGGCACCTCCTTCTAGCGCGCTTACGAGTGCGAAGTCGAATGCTGCGATCACGCCTCTGCGGTCGTCCCCTCCAAAGAGCTCATCACCCTCAGGGAGGAGGTTGCCGAAAAAACACCCGACACCAAGACAACAACCGGGTCATTCAAACCAGCCGAGGGCACCAAGGAGGTCCTCGTAGACCCCAGAAGCTCCGAGGCTAAGAGGGTACGCATTGGTACTACGCTCTCCTCCAAATAGGAAAGCGCGCTCGTCGACTTCCTCCACGATAACAAAGATATCTTTGCATGGAAACCCTCGGATATGCCAGGCATCCCAAGGGAGGTCGCCGAGCATACCTTAAAAATCCACCCGGGCTCCAAGCCAGTAAAGCAACGCCTGCGCCGCTTCAACGAGGAGAAACGCAGGGCCATCGGCGAGGAGATAGCCAAACTCTTAGCCGTGGGATTCATTAAGGAAGTAAACCACCCGGAGTGGCTAGCAAATCCCGTTCTCGTATGAAAGAAGAGTGGGAAATGGAGGATGTGTGTCGACTACACAGGCCTCAACAAGGCATGCCCAAAGGACCCGTTTCCTTTACCACGCATTGACCAAATAGTTGATTCCACCTCAGGGTGCGAAACCCTCTGTTTCCTTGACGCATACTCCGGCTACCACCAGATCGCGATGAAAGAATCCGACCAGCTCGCGACGTCTTTTATCACCCCCTTCGGATCATTCTGCTACATTTCAATGTCGTTCGGTCTGAAGAACGCTGGGGCGACTTACCAGCGTTGTATGCTCAACTGCTTCGGGGACCTCATCGGGCGGACCGTTGAGGCCTATTTTGACGACATCGTGGTTAAGTCCAAAAGGGCCGACCACCTTGTCACCGACCTCGAACAAACCTTCGCGAAACTCCGCGCAAACGGCATCAAACTCAATCCCGAAAAATGTGTTTTCGGGGTCCTGAGGGGCATGCTGCTCGGCTTTATTGTCTCTGAACGAGGCATAGAAGCCAACCTGGAGAAAATCTCAGCCATTACAAGAATGGGTCCGATCCAGAACATAAAAGGGGTTCAGCGAATCACAGGGTGCCTTGCCGCCCTCAGCCGATTCATTTCGCGCCTCGGTGAACGAGGACTTCCCCTTTATCGACTCCTAAAGAAAGCTGACCACTTCAAGTGGACAGCCAAGGCACAGGAGGCGCTTGACATGGTTAAACAATTTTTAACTAAACCGCCGGTCCTAGTCCCTCCGGGCAACGGAGAATCCCTCCTGCTGTATATATCGGCCACCACGCAAGTGGTCAACTCCACCTTAGTGGTAGAGCGAGAGGAAGAGGGGCGCGCCTTCAAGGTACAGCACCCTGTCTACTCCATCAGCGAGGTCCTATCCGATTCCAAAACCCGTTACCCCCAAATCCAGAAACTCCTCTACACCATCCTCATCACCAAGAGAAAGCTACGCCATTACTTCGAGTCACACCTTGTGACAGTCGTAATGTCCTTCCCCCTCGGCGAGGTCGTCCGTAGCCAGGACGCTACAGGAAGAACCGCAAAGTGGGCGCTTGAGCTGATGGATCTGGGCATTACTTATGCCCCCCGGACAGCGATCAAATCCCAGGTGCTGGCTGACTTCATCACAGAGTGGACCGAGGTCCAGATGCCACCAACAATCGTCGATCAAGAGTACTGGATGATGTACTTTGATGGATCGCTGAGGAAGAACGGCGCCGGCGTGGGAACAGTCTTCATATCTCCCCTTGGGGTCCGCATGAGGCACATGGTTTGGCTCCACTTTCCCTCATCAAACAATACCGCAGAATACAAAGCGCTCATCAACGGCCTACGAATCGCCGTCGAGCTGGGCATCCGACGTCTCGATGTCAGAGGCAACTCCCAGCTGGTCGTCAACCAGGTCATGAAGGAGTCGAGCTGCCACGACGCCAAGATGGAGGCATACTGTCAAGAAGTCCGACGGCTGGAGGACAAATTCGACGGCCTCGAACTCAACCACATCCCAAGGCGCCTCAATGAAGCAGCTGACGCGCTCGCGAAAGCAGCATCCGACCAAGAGCCAGTCCCGGCAGGCGTCTTTGCCAGCGACCAACACAAACCCTCGGTACGCTACACGGGGTCGGAACAAGCCGATGATGGCCCATCTATTTTGATCCCAGGGGCCAATCCGCCAATCGCTTCGCCCGACCCTGAGGTTAGGGCGCTTGAAGAGGAACCAGCAGTGGAGTCTGACCCTCTCGACGACTAGAGAACGCTTTACCTCGACTACCTCCTCCGCAACATACTACCAGCGGACAAGACGGAAGCCCGACGGCTCGCACGCCGGGCCAAGTCCTTCGTCCTTGTAGAGGGTGAACTCTACAAACGGGGTCACATCGGGATCCTGCAGCTCTGTATCCCTGGCGAACAGGGAAAACTTCTGCTTGGCGATATCCACGGTGGGGCTTGCGGTCATCATGCCGCACCAAGGACCTTAGTTGGGAATGCATTCCGACAGGGCTTCTACTGGCCTACCATAGTAGCCGATGCTGAGCAAATTGTACGCACCTGCGAAGGATGTCAGTACTACGCTCGGTAGACTCACCTCCTGGCCCAGGCATTCCAGACGATCCCCATTACGTGGCCCTTTGCGGTCTGGGGGCTCGACCTGGTTGGGCCACTCAAAAAGGCACCCGGGGGCTTCACCCACCTGCTTGTCACCATAGATAAATTTACAAAATGGATTGATGCTCGACCAATCTCCATGATCAAATCCGAGCAGGCTGTGCTATTCTTCCTCGACATCATCCATCGCTTTGGAGTACCGAACTCCATCATCATGGACAACGGCACACAGTTCACCGGCAGGAAATTCATTCAATTCTACGACAAACAACACATCCGGATCAATTAGGCAGCCATCGCGCACCCCCGGACGAACGAGCAGGTTGAGCGCGCAAATGGCATGCTCCTATAGGGCCTCAAGCCTAGGATCTTCAACCGATTGAACAAGTTCGGCGCGTGCTGGCTCACCGAGCTTCCGGCCGTGCTCTGGAGCCTAAGGACAACATCTAGCCAGGCCACCGGCTACACACCCTTCTTCATGGTCTACGGTTCCGAGGCTATTCTCCCAACGGACCTTGACTATGGAGCACCAAAAATCAGAGCGTATGATGAACAAGGGGCCGAGGCATCCCACCAGGACACCATGGACCAATTAGATGAAGCCCGCGACATCGCCCTCCTCCGTTCAGCTAAGTACCAGCAGGCGTTGCGACGGTACCACAACCGGTGGGTGCGGGGTCGATCCTTCAACATCGGGGACCTCGTCCTCCGCCTTGCGTAGAGCAACAAGCACCGCCACAAACTCTCGCCGCCCTAGGAGGGGCCCTATGTCGTCGCGGAAGTACTTCGCCCGGGCACCTACAAGCTAAAAACCATCAACGGCGAGGTGTTCACCAACGCCTGGAACATTGAACAGCTACGTCGCTTCTACCCCTAAATAAACGCATACTTTGTCCTTATCAGTTTTCTGTCTTTACAAATCCCCGAGCTTTAGTGACGCCCGACCCCAGCAAAATGCAAGGGGTCAGACCTCGCTCAGGGGCTGGTGCAAACGACATAAGTATGTTTACCCCACGAACATCCCATGTGTCAAACTTTCTCTAAGTTCCTCCCAAAAACTAGGACTTGGGGAACTGATTCTGAGTACAACTGGTATGACTGCGGGAAACCCACGCCCCAGCAGCTACGGCCTCCTCGCTCGCCAGCGTGATCAGAATCGTTCCGCCCGTATCCCAAGTTTTTTGGAGGAAAACTATGAGAAGAATCGGAAGGCACCAAAAACCTTCTCCGAAGTAAAGGAAACTAAAAAATGGTTTGCCACAACAAGACACAAAGATTTGTTCATTTTTGCACAAATTCACCGCTTACAAAACAATCTCAGCACGAAAAGGGCTAATGTACTCTTAAATTCAAAAGACAAGCCACTCGGGGGGCTCCCCCACAAAACTTTTCGATTACAACCTCTGCCCAGCTCGACTACAACTGCTACCACGGTCGTAGTGCCAACCTCTTCAGGCACAACCACCAGAAGGAGCTCTTCGTCGCCACCGAGGACATGTACACGGGCCAGTTCATCTACTGCGGCCACCACGTCACGCCCCCCATCGGCGATGCCCTACCACTCCGCAAGACCTTCGAAGGCGCCGCCATTTGCGACGAAGAGCACCACGTCGGCGACTGTGGTACCCCTCCGCCGGGGCATCCAGGGACTACGCCATCGTCATCAACCGCAACCCCGACAACGGTGCCTGAACGGAAGTTGCCTCCCACCGTGGGGAGGTCGCAATGAATGACGACGAGGTTGACGACACTCAGCACCCTCCAGTACTCCTCTTTCGGCGGCATCAAGCTCTTCCCGGCGAAGGCGGCCCACACCACCTCATCTACGTTGGATGACCTCCAACTCGACATCACACTCTGGAACCAGGAGCGGATCGGTGAGTTTTTCTCTCTCTCCCTCTGGCATTACCCTTCCTCACTCAGGAACCGCCGCAACGCACGGATGCATTCGGCGGAAAGGAAGAAGGAGAGGTAGCGGCTTAGAGGCAGAAGAAGAGGTGCGATGAGAACTCTCCTTCCCCTCCCTATTTAAAGAGGAGACACTATAGCTAAGGAAAGGCGAAAGGTTGAACGAAAAACCCTCTCCCTTCCCCTCCTTAAATACGGAATCAATGCTGATAGACACCTAAGGGGACATGCCGAAACTGACGGGACGCGCCCCGGTCGACGAGGCATCCCCCCCGGTCAAACTGGACACTGCCTTGGTTTGGCCCGCCACTGACCCGCTCCGGACACGGTAATTAAGGCGCCCACGTGGGCAGACGACCCTTCGCCTCCCCATGCTGGACCATGGAACGATCCGACGATAGGATCTCTGTAAAGTGGAGCAAACGACGAACGAATGTCCAAAGAAAGATAAGCATCTCTGCCTTCTTACTTTTGCGCGTTAAAAATTCTTTACCAAGCTTCCGACCCCATCGAACAGCGGGGACACGAGCATGACTCGAGGGCTGCCGAGCGTGTCTACCAGTCTAGATATCCTCCTCACCCGACCCCTCCGTACGCTTGAAACCAGAGGCGCGAAAAACGGGCATAAAACTTTGAGTAAGACCGGACGAACTAGCAGACCCTACGCTCCGGTAGCTACGGTGTTTTTGTTCACCAGAAAAATCACACTCAACGCCCCCCGCGTCTCTAGTTTCGACGTCTGCCTTCTCAAGAACGATTCGGAGGGGTCCACCTATAGAATCTCCCCCAAAGGAGAAGCTGTCAGGTTGCCCAAGTTAATCGAATGGCTCAGATACGCCACCGAAATACAAAAACAAAGAATAGCGATTCTTATGCAGGTTACTCCAACCTCGTCACAAACATCAGGATCCGAACCCTGCGCGGACACATCTGGTAGGAGCTTCCCATCACTCATGCCACCAAGGTAATCTTTCTTTTTGTTTCAAAATTACACATTCAAACATTGCATATGCAAATCACTGCATCCCAACGCTTCGTGTCGCGTCACGAAACGGCAGTCGCCTCATTCGATATGAGCCGCAACAGGGCGAGGTTCGAAGGCTGGCCCACAAGGGGCTTGAGGCCGCCTCGTGTCAAACAGAGCTAGGGAGAAATAACTGAGACGAGCCCCAGCGGCCCTGCCCAACCCCGCTCAGAAGCGGACTGGGACATCTCAAACCTTTTCTCGTTCGATTCTAACCCCGAGCCAAACCCACAGAATCTCCATCGAGAAGAGGCCATCGGGCCGCCTAAGCCTATCGAACGGCTCGGGCATCTGCCGGGAGGCGGGTTAAGAAGTTGTGGAGTGCCACCAGATGGCTCTGCCAACCCCATCAGCAAATGATGGACCCGGATTCCACACGAACGTACCCGTTAGCGAGCTCATTGAGCACGATACTCGAGCCATCGAGGCAAGTGTCGTTTACTCAGCCCCTCCGATTGCGATAATCGAGGACGGGGTAACACGCAAATTACGGCCGACCCCTATCAGACCCTGACAAGGCCCGGGGGCTCGAGCCGCTCAGTACAGGGACACAGGTTCGAAGGCCCTACCTTGCCGAGCCCATAGAGTCCCCATTTGGGGATTTTTGTTGGAAGACAGGGCGGGGAATATTGCAATGTCATCCAAGGACTTCGTCGACCCTGTCACAAAAACCACGGATTGGGATTCCATCCAAATGTTCCGGTCTCCAGTAACACCCAACCCCAGCAAACGCAAGGGATCGGACCTTACTCGGGGGCTGGTTAAGGTACGGCTACCTCCCTTCCTTTTTTTCAAACAATCTCCTCACATCAAGACCAGCGGCAAGATTTGGGGGAACGGATTGGTAAGATCGCAAAAGATCAAACAAAACGAAATTATGAAGCAAAATTATGAAACCGCGTCCAAACTCAAAAATACCGACACTTGTCCACGTATTACATATAAGTTGTTCTCAAAATTATTTGACTAACTACTCCCGCGAAGGGAGAACCATTTCTTTCAGACTATCCGCCAGGTTCTTCGCAAGGGGAGCCACCACCTTCTCAATCGCCTCTAGCTCATCATCTTCATAGGTAGGCGGGAAACCTTCGCTCATCACCTTTATGTTAATCTCCTTCTCATAATGAGCATGGGCGACGGTGAAGGCCTAAGTGATCCCAGCGTGAAAAGCACTCTCCTCAAGCTGGCCCACCCAAGCAGTGATACCTGCGGCACGAGCCGCAAGCGGGCTGGTCTCCACCGGCTCCACCACCTTCAGGGCATCAAGGACCACCCCAACCGTAGCTTGCGGATGATCGTGTTCATCGCTCTCAGTCTGAAGGGTCCTTCATACATGGGCAATCTCTTTTTCTAGCTTGACGGAGACGTTTTCGGCGCTCAACCTTCGGCTTACCGCGTCATCGAGATCCGCCCAGAGAGAGCGGACCACCTCGACGTCCTCGTCCACCTTCTGCTGAAGGGCCGTGGCCCTACTCTCGGCCTTCCGCCGGAGGTCCCGCTCCATCTCCAGCTCCTTTAGGACCTCGTCGGCCTTCTCATTAGCCGTGGCATTCCTCTGCAGCAGCTTGTCTCGCTCCTTTTTGAGCCTGGCGATCTCCTCCCCATCCAGCTTGGACCTCGCTGACAAATCCTCAAACATCCCGTGGGCCTCCTCCACGTCCTGACGTGCCTGGGTCTCTCGCTCTTGGGCGGCAGCAAGCTGTGCGGCCATGTCTGCTCGCAGCCGGGCCTCCTCGGAGAGGCGATCCCACTCTGCTTTCTGCTCGCGGAGGAATCGGGATTTATTCCGGCTATGAGCAACAAGAGCCTAAAGAGGAAGAAGACTGGTATCAGAAATGCGAAAACACAAAAACGTGCGAAGAAATAAGAAAATCAAGCGAATACCTAGGTAGTAGGAACAACAATTTCACGCAGGGCTCCTCTGGCCTGGTCCAGGGCCTCCAGCATGGTCAAAATTCCGATGTCAAGACCCTCCCGCTCCATACTCTCAGAATGATCATCGAGCGAGAAAAGAGCCGACGTCGGGTCCTAAGCGGCCATCCACTGGAGCAGCGGCTCCCCCCGCACGGGAGAGCGGCTTCCTCCCGACAAAGGGGCCAGAGGCGCCTCCCTCCTGACCCTATGCGAAACCATCGCCATGCTCGAGGACCCTCCAACCGGACCCTCCTCCACCTGGGCAGCTTCAAGCATCATGGGCGGATCCACCTGGGCCCCTGGTGGCGTTGATTGCACTGCGTCCTCAAGCACCGCCGCGGCCGCGCCCGGCTGATCCTGGCTTCGCGCGGTCACGACCACCTCCACTGGCGGTATGCAGCCCTCGGCTGGCTGTACCACGTCCGCCATGGAGGAAGCCGCCTGCTCGGTAACCTCCACGGGCTTGGGCGCCACCACAGACGCCGTCAGGTTGGCCAACGCAGATCCAACGTCGGCACCACTCCCACCCGAAGCAGGGGTGACGCTAGGCGACGCCATCTGTCCCACCTGAATGATGAGACTCTTTTTGGGTGCTAGCCCCCGGGGGTGACCCATCCGCAAGAGCCTACACAAAGGTAATAGCCATTAGATCAAAATAGAAATGAAAAAAGGATGAAAACAGTGGAATCAGTAGCTCACGTTGACGCCCTTGGCCGGCGGAAGCGTTTTGGGGGCGGATCCCCAGATCCCTGCCCCGACTCATCTGGGCAGGGCCGTTTCGAGCCTATCCCTTGCCCTAGGGCAGGGGGGCTCACCTCGTGGGGCGCGGCACCAGAGCCACTCCCCTCCATCGTCTCGTGGGGTGCGGCACCAGAGCCGCTTCCCACCATCACCTCAGGGTCGGCAGCAGCAGGCTCGCTTTCCTCCATCCACCGGTCCTCGGCCGGCATGCCGTGCGAAGCGGCGGACCCATCGGCCTCCGCTGACCTCACCGATTCACTCCCCTCCGCATGAAACGCGAAGGGCCCCTGCACGGACGGGCGGCCACTTGTCAGCGTGTCCTCGTCCTCCAAGACGTCCCAATCCACACCGATGACTACCTCGTCGTCGTCGTCATCATCGTCGTCATCGTCACTGCTCACGTCCTCTCCCCGATCCTGGGCCTCCTGCTTCTGTCATTTCGCCCTCTTCATCTGCTCCCTGGCTTTCTTGTCCCGCTCGACCGCGAGTCGATTCGCCATCGCCACGGCCTTGTCCTTCGGCAGCAGAACCGAACTATCTTTGAAGACTAGCCTCCTCGGCTGGTTCCAACGTCACAAAAGCAAGTATTAAAAAATGGAGATTCAGGAAAAAGAAAAGAGCACGGGAGAAGTGGACTTACGAATTCGAGGAACTCGAGTTCTGGCCGCATTGGGGGATGTCCGGGCACCGGATACACAATGTCGAGGACGCTGCCTTTAGAGTCCTTCGTCGGCTCTGTCGCCTCCTTAATGCGCTGCGCCACTTTCGAAAAGGGGAGTGCCTCGTCAACAAGCACCGTCCCCTCGAACGACATTCCGGGCATCATCCGATACTGGGGAAGCACGCGCACCATCAGCGGCGCCACCCTCCTCGCATGATAGGCGCCGATAATCCCCGTCCCCTTCACGCCCCAATCCTTCAGGGCTTGAAGGGCGGAAAAAAGGTCAGAGAGGTGTTTCTTGTCTTTGGACTGGACGCCCCAGCTCCACGACTCCGAAGCCTCTTCAATAAGGCGTCCGGTGTACCTCGGTAGGGTGGCGCTCACATCATCCCTAACAAAAAACCACTGCGAGTGTCATCCCTTGTTGGATGTCGCCAGACGCATGTATGGGTAACCCCTTGACCGGGTATGGCGCAGATGAATGCTGGCACATCCCATTGGTGCGTTCACATCTTTCCCTCCAATCTTCCTCTTCGACAAACTAATGGTAAAGAAATACCGCCACAGATCAAAATGGGGATCGATCCCCAGGAAACCCTCGCACAGGGCAACAAACGCCGCCATATGTTGAACCCCGTTGGGAGTTAGATGCTGCAGCTCCACCTCATAATAATCCAGCAGCCCCCGAAGGAATCTATGCGCGGGTACCGCAAATCCCCGCTCATGCAAGATGGCGAAACAAACAACATACCCTTCGGGCGGCACTGGCTCACCCTCGTCGCCAGGTAGCAGCCACTCCTGAACGGCGGACAGCGGGCGGAGAGGGCCACGGCGGACGAGGCCCTCCAAACGCCATGGGGTGATGCTAGATCTGCCCCACAACTCCATCAAAGCAATTGGGGAGAAAAGGGGGCGCGAGCCCGATGGTGGCTATGGGGCAGGCGCAAGCTTGAAGGCAGCTGCAGCACGGATACTAGCCGGCCGACGATGGCGGTGTGGGCGCAGGAGGCTGGGGCGATTGGCGGTGGATGTTTCAAGACACAAAGGCAAGGGAGCGAAATACGGAACCTTGGGGGCAAACCCCGTGGTTTTATAGGGACGACGGACGCAAGAAGGGCAACCGTCCGCCTTGATCTCCGGGCCTGCCACGCGCACCACCGCGTCACATCGCGGGACACGCGCCCGTAGTCCCTATCCCTTCCTATCGAGAATCATGGTGGATGGTTTGCCTTCCAGGCGAATCCAGACTCCCTTCCCGCCTGGGGAAGGCAGGTCATAAAGATTTTTTCTATTTTTGGCCCGCCTAGGGCCCAGAAGCTCGGCGGCTGGCCCAACTAAGGGCGGGTCCGTGAAACGATCCAAAATCAAGGGCGCAGGCATTACTGGGATCTCGATCCATGGTCAAGCCCCAGTTAGGTCAGCCCTGAATGGGATCCCCGCGAACGGGATACCACGACCCCTTTGAAAAAATATCCAGTTAACGAAAAAACCAAGTCCTTCGGCCTTACCCGCAAAGGGTCCGATACACCCCCCATGGGGGTTCTATCCGAATGACCTGGAGGCTCGGGGGCTACACCCAACGGGTGCGCTCGCGCGCACCCTCTGGCGAAATGACTCTGACAAAATCGAAAAACACCCTCCAGGCGGTTCTATCCGAATCACCTAGAGGCTCGGGGGCTACTGCCGGGGACCTAATACCAGGATACCCCAGAAGGTGGAACCAATAACCACCGAACGTTAAAAACTTCTGGACGGACAAGGGCGTCGCTGCGTTCCTTGCCCGAATGACGAAAGTTAGGTTTCGTCTCGCCCGACGCCTCTGGACCAACCCCGCCTCGCTCGAGGGCAAAAGGCCCTGAGGGCAAAGGGATGGCCTCCGTCTCGCCCGACGCCTTTGGGCCAGCCCCGCCTCGCCCGAGGGCAAGGGGCTGGCCACCGTCTCGCCCAACGCCTATGGGCCAGCCCCACCTTGCCCGAGGGCAAGGGGCTGGCCTCCGTCTCGCCCGAGGGCTAAGGAATACACTCCGCCTCGCCCCGATCGATATCCAAAGGCTGGTTTTATCTTACCTGATAAACTTCTCTCCCATCCCCTCATGATGACAGGTACAGTGCAAGACAAGACGTTCGGGTCAACCACGGCTTCAAGGACCATACCCTGCGCCCCGGTAGGAAAGGTACTGCCAGGGAACGACTGGACAGGTGCTTTAGACCCTCCTGGGTGCCGCAGAGCCCAAAAGGTATTGCAGGTGCGTACTCCTCGCCCTGTAGAGTTGTAGGCGCTGCCTTCAGCTCTGGGACACGGGACCCGATGAAGATACATGACAACCACTACACTCCAAAAAGGATTTGTAATCTCCACGAATGACGGACATGCCGTCACCACATTATGGACCCAAGGGAGCGGCGCCCGCTTCCCGACCCCTCGGGTCCACCAAATCGCAGGACCTTGCCCACAGCGCTACTCCGACCTCGACTCCACGTCCCTACGACAGAGACTCATAGGGCCAGAAGGCGTGCAGAGCAAGGCTGGGCGAGGTTCATAAGTCAAAACCACTGTACTCCAGCCCATGCCCTGCGCAGGGCACTATTCTGTAACCATCCTGACGTTCTACAGAAGCATCGATAGTATTGTAGGCACTTATCTTCCTTTCGCACCCATCAGAATGGGTAAGGAGGCTAGGTAGGGCACGGATCCTAAGCCACTGACCCTTGTAAAACCATCCCCTTCATCTATAAAAGGGGATGCGCCTCCTCCAGAAAGAGGACGGAATGAAAAAACAAGGCGACACACACATAGTCAAGCGGTTACCAAGCTCTTGACCTCCTTTTGACCCTTCCATCAGAGACTTGGGACCAGTCCCTCTCTTGATCGTTTGTACCCCCTACTATGAACCGTTCACGGTGCTAATAACACGAGCAACAACGAACTGGACGTAGGGACATTCGGCCTAAACCAGTATAAATCTTGTGTCCTTTAGCACACCATCCAAGCCTAACACGCATTACTATAAATTTACTTGCCGGTGCCTATACGAAACACCGACACATATAGTCAGAGTGTTTTTGCTGATGAGGCAGTACCTGCTCTTGAACCCCCTGTTCAAGCAGGTGACCATGATGATGCAGAGCCAGATCCTTGTGATGATGTTTGTGATGGTGGCACTGATACTGATGGAGAGATGAAAAGTGTTCCAAGCTCAAAAAAGAAAAGAAAGGAGGTAGCTGATGATGATGTGTCTTGGGAAGAAGATGAAGAAGAATATGTGGGGGTGAATGATGAAAACCATTACATGTCTGGCCTTAATGATGATAATGCAGGTCTAGATGTTGATGCTTATGACTCTGACGGTAGTGGTAAGGATGATCTTTATGTTGATGATGAAGCTGGTTGTGAAGTTTTTGAACATGTCACTGACTTAGAAAACCCAACCATAGCTTGTGGGGTCACATTTGAGGATGGGGATACCTTTAAGAGAGCAATTAGGCAATTTGCAGTACTAAATGAGTTTGAAATTACAGCTCTTTGCAGTGAGTCAACAAGGTACAGAGGGATCTGCAAGGGTTCAAAGAGCAAGAAGAAGAGGTGTAAGTGGAGGATTCATGCATCTCAGCTGCAAGATGGCAAAACTTGGCAGGTATGCTATTGAATCATTTTTGTTGTTGAACTGATAGGATGGGTTACTAAATGTGAATTTTGTGAACATGTTTGTTTTTGTTGTTTAACTGCTTTGCAGATAAAGAAGATGTATGAGAAGCATACTGGTCCAAGCACATCCAAACTACATCAAAATTGTATGGCTAACAATGCCTGGGTGAGGGATAGGATAATTGACATCCTCAGAGGGAACCGACAATAGGGGCAGCAACATTGAAGAAAGACCTAGAGAAGAAGTATAACATTACTTTGTCATACTATGTGGTCTTTGATGGCAGACGGATGGCTCTAGAAGAAATTAATGGCAAGTGGAACGATAATTTCGATGATGCCTTCAGTTTCAAGGCAGAGGTTGAGAGAACCAATCCTAGTAGCATTGTGGAAATTGAATGGGAAAATGTGGGAAAGAAGATGAGATTCTCAAGGATGTTTATGGCACTGAAGTCATGTGTTGATGGATTCTTGAATGGATGCAGACCCTTCTTGGGAGTTGATTCAACAGTGCTAATAGGGAGGTGGAGAGGACAGCTAGCCTCTACATCAGCAGTAGATGGAAACAACTGGTTGTTTCCAGTTGCTTATGGTGTGTTTGGTTCAGAATCTGCTAACAGTTGGAAATGGTTCTTTGAGAAGCTACAGACTGCAATTGGCTCCCCACCAGGACTTGTAATCTCTATAGATGCTGGTAAAGGAATTGACAGTGCAGTGACTTCGATTTTTTCAAATGGAGTTGAGCATAGAGAGTGCATGAGGCATTTGGTGAAGAACTTCCAGAAGAGGTACAAAGGTGTTGTGTTCAAGAAGCATTTGTGGCCATGCAGCAGGGCATACAACCAGCAGCATTATGAGTACCATTACAACATAATGAAGAAGTCTTCACCAAATGCAATTAAATGGGTAGAACAAACACATAAGCACTTGTGGAACAGATGGAAGTTCTCCCACGCCAGCAAATGTGACTATGTAACAAACAACATTGTAGAGACATTTAATAGTTGGATCAGAATGGAGAAGTCACAGTCAGCCATATCTCTGATGGATAGGATCAGGCAGATGATCATGGAGAAAAATGCAGCGAGAAGGACACTTGCAGAGAAGCTAAATGATAGGATTCTACCTAACATCACAAAGGACCTAAATGCCAGGAGCAGGAACCTGAATTATGTCATACACAAAGGACCTAACAACACAGCAGAGATTCAGGGTACTACTAAGGAATTGAAAACTTGGAGACACACTGTTGATTTGGACAACACATCATGCAGCTGCCAAAGGTGGCAGATAACTGGGCTGCCATGTACTCATGCACTTTGCTTGATCAATGCATTGAGGAACAGGAATGTGGAAGATTATGTACATGAGTACTATTCTATAGCCATGTTCAAGAAGGCTTATGAAGGGGTTGTGCATCCCATGATAGATAGAAGCCAATGGCCTAAGGTTGAGATAAGCTTTAAACTTTGGCCTCCAGCTTTTAAAAGATCAGCAGGACGACCAAGGACAAGAAGGTTGAAGGGAGCTGAAGAAGGTGGCAAGGGAACTCGTAGACAGATGCAGTGCAAAAGATGTGGTCAATTTGGGCACATGATGAAGACTTGCAATGAGACAGTGTATGACTCAGATGCACCTCCTCCTGCAGCAGCTAAGCCCAAAAGAAGCAAGGGAAAGAAAAGCAAGCCAGCTTCTACAGTTTCTACCCAGCAGTCTCAGGTTGGAGGAAGCACTGCAAGTGCTGCAGCAGCACCTTCTAGCCCTGCAGCCAACACTAGAAGGTACCTATACCTGTTTGCCTTATTGCCTTGACATAACTATGATATCCAAAGACTACATACTAACATTTTAGTTCTGCACCTGTAGCCACAAAAGGATGTTGGCCATGACAGATGGAAGTTCATCCCCTCCCAAGAAGATCAAGGTGACGACCAAGAGGACACCAAAGAGGAAGAACACTACTGGCATGGCAGCCAAGAAGAAACTAGTCATGGATAAGCACAAGTAGTTTAAGTACTGAAGTGTCCAAAACAATTGCTTTTGTTGACATGTGATGTCATGTGACACTCGATTTGTGCTGTTTAAGGTGTACTGTGACATGTGAAGGCATGTACCTTCAAGATGTTATGTTAATTACTGTCAGCTACCTCTAAGATTGTCATGCTTTAAGATGTTATGTCTACTATCTTTGCTTTGCTCAGTGTTACTTGGTTGACAATGCACATAGTGATATTGAAGGATAACAGCTCATGTCATATCTCTGAGTTCACATGTCAACCCATTACATTACAATGCATCATGTGCCTACAATAGTTACATAAGGACTGAGATACATGAGCACCAACACATTGCTTGCCTTACTTGCAAATCAAAACCATCAGAACCAACGCTACAACTACCAAGTTTGCCACACCAAGAATAAGCAGACGCTCTCCAATCCTATCCATCTTGGCTTCAGTTTGAGATGGAGCCTTCAGTTTTGCCTCCACATCATTCAGAGAGGCGATTGCGCTCTGCAACAAACCAGTGAAGGTCTGAACACCTTCTACGGCTGCTATCAACATGTCATGGCCATCCTTCGCCTTGACTGCACCCACTGAAACCTCTGCACTTCTAAACCGACTGCAATAGCGAGGAAGGTGGCCTCCAACCACCAAGTACTCAACATAGTCTTCTTCAAACATGTACACCTTGCATGCAAAATCAGTCTGCAAAAGCCGTATTCCAAATCTCAAACCACCATTGCAAACAAAATTGGAGATCCACGGAACTAGAATCACTTACATGCTCTAGCAGAGGGCACTTGTAGAACCTCTTCCCCTTGATGCCTGTCTTCTGCGACACCCGGCCGATGAGCTTCGTCCCACACTTGGAGCAGGAAACCAAGGGCAAGAACCCAGATGCATCCCTGAAGGGGTCAAGCTCGGGAGTGGGGGCAGACGCCGCCGCAGAGTGCGAACTGGATGCCATCGCCAGATCAAGGGATCTAGGGTTCCAGCACCACTTGGTTTGGGAGTGGGAAAGAAGGGGAAGGGGAACGGCTGGGGATGTCTGGAGGAGGAAGACAACCGGTGGGTCAGACAACCTGGTTCAACCGAACCATATTGGCAGAGCCCAACCGAGCTAGGGGCAACTTTGTCCATCCACTGCTTGTTCTCTCTCCCAAACGATAGAAAAGATTAAAATAATGGCTGCGGTGTCTTCTGGCAAAAAAAATAGTGATTCATAATGGTACTCAGCAAATACACGAGTTGGCGGTGTCCGGCAGCAAATAAAGCCTTTCTTCAGTGTCCCTGAGAAAAATTTCCCAAATGCTAATGACCAAGTCAGTCTAACACTGTGTGACAGACACCCCTCACTTAGTGGATGATGCGTTAGGTGATGGCCCACTACTGATTGGTGCTTTTAACCAGACAGCATCTGATTATTGACTGATTAATGATTATGGCCCCGTTCGCTTGTCTTAAAGTTTGGCTTGTTCGGCTTGTTTTTTCAGCCGAAACAGTGTTTTTCTCTCACAACAATTCAGCCGGAACAGTGTTTTTCAGTCAGTTTCAGCCAAAGTTTAGACCAGCGAACAGGGCCTATGTAGCTTTCTCCTCTACAAGCGCAGACTTTTTTTTCCTCGTCTCCTTCCACGAAACCGCATGATTTGCCCCTTTCCATCTCTGACGATGCAACTCCTCCCAAATGCAAACCGTGACTAAAACAAAGCCTGATCTTCAACTTCAATGCGTGCTTGTTCTATAGCTTCTCGTATTCAGGTAACACTGTCAAGTTTCATCAGTGCAAGGTTTGAATTTGTTTGTTTTCTTTTTCAAAAATAAAGGTTCAGATTGTGGAACTGAAAGGTAACTCGAGTTAATTTTGTGAAATTTGGGGTTTAGGTTGTTGAGGTCCACATGTAACTCCAAGGTCTTCAAGCATATCATAATAGGGACGGCGATGGATCACGGAGTCATCAGGAGTTGCTGAAGAAATGGTGCTTTTGGAGATCGTGTCGCCATGATGGAAAGCTAACTTCTGCTTAAATCTTACCCAGGCAAGCCTCGGTGCATAACCCCTACTTTTCTGCAGTTTAAATTATATTTGTGCATTAAGTTTTAAGGAGTTGAATGAAACTCACTTGCATATATATCTTTATCCTATGAGTCTTACTAGTATGATAGGATCGTGTAGATTGCTATACTATAGGACTCCGGTAGAAGTCGAGTGATTGCCTGTCACTCGCGAGAGATAGAAAATATATTACTGTATTATTATCACTTGAAATATATAAATGGTGAAAGAAAAATGGTGAAAAGGGTAGGGATATGGTTTAGGTATTCGTGGGTGTAAGAGGTTGTGTCCTGCGGCCAATGGGGCATAGCTTGGTTACACTGTTTTTCCTGTCTGCGTTGGTTAAGGACCGGCCGTTGCATTGGACTCTAGGCAAGTCACAGACTTATTATCCCGAGCACATACTTGGGTATGGGCACAGGGAAGACTTGTTACTCTCTTATCATGGGTTCTAGCTCTTTCCAAACTGACTGCCAGGGTGGTTTTTGGGTGGAGGTCCTTGCACCGCGCTGAGTCCGGGACTCGGGGGCGGGGGCTTGGAGTCCCAGTTTGGACAGGGACCTGGACCCCGTGAGAGGAGGGTAGTGGGTTGGTCTTGCTTGTGCCTATGTTACAAGTGGGGCGTGTGTTTTCGGGGTACCGAGCTCATTGATTCATGAATCGCCGTCGTGTCGGTACGACTTGTCTAAACTCTAGCACCGTAGTAAGAACTAGGAGACGAAAGATGGTAAAAGGAAATCTGATTGCTTACCACCTGCTTGAAAGTAGCACATGTGCTTACATAGAATGGTTGGTTAATGAACTAATGCTGAGTGCTAATAAAAATTGAATACAAGGACGCACACTTAGTAATGCTTTCTGCAGATGCAATAAACCCACAAGCCAGATAGCCTTGCATATCCTTAGAGTCTTTTCTTTTTTCCTGTTGGGTAAGTCTTGCTGAGTATAATTGAGTACTCAGGGTTTTATTTCCCCCTGTTGCAGGTGATAAGTGGATGCTAGAGCAGACCCTTGTGTGTGGATTCTTCCTGGTGGGCTCATAGAGTATTCCTTTACGCTGCGATCATAGTTTTTATTTATAACTCTCACTAAATGTTTTTCTAAATGAAAGTTTTATAATCTGTTGTCATAGTTTATATATCAATGCTTCATCATGTCATGAATAGATATTTATTTCCACTGTAATTCTGATCACATGTTTATATTCTGCTGTTAACTTAAATTGTTCATAACTCTGATAACATGATCATATTCCGCTATTATAAACAATAAATATTAAATATTATACTCTGATGTTCCATGGAAAGTGATGTAAGAAATGGTTAATAATGTTGTGACCTTTATTTTCTCATTTGTGATCCTGATGAAAAAATATGGATTTTCGGGTTCTCCCCTGGGATGTGTCCGACGAAACTGCGTAATTTGGTGTCCTTCCTTGAGTATTTAGTGTCTAATGGAAGACAAGTACTCCTAGAAGGCATTAGATTAGACGATTCTGCCACAACACGCTAGCTACCAGATCCCGGTCCGCCCGCGCGGGTGCCACTTGATCTTGTGTCGCCCGCGCTCTCACTAACGGATCTCCCCAAGTGCGTGCGCTCGCCACCGGACCTCCGCATGCCCGCACCGCAGCCATCGAGGAAGACACTGATGAGGAGGACAGGACGGTGCATCAGCCAGGCAGGGAGGACGCAAAGAGGAGGAGGACGATGGTGGTAGGGGACCTACAGGCGGAGCTGCACTACAGCCGATAAGTCCACTCGCTGGTGGGGTGGCCACTGACAATGGAGAGGGAAGATGAGATTGGAGGCGTCGGGTGGAGGGTTTTCTGGGGTTAGGGGTTTTTCTGATGAAGTTAAGGTTTTCTGGTGTTATACTGTCTAAAGTCAATACCAGGCTGAGATGGGCAAAGATGAGCTCTACCTCTTTAACTGAAAATAGAGGCCATTTTTAGAGGCGGGCCTACAGTTTTCTTGTGTTATATATACTCTGAAGTCAGTATGAGGCTAAGATGGGCTATGATGGGTTCGGCGTCTTTCACATAGGCGGACCTCCTCTGAAAATGGAGAGGCGGTCCGCCTTTGTTAAAGAGGCCGTGCCCATCTTAGCCCATCTTAGCCCGGTATTGACTTCAGACCATATAACACCAGAAAATCCTAACTTCATCATAAAACCCTAACACCCGCTTTTGTTAATTGATTTAAGGAGGTGGTCCTTTACTGGGTGTCTCCTAAAATTATTTGTCCACCGCCTCTGAAAATCAGTATGTATTTTAGGAGACAGTCACATTTCGTGACTGCCTTTGTAAATAAAATGAGTAGTCTTTAAAATCTTTTATGTAGTAGTGTTATATCTATCTATCCATGTACCTTAATATTAAAGAGTGAAATGATTCTTCGTCCTTTATCGCTCACAACTGTCCCAAGGGATCTAAGGTACTGTATATATTAGAGTAGGGTGTCCAAGCACGATTTGGAGTTTGATTTCAAAACGAATTAGAATATGGAATATTTTCATGATCCACTCTCTCCCATGCATGTATGAGTTAGTGTTTAGGCATGATATAGAGTCTGATCTAAAACAAATTAGAATGCATGGCACGATCATTGATAAATGATATGTAATCCTCTCATGGCCAACGTGTTTAGATTATTAGGGAGTTCGATTTCTATATAAATTAAAATGCATAACGTGATCGTCAAATAAATCTTGAAGCCACAAGTCATTAAGGTAACCACACAACAAGCTGAGTTGCATGCACGAGTAAGTTTGCTAATTCTGTCTTAAATCGAATAGTAGTCATTTTGGATGAACATTTCTTTATTAATCTGTACAGGTGTTTGGCGTACATCTCGAACGTCTTTACTGTTTCCGTCATCGCGTCACAAAACAAAAACACTAAAAAAATCACGAAAACCCAACACCAAGTCACCAACACACACATCCACCTGTAACTCCAGACACCCGGGTTAGACCGTCAGGTACTAGCCGGCCCACTTGTCCTACATGTCAAATCTGTGAATAAACAACATGATCAACAACTACATTGTACAATAATGACTAGTAAAATATAGACTTCTTCTGGTCAACTGCTCCCACTATTATTAAATAAATCTATACTCTTTTTATTACTCACTCCTTTCTATGCTGCTGGTAGCGTGGCTGTCCAGGTCCACAATCAGCTTCATCCTTTGTTCCACAAAGACGAAGGCACAAGCCCACAACCACTTCTTGTTCGCCGTTGACTCGTCGAGTGGTGATTTCTGTTCTAGGCCTTGTAGCATCGTTCCTTATGCTATGTTTAGTTCGCGAAATGAAAATTTTTGGATGTCATATCAAATGTTTTGGGAATATTGAAAGGGGTTTTCGCTTAATAAAAAAACTAATTACATAGCTCGTCTGGAAACTGCGAGACGAATTTATTAAACCTAATTAATTCATCATTAGCGTATGTTAGTACTGTAGCACTTATGGCTAATCATAGACTAATTAGTCTAAAAACATTCGTCTCGTGATTTTCAACCAAACTATGTAATTAGAGTTTTTTTTGTCTATATTTAATACTCTATACATGTGCCACGAGATTCGTTGTTATAGTTTAGGGTGAAAATTTTTAGCAACCAGACCAGGCCTTGTCCTTACGGGATCCAACTCCAGAACTACTACTCCGCCTTGGTTGACAGTGGCTTCAACTTGGCCAGAAGCCCAGATCTGCAGCACATGCCTGTTTTCTAGCTTCCCATTTTCAGGTATCAGCTCTCGTCAGTTCACAGTTTGTTCAAATGTTGGTACCATGGTTCAGATTGTTGACATGAAAATAATTAACCTCTGATAATTGGACTGATTTGTGAGATTTAGGTTTATATAGGTCACGAGCTTACACTGGTGACTCTAAGCACTGAAGCAAGCGCAGGTAACCACCATGGCGGAAGCCGTCGTGGGAGTGCTGATCGGCAAGCTAGGTGCAGCCTTGGCGAAAGAAGCAGCAACCTATGGAGCATCCCTGCTTTGCAAGGAAGCTTCAGCCCTCAAGGGTCTTTTTGACGAGATCCGCAAAGCTGGGAAGGAATTTGAGAGCATGAAGGCCTACCTGCGTCAGGCAGAGAAGTTCAAGGATACTGATGAGACCACTGGCATCTTCACCAAGAATATCAGGGAACTATCATTTCAGATCGAGGATGTTATCGATGAGTTCATGTTCAAGCTTGAGGCCGACAAGCATGGAGGATTTGCAGCCAAGATGAAGAAGAGGATCAAGCATCTCAAGGTTTGGCACCGTCTAGCTCACAAGCTCCATGATATCAATGCTGAGCTTGAAGAAGCTGCAAAAAGGAGGGCCCGTTATGACATCCCAGGAATGCAGGGACAGGCTGGGAGCAGTGACCATCATGCCAGATCCACCAATCAAAATTTGTGTTTTGCAAGGGAAGATGATGTAGTGGGTATTGAAGATAATGCAACCAAGCTCAAGCAGTGGCTAATAGGCGATCTAGAAGAAAAGAACTACAAAATAGCCACAGTGTGGGGAATGGGTGGTGTAGGTAAAACAACTTTGGTTGACCATGTCTACAAGATTGTGAAACTGGATTTTGATGCTGCAGCCTGGGTAACATTGTCAAAGAGTTACCATGGTGAGGACTTGCTAAAGAGAATTGCTAGAGAGTTTGGCATCATAACTGATGCTACTAACATGGAAATTAGAGCCTTAGTTGAGATCATCCGGAAACATCTTGAAGGTAAAAGGTATATCTTGGTTCTAGATGATGTTTGGGAAAAGGATGTATGGATTAACAATATCATGGAAGTCTTTCCAACTAACTGTACCAGCCGGTTTGTTCTGACGTCAAGAAACTTTGAAGTTGCATCATTGGCAACTAGTAATTGCAGAATTGAGCTAGAGCCTCTAGGAGATAAGCACTCTTGGGAGTTATTCTGCAAAGCAGCTTTCCGGAATAGTGATGACAAAAGGTGCCCGTCAGAGTTACAGGATTTGGCTGTGAAGTTCTTACAAAAGTGTGAAGGCTTGCCTATTGCCATTGCATGCATAGGACGTCTATTGTCTGTCAAACAACCAACATACTCTGAATGGGATAGTGTGTACAAGGAGCTAGAATTGCAGTCTAGAAATAATGTGATGCAAGGAGTCGATAGTATTCTAAAAGTCAGCTTGGAGGACCTTCCATATGAACTAAAGAATTGCTTCTTACATTGTGCAATGTTTCCAGAGGATTATGAACTGAAGAGGCGAAGGTCAATTAGGCACTGGATTACTTCTGGATTCATCATGGAAAAGGAGAACAAAACACTAGAACAAGTGGCAGAGGGATACTTGAATGATCTTGTCAACCGAAGCTTGCTACAAGTCGTGATGAAGAATGAGTTTGGACGAGTGAAGGTTTGCCGAATGCATGATGTTATCCGACATCTTGCCCTTGACAAAGCAGCTAAAGAATGCTTTGGTAAAGTTTATGAGGGCCATGGGACATTTTCAGTACATGAAACACGCAGACTGTCAATTAATAGCACCAATATTGTACCGCTGAATCAATCTGGTGTGATGCAGCTCCGTGCAATCTATGTTTTTACAAGTTCTGTTGATATCGATTTGTTGAGGCCTATCCTTGCATCCTCAACATTGTTGTCAACATTGGATCTTCAAGGTACTAAAATCAAGATGCTCCCTAATGAGGTCTTCAGCTTGTTTAATCTGCGTTTCTTGGGTCTCCGTTGTACTGGAATTGAGACTCTACCAGAGGCTGTTGGAAGATTGCAAAACTTAGAAGTACTAGATGCATTCGACACTGGTCTACTATCTTTACCAAAGGATGTAGGAAAACTGAAGAAGCTTAGGTACCTATATGCAACTGTAAGTGTCAATGAAGGATCTTTCTGGCTTCATCGTGGATTAAAGGTGCCTAGGGGCATAATAAAGAACCTGACAGGACTGCATGCTCTTCAAAAGGTTAAAGCTAGCTCAGAGACTCTCCGTGATGTTGCAGCTTTGACGGATTTACGAACATTTGCCGTTGATGACGTGACAAGTGAGCACTCGTTAGTCCTGCGCAGTGCTCTCCAGAACATGAGCAGTCTCGTGCATTTGTCAATTAATATGTCAAACGAAAACGAAGCGTTGCCATTGGAACAACTTAGTTTACCAGAAACTCTTAGTAAACTTGAACTGGCAGGGCAGCTGGAAAAGAAACGGATGCCTGAGCTTCTCTCCTCCTGGTTGCACCTTAACTATCTCACTTGTTTATCTCTGGCGTTCTCTAAACTTGATGAGAACTCATTTCCTAACCTCATGGTGTTGCGTAATTTATGCTCACTTAATCTTAATAAGGCTTACGAGGGAAAGACATTATGCTTCTCCGTACAGTCATTTCCTAGACTGAGAGAACTATGTATATGGGATGCTCCGCAACTCAGCCAGGTAGAAATAGAAGAAGATGCACTGGGATGTCTGGTTAAGCTATGGTTTGCAGGGTGCCCAGAACTGAAGCGCCTCCCTCGTGGCATTGAGTACCTTACCACGCTCGATGAATTATATTTGGAAGATGCTGCTGATGAGCTTATAAAGATCATTAGGCAGGAAGGTGAAGCAAATGAATGCAAGGAAGAGCTAATGAAGATTAGCCACATTAGAATGGTTGATTTTAAATCAACTGAGAAAAACTTTTGGCGAAGAATTGTAAATAGAGAAGGGAATGCATTCGCTGGCTGAAGGCTTGGATCCTAGCTGCTATTTCCGGAATTCACATACAGGGTATGGGTTTTATGCTCCTTCTTGCTGTTGGACCGGCCAGAACACTCTGCCATTCCTAACTAAATGTCTCGTTGATATCATTTTCATCAGGTTGCTGCTGCCTTTGTTGGTCTGCTTTGGACTTTTGGTGGTTCAGTTCAGCGGTTGGTGGACATGTATTGAGCTAGGAATCGAGTAAGCACAGGACATCCGCCCATCAGCAAGGGAAGTCCTGAATTCCGTATGGGTGCAGATTGCATAATAGAGTGTCTACGAATTTATAAATCGGTTTGCGAATTAAGCGGAAACACTGTTGTAATTTTATTTACTACGTCATGTTGTCTTTTATGGGTGAGGCATCTCCCAGGTTTGTAATAAGCTTGTCAGACGCTTTACTTCTCGTTTTGCAAAGCATAACTTTTTTCGTCTGTGGATGCTTTCTGTTGGGTGTGGAACCAAAACTTTAAGTTCCAATCAGCAGTATGTTTATGAATAATTTGATCCAATCAATGGAATATAATGGGTGTGATTAGCCTAAAAGGTTACTCCTATCGCATTACAATTTTAGTTGTTTTAAAGGATACACTGTAATAGAATCCAATAGCCAAATTAGTATCTTTAGGCTGCGCGCTGTTCAGAGTTGGCAATTGTTATGTTCTTTTTAGTTGGTAACCTGAGTACATGGCTTCTTTTCTAGCTATATGGAGATACCCTGCCGTTAGTTACTTAATAAATATACAAGAATGTGTTGTACTAAAGCAAAGCATTTAGTTTTTCGATGCATTAACCAAATGAATCGAATGAGGTGACATAGAATGCCCTGGTACACTGCCTAGAAGGTTTCAAAGAGTTAGCATGACTCTAAGCATCAGTATCAAATTCTCGGCGTGCATTACCCAGGGTTGTTTGGAGCCTTGTTTAGATTGCCTCAAAATTCCAAGTTTTTTTACTCTCTCTTCATGACATCAATTTTTGAATGCATGCATGGAGCATTAAATGTAGATAAAAAAAATAACTAATTACACAGTTTGATTGTAAATCACGAGACGAATCTTTTGAGCCTAGTTAGTTTATGATCGGACAAAGTTTGTCAAATACAAACGAAACGTGCTACAGTGTCCAGATTACAAAAAATTGCAATCTAAACAAGGCCTGGGTCTCTGTCTCGTCTATCAAGAATGGCCTATTTTTTTATTCTTTATTTTTAGATGCAGAGTAAATATAATGGCGTGGTTGTCAAAATTCCAATTCGGCTTAATAATCTTGGCAAAAAGGCATGATTAGTCATTGACGTCAACATTTCTATGACTTGCACGTTTAAAGTCTTGTGATTTGATTGCACACGATTTTGATAACCGTACATTAGGGGCAATGGGTGTGAACCGTGTCTCTTGATATCGCAGACGTGGCCAATGAAGTTGCAGTGTTGGAGGGCCGAGTTCATAGCCTGTTCGGCAGGCTAGGCTTGCTCGTTCACGAACCAGCAATGATCCATCCTAGCCAAACGATTCCTCGTTTTCCGAATGTTTCACTGCCTGAGAGTTTCACCGGTTCAAAATTTTCATGTCCGTTTATGGCTGCAGGACACAAAAATAGAAGTGGATTCTAAAAAAAAACGATAAAAGTACTGAACCACCTTCCTTTTAGGTGGGGCCAGCGTGTAAGTGACGTATCCACCCCTATCTTGCTCTGGGTGGCTCCGCTCCCATGGCCGCCGCCGCCTCTCTCCACCCCATCCACCT
Organism: Miscanthus lutarioriparius; assembly: GCA_904845875.1. Lineage (NCBI taxonomy): Eukaryota > Viridiplantae > Streptophyta > Magnoliopsida > Poales > Poaceae > Miscanthus > Miscanthus lutarioriparius. The sequence continues at coordinate 96,557,870 of CAJGYO010000010.1, read as the reverse complement.
CCCTCTTTCCCACTCCCACTCCCACCCATGCCAACCCCGGCCCCGGGCCTCCTCCGTAGGTGCAGCACCAAGCCCGCCCCACTAGCTAGCCCCAGCTCCATACCAAAAAGGCACTCTCCTCTCTCCTGCCAGCCGCAGGGTCATGGAGGAGCCTATGGAGCATTGCAGTCGCCTGGGGTGGTGCGGGACTACGGCCACTGCCGCCTCGTCGACTCCATTGGCGCGCTCGACCCGGCGGCCGGCGCTCCGGAGGCTCTCCGACGAACAGGTGGCGTGCGGCGGTGCGATTCAACGGGTGGTTTGTCGATACAGCGTTTGCTAATGGTTCTCCGTGTTCGGCTTGGCTGATGTGGACTAAATGCTGGTTCCTGTGTTCTTGAAGGCGGAGTTCCTCTCTCTCGCCATGTTCAACCCAGAGGTGTTTGCCGTGGTGCTTATGTGCTAGGTGTTTGTCGATATAGCTTTTGCTAATGGTTCTACGTGCTCGGTTTGGCTGATGTGGACTAAATGTGCGTTCATGTGTACTTGAACGTGGAGTTCCTCTCTCTCTCCGTGTCCAACCCAGAGGTAAGGATGAAAACGGTTGGAAATGGTCGAAAAACTCATAAATTGTTTTCTATTTTACATCTGAAATACAAAAAGCGAAAAGCGAAAACGATAAAACCGGACACGAAAACGAACGCGAACTTACGAATTATCAAGAATTTTGAAAACGAACTAATTTGAGCGGATTTATGTCGAACACGGTCGATATACGAAAACTCAATACGGAATATCGACCCGTAGATCAAGTACATGACTAAGTGCATACATGATCAAGTTCAAGTGCATATAATAATTAACAAGTGCATATTATAGAAACATGAACTCGAACTGAGTCAGAATAATTTTATTAATCTTTTTAGAATATATGTAGTATTTTATTTTAAAGATTTATTCAGATTTTTCTTTTGAGTAACAAAGATTTATTCGGCTGGTGCAAAAAATATCAAATGATTGACTTTGCAGGTGGGGGTTAAACCGATGAGCTTGATGGGCTCTGGCCCAGGTGGGCTTTCGTATAGATGCTGCTGATTTCCTGACATTTAGCACCATCTCATGAGGTGAAGAGAGATGAGGCTGGGCGCCGTCTATAAGAGAGGGCAGCTGGCCACCAGTAGAAAGAACGCAGCTGCGTAGTGAACAAGCTGTAATTGTGATGTATGACCTGTGCAGTTGGCCAAATTCGGTTTAAACCGAATTTTCAATTCGGAATATTTCAAATTAAAAGTAGAAAAGTAGAAAACTGTCGGAAAATGTCTAAACCGTTTTCTACTTTTACATTTGAAATACGAAACATCTGAAATGCGAAAGCGAAAACGGTAAAGTCGGACAAGAAAATACGAATTCGATCGGATTAAATATAGAAAACGATGCGGTCCGGTTCGGGTTATTTCCGTTCCGTTTTCATCCTTACCCAGAGGTGTTTGCCGTGGTGCTTATGCGTGAGGCGTCGATGGTGATTGGGAGTTGGGGTGTGGCATATTTGGTCCTTTTGTCCTCTCCCAGGTCTGTAATCCCAAGTGCCAGAGCCTTTAATTTTCGCTGGAAATTAACATGCTGTATCTTTGGTTTCTCTGAATGTGGTATATGGTGTGTATCTTTGGTTTCTCTGAACCTGGTATATTGGTGTCACAGAGACAGGGCAGTTGGTCGTCTCGTATCCTGCAAGTCCTTCAGTTTGATCTGATAAATGAAGGAAAATGTCCTTTCTGCCTAACGTGCCTAGCACATGTTCAATAAGGTACTCATTTTATACAGCTTTCTGGGCAGTGGTGACATGTTATTATAGTAGTTCCATAAATGTATGGTCTGTTTCATTTTCTTCAGGTCGTTGATGCCTTGTTTGCTCTGCCTTTTTTTTAACGAAATGCTTGCTCTGCTTTGGTGGCACACTTCAGTGGTGCCTTGTGGCCTTGTGCTGAGTGCTTTGGGGAGATCTCATGATGATCTGCTGGGTTCCTGCGAGAACATTGCACAGTTTGGTGGACTGCTCTACACTTACACTGTACTCTACAAGTCTAAATTCTAATGACCAAGTCAGTCTAACGCTGTGTGACAGACACCCCTCACTTAGTGGATGATGCGTTAGGTGATGGCCCACCACTGATTGGTGCTTTTAACCAGACAGCATCAGATTACTGACTGATTAATGATTATGTAGCTTTCTCCTCTACAAGCGCAGAGACTTTTTTTTTCCTCGTCTCCTTCCACGAAACCGCATGACTTGCCCCTTTCCATCTCTGACGATGCAACTCCTCCTACTCCCCAATGCAAACCGTGACTAAAACAAAGCCTGATCTTCAACTTCAATGCGTGCTTGTTCTATAGCTTCTCGTATTCAGGTAACACTGTCAAGTTTCATCAGTGCAAGGTTTGAATTTGTTTGTTTTCTTTTTCAAAAAAAAAAAGGTTCAGATTGTGGAGCTGAAAGGTAACTCGAGTTAATTTTGTGAAATTTGGGGTTTAGGTTGTTGAGGTGAGGTCCACATGTAACTCTGAGGTCTTCAAGCGTACAAAACCACCATGGCAGAGGCTGTTGTGGGAGTGCTGATTGGCAAGCTAGGTGCAGCCTTGGCCAAAGAAGCAGCAGCCTACAGTACATCCCTGCTTTGCAAGAAAGCTTCTCTCAAGGGTCTCTTTGGCGAGATCCGCAAAGCCGAGGTGGAGCTGGAGTGCATGAAAACCTACCTGCGTGAGTCTGAGAAGTTCAAGGATTCTGACGAGATCACTGGTATCTGTTACATAATCTACTGTTTCTTTGTGTGAACACATAGTAAGGAAAGACGGCGCCGAAAATGCTTTCTGCTGTGGTACTGTAGTCGCTGTAGAGGCAGGTGCCGAACGGCTCACCTGTCGCACTGTAGCCGCAGCAGGAGCAGGCGCCAGAGTCAGCCCTACTGTGTTATATAGTCACTGTTGCAGCAGGGCAGCTGTACTAGAACTAGATTGGTAGAGTTGTATATATAATTTGCCACTGCAACTCAACAAAGAGAGTTTAGATTTACCATCTACTATACAGGGCTCTGGTCAACGCTAGTGTCTCTACTGTGTGTATGCTCTGTTCTCCTTCACTTCTTCTACCTCTAGCCATAGTGTGTGGTCGGACAACCTTTGTCGTGGTCGACCGTGCTCAGGAAGACTGGTGAGTGGTCGACTCACCTGAGCGGGTGATCCTGTGAGCTAACAAGTGGTATCAGAACCGTACAAACGCTGTCGTCGGACTAACCGCTGGCGATGACGCACGGTTCGGAGATGGGCGACAGCAGTGGCACTGTTGTGGCTGCCCAGCCACGACAGGAGGTCATTGTTCACACGGTGCGGGAGGTCAGCGGCACTAGTTGGCCGACGCTGATTCACACCAACTATGGAGAGTGGTCGGTGACCATGAAGGTCAAGCTCAGAGGCCGATGGCTCTGGAATGCTGTTGATAAGGGCACCGACAATGAAGAAGATGCCATGTCAGCGTTGGAGGCTATCCTTGCTGCTGTACCGGTGGAGTATAGGCAACCGTTGGGAGCGAAGAGCTCTGCTAAGGAGGCATGGGAGGCTATTGAGGCAATGCACATCGGTTCCGACCGTGCAAAGAAGGCGACGACCCAGCTTTTGAAGCAGAAGTACGCCAACCTCAAGTTCAAGGATGGTGAATCAGTGGAGGACTTCTCCCTCCGCCTGCAGACGCTCATCATCAAGCTGAAGAGCCACGGCGTCACCATCAACGAAGAGAAGGTGGTCTCTAAGTACCTCCACTCCGTGCCAGCAAAGTACATCTAGATCGCTCTCTCCATAGAGACGATGCTGGACTTGTCCACCCTCGCCATTGAGGATGTGATAGGCCGTCTGCGGGCGGTGGACGAGTGCCTAGAGTAGGCGACAGCAACAAAGGATAGGGGCAAACTACTACTGACAGAGGAGGAGTGGGCTGCTCGGAGGAACTCCGGGGTAGCCTCCTCCAGTCGCGGTGGCCATGGCAAGCGCCGCGGCAAGGCTTCTTCGGAGAGAAAGAAGCAGGTCGACCCCAACGCCTGCCGACACTACGGGAAGACGAGCCATTGGGCACAGGAGTGCCCAAATCGCAAGCAGGAGAAGAAGGCTGAAGCTCATCTGGCGCAAGCTGATGATGAGGATGAGACCACTATCTTGATGGCGATGTTCTGTGTACTGCACGACGTCGAGACCGAGGAGAAGAGAGAGGTGACGATGGTGGAAGGACCTGGGAAGGTACTGAAGGCTGTCAACCTCGACGAACCGCGCGCCCAAATCCACCTCGGACGTGTGGGCGGCGAGCAGGAACAGCGGTGGTATCTGGACTCTGGTGCCAGCAACCACATGATGGGCTCCAAGGCAGCCTTCTTCGAGCTCGACGACGATGTTATCGGTACGGTGAAATTTGGTGACAGCTCAAGGGTGGCTATCCAAGGGCGCGACACCATCATCTTCAGGTGTCAGAACGGGGAGCACTGCGCACTAACAGATGTATATTACATCCCGCAGCTGCATTCAAGCATCATCAGCATTGGTCAGCTGGATGAGCGCGGTAGTGAGGTACTGATCAAGGACGGAGTCCTCAAGATCAGGGACCGGGAACAGCGACTTCTTGTCAAGGTGAAAAGGTCCCTGAACCGGTTGTACCTGCTCGACCTGAAGGTAGAGCAGCCGGTGTGCTTGGCGGCAAGGCACACCTAGGAACCATGGCTGTGGCATGCCCGGTTCGGACATCTCAGTTTCGACACGCTTGGTCGACTGGGCAAGATGTTCCGAGGGCTACCCCACATCGAGCACGGAGGTGAGCTGTGTGATAGCTGTCTGGCCGGGAAGCAAAGGAGGCTGCCGTTCTCAAAAGCGGCCAAGTAACGCGCGGAGGACGCTCTCGAGCTCGTCCACGGTGACGTCTGCGGGCTGATCACGCCAGCCACAAACGGTGGTCGGCGGTACTTCCTCCTGTTCGTAGATGATTGCAGTCGCTACATGTGGCTACAACTCCTAACGAGCAACGATGAAGCGGCGAGGATGTGCGCAGAGGCTGAGAGTGGCAAGAAGCTCCGTGTGCTGAGGACTGATCGCGGCGGCGAATTCACTTCGGTGGAGTTCGTTGCGTACTGCGCGGATCAGGGTGTGGTACGACACCACACCGCACCGTACTCGCCACAACAGAATGGCATGGTGGAGCGATGGAACCAGACAGTGGTCAGCATGGCTCGATCCATGATGAAGGCCAAAGGCATGCCAGCAAGGTTTTGGGGTGAGGCGGTGACCACAGCGGTGTTCATCCTCAACCGTGCTCCCACCAAGGCCCTGAAGGGCAAGACGCTGTTCAAGGCTTGGTGTGGGCGCAAGCCGAGCGTGTCCTTCCTCCGAACATTCGGCTGCATCGGCCACGTCAGGAAGACGAAGCCGATCCTCACCAAGCTGGAGGACAGGAGCACACCGATGGTGTTCCTGGGCTACACGGAGGGTACCAAGGCGTACCGGCTCTATGACCCACGTAGAGACAAGATGCTTGTCTCGCGCGACGTCGTGTTCGACGAGAAGGTGGCCTGGGACTAGAACAGTCCTGGCATGGGGGAAGCTGGCGGCTTCACCAGCACCTTCGTCTTCGAGCACTTGGTCATCCACGGTGGTGGAGACGCTGGGGAAGAGGTGCCGAGCACTCCGGGAGGGGTGTCGGGCACTCTAGCGACAGAGCCGAGCACTCCTAGGGCAGTGCCGAGTACTTCGGGAGGGATGCCGAGCACTCCGAGAGGAGTGCCGAGCACTCCTAGAGGGATGACGGGCACGCCAGGAGTGGTGCTGGGAGGATCTACAGTGGTGGCGACCACTCCAGGACGGGTGCCGAGCACTCCCGTAGCAGAGCCAAGAAGTCTTGTAGTGGTGCCGACCACTTCAAGACTGAGGCTCAGCACTCCTACAGTGGTCCTGAGCACTGCAGGGGTTATGACGAGTTGTCCAGTAGTAGTGCCGAGCACTACATCTAGTGTGCCGAGCACTCTAGGTGCTATGCCGAGCACTCAGGCGGAATAGGGAACTCCATCGATGCCGATCGAGTTCGCCTCACCTCCGAGTGACATCATTGAGTTCGTGGATGCCTTCCACAAAAGTGAGGAGGTGCGGTTCTGTAGGCTGGACGACATTGTCGGCGGCACAGGGCCCTCAAGCCTGGTGGGTAGGCTGCTCAATGACCCAGAGCTGCTGCTCATCAGTGCTGAGGAATCACCCACATTCGCGCTGGCCGAGCGCGATGGAAACTGGCGACGGGCGATGCTGGAGGAGATGAAGGCGATCGTGGAAAACAAGACTTGGGAGCTCATTGATCCACCTCTAAGATGCCGTCCGATCAGCCTGAAGTGGGTGTACAAAGTCAAGCGAGACGAGCAAGGGGCCATTGTCAAGCACAAGGCGCGCCTCGTCGCCCGAGGCTTTGTCCAGCGCGAGGGCATCGACTTTGAGGAAGTCTTTGCGCCGGTAGCACGCATGGAGTCTGTCCATTTGCAACTAGCTTTGGTAGCAGCAAAGGACTTGCACGTCCATCACTTGGACGTTAAATCAGCCTTCCTCAATGGTGAGCTGGCGGAGACGGTCTTCGTCAGACAACCTCTGGGTTTCGCCGTCAAGGGAGAGGAGCATAGGGTGCTCTGACTACGCAAGGCGCTCTATAGGCTGCGACAGGCCCCACGAGCATGGAACACCAAGCTTGACGCCACGCTGGGCGAGCTTGGGTTCATGACGTGCGCAACCGAGCACGCGCTCTACACGTGGCGACAGGGGAAGGAGGAGCTCGTCATCAGCGTGTATGTGGACAACTTGATCGTCACCGACGCGCATGCGGAGGACATCGACAGCTTGAAGCGCGAGATGATGGCTCGTTTTCGATTGAGCGATCTTGGCGTGCTCTCCTACTACCTCAGCATCGAGGTGAGGTAGGGGAAGGAGGCGCTCACGCTCGGTCAGAGCGCGTATGCCTTGAAGCTATTGGAGCGGAGCGGCATGGCTGAGTGCAAGCCATGCGTGACTCCAATGGAAGAGCGGCTAAAGCTGATAAAGGCCAGTACCACGGCAAAGATGGATGCGACACTCTACCAGAGCATCGTCAGTGGTCTGCGCTACCTAGTCCACATGAGGCCAGACATTACGTTCGCTGTGGGCTACGTCAGTCGCTTCATGGAGGATCCTAGAGAGGATTACTGGGCTGCAGTGAAGCGGCTACTACGCTACATCAAAGGGACGATGGATCAGGGGATTGCCTTCCCCAAGACCGACGGAAGTAGGCTGCAGCTCACTGTGTTCAGCGATGCAGACATAGCGGGGGACATTGACGGATGGCGGAGCACCTCTGGTGTGCTCGCCTTCCTCGGGTCGGCTCCAATTTTATGGCTATCGCTGAAACAGAAGGTGGTTGCACTATCTACGTGTGAGGCAGAGTATGTAGCGGCGGCCACAGTGGCGTGCCAAGTTGTGTGGCTACGCCGGCTACTGGGCGAGCTGACCGGTACGAAAGCTCACTCACCAGCACTGATGGTGGACAACCAGCCCGCCATCGCCCTCGCGAAGAATCTGGTTCTCTATGACCGGAGCAAGCATATCAACGTGAAGTTCCACTTCCTCAGGGACTGTGTCAATGGAGGGCAGATCGTCATTGAGTTCGTCGAAACTGGTCGGCAACTCGCGGACGTCCTCACCAAGCCGCTCGGACGTATTCGACTCACGGAGCTGAAGGAGATGATCGACATGGAGGGGGTACAAGGATAGCAGTACGATTAGGGGAAGAATTATTAGATAATCTAATGCTCCCTGTTGTGGTACTGTAGCCGCTGTAGAGGCAGGCGCGGAACGGCTCACCTGCCGCACTGTAGCCGCAGCAGGAGCAGGCGCCAGAGTCAACCCTGCTGTGTTATCTAGTCACTGTTGCAGCAGGGCAGCTGTATTAGGACTAGATGGGTAGAGTTGTATATATAATTTGCCACTGCAACTCAACAAAGAGAGTTCAGATTTGCCATCTACTATACAGGGCTCCGACAAACGCTGATGTCTCTGTTGTGTGTGCATGCTCTGTTCTCTCTCACTTCTTCTACCTCTAGTCATAGTGTGTGGTCGGACAACCTCTATCGTGGTCGGCCATGCTCGGCAAGACTGGTGAGTGGTCGACTCACCTGAGCCGGTAATCCTGTGGGCTAACAGTGTCTTCATCAAGAAGATACGGGAACTATCTTTCATATTGTGGATGTTGTCGATGAGTTCATGTACAAGCTTGAGGACGACAAGCATGGAGGATTTGTAGCCAAAATGAAGAAGAGGATCGAGCATCTCAAGGTTTGGCACCGTCTAGCTCACAAGCTCCGTGATATCAATGCCGAGCTTGAAGAAGTTGCAAAAAGGAGGTCGCGTTATGTCATCCCAAGAATGCTGGGACACACTAGGAGCGGTGGCCATCATGCGAAATCCAACACTCAAAATTTGTGTATTTCATGGGATGGCGATCTAGTGGGTAATGAAGATGCTGCAGACAAGCTCAAGGGGTGGCTAGGAAGTGATTTGGAAGAATGGAACAGTAGAATCACTACAGTTTGGGGGGATGGGTGGAGTGGGTAAAACTACTTTGGTTGATCATGTCTATAACATTGTGAAAGCCGAGTTTGACACTGCTGCATGGGTAACTGTGTCCAAGAGTTACCAAATTGAGGATTTGCTGAAAAGAATTGCAAGGGTGTTCAGCATCTCAATCGATTGTAGCAATATGGAAATAAGATTTGTAGTTGAGGCCATCCGTAACCATCTTAAAGGTAAAAGGTACATCTTAGTGCTCGATGATGTTTAGGAACAAGATGTGTGGATTAATATCATGAATCTTTTTCCTACTAACAAGCCGATTTGTTCTCACATCAAGATTATCCGAAGTTGCATCATTGGCAACTAATGATTGTGCAGTTATGCTAAAACCACTACAAGAAAAGCATTCTTATATGTTATTTTTCAAGCTAGCTTTTTGGAACAACGAGGATAAGAGCTGCCCTATAGAGTTATGGGATTTGGCCACAGAGTTCTTAGAAAAGTGTGAAGGTTTGCCTATTGCTATCGCATGCATAGGCCGGCTACTGTGTTTCAAACCCCCAACTTACTTTGAACTAGCCACTGATGCCCGCGCTTCGCTGCAGGTGGTCTGTTTGGTATACCAAACCTTGGAAAAACATGTTAGTAAAGGATAAGATGTCTTTTCCATTATGTGTTATATGGAAGGGCCTATTTGATACATTGAATCTTGGAAAAATACATCAAAGGAAGCTAATATTTGTTAATAAAATCAATGGCATGCTGGCGCAATGAAACATTTACTGGAGTGATTAGGACGGCACATGGTAAGATTATATTACACCATAGTTGGAAAAAGCAATCACTGCAATACAAGTACATCACCTCATGCGAGGGTTTACAAAGAAGTGAATTAGGATTCACCACCCTTAGCCGTAAGCGAACCTAGCTAGAAATATTAATTCAAAGCACAACACTGGGTGAGGATTACATTGTAGGTGGAAAAAGCAAACACTACAATACGGGTACATCTCCTCACGCGAGGGTGTAAACGAACCTAGCTAGAACTACTAATTCAAAGCACAACAGTAGGTGGGGATTACATTGTAGATGGAAAGACCAAACACTACAATACGGGTACATCTCCTCTCGCGAGGGTTTACAAAAAAGTAAATCAGGATTCACTCCCCTTAGGCGTAAGGGCGCATCACTAAAACCACTTTCATGGGTCTAGCTTCGGACCATATTAGCCTCATTCCCTGAGGGGGCCATGTGGCCACTAAGATCATGCCTCGGAGCTTGAGGAATCCTCTAAGAAGATGGCATGAGCACATGCACCATCTCCTGGTGGTGGTTGAGTGAGTGGGAGAATCTCTTCTCCATCTGGTGACTCTATCTCAGGAATTCCATGGGAGGCCTCGGTTGGGGGAGGTGCAGGCGGTGTGTCCACTATTTCCCCTTGGATTTCTTCCATGGTTGCAATTGGGATTCCATCTAGTATTGGACACTCTCTATCTTCCAAGGTGACAATCCTTCTCCTAGCCCTATTGACAAGATAGATATTCTTCAGTTGTTGAGTGTGCCGGTCTTCGGCTTGTTTGAAGGCTTCAATTGCTGCTGCCTCACGGCTCTCCACCTCAGTGGCCTGCACCTTAGCATTCGCAAGCTGCACTTGGAGCTCTCTAATCTGCTTCTCTGCCTTTTGTGCCCTACGAATGCACTTCCTCAAATGCTTAGCCTGCCTATCATACTACTTATCCAAGGAAAGCAAGTAGTCAGACATGAAAACTGTAGTTGGATCACGTTCACGAAGTTCAGGGCCTTCTAGGGTCTTCATTCGGGCTACCCACACAGGGCTGTTCTTTACAAAAGGGGGGAAGAATCTCATGGGTGTATGACATATTGGCTTCTCAAAAATCTGGCATAGGTACCTAAAAGCTTTGCGAGCGATAGATTGGTAAGTGTCCTCAAACCAAAACCCTGTGGTGGACACCACCCAAGGATTTATGTCAGGGAAATCCCTACTTGCTCCAACATAGATGATCACCTCACACCTCTTAGTGCCATACTCCTCATACTCCCTTCCTACATATTCTGGGTGATCCAAAATACCTAGCCTGACCATGGTGGCATACAAGAGCTTGGGGAAGCCATCCTTGTTCAGGCAATAGCTGGTGGTCCACCCTTCATCTGCCATCTACGAGGAAAATGAGGGAAGTCATTTACAACATTTAGGAGAGGGTAAGATTTCTATAGATACGTTAATGACTTGCTTACCTTGCTAAGGGCACCGAGAAGCAACGCAGCACGATTTGTATAAGAAAGTAGAAAAAGGGAGGAATTGGAGGTATGATGCTTGATGGAAAGGATGTTGTGTTAGGACATGCTAGATCTCGTGATCTAGAGGGGCTCTTCATTGCCACATCTTATAGATAGAAGGATGGAGCTGTGTCCACCAGTCCAAGGACCTTCTTTAATGTGAGAGACTATGGTAGCGCACGCGTGTAGTGTCGTGTAGTGGCATGGGCGGTGGTGATGTGACAACATGGGAGTAGCTGTTGGGTGCTTAAGGGACATAGTCCATTACTCATGGCAGGACCTGCCAGCCCGATGGTATTCTTTAATATTAGGGACTGTGGTATCGCATGCGGGTGGAGCTATGTAGTGGTATGGTCGATGGCGACTGATAAAGTGGTAGTAGTTGATAGATGCCTTAGGGGATTTCTCCATTATTCATGGGCATGAGTGCCTTTATGTATGATGCACAGAGACAATATGATGACAAAAACAGAAATGGTGTAGCAAGTTGGAGACATACTGCAATTATATGACCGGGGGACACAAATGAGGTCATGAATTTTCCAAAAATTACAAGTTGGGTGCGCAGTTTATATTCAAGCGCTAGATTAAAAACAAAAATTTGTTCACTTGACAAACAAACAAAACCTAGGATGTCGCTATACACACTTCACACAACAATAATGATGCAATAGATGGTGTCGTTATTTTGCCTGGTCTGATCATCGTCTAAACATAAGAAGGCATGGCCTAGCAACATTTACCTCATATAGAAACAATGCGAAACAAGGCACCCATGAAGGGACAAGCTCAAAAAATGCACCAAATACTTATCCTCTAACCGAAAATGAGTTAACTATGGTTCATTACTACATGGGAAATGTGCACACATATAGTTTGTGTTTGCAACCAGTAGTGTCATCTAGTGGTATAGGCAGTGGTGATGTGAAAACATGGGAGTAGCTGTTGGGTGCTTAAGGGACATAGTCCATTACTCATGGGCAGGAGCTGCCAGCCCGATGATATTCTTTAATGCTAGGAACAGTGGTATCGCATGCGGGTGGAGCTGTGTAGTGGTATGGTCAATGGCGACTGACAAAGTGGGAGTCGTTGCTAGATGCCTTAGGGGCTTTCTCCATTATTCAAGGGCATAAGTGCCTTTATGTAGGATGCACAGATACAACATGATGACAGAAACATAAATGGTGTAGCAAGTTGGAGACACAGTACAATTACATGGACAGGGGACACAGATAATGTCAAAAATTTTACAAAAATTACAAGCTGGGCGCGCGGCTTATATTTAAGTGCTAGACTGAAAATAAAATTTGTTCACTTGACAAACAAACAAGACCTAGGATGTCGCTATACACACCTCACACAACAATAATGATGCAATAGATGGTGCCATTATTGCCAATAAGCGACACCCGGTCTGATCAACATCCAAACATAAGAAGGCATGGCCTAGCAACATTTACCTCATATAGAAACAATGTTAAACAAGGCACCCATGAAGGGACAAACTCAAAAAATACACCAAATACTTATCCTCTAACCGAAGATGAGTAAAATATGGTTCATTACCACATGGGAAATGAGCACACATATTGTTTGTGTTTGTAACCTACCATAGCAACTAGATGTAACCAAAAATGAATTAGTGGAAGCACCTATCATGTCCTTAAGGACATTGTATTTCTCTATAAGGTTGCCATGTGGAAGTTCACATAAACAGTGGTAGAAGTAATAAGATGCGTTGATATAGTACACACCAGCGGCGAGCGACGATTGGCACCACCGGCGACACTTTCCCCTCCTCCCCTCGATTATATCCCCCATACTCTTTCCCCTTGCCATAGACTCCAGATGTTGTCGATTAAACCAGTGGTGATTCTAGGTGCCACGGGTACGGGAAAGACGAAGCTATCAATCGACATATGCAAGGCGATCGATGGCGAAGTGGTAAACACTGACAAGATGCAAATCTATGCTGGCCTCGACATCACAACCAACAAGGTCAATCTAAATGACCAACACGGTATTCCTCATCACCTTATCGGAATGGTTTCAACAATTAGTGATGATTTATCCGTACCCTGGTTTCGATCTATCGCAACTACAACTTCGGCGTATATTGCAAGGCGTGGCCGGGTGCCAGTTTTGGTAGGTGGGTACAACTCACTAATCCATGGGTTTCTCGCTGAACAATTTGATCCCTCCATTGGTGATCCCTTCACACTTGAGAGGTATCGGCCAAAATTGAGGTTCAAGAGCTGCCACTTGTGGCTCCATGCTGATGAGTTGGTTCTTAATGAATATCTGAATCGTCATATTGATGATATGGTTGAAGATGGCCTAGTCGAGGAAATCAAAGAGTATTATGATACTATGTCCATTTGCAAGATCAATGGCCACAATGGGTTGGCCAGGGCAATTGGTGTGCGAGAACTAAAGGATTATTTTAGTGGACATAGGGGGCTTCCTACCTGCATAGATGAGATGAAGGTGAATACGCAAGCCCTTGCGAGAGCACAAACTAGAAAGATCTGCCGCATTGCTGGCGTTTGGGGTTGGCCTGTTCATGCCCTAGATGCCACAGAAGTCATGCGTGCACGTCTCAATGGATCAAGCCAAATTGTAGAGGACATAATATGGGAACACTAAGTCAGTCTCCCTGCTATTACCACCATTAATGATTTCTTGCATACTTGATGTTTTGAGAGCGTGTTTGGATGAAGAACTGGCCTGGGGGCACCCTCCTAGGTAGGTCGATCTAGCCCTAGGCGCTGGAAATCGACGGCCTGGGTGAGGTGCCTGGGCCAGGCAAGATTCCCAGTCTTCAAAGCAAACAAGCCCTGAGTTCGACAGAGCCAGTACCAGTGCACACAAACTAAGATGCATATGCTTGCCACTTTCTCCCCGAAATTCATTATCATGTAATGTAGGTGGCGGCCTCTGGTAGCCAAAGTGTGGACTGCTGCCTGAATCACTTCCCTGAGACTCGAACCTGTAGTATTATGTTGTATGGAAACATTTGACCTACCGTTGTATTAATCTATGGGGCAGCAACAATGATTTGTATGGTTGTATGTACCTTAACGTTCCATCCTCTTTATGATGAATTATGCAAGGCAGTAGCCATCTATAAAAATCCTCAGCATCAATTGATGTGCTAATTTATACTCGTTGGTTGTGTATATAGTTGACCACTCGATACCAGGCGGGTACACTAGGGACTATGTTCATACCGTTAATGATAGTTGAGATGGGTGCAATTTACCTAGCTGACTAAATACGTTAATCTATCCTGTTCGGGAGATGAAATTACTTATCAAGTAGTGCCATTCACATTAGCACAATATTTATGAGGAGCATATACATACATACATACATACATACATACATACATACATACATACATACATACATACATACATACATACATACATACATACATACATACATACATACATACATACATACATACATGTGGGTGGGTGTACGCGCGTCCATACGTGTATTTAGTTTCACATGCACAATGCAGGTATTTATAGTAACATAGTAGCCGATCCAATATTGGGTCAAAGCACACACTATTATTTATTATGCAACCTAGATGGTGGGAAGGCGCACACTTGAAACACATAAAAATTACATTATAGGGCACGGGCAATTCTGGATACCATAATATATAGTGCCATCTGTGTGACCCAACATTCCAGATGGACTAAAATGTCCCCTTGTAGGGGAGCCATATGCATGCTAGTACGAGGTAAATTCGCTAGGTGGTACATGGTCCGTGATAGATATAGATGCGAGAAATATAATTGAAGGAGATTATTAGGGTAGCTTAGGTGGTACATGGTTTGTGATAGATATAGATGCGAGAAATATAATTGAAGGAGATTATTAGGGTAGCCTAAGGCCTCATACGCATTGGACTGAACTGGATGGTGGCATCCTCATTTGATTGAATTCCTGCAAGAGAGTGCACAAACATATGTAAGTGGAATGCCAAATTAGGAGAGGTATGTAACATGAAACTATAATCCAATAGTAAATACCCACGTAGCATGCATACCATTCAACTAACATTAGCCAGAATAACACCAATGGTGTTCTCCTGCAAAACGCTAATTAGCTCGTGAGCAAGCTCTCCATATCGTATCTCTGGTGCTTCTGCTCCTGTGTATGTAACGGGCTGACTTTGTACGCTTGTCGCTGCAGCACTGGACGCTTGGGGAAGGATGTCACTGTATCTTGCACAGATGGAGCTCAGACGCTCCAAAAGAGCCTTGTGGGCATTGAATAAGGCATCCTTCTCCGCACTCAATTCTTGATATGTGGTCTGAAGGAAATGGGACCAGTTCATATAATAGTGCAAGTGCCTACCTGTTTCTATGAGTGGATCATAACTTATATCCTTGACCCATATATTTAAATGTGACATGAGGTGGAAAATTGCTAATTCAGAAACATTTTCTTCTGCCTCATAATCGTTCATGCAAGGAACGCCTCGGAAGTTCTGAAGCCCCACCATGCCTCTTGTACCATCTTTAGAAGGGATTTCAACGCTAAGCCAGGCTATCCTTTTGGAGTTCTCCATCTTTACCACCCCTGCAGTACGAATAGTTGCGCCTATGCTGGTAATGATTTGGCGTAGGATATCCTTGCGCGAGATAACAACTACAAGAGGTTCCTAAAAAAGAATAAAAAAGTGTATACAGATGAGCCACATACACGAATGGGTTATGAGATCATGAAAATAATTACCACCTACCTGCATCTACGCTTAGCCATTTACACGCGAGGTAATCACTAACAAGAACATGTGCTATGCATGAAATAATAGCTACCAATGTGGGCATATGAAACGGTGTCGGTTGTGCCTAAGAACGTTAAAGTGTACCTGGGTTACAGATCCGGAATCACTGGACTGTACTCTCCGGGAGCCCTGCGGCATTGGCTTCCCGTTCGTGCTCTTCCCCTTGTCCATGTTACCGCTACTCAATCTGCAATTTGTCAACATTTGTGACAATGAATTAGTATGATGGGCATATTTTCTTAAGGAAAGGTGTACGTGATTACTCGCATATATATTCGACTTGCACGCTATCATCTAAAGGAAACAACACATGACCACATTTCACCTGTATCCACTTGTTTATTCAGAGTTACCAGTTCCCATGCTCATATGCAAAAATTAGATGCAGCACTAAACGAAGGAAATTCGAAGTATAAAAATGCATAGAAATGTTGGGCAGAGAAACCTATGCCTAGCTTGGCCTATACATGTGGGCATGTGGCACAAACAGTGCACTTTTGCTGGTGGGAATGAATGTGAAAATGTTGGAAAGCTGCTTTACCTATGCCCTTGTTTAGTTGGGTGAATTTAGATTTTAGGGCTACTGTAGCATGTTCGTTTTTATTTGGCAAATAGTGTTCAAACATGGACTAATTAGGCTCAAAACGTTCGTCTCGCAATTTTCCACCAAACTGTGCAATTAGTTTTTATTTTCGTCTATATTTAATGCTCCATACATGGGCCACAAATATTCGATGTGACAGGTACTGTAGCAACTTTTTAGACTTTGGGGTCCAACAGGCGTATGTGTTGGTCTTTGCCTGCCCGCAAGTAGGTGATCTAGGATGCGTGGTCTTGCATTTGGTCTGCCGGTATAAGTAGACACGCACGCAACGCCAGGGGGCGCGCGTCTGGATAGAGACATGCAACAGGTGACCAGGACTGGGAACCCAAATAAATATCGACGTGATAACACCGACAGTGTAACTGTGGCGGCACTCATCATTATAAAGTGTAAATCCAGCGAGGTGAGACATGTGACCAATTAAACAGAGGCCGCAGCAGGCATTTAAATTGAGTCATGCCCTGGTAAGGTGTGGTCAAAATCACTTGCTCCAATAATACAACTACCGATCAAATAATTAGCTTAAGTCCGTCCAAGTTTATAATAAATAATAACTAACGTAATAGTGCTTATTATGTTTCACGAACATTACTGCTGTTTTATATGACTCAGTCAAAGTTTAACCTGTTTAATTCTTGAAAAATAAGACTATATTTTTTTTTGGATGGAGAGAATATCTCTAGCTAGATTAAACTACAGAGAAAACAATATGAACACGCACGCCTCCAACGATGTGTACGTCTGGAACTTTATTTTATTTTTATATAAATTTACCGAACCTACCCAAATCGTGACAGGCATTTTTTCCCCCACACGTATGGCCAGTCTCAGTGGGATTTTATCAGAGTTTCGTGGATATTAAATTTGCTAATGTGGCACCATATTATTGAAGAGAGAGATGATAAGAGTTTTATAGAAGTAAAAAGAGTTTAATGAGAATGAAACTCTTCTGCACTATTTCTAAAATAGAATGTGTTGAAAACTGGGACATGAAACCGCACATTAAGACTGGTCTAAGAAACATCATGCAGAAAAATTGTCGCCATCTCCAATGCTGTTCTTGCTGAAAGGGTTGGTTGTCATACTTAGGGCGTGTTTAGACGGTGAAATATTTTGGGTTTGGCTACTGTAACACTTTTATTTGTATTTGGTAATTAGTGTCTAATTATAAATTAATTAGGTTTGAAAGTTTCGTTTCGTGATTTCTCATTGTGTAATTAGTTTTTTTTCTCTATATTTAGTATTTCATACATGTGCCGTAAGATGATATTTTTAATTAAAAAATTTTTTGGGGGCCTTACGCTATGGCTAAGCACAGGCTAGCATTTAATTTTCATAGACTCTGAAGCATCTGTTGTCTTGTCACATTTGGCAAGATTGGTGACTGGCTGACTGTCTGAGGGGTCAAATCAATCTACCTCATAGGATGGAGAACAGGGATAGGATGGATCTTGATGCGAAATTCAAATGACAAGATATTCAATTCTAGATTTAGAATAAGCAAGTTTTTTTCAAAACTCAATCAAGTTACACAAGACATATTAACATTTGCCTCTACAAATAAATTTTCTATATAAAATACACCCCATAGTTAGTGTAATAACGCATGTTCGGTATCATAAAATATTCATAGTCTTTTGTATAGATCTAGCCAAATCTAAAATCATTTATTATATTGAAACATGATAATTACGTTCCCTTTCAAATCGAAGGACCATTTATTTTAGGGACAGTATAAATATTCATGTGTGAGTCCAGTTTTGACATGGGCGGCAATAATAGGTACATGTGAACCCATTATTAAATAGGTTCCTATATCGATCAATATCAACGCCCATACTTGGCTATCGGCGGGAGGTACCAGCTTCTGTGGACAAAACGCGAAACGGGTTGGGCAATACGACGACATACACTAAAGTGGTGAACCCATATCCCAGACCCCTTGCTTTCATCTGCATTTGTGCGAACCATAGTTTCTGGGAGTCTCTATAAAAGGGCACACAGAGCCTATACCATCATAGGCGCGTCCTACGTGCAAGAAGGAAGCCATAGAGGGGTGAGGTATGTCTGACAAGAAATATGTTTATCAATTCCTACTTCTCACTCACTAAGCCTAAGAATAATTAGGCATCGTGCTGGGTCAGTGTAGGGAAGGATCTATAATATGTGCTCGGCACGATATGTAGATGGAACACTTATTAATATTAACTTCTTGTATAAGCTGAGCGCAATATTATGCTGCGGCTCCACTTGTCCTAACATGCTGTAATTTCTTCCTTAGTTACCATTCCAGGTGAACTACATGGCAAAGCTAACCATCAACTACCTGAGGAGCCTCGCATGGATTGTGCGTCAGCTTGGACTGAATGAACCAAGAATAACTTGCAAGCAGAGGGAGGACACGAAGTTCTATGCTATCATCACTGCCAGACAACAGACTTTAGAACGATGTCCCAATTTGATATTAGCTTCGATATTTTTTGCCGCCGGGACTAAAGGACCCTTTAGTCCCGGTTCGTAATACCAACCGGGATTAAAGGTCCCTACCCAACGGTCGTCCGCGTGGCAGCGATCTTTAGTCCTGGCTGGTATTAAGGTCCCGGTTGGTAATACCAGCCGGGACTAAAGGTTTTAGTCCCGGTTTGGGTGATACCCCGGGAATAAATATTAATCTTTAGTCCCGGTTTGCCCACCTAACCGGGACTAATTATACGGGCCTATACAACGGCTCATTTCTTCCTCCCCGAGCCCGAGCCATTCCATTCAAACTCATTGCCTCTGTTCTTCAGCTTGCTGTTGTTCTTGCTCTCTCCCCCTCCATTGGTGTTGCTCTTCAATTTTGGAGGTAACAAACTTAATCCTCTTATGTTTTATCAGTAGCTTATCTCATTTTGCGATGTAGATGCATGTGTAACTTTATATGTTGGACTTTATTATGATTTTATATGTCATTTTTAGCTCAAAATCACATGATGATTTGCATATATGTTTGGATAAACAAAAGTTAAATTAGTTCATCAAAATCACGCCTCGCTCGTCCTCGCTGGAGCACGCGCCATCCTCGTCCCCGGCGGCTTACGTGATCTTAGAATTAATTTTTCCATGAAATGAAAAACTTAGAAAATAGTTAGAAAATTGTAGAAAATCCGTACTAGTTGAACTTGCGGACCGTGATCATCTCGGCGAGCATTTTCTCTGCCGAGCGGTAACGGACGTCAAGGAGGAGCTTTGATTCTACGAGGGAGAGCGGCAACGGTCGTGGAAGACCGTGTTCCCTTCCTCGTAGAATCGGAGCTCTTCCTTGGCCAAGTACGGTGCCGTCCGGTGGAGAAATGCTCACCGAGATGATCACGTAAGCAAGGTCAACTAGTACGGATGGTTATTTATTGAAACATGTTTTTGAGCTATGTGATTTCTATGTCATTTTTAGCTCAAAATCACATGATGATTTGCATATATGTTTGGATAAACAAAAGTTAAATTAGTTCATCAAAATCACGCCTCGCTCGTCCTCGCTGGAGCACGTGCCATCCTCGTCCCCGGTGGCTTACGTGATCTTAGAATTAATTTTTCCATGAAATGAAAAACTTAGAAAATAATTAGAAAATTGTAGAAA
This sequence comes from Miscanthus lutarioriparius, assembly GCA_904845875.1. Classification (NCBI taxonomy): domain Eukaryota; kingdom Viridiplantae; phylum Streptophyta; class Magnoliopsida; order Poales; family Poaceae; genus Miscanthus; species Miscanthus lutarioriparius. The sequence continues at coordinate 96,537,962 of CAJGYO010000010.1, read as the reverse complement.
ATCCGTACTAGTTGAACTTGCGGACCGTGATTATCTCGGCGAGCATTTTCTCTGCCGAGCGGTAACGGACGTCAAGGAGGAGCTTTGATTCTACGAGGGAGAGCGACAACGGTCGTGGAAGACCGTGTTCCCTTCCTCGTAGAATCGGAGCTCTTCCTTAGCCAAGTACGGTGCCGTCCGATGGAGAAATGCTCGCCGAGATGATCACGTAAGCAATGTCAACTAGTACGGATGGTTATTTATTGAAACAAGTTTTTGAGCTATGTGATTTCTATGTCATTTTTAGCTCAAAATCACATGATGATTTACAATAGTAAAATCACTTGATAGTTTGGTATTTTACTATTATACATAGTACATATTTCATGGTTTAGTTAGATAAATAAATAATTTAAGTTTTGTTTAAATATATTATTTTAGAAAATGTGAAATTTACAGTAGTTTGTAAAAATAAGTATAGAAAGTAGATGACAACTGGTACCAGATCCTCGGCCTCTCGTTCGGTTGCGAAACGACTAAGGCCAGAACTCCCTCTCATTATCTGCGACAAGTGTAAGCAGAAGATTGTGATGGAGTACCGAGTTAAGAGACAGGGACCCAACAAGGGTCGTGTTTTCTACAAGTGCCCAGATCGCGATGTGAGTTTCTTACGCATTTGATTATTATGGCTAATTGACTGCTTTTCTTGAATATTTTGACTAAATATTTTTGGCTTTAATTTCATGGGAGGGCAATGGATGCGATGGTTGGTACTTGGGAGAAAGATTATGCTACATACGCGAGAATTAATTTAGCATTGGCCGATGAGGCAATGAGCCAAATAGGAGAAGCTTATTGATATTCAACGTAAGAATGATTTGTCTGTTTTAGTTGCGTACGATCACGAAATAATTATGTTACTGAAGTGCATTGTAGTTTTAGTTTGTTTAGTGATAGTTGGGATTGCTTACGTTGTAGCCAGGCTTAGTTAATTAATCAACCGTGTGTGTGTCATCTATGTTGTGTAATAAAATACTTAATTATGTTTAAGGTTTTCATAATTTGTCGTGTAATACAGATTATGTCATGCCATTGGATGTACAATGCCGATCGCTGCTCCCAAGACTTTATTGAGGGCTTGCACTATTTCTTAGGTGTGGCTGAGGCAAATAAGCGGGATGGTTTCATGTGCTGTCCATGTGTCCTATGTAAGAATTTAAAGGAATATTCAAGCTCAATGAGTCTTCATTCACATTTGCTTAAGTCAGGTTTCATGTCAAACTATATATGTTGGACTAAGCATGGAGAAAGCGGGGTAATGATGGAAGAAGGTGAAGGAGAAGATTTAGACATTGATGACATTATTGCTCAGTATGGTGCCTTTGATGATACTACAATGGGGGGAGATGAAGAAGAGGTAGCGGTAGAAGATGATCTCGGTGATGCTCTTGGCGATGCCATTCGTGATGCACAACAAGAATGGGAAAGTGAAAAAGAGAAAGTTAAGTTCGAGCGCATGCTTGAGAATCATAGGAAGTTGCTATACCCGACGGCCAAAGAGGGGCAAAAAAAGCTGGGTACAACACTAGAATTGCTACAGGGGAAGGCAAAGAATGGTGTATCCGACAAGGCATTTGGGAATTTATTGAACCTCATAAAGAAGATGCTTTCGAAGCCAAATGAATTGCCCACCACTACGTACGAAGCAAAAAAGGTTGTCTGCCCTTTGGGATTAAAAATCCAGAAGATACATGCATGTCCTAATGACTGCATCCTCTACCATGGCAATGAATACGAGAATTTGGATGAATGCCCGGTATGTAAAGCATCGCGGTATAAGATCAGGCGCGATGATCCTGGTGACGTCGAGGGTGAACAACGTCCTAGAAAGAAAATCCCTGCCAAGGTTATGTGGTATGCTCCTATAATACCACGCTTAAAACATTTGTTCAGAAATAAAGACCATGCAAAGTTGTTGCGGTGGCATAAAGAAGACCGTAAGGTAGATAATATCTTTGAGACACCCAAATGATGGGTCCCAAAGTGGAGAGCGATAGATGTGGAATTTCGAGTTTGCAAATGAGGCTAGAAACTTAAGGTTCGCCTTAAAATGCAGATGGTATGAATCCGTTTGGAGAGCGAGATCACTAGTCATAGCACTTGGCCGCCATACTCTATGTATCTACAACCTTCCTCTATGGTTATGCATGAAGCGGAAGTTCATTATGATGCCGATCCTCATCCAAGGTCCGAGGCAACCCGGCAACGATATTGATGTCTATCTAAAGCCATTAGTTGAAGAACTTCTAGTTTTATGGAACAAACCAGTGTATGCGATATCCAGGATGAGTACAAACAAGAACACTTTGACCTACGAGCAATGTTGTTCGTAACAATCAATGATTGGCCTGCTTTAAGTAATCTTTCAGGTCAGACAAACAAAGGATATAATGCATGCACACATTATTTTGATGACCTTGACAGTATATATTTGAAAAGATGTCGAAAGGTCGTGTACCTTGGCCATCGTCGATTCCTTCCTTTGAATCACCAAGTAAGAAAGAAAGGGAAGCATTTTAAAGGTAAGCCAGACCACCGGAAGAAGCCTCATAACCGAACCGGGGAAGATGTACTCGCAATGGTCAAGGATGTGAAAGTAGTATTTGGAAAGGGACAAGGTAGTGAATCTGTTCCCAAAGATGCTAAGGGACACGCACCCATGTGGAAGAAGTCCATCTTTTGGGAGCTACCCTATTGGCAAGTCCTAGAGGTCCGCAACGTAATCGACGTGATGCACCTGACAAAGAATCTTTGTGTGAACCTGTTAGGATTCATGGGTGTGTACAAGAAGCCAAAGGATTCACTTGAAGCACGCTAGGACTTGCAGGGCATGAAAGAACGAGACAACCTTCATCTAGAGAAGACAGATGATGGACATCATTACTTAAGTCCTGCTAGCTACACGCTTAGCAAAGAAGAGATGGACAGCATGTTCGAATGTCTAAGCAACATCAAGGTCCCATCGGGATTCTCCTCCAATATAAAGGGTATAATAAATGTGCCAGATAAGAAATTCCTAAACTTAAAGTCCCACGACTGCCACGTGCTCATGATGCAATTGCTTCCAGTTGCTTTAAGAGGAATTCTACCTCCACATGTACGTCTAGCCACCGTGAAGCTATGTGCATTCCTCAATGCAATTTCTCGAAAGACAATCAATCCAAAGGAACTAGCTACTCTCTGAGAATGATGTGGTTCAATGTCTTGTCGACTTTGAGTTGGTGTTCCTCTCCATCCTTCTTTAATATCATGACACACCTCCTAGTTCATTTGGTGAAGGAGATTAGTATTCTTGGACCTGTGTTCTTACATAACATGTTCCCCTTCGAGAGGTTTATGGGAGTCTTGAAGAAATATGTGAAAGTCCATTCTAAGCTCTGAAGGAAGCATCGCCTGTGGCTATGGGAACGTAGGGAGGTCATTGAGTTCTGTGTTGGACTTTATTCCCGACCTTGCCCGATTGGCGTTCCCGAATCACGACACGAGGGGAGACTCAAAGGTAAAGGAACTTTAGGGAAGAAAACATATATCGGCATGGAAGACGATTATTTCAATAAAGCACACTACACGCTTCTTCGAACTCGTCATTGGTGCATCCATACATCAAGATACATAAGGAGTTCTTACGATCCAAGTTTCGAGGAAGACTGAAGCTTGGATTAGGCGTCAACACATGGAAAGTTTCGAAGGTTGGTTGCGAAAAAGAATGTCAAGGCGATGACAATATTGATGAGCAATCAGATTTGTTAGCTAGGCGACCATCGTGGCATATCCTCACATACCAAGGGTACGAGATAAATGGGAATACATTTTACATAGTTGCCCAAGATAAAAGGAGCACCAATCAAAATAGTGGTGTTCGCATAGACGGCACAGATCCAAATGGGAATATACAAACATATTATGGCCGCATAAAAGAGATATGGGAACTAGACTACGCACCTAATTTTAAAGTCCCTTTGTTCCAGTGCCAATGGGTGAAGCTGACCGGAGGAGGGGTAACAGTCGACAAAGAGTATGGAATGACAACAGTGGACCTCAACAATATTGGGTACAAAGAGGAACCATTCGTCCTTACTGCCGATGTGAGTCAGGTGTTCTATGTGAAAGACATGTCTACAAAATCAAAGAGAGGAAAAAACGAAGACATCAACTTAATGATCAATGAGCCAAAGCGCCACATAATTCTTTCTGGGAAAATAAATATAGTGGGAATTGAAGACAAGTCAGACATGTCAGAAGATTACGAAAGAAATATCCGAATTTCACCCTTCATAGTGAAGAAAGATCCAAGCATCATGTTAAATGATGAAGACACTCCATGGTTACGACAAGATCATAACCAAGGGTCATACGTCAAGAAGAAATTCACTGTTGTGCCCGCATGATACAACGATGCATATTTAATATATTATGTTTTAGAGACGGATATTATGTAATATGTTATGACTTCACAATTATAGATCTTGCTGGGATGATCAAACTTGGTATTCAGAGTTTTTTCATCTGAGGTCATTTAGTGTCTCATTTGAGCAAGTTTGACCAAGTCAAATTTGGTCAAATGAAAAAACAACACTTTGACTCTAGTATTATGAACTCTAAATGACTTCAACTTGAAAAGTTTTGAATACCAAGTTTGTTAAACTCAAAAAGATCTACAATTGTTGTTTTGGTCAACTTTCCATTTGAGAAAGTTTGGACGGTTCAAATTTGTGATTTTTAAATTTCGACGCCTACAAACTAGTTTTCGGAACCCCAGATTGTCTAAAATTGAAAAGTTTTGAATACCAAGTTTGTTCAGCTCATCAATATCTACAATCCTTATATAGGCCATTTTTTCATTTGAGAAAGCTTGAACAAACTGTAGTTCAAATTTCACAAGTGTGTGACATAGTTTTAGAAAGTCTATATGAGATTCAAGAAGTTGTGACTAGTGTTTGATAAAAATTTCTCAAATTGGAAAATGAGCTATGTAACAATTGTAGATATTGCTGAGATGATCAAACTTGGTATTCAGAGTTTTTTCATCTGAGGTCATTTAGTGTCTCATTTGAGCAAGTTTGACCAAGTCAAATTTGGTCAAATGAAAAAACAACACTTTGACTCTAGTATTATGAACTCTAAATGACTTCAAATTGAAAAGTTTTGAATACCAATTTTGTTAAACTAAAAAATATCTACAATTGTTGTTTTGGTTAACTTTCCATTTGAAAAAGTTTGGATGGTTCAAATTTGTGATTTTTAAATTTCGACGCCTACAAACTAGTTTTCGGAACCCCAGATTGTCTAAAATTGAAAAGTTTTGAATACCAAGTTTGTTCAGCTCATCAATATCTATAATCCTTCTATAGGCCATTTTTTCATTTGAGAAAGCTTGAACAAACTGTAGTTCAAATTTCACAAGTGTGTGACATAGTTTTAGAAAGTCTATATAAGATTCAAGAAGTTGTGACTAGTGTTTGATAAAAATTTCTCAAATGGGAAAATTAGCTATGTAAAAATTGTAGATCTTGCTGAGATGATCAAACTTGGTATTCAAAGTTTTTTCATCTGAGGTCATTTAGTGTCTCATTTCAGTAAGTTTGACCAAGTCAAATTTGGTCAAATGAAAAACAACACTTTGAATCTAGTATTATAAACTCTAAATGACTTCAAATTGAAAAGTTTTGAATACCAAGTTTGTTAAAATCAAAAGGATCTACAATTGTTGTTTTGGTCAACTTTCCATTTGAGAAAGTTTGGACGGTTCAAATTTATGATTTTTAAATTTCGACGCCTACAAACTAGTTTTCGAAACCCCAGATTGTCTAAAATTGAAACATTTTGAATACCAAGTTTGTTCAGCTCATCAATATCTACAATCCTTATATAGGGTATTTTTTCATTTGAGAAATCTTGAATAAAATGTAGTTCAAATTTCACAAGTGTGTGACATAGTTTTAGAAAGTCTATATGAGATTCAAGAAGTTGTGACTAGTGTTTGATAAAAATTTCTCAAATGGGAAAATGAGCTATTTAAAAGTTGTAGATCTTTCTAAGATGATCAAACTTGGTATTCAGAGTTTTTTCATCTGAGGTCATTTAGTGTCTCATTTGAGCAAGTTTAACCAAGTCAAATTTGGTCAAATGAAAAAACAACACTTTGACTCTAGTATTATGAACTATAAATGACTTCAAATTGAAAAGTTTTGAATACCAAGTTTGTTAAACTCAAAAATATCTACAATTGTTGTTTTGGTCAACCTTCCATTTGAGAAAGTTTGGACGGCTCAAATTTGTGATTTTTAAATTTCGACGCCTACAAACTAGTTTTCGGAACCCCAGATTGTCTAAAATTGAAAAGTTTTGAATATAAAGTTTGTTAAACTCAAAAAGATCTACAATTTTTTTTTTGGTCAACTTTCCATTTGAGAAAGTTTTGACGGTTCAAATTTGTGATTTTTAAATTTCGAGGCCTACAAACTAGTTTTCGGAACCCCAGATTGTCTAAAATTGAAAAGTTTTGAATACCAAGTTTGTTCAGCTCATCAATATCTACAATCCTTATATAGGCCATTTTTTCATTTGAAAAAGTTGTAGAATAAAAAATACTACATTTTCTTTATTTTTATAGGTTCAACAAAAATTTCCTGTCAATTTTGGTCAAAAACCGAGAAAAAATTGAAACATTGACGTTACAATAATGTGATAATAAATTTCCTATCGAATAATATTAGTTTTATTAATTTTAAGTTACAAATATATTTTTGCATAAACAAAATACTTAGTATTAGTAACATTTATATTCTATATTCATAAAAGAAATGAAAAACTTTAGGTTACAAAATTTTCCTATTTACAATAAATAATTAGTTAATCAATAGTATTTTTTAAAATAAATATTGCAAAGTATTAAAGTTGCTATGGAATTAATTGATTAACCTAGTATTAAACAAAATCAAAATCCTAGGCCTTTCCAATTACGTTGGTGGGTTGCCAAAATTTTTAGGCCTTCAGTCCCGGCCCAGGCCAAGAACCGGGACTAAAGGGTGGGTGGCAATTTCGGTGCCCGTCCAAAAATACCTTTAGTCTCGGTTGGTAAGATTAACCGACCAAAGGTCCCACCTCCTAGTCCTGTCCCGAGTTGGTCTTACCACCGGGACTAAAGGGTCCCGCCTATATATATCGAACGTTTGTTCTGTTTCATCTTCGATCTCGCCTCCGTCAAATTTCGCCCGCCCGGCCGCATCATCATCGCCGCCGTCGTCGAGCTCGTCTCGCCACTGCCGCCGCTCACGTCTACCCACCAGCACCATTCTCCCGACCCGCATCGCGCGCTGCATCCCGTCTCCACCGCCGCACCAGACCCCACCCTCCGTCGCCGATGCTTCCCGCGCGCCCACCGTATACCCTCCGTCGAACTCTCGTGATCTGTTGCTCTCGATCGGCCATGTTTTTTAGATTTTTTTTACAAAGTCTCGGCTGTATGTTAGATTAAAATGTATTAAAATTTAATTAGTAGTTTATTGTTAGTTTTTTAGTTAGTTTTTTAGATAGTTTTTGATATATGATAGATTTAAATGTATTAAAATTTAATTAGTACTTTATGTAGATAGTTTTTTATTATAGTTTTTGATATATTTTAGATTAAAATGTATTATCTATTACTAGTTTATCTAATTTCATGTTAGATTTATTTAATTGGATTTAGTAATTATATATTCTATCTCTCTATATATATATCTAGAGAGAGATTATTCTATATGTATACATATGTACTTAATTATTTCTATATGTATATATACATGTACTTATTTTCATGTGTTGAGAGAGAGAAAATTGTATCTAGAGAGACATTCTATGTGTTATCACATGCATATCTAGAGATATAGACATATGCACTTATTTCTATGTGTTGAGAGAGAGAGAAAATATATTGTATCATTCTATGTGTATATATATACATGTACTTATTTCCATATTTTTGGATCGAAAGTGTTTTTGATTCGATTCCAAAGCCTATACCTTATTATTGTTTATCCTTATGAAATATTATGTGTTATTATATTTAATTGGATTTAGTAATTCTATATGTGTTATCACATGTACTTATGTTATGTACCATAGTAATTCTATCTATGTGTTATCTTGAAGATACAAATGGCTGCTCCGGATGATGACATAATGACGGATATTATCAACGCCGGCACCAATGTGGATGTAGATGACACGAGTCAGTACTTTGCTGATTATGAGGATATCCTGAATATGCCGGTGGTTGAAGATCAACAAATTGTCGCGCAAGAAAATACTGGCGAGGTATATTCGATTATCTATCATATCTTATAGATGCATGAGTACGTATATTTGTTGTTAATCGTTGTGTTTCTACTCATGTAGCCGGTCTCTGGATCTACATCAACCACCGACAAAAGTAGAAAAGTCCGAGGGCCAAAAAGCCATTAGAGGGCCGTTTCATAATATCAGAATTCGACACCGACACCGGCAAACCATTGGGACCACATGCTCAGACATATGTCAATCAATGTGGGTTCATTGTAAGGGATAGGATCCCAGTTAGTGCTCGTGAATGGAAGTAGAAGATATCCGCTCCTAATGTTAGTTTTGTATCTGATCGTGACAAGAACCTAGCTTGGATAGATATCACTCAGCATTTCACATTACAAGTAGATGATGCTTTGAAAGAGCTAGTGAGGGATTGGACAATGAAGAAGATGGCAACATTGTTCCAGAGTTGGAAGAAGACATTGTATAAAAAGTTTATCTTGAAGAATGCTACGCCGGATTTCAATGCTAAGGCATTTGTCAAGTTGGAGTCCCATTGGGATGCCTTCGTAGAATACAAGACATCTCAAGACAGTGAGGAACGTGTGATGAGGAATTGGCGAATGCCCGACGTAGCAATACCATCATCGCATGGGATCAGGTGGTTATAGGAGTGCTATTCCCAAGTGGTAGAACCTAGAAGCAGAGATTACTGCTAAGGGAATCATACCTAAAACAATAGAGAAGAACTGGCCTCAACGCTACGAAGAATTGGTTCTACGCTCATGGGGAAGCCTAGACCCGAACAATCGGCAAGCTAATTTTGGCCAAAAATTGAGAGAGCAACACGAGACTAGCTCGTGCTAGGGAAGAAGTCGATAGTGGTGTTTTCAAGCCCAACAGAGAGAAGGATGAATTGACATATGCCCTAGAGAATCCCGAACACGGTGGTCGAACAAGAGGCTATGGGGTGGTTCCGTGGCTACACGCATTCCTAGCGCATAAGGATACCTCTGTAAGCCGCTAGAGAAAGAAGGATGAGGAGGCGAGAATGAATCCGCGCATTGGAGCAATTTGTTGATGAGTCACGACAAGCATTGCTTGAATCACGTGAACGAGAAAAATCTCTTGAGGCAAGAATGCAGGAGGAGATCAAGAGGCAAGTGCAGCTAGCAATGAGTCAAATGCAATCGTAATCAACGCCGGGAGTCACCATTAGCCCCTGTTGGTCGATGAAAAGCGATTGTGCTTCTACTGAGCTGCCAGCTTATTCAAGACGACGCTGGGTTGCGCTTCCTGTTGATGACATTACCGAGCCTCTAACAACATGTGAGCTGCACATTCCGGATGGTAATAATGCATCAATCATGGTGGTATGCCGGGTTGTATCTCCAATAGACCGAACGAAGACACCAAGAATCCATGGGTCGATTATTCAACTTTGGATATGCTAGCGTCTCGGTCGATAGAGTGCTCAAAGGTTACAACAATGTTCCTATTGACATTGAAGGCGGTGATGGGGAGAAGACACTAGGAGAAGCGGAGAAGACATTTATTCAATGGCGCAAACGCTTCATCATCATTCCCGGGCGCCACCGCTTCCCTACCTCACCCTAGGTACGAATGAAAGTGAATGAAATATTATTTTCCATTAATTTTCTATTGGCTTCAAAAATAATTGACACACAACTTGTTTTTGTAGCAGGGTCTCCCCCCAGCCTAGCCTAATCATTCATTCCCTATCTCATCACAACGTCGCGGGGGGCGAGACGACTTCATCCCCACGGCGATCGCAAACTCCTACACCGGCCCCATCGCCTCCACAATGATCTCCAACTCCTACACCGGCCCCACCGCCTCCACAATGATCTCCAACGCCTCCACGCCGGTCTCCACCAACACCGGCCTCATCGCCTCCACGCCGGTCTCGAACACCGCCCCCACCCCCTCCATAGCGACGCACTACAAAGACGTCTAAGGTCCCGATGGCAAAGAAGACCCCGAGAAAAAGAGTTATTTCTTAAGAAATACTTCCTGAAAAGACTGATGAGCAAATAGCAGCCGAAGAAGACAAAAAAGTGAAAGATTTTTTTATAGATACCAAAAACAAGAGTCAAGCGAAGCTTAAGGAGAAGCCGTACTTTTACATACCACAAGATGTGCTGAGGAGAAGGTCGATGCTCACAAGAAAAAGATGATTGAACTTCGTAAGCCTTCACCACTATCAGACTATGACCGCTCCCTCGTGAAGTCACATGATGCGAGATAAGAAAAGGAAAAGAGCATCGTGGAAGGATGTCCCACTCTGGACAATGAAGCAACCAATGCAAAATCTTGTTGTTGCTAATGAATATGGTTTCAACATAGAAGTTTATCGACCGCATAACTCTAGAGAAGTGTCGGTTCAAGCCCTTAATGCTTTTTTTTTGAAGATACTGTTTAACCTTGGATCAATTGACGGCAAAGCTCCAATCCGAACCTAGAAGTTGATACCGAAGACTTATAAATATGGCAAAAGTCCAGTACAACCCTCGCGGCTCTGAATGAATTGGGTACGCAAATGTACTTGCTCAACAAGTGGTACATGCAAAGCGTGTGGCGGGGGGTGAGCAGTGGATCTTTGTCAGATTTAGAGACCATCATTACTTCCGTGGTGATGACATCTTACATATTAGTTTCGAAGAATTGCATCAACTATACCACTTGGACGCTCTGGATAAATCAATCATTAGCTCCTTTTGTTTGTAAGTGATTCTTACTTTTATTTAATAAACTCACTTCCATGTGTACGTGTATATAATTATCCTCACATGTAACTTATATTTATATACAGATTCCAGATGTCAGAGCTCCCAAGAATACAAGACATCAGTGTTGGCTTCATTGATCCTTATATCGTATTCAAAACTGGTATTATTATCAAGGAGCGATGGGTATCTGAAGCACAGGAGAATATCATGATGTTCTTCGTGAAGCAGCACGACAAGACAACAATACTTTTCCCGTACAACTTTGAGTAAGTGTTAATAATAATGTAGTCTACACATTTTATATAATATCAATACAACTTATATGCATGTACGTGTGTGTATAAACCAATGCAGTTTTCACTGGATACTCATTGTCATTGAGTTAAACTCAAGTCGGTTAGTAATCTTTGACTCGTTGAGAAAAGAGCGGGCACTATACCAAGATATGATAGACATTATTTAGGGGTAATTTCGATCTCTCGCACAACTATTATTGAATAGACTTTGCCATAATTTATTAACGATCGTACATTATTGGTCGCACAGGGTTTGGAAAGAGTTTATTCGGCAACATCGCAAGGATTGCAAGGCACCACTTAATGTAGTTGAAATACAAGTAAGTTGTACTATATACACTTCCCCACGTGTTTAATTACTATATCGTACTTCAATTTACATGTGAGATGATGAGAATAATCTTCTTCTTGTACAGTGGTGTTTGCGGCAGCAACCAGGTAATAACTTGTGTGGATACTACGTTTGTGAATTTATCACTGCGCACATAAGAAGAACTCCTAAAGATGTCCTTAGAGTACGTATATATCAATTTTTTATTTATTTTTAAATGAATATATATATATATGTATTAATACTTTTTCTTTTATTTCAAATGCAAGACTGAATGGTTGAAACAAAGGGTCATGCAAAAAGACCATCTGAAAGCAGTTCAAGAGTGATTTCTTCTAGAAAAAGTGCTAAATCCCAACGACGAGTTCTACTTTGATCCTAAGGAATAAATGGTGTAAATTAAATGTTTATTGATATCGTTATTTTCGAGAACAAGATTATGAAAGTGTTGTATATATACATATATATATCTATAATATATATAGGTTCATACTTTATTCGAATATAATAATGCTCGAGATGAGAATTAGATGTAATTATATACGTGCGTGTATTTATATTAGCAGCGTAAAATACGTACATAAAAATATATTATATATTAAACAAATACGTGTAACTGAACTGAAAACAAATTAAACAAAAAAAAGAAAAAGAAAAGGAACCTTTAGTCCCGGTTGGGGTTAACAACCGGGACTAAAGGGTACGGCCACGTTTGCTCGGCTGGAGGGCCTTTAGTCTCGGTTGGTAACACCAACCGGGACTAAAGGTCCCTCTTTAGTCCCGGCTCGATGACCCGGGACTAAAGGTGGCACCTTTAGTCTCGGGATCGTTGTCCCGGCGCGGTAACCGGGACTAAAGGCCGTTACCGCCCGGGACAACAAGTCCATTCTGTAGTAGTGCATAGAAGTGGACCTTCTTACCTGGGTCTCCATGGGATACCGTGGTCCACGAGAGTTCACAGCCACCTCATCGATTTCTGCAAGAGCCATTGGAAAGGCTGCTCATAATGCTATCACCGTGCTAGAGAAATGTGTCCTTGTTAAAATCAATGATTTTAGTAGGAGGAAACTGGATGTATGGAAGGCGAGGGTGATGGAAGTTGCTGAAGAAAGGGACGACCTTGAAAGGACCTGTTCACGACTACAAAGTAAACAAGGCGTGGAGAATGCTAGGTTGAAAGCTAAAATATCGAAGCTAGAGAGGAAGGTGGCCCGCTATGGGGAAGGCAAATAGCCTAGTAAGGTTGGGTCCAGTGAGGTGAAGGTAGCTAAACGAAACCAACACTGATGGATGAGAAGATGGAAGCTTAGGGCACGTTCGACCCACAGGCAACCCACCGTCTATAAGGTCTTGTAATCCAAAAACAGACAGTTAAATAGGTAGATGGATATATTAGACTGTCTGTGAATTCTTTAATGCTTTCTATTGAGTCATTAGTAATCATGAATTTAATTTTGTGTACCAGTGTGTTGCTATCTGATATAAAATATGTCATCCTCCTCTTCACCTTCGGTTATAAAGATTTCATCTTCGGCACTATTAGACGATGTGCATTCTCGTCCAAAAGATAGTAACATAATTCATACTAATAACCAAGGAGTGACTACAAAATAGTATGCAAGAGTGTAAACAATAGAACCATGTGAGCCACAGTTGTGACATAAACAAACGGCGAAAACATGGGGGTCTGTCTCTCAGCAGAAGGGCTCTTTTTACTTTTTGACCAAAAATAGAGACCACCACTAGGTTTGCAGTAACGGAACAACGTGAGACCAGCTACAGTGGGGTGACCCAGCGGCGGCTCGCACGCGGCGCCCTAGCAGCAGCTCGCATGCGACGGACCGGGGCTGCAGACAGGAAGCGTTTCGCACAGGGTGCCTCAGCAGCAGTTCCCGCACAGTGGACCGGTGGCAATTCATGTAGGACGCGCCAACGGCGATCACGGAGTGCCCACCAGCGTACCGGCGACGACTGAGCAGGGCGCTATGGCGGCGCTTCGTGGAGCATGCAAAATTTACGCTACACGCACGGCATGTTGCAACGTGTTGTAATAGCAGCAAGCCCATAGCGAGAGTAATGCTCATCACAGCTTTAACGATTGTGAGTAGGTATCTTATAAGAAATTAAGCCTACACAATCATAAGAGCGACAACTGATTGTGGACAACCTGCTGTTGTCTTCTTACCTCTGTATATATTGTGTGAAGTGATATATTAGCGACTGTGAAATGGTGCTACATATGTTATATTTATGAGCAACGCAAGTTAATCTGTTTAATTCCATTATATTAGATACCGTAAATATCAGTTTTACTCCCTCCGTCCCCAATTAACTATCACCTTTGATTTCCGTATAGAAAGTTTGACTTGATTTATAAAAATACGTGTAGCGTTTGTCTCCAAACAAATTAATTAAAAAGTATATTCTAACGATATTAATTATGTACCATAAATATTAATAATTTTTTATATATATTTTGGTCAGAATTGTTTCTTGAAAAGTGAAAAGAGAAATATTTAGGAACGGAGGGAGTACTCCCTTATCTATGCCTAGTTAGTTTTGGAAATATATGGTTTTGGGAGTCACAAAAGGACAATCCCTATGGGACGAAGGTAGTAAGAGACAAGTTCACAAGTTGAGTTGATCCACGAGAGACTGAGACATGCATCGCTGCACAAATGTGACCAGACAAAACATGTTTCACGACGCCAAACAAATAAATGCAACGTGCTTAGCCAAACACATGAAAAGTGTATCTATCACTGCAGCACATGACAGGGATAGTGCATGACGACAATTCTCCCACGTGGTAGCTGTACATTTGATGGGTCATGGGAGCGGTCCTTTATTGTTGCTGCCATAGCTTAGGCACACCAAGAGAGCAATAATTTATAGATGGTACCCATCAACCCTGATCCTAGCGTGCACACGGCTGCATGCCGCCGCTGCGCTGGTCCAGGTTGTACGGGCTGCAGGCACGGAAGCATCAAAACAGCAGTAGGCTTGTCTTTTCTAATTAAGCCTTGTTTAGTTCGTGAATTTTGGGAATTTGGCTACTATAGTACTTTCGTTTTTATTTGACAATTAGTGTTCAATCATGGATTAATTAGGCTCAAAATGTTCGTCTCGTAATTTCCAACCAAACTGTGCAATTAGTTTTTTTCGTCTACATTTAATGCTCCATGCACGTATCGCAAGATTTGATGTAATGACTACTGTAGCACTTTTTGAGAATTTGGTTGGGAACTAAACGAGGCCTTACTACCAAGCCACATGCAAGCGCACCAGCCAGCAGCTAGTAGCACAATGCGACAAGTGTCCAAGCGGAAGCCTACAGCATGCAACCACCAAGCCGAGTCTCAGGCCTTGAGGCTAAAAGTGGCGACAATTCTTTTCGCACGAATCTACCTGCAACATGATTATTGGTGTCGTTCTCTATAATCATGGCATAAAACTATTGGCTTAATTCCAAGAGGAAAAGCTGCACTGCTTTATTTATGTTGGAAGAAGTATACTCATATGTCTTAAAATAGAAGTCATTTTCGCTTTTCGATAAGTCAGCTTTTTAAAATTTTGACCAATTATATATAAAAGAATATTAATATTTATAATACATAATTAGTATCATTGGATAGATCGTTGAATATACTTTCGTAATAAACTTATTTGGAGATATAAATGTTGCACGTATTTTCTATAAACCTAATCAAAGTTGAGAAAGTTTGACCTGCACGCATCCCATAACATCATCTATTCTGGGACGGAGGGAGTACGCCGTAAACAGCGGCAGCCACAGCCAAATAAGCACAGCCGATCAGGCTGGTAGAGCAACCTATAGCGGCTAGCCACCGAAAGGTCCCTTAAATAGACCATCTCTCTACCTTCCAGGCCACCCCTTGCCCTTCCATGCTCTCCAGCCCCATGGAAGTAGGTGCCTAGCGCAGATACTCCTACTGTAATCCCACAAACCTGTTCGTGTCTTTAGAAGGAAAAGCAAGGTGCGAAATGGGCATGCTAGTAACGAGTGCTCCAATTGTCCATTATTAGTTGTGCCCCGTTTCGTCCACTGCAGCATTGCTCATGGCTATGCATGGATGGTGCACCATCGACAACTTATGAAATGTGTCCCAACACCTGCACGCCACCTAGGTACTTCCTGACGCACGGGTGGGGTATCTGAATTTTCACAAAACTTCCGCTCCCATACGTCTTCTCATATATACTTGAAACCGATGTTACTTGAGTCTGCCTCCTATCCAAAGAAGTGAATCTTCATATATCACCTGAGTTTGTCTTCTATGCAAAGAACTAAACCACAGCAATACCAGGCACGTAGTAGCGGGTACGCGCATCAGTACTGTGGGATAGGGTAAACTATAACACTAACCAAAAAACACTAGGTGGCAAGTGTAACCGTTCCTCACTCAGCGCGCTGGCCGTAATGGCTGCCACGCGCATAGGCGCTGAGCGTATGGCAGCGTTGCTTGGCAACAAGTTTGGACACCCCTCACTACTACAGAATGTTACTGTAGGGGTGGCTCTAGAGCCTCTGTAAGGGCGCCTGCGCCAGCTGCCCTTCCCAGGGTGTTCCTACAGAGAGTGCCCTCTGTAGGGGCGGCTGGTGTTTTCAGCCGCCCCTATAGTGGACTTCTGTAAGGGTGGCTGTATCACCAGCCGCCCCTGCTGTGTGTATTTGTAAGGGCGGTTCAATCAAGAACCGCCCCTACAGTGGATTTTCCAACAAAAAAATAATTCAAATTCAAATCTGACCACATATATATATAATTCAAATTCGAATCTGACCGCCACAAATATACATATATACATCCACAAACACAAACCATTATTTAGAACATCATCACAAGTCATAATTCACAAAAGTCCATCATTACAACATAGTCCATTATGAAGTCCATCATTATAATATAGCCCATTAAGAAATCCACAAGTCCACATGCAAACGTAAATTGTTACTTCAGACTGTTGGACAGTAAATAAAATAAATAATGCAGTCTAAGCTATGAGCCTATATACTATAAGATCTCAGTAATCAAAAAATATATAAAAAATTGATTTGATATCCGAACTCATTTTTGAGAGACCTCTATTTTGTGTTTCCCGTTTAGAGCTTCAATAGCTGCCAATGCTTGATCTTTTGTTTGATATTTAATGAAGGCACAGCCAGCTGCAAAGAGCAAAGTTAACTGACAATATACATTTGAGGCAATGCTTATCATTCTATGCATAAGGAAAGCAACCTCTATGCAGGAAATTACCTTTGCTTGTTTGTTGTGAACCTCTCAAAATTTGCAAATCCTTGACATTCCCATATTTCGAAAACAAATCAGTCAACTCAGTGTCCGTTACATTTTTCGGAAGCATTCCAATAAAAAGCTTATGTTCTGGATGTCATGACAAGTAGAAAAATGAGTGCACTGTTTGGATATCAGTAAAAAACAGGCAACAATGTCTTAAGCAAATATCCCCATACAAAATCGCTGGCAAAGAGAAAGTTCTACTTCAACAGTAATCATACTCAGCCTCTCCAACTCTCCATCAGCATATTTTACTTGCAAAGGACTCGATGCCTGAGTTAAAGAGAAACAGAGAAGAGTGTAATCAGAGACTGTCAAAGCAGAGACAATTCTACAAGATCTGTATTTGATGAGTGTCATAGAAAAGTGTCACCCATATCACCATATCCAAACAAGGCATCACAAAGTGTAGCTAACAGATTATATGACTAAAAGAAAATATTAATAATGAGCAAGTGTTTCAGACTCTCAGTGGCTCCAAAAAGTCCATGTTTACCAACTAAAAAGCATTTCAAATTTTGCCCAAGATCAGGATATATAGGTCTCTAACTACCAAGACTTGATAGCATGCTTTGTATCACCATCCTCATTTGGTGAATTGACTTTTGACTCTGTTAGTGCTAGTCAAATCGAAATGATGCAGTGCTACTTCATATCTGAACAAAAAACACATCTTAGCAGGAGTGGGATTAGATATGTAGTCACTCTCTGATGCAATTCACTGAGTGAAGGCAGTAAACAGTATCAATTTCCAGCAGCTATCAAACGTCTAGGCCTAGAGCAATAATGATGTTTTCAAGAAAACTTGTGCACCATAATAACAAACATTCAAGAAGATACACAACGACAAAAGCAATATATTTTTATTGCAACTGATGCTAGTTGAGACAGAATCATGCATTTTTCATGTACCTAGTCCAGAAACTTTATTCATACCCAACTGTTGCAGTGACCTAAAAGTCTGGTCATGTTTTATATGACAGAGGCCACAATTGAGAATTGACCACACCCAGAGTTAAGTTTTCCATATTGATTTTGTTGTTTGGTTCGGAGCCACAGTTAGGTGTGCTAGAAAATTGAAGCTACAAAAAAGTTGATTTTGCATACCAAGATGGATGCTAAAGTGTTATGGCCACTTGGTGGTCTAATTTCTGTTAGGTGACAAACCTAGGCCATTATATGGTTGGTGACCAGATATCAGTATTCAGTTGTCATAGACCCAACTTGTTCCCTAAAAGAGCATTTACATTTGCTACTTGCAGCATAGCCTAACACAGGCTCCCACCAAATATAAACTGTCAGTTGGCTTAGATGTTTTGACTAGTTTCTAATGTTACATAGGATTATACTGCAGAATGAGAAAAGAACTTCCTCTTGAATCATGTCTATTAATCGGCACAAAATTGCAACTATTAGTGCATTTTCAAATTGAAGAATATATTCAGAGTAATATTATCATGCAACATTTTTAATCTCACACATAAGCGACCACTGTAGGAATCTTCATAAACCAACTGGAATGAAATTGCAACTCTAAGAGCTCAATGAGAAGCAAAAGTTGTCAAGTTGTCTAAATATAAAGTGTGTGCTAAAATCGAAAAATGGAATCACGGTAGAATTTTCTTTACTACATTTGGATAACCAGGGAAATACTAGAAAGAAATAAGAAAAACAAAGACGACACATGTACCATCATGGGTGACCCTCGCTGGAAGCCATTGTTCTTAACCGCGCAGGAGGTGTTCCCTCTCGTTGTCGTTGTTGCCCGCTCCGCACATCTCCTTCATACCTACAGACATAGCCACCCAAAGAACATTAGATGGACTGAAAGTTAGAAAAATACATTTTTAGACCTTGCTTGCTTTGAATTTCTTGGTTAGAGCCAAATTAATTAAATTGATACAATCCTACTGCAGTGCTAGCTGTTACATGGTGTAGGCTCGCTTAATTAGGCCTGTGCTGGTACCTTGTGCACCACAGGTCGCATTTCACTGTAACGTTAGCCCTTCATAGAGAAGGCACTAAATGGAGCATTATGACCAAGTAACATGGAACTTACCAAAGAGGAGTTTTTTTTTGTATCTGTACAGACTGTCTTAGACCAACAGTCAACAGACTAGCAGGCTAAAGGCTCTGTCGATATTCCTTGAAATCATGGATACAGCAAGTAAGAATATAAGAAAGAAAAAAATATGGACCGCAATGTGATACAAACAACACATCCTGTTCACACCATCTCTATGTGCAACTGCATTGCCATTGACTATTGTAAGGCTCTGGAAAAACTAAGAGCAGCAAAAACTTAAAACATAGATGAAATTACTCTTCAGAAGAATTATTACATAATAAATCAGCAAATGGCTCACCTACATGGCCATAACCCATTTTGATCAATTGGTTCCGTTCCGTACATGCCATAGTCAGCCCTCTGTAAACAGATTTTGAGCTGCTGACTCAATCTAGGAAATGAGAAAAGAAAACACAATACAACTGGAGAGAAGATAACACAACAGGGCATTGGCACTCGGCCTGACCAGTACCTGTGCCGCCGCTGTTGGCTTGAAGCATGCCTCCCAGGGATCAACACGGAGAAGGCAAACAGTGGAGCAGCAAGCACTGGAGCGCAAACCCTAGAACAGGAAATCCAACCTAATGTGGGGAGAAATCAGAGGGCAAAAACAAAATAAGAGGAAACAGGAGTACCTGACAGACGGTGCGGAGGCCGGTGATTACAGTCGTCCACCGCAGGGATCTGAGAGAAGAAAAGATGAAGATGGAATAGCAAATCTAGATCGAGATCAAGATGGAGGAGGGACGAACCTGAGTGTCAGTACGGCGGCGAACCCTATGGTTGTCGGAGATGGCGCCACATCGGGAGAGAGAGATATGGGGTGGGGGAGGGATAGCGGCTGTCGGGTAGCGCCAGGAACTACCACCGGAGCGCCACCTCGCCGGCGCGCTGGTGCGCCGCCACCACGGGGTCCTGGCCGGTGACGCGCCTCATCGGGAGAGGGAGAGAGAGAGGCAGCGCCAGCGCACCGCCTGCGGCCCGATCTGCGTCGTGGCCACCCTGCCGGCAGAGAGGGAGAGGGAGAGGAAGGGGACGGGCAGGACGGAGGAGGGAGAGACGGCGCTTTGGAGGATGTGGAGCGTGAGGGAGAGAAGATATTTCAATGGAGGGAGCCTGAACCGTAGGGGCGGCTGAGGTTATAAGCCGCCCCTACAGTTGATTTTTTTTTCAAAATTCTAAATCTAAATGAATTATTCACATGTAAATAATAAATAATGCAGTACAAAATTTTATAATTATTTTTTTATAGATATATTTACATATACAATAACTAAAACAACTACAACGGTTTAAAATTGCAAAATTGAACCTTTAAAAATGGGAAAACAATTTTAAATTTTAAAAAATTAAAATCAAAACTACTAAAATAATTTTGAGACACCAAATGATCTTAAATGAAAATTTGATAAACATCAAAGTTGTAGAGGTCATGAAGATCTACAACTTTTATTTTGGTCATCTTGTCATTTGACAAAATTTGAACCTTTCAAATTTGAAATTTTAAAAAATGATAAGTTCGAACCAAAATTTGAGACCCAAAATGATTTTAACATAAAAAGTGATGAATACCAAAGTTGTTCAACTCATTAATATCTACAACTTTTATTTTATTCATCTTGTCATTTGACAAAATTTGAACCTTTCAAATTTGAAATTTTGAAAAACGACAAGTTAGAACCAAAATTTAAGACCCAAATTGATTTCAACATAAAAAGTGATGAATACCAAAGTTGTTCAAATCATGAATATCTACAACTTTTATTTTGGTCATTTTCTCATTTGATAAATTCTTAGCACACATTGTTCACTAATCTTACACATGTCTCATATAGTTTATAAAATCTTATGAGAGATGTGTCACATTTGTGAACAATGTCATTACCACTTTGTCATATGAAGAAATGACCAATACAAAAGTTGTAAATCTTGATGAGTTATTCAACTTTGGTATTTATCACTTTTTCAGCTGAAATCATTTGGGGTACCAATATCTTGTCTGAAGTTGCATTTTTTTTAAATTCAAAATTTAAATTGCTCAAACTTTTCATATGTATATATTGACAAAACCAACAAAATAAATTGATAGAGAATGATTTTAGAAAATTTTAGGAAAAAAAATCATTAGATTTGGAGTTAGTATGAGGAAGAAAAACTAGTTACAAAGTTGATCCACAGATTAAAAAAAGAAATCACACTGTTCACTATGATCATGTAAGGATCATCTAGAACAGTGTGATTTCTCTTTTTAATCTGTGGGTAAACTTTATAACTAGTTGTTCTCCCTCATACTAACTCCAAATGTGATGTTTTTTTTCCTAAAAATTTCTAAAATCATGCTTCAGCATTTAAGTTTGATCAAACTTGGATGTGACAATGTTTTATACATTTTAAAATTTCAAATTTGACAAGTTCAAACCAAATTTTCAAACCCTAAATGATTTCAGATATAAAAGTGATGAATACAAAAGTTGTTCAACTCATCAAGATCTACAACTTTTATTTTGGTTATCTTATCATTTGACTAAATTTGAACCTTTCAAATTTTGAAATTTGAAAAAAGACAAGTTGAAACCATAATTTGGACCCCAAATCATTTCAACTGAAAAAGTAATCAATACCAAAGTTGAATAACTCATAGAGATCTACAACTTGAATGTAGTCTCACACACACATACATGAATGTAGTCTCACATACACATACATGAATGTAGTCTCACACACACATACATGAATGTAGTCTCACACACACATACATAAATGTAGTCTCACACACACATACATAAATGTAGGCTTACGAACACTGACACGCTTACATAAACTAGCTAGCCCACCGTGACAACTTTCCCCTTGACACCTTTTCGTTCCCATGGCAATACATCTTTGGGCAGGTTCTTTTCCACAGCCTCAATCTTCTTACAAAAGTCTGTGAATAGCGGCATCTCATCGCACTTATTATAAGCTTCAACATCATCCACGCCATCAACTCCGATGATATGTTGTTTCCCGGAGGCCACCACGTGCTTTGTCTTCTTCTTTGGGGAGGTTACTTTGGTCGGGCATATAGAAGACTTTGGCGACACGTTCAAATGAAAGCACCCAAGGGTCATCCTGGTAGCCTACATTCTGGAGGTCGACGACTCTCTGTCCGATCTCATTGAATTGATGTTGCTTGATCCAGCGGCATCGAAATAGGGCCACCTTTATATTCCTTCCATAGTCAAGTTCCCATATATCTTCAATTATGCCAAAGTACAGGACCTTTCGTCCCACTCCATCGAGAGCCTCTATTCGGACGTCGTTGTTCTGATTCACAGATTTCCTGTCCTTTGTGTCGGTATAGTATGTGTACCCATTGATGTCATAAGCATTCCAAGACGTCACCTGTTTCGATGGCCCGGTCGCCAACTGACTGATGGTAATAGAATCTATGGTTTCTCCAGGCTGTATGTTCTAGTCCTTCAACCATGATGTCAGGCGTTGCTTATGCTGTTTCATGACCCAATCATCTGAATGGCCATTCCTCTCGGTCATAATGATAGCCATGTGTTCATCAATGTACGGTTGCATCACTGCCATACTCTACAAGACACTGTAATGTGCCCGACTCACCTCTCTGTAATCATTGTCGAGAAACACTTTCCTACCACTTGTGCCCTTCCTAGCTAGCCTTCCCTTGTGACGAGAATCGGGATTACCAATCCCTCTGTACTTTTAGCCACTCTTGGCAGCACTCGACGACTTCTTCAGAATTGTAACCCTCTATCATGGAGCCCTCTGGGTGTGTTCGGCTATGCACGTATCGGCTTAGAACCAACATGAACCGCTCGTAGGACCACATTTCATGCAAGAAGCTAGGGCCCAGCGCCTCGATCTGATGAACCAGGTGAATCATGAGATGTACCATTATATCAAAAAAGCGGGAGGTAAACACATCTCTAGCTGGTTCTGGGTCTCCATCATGAATTCATGTAGGTCACTCAGCTCTTGCCTGCGAATCGTCTTCTGTGAGATCTTCGAAAAGAAGTAGCACATGCGGGTGATGGCCATCTTTAGGAACTCTGGCTTTATAGCCCTGATTGCAATTGGTAGGAACACTGTCAGCATCACATGACAATCGTGAGCCTTGCAGTATGTTAATGATAGGTCCTTCATCAACACTAGCTTCTTCGAGTTCGCCGAAAACCGAGTCGGCACTTTGACCCCCCTAAGGAAATTGCATATAGCTCTCCTCTCCTCTAGGGTTAGGTTGAAGCTAGCCGTGGGAAGACTGTACTTGCCATTATCCTGCTGTACCGACCAAAACTCCCGCATCACGTTCAGCTGCACCATGTCTTTCCATGATCTGGGACCATCCTTTGACTTGCCCGTGTCCATCAAGGTTGCCATGAGACTCTCAAAGACATTCTTCTGCACGCGCATCGCATCAATGGCATGGGGGACCTCCAAGTCTGGCCAATAAGGCAGGTACTAAAAGAAGATCGATTGCTTCTTGAATGGTACGCCTTCGATGGGAGGTGTGCTTCTATCTCTGATCGTTCCATCCGGATTCTTCTTTCCATAGACGACATGTATGTTTTGGACCATTCTGAACACATATTCTCCATTACGACGTCTCTTTAGAGGGGGTTCATCCTCTGGGATGTTGCCATAGTATCTTAGGTACAATTTGCCACGGTACTTGTGACCTATCTTTAAGAAGCGTCGATTCCTTATGTAAACTATCTTTCTGGATCCATCTAGGAACACCCATTTAGTACCATCCAAACAGACTAAGCATCCAGTCTTGCCTTTGAACTATCCAGACAGGGAAAACAGCGTGGGGTAATCATTGGTAGTAACAAATATTATTGCTTTGCATATGAAGTCCTCCCGCCAGAACGCATCGTACATCGGCTCCCCATACCTCCATAGCCTCTCCATTTCTTGCATCAGAGGCTCCAAGAACACGTCTATATCAATGCCTGGTTGTTTGGGGCCAGAGATAAGAATGGTGAGGAGAAGGTACTTCCTCTTCTGACACAAATACATTGGGAGGTTGTACATGGTCAAGATGACTGGCCATGTGCTGTGGTTGGTCATCCTCTCATTGAAGGGATTCATTCCATCGGTGCTCAAGCTGAACCGTACATTCCGTGGGTCATCACTGAATTTTGCTCATCATCCCACCATGTCATCAGTGTGGCTTTCTTAGGGTTTAGGAACATACGCCTCAAGCAGTCGGTCACTGGCAAGTACCACATAACCAGGGCAGGAATTCTTCTCTTATTTGCATCGTTGCCTAATGGAGTTTCCTCTAGGGGCTGAGATTCTTGCACCACCTTCTTCCCACCCTTCTTCCTCTTTCCTGTGGAGGCTTCCACCCCACTTTGAAGGTCATTGTTCTTGTACCGACTAGCCCCACACCTAGGACATGTATCTAAAGTCTCGAACGATGTGCCACACCGAAAAAGGATACAGTGGTTGGGGCATACATGGATTTTTTCAACCCCTAATATGAGTGGACTTATAACCTTCTTCGCTTGGTATGTGTTGGCGGGAACTGTGTTCGGCCGTGAGAGCAACCGTGACATGAGGCACAACAGATCATCGAAACTGCAGTCCGACCAGCCATACTTAGCCTTCAGGATGAGTAGCTCAAGCACAAAATGTAGCAGTGTGAAGTATGTCGGACAGCCCTTCTCAGCATCATACACAGTCTTCTTCGATGCTTTTGTCACCCTCTCAAGATTTTCTAGACCTCTCTTGCTCTTTTCTAATATTTCTGGTCCAAAGGCCCCAAGCATTTCGTCCAAGTTGTCACCGTCATCTGCATCCCCCTCACGTGCTTCGCCATCATTGCTGGCACCACCAGCATCATCACCACCTTGTTGATTGCCAAAGCCACCACCTTGTTGATTGCCATAGTCATGATCCATTTGTTGCTTAAGATTGTCTGTGAATCGGGACATGTATGCTTGGGTTTCAGCTTCATCGGCTAGATCATCGTCGCTGTCATCAACAACCACTGTTTCACCATGATGAATCCACACTGTGCAATCCGGAACAAATCCTCTCCTAATCAGATGTTCTTTGATGGTACTCACATCTCAAAATGCAATAAGGTTCTTGCAATCTTTGCAGGGACAAATAATCGTGTCACTATTCTCTTTCAACGTCGCTGCATGCTTCTCTGCGGCTTTGATGAATTTGTCTACCTCATTACGGAAAAGAGCGTCATGTCTTAACGAACCATACATCCAAGAGTTCTTGTAGTCCATCTTATAGAAACAAAACAACCAAAGAAAGAATATTACTCGAGAATAATTGTATATACCTAAGACACGCTACAAAGTATTAGAGGATAGTTAATTAATTGACTATTAATGCATAAATATTTTAAAATATAAATTAATTGGTTCAAATAAACAATTTCAAAGAAAACAATTAGCAACATTTAATATTTCATCCACTACCTTTCATGCAAACTCTATTCCAATTTCATGGTAGAGGATAATTAATTAATGGCCTATTTATCCATAACTAATTAAAAACACATTATAGAAAGGAATCAAAATAAATATTAAATTATAATTAGTAGCCATGGTAGAGGATATTTTACACATTAGCAACAATTAAAATCTTACACATTCACCTATATGCAAACCCTAGTCACATAAAGAAAAAATTGAAAAAGAAAAAAACAAAATCCTAGATCTAGATCTAGATATAGGGTTTCATGACACATGCACCAAACTTCACTAATACTACACTAAAATCAACAAAGATGTACTAACAAAGGGTGCAATCTTACTTTTCTACCTAATTTACCCTAGTATAGTGAAAATTAGGGTCCAATTTCACTCATAACTAGCTCAAGCTCCATGGAAGAGAGAGAAAACCAAAAATCAAATTACTCATTAACCAACAAATTAAACTTCAAATAAAGAGTTGGAGAAGCATTTCCTTACCTTTTAGAGCCTCTCCACCAAAGGATTTGAGATAAAAACCTCCTCCCTTAATAGAGCAATTTTTAGGAGGAGCCAAAGGCCTTCCAACCTTTTTTTCGTAGAACAGTGTGTCTCGAGGTGGAAGAAGGGGTGGCTACTATTTATTCGTGCGCCATTAGTAGGGGCGGCTGGTGATTCAGCCGCCCCTACAGTCGAACATCAGGGGCGGCTGGTGGCAGCCGCCCCTACAAATGGGCACTGTAGGGGCGGCTGGTGATTGAGCCGCCCCTACAGATCAGCCCCAACTGTAGGGACGGCTCAGGTTACTAGCCGCCCCTACAGTGCCATCTGTAGGAGCGGCTAGGCTGCTGGGGCCCGAGGACGTCCACTGTAGGGGCGGCTCAATCACCAGCCGCCCCTATAGTAAAAATGTCCCTGTTCCTAATGTGAGAATCTGGCGTAGTGCCTGTCCCGTGCACAGTTCAAGAGTAAGGCAAAATCCGTGCAGCTACTTTTGTCTAGACTGTCGGGGATTACGACAAGAGGCTTTGTGCTCCCTCTGCCGAGGAAATCATCTATCTCATCGGATTTTACAGGTTTCCAAATGCTATCATGACTAATAAAACAACCATGCTCCTCTATTTACTCCCTTCATTGTATCTAACACCATGTAAATCATCACCTAGGTGCGAAAAGTATCATACAAAGAAGTGGTACGGATCCAAGTTATCATGGGATTGGTTGACATAACAGGAGTACAACAGCATTCCATCAACCAATCTCAGGTGGTACATCTGACCAGGAGGCCCACCAATGGACGTTCTCTCGTGGGATTCAAGCGTGGGCTTGAAATCTTCGAATGTCTATCGCGCAAACGGCGCCTAATGGGTGCGGCCTGGTTCTGCTCAGTCCAATGCAAGGTGAATTCATCGTTGTACCTTTTAATACAGACTAAGATCATTGCATGGTCACCAAATTTTTGTGGCACACCTCGTGATCGGGCTTTGATTTCCTGCATGCAGGTAGAGACGGAGGCACGTAGCACCCCGGATCCTACTGGAGATGCGGAAGGTATCGGCAAGTACCGTTCCTTGTGCGACATGTACCATGCTACTCGAGTTGTAAAGGAGAAGAAGCTACACGTGGAACCCAAGTGTTCTCTCAAGATAGGGCATGCTGCAGTCTCTAGCTGGTCACCTACGGTGCAAGATGCTACGCCATTTATGTGCTCAGTCAACAAGGAGGCTGCATTGCCCAAGATCCTACATGATGCTACCCCATCTATATGCTCACTCAATAAGGAGGCTGCATTGCCTAAGAGCCGACGCAAAGGGAGACCGACACGCACGCCATTCTACTGAGCCATGAACACCTTCTGAGGATCCAGTGGCATAAAACTGTCCAACTATATTTAGTTTCCTTCTACCGTATCTGTAATGTATATTATATGTACAGGACAACCCATCAGCTGTTATGAGGAGAGCCCCAGGGCACGTATATTGTGGGTATGTAATCCTAATGACGCACCATCCATGTCGTCCGGGCTTCGTTAAACAAGGTTCTAGCCGATGTTACATGCATTCTTTTTTCGTCTGAACTGTACAGTATGCCCTTCTTGCTCGCACGTGGCAGTGCAGTAAATCACCACAGGTGTCATCACGTTCAAGGCTTTCAGCTGCACGCATGCATCACGTACTATCATGCAAGCGCCACCAATTCGTCACAGCATTCATCACGTTCCAGCCTTTCAGCTGCATGCATGCATGTGTCATCGCTACTTTCAGCAGGCACTGCTTGCACGCATTCATCGCATCTAAGCCTTCCTATGCACCGATGGCTCCAGAGTTGTGCTGTGTTTTTTTGGCGACCAGCATCCATGCACGGTGCCCTTCCTTTTTCCCAGCCGAGAGCATAAGCTAGCACTGAAGAGGTGAGTTCCAAGAGCCCGACGGATGCATCAAGCGCACCCTGGCATGCAACTACGCAAACAGCTGACACGTTGGTGAACGGCACGCTGACCGACTCGACGCTCGGGAACGGAGACGGAAAGTACGTGATTCTCTGCAAGAAGGAACGATGACGAGCAGGGATGTACGTGCCGACGAATCCAGCCACGCTCTACAAAAGCCCCGATGCTCAGAAATGGAGTCGGAAAGCACATGATTCTCTCCGAGAACGAACGATAGAACAAGATACTATGGACGCACGTACGGATTATCTGATTATTAAGTGTTTTTTTGTCTCCTGGAGACAACTCCTTAGGTTCCAGGCTAAGTGCCACGTACTGTGCATGTCCAATGTAAATTTCCCCTATTTCTACCAAGTTTGCGTACAAGTTCACATCATCTACTGCCTACCGCTAATCTAATAAAACTATCTCCAAGGTGCATTATGTCTTTTATCTATACCTAGATGACGGTACGTTGTTTCAGAGGAACCTGGCCAACTGGGTACTGCAAAAAGTTGCTCCTATACCAAAGGAAAGACGAATCTCAACCAGAAGCACGTGGGTACCATATAGCAACGGAACGTCAAATATATCCATTCAAAACGATAACCATGACCGTACAAACTATCTCGGAATACAATATCTTACATGGTAGTAGCAACGTGGCACGATGCCAGTTCAGCCAACAGAAATGGCCTAATACATATGTTACACTGGAACAGGTAGACATACATAGGATCTTATTGAATAAACTGATGTAGCAGAGTCTGGAGTACGGAGTACATGATCCTTTAAGGAACACAAAAGGCTAACACAGACGGGCACATATCGAAGCATAAGTGCAACAGGTACTATTTATTGCTCCATGTGCATATATTGCTGGTTATTACGACAACCACATGTGTGGTCTAGACAGGAGGCGTCGCGGCGGCAGGTTGATGGTGCAACACCCGGATGCAGGCCTACTCGTTACTGGGAAATTAAGAAAAAAGGGCAATCATTTAATTGTTCAAGGTGAACAGGAACCCAACACAATAGAGTAATGTACCTTGCCTTCTCCTTTGAGAAGGATAGTTCCTTCCGAGCAGATCTTGATCTTTTGCCCAGATGGCTCCAGCATCGCACAAATACATCATCAGCAAGCTCAATCCCACATTTACAGCATAATTATTTCATTCATTATGGAACCTATATACCATGGAATTGGGAACCTATATACCATGGAATTGGGTATCATCTTTAATTAGAATACAAAGTAGCACGCAAAAGCGGTAGGTGATTATATCGAGACGAAAGGTGCATACCCAGTATCCTCACGAGCCCTAGAGGGCACCTCCTTTTCCTTTGCTAAGTTTTTGTCATCAGCAACTAGAACAGCCTCTTGAAGTGGAGTGGAGACGCTTTCTACATAGGTGGGGGTCTTAGCCAAGGTGGAGTCGGCAGCCTCGTTTTCTTTAACAGAGGTAGTATCTGTTGTCTCAATCGTTGTCTTAACACTAGGATCCTTTGGTAGGGTTGAAGTTTTACTCGGCGATGGACCCAGCGGAGAGCCACCAATAGGAGCACGAGGACCACCACGTTGACCATCAGCGTCCATTGGAGACGCAAACACCCTCCTAGCCAAGAAAGTCAGCTGTCCAGTCCTGAATGTCTGCTCACTGATAACCACCTGGAACACATAGCTCCGGCCAACAAGACTACAGAGGGGAGCAGGAAGCAGAATCTGATTAGATGAGCTTTCTTCCACAAGGTCAGCAGCAGTGCGCC
The DNA here is from genome assembly GCA_904845875.1 of Miscanthus lutarioriparius. Classification (NCBI taxonomy): domain Eukaryota; kingdom Viridiplantae; phylum Streptophyta; class Magnoliopsida; order Poales; family Poaceae; genus Miscanthus; species Miscanthus lutarioriparius. The sequence continues at coordinate 96,508,254 of CAJGYO010000010.1, read as the reverse complement.
GGACAACCTTCTCTGCCACACCACCGAATAGAAATATTTTGACGCGACCAGTACCATCCTCGATCACCACACTTAGCTTGTAGCTGTGTTTGCAGGGAAAACAATTACTAAGATCTGCTGACAGGCCTGGATACTGGAAGGGAACCAATGGCAAGCAAGGGATACCTAGGGATGACCGTTGGCTGCGACTCATCACAGTTAGTACACTCGAAGCCATCAAAAGTTGGCTTTAGCCCTCTTTTGCATGTAGCGCATCCCTTGTACCGCCATCCATTCGAAACGTCGATTTCCCGTAACCTTGCATCACAAGTAAAGCGTACGCCCTAGAACATAACAGAGGTTAAACTCCTCCACCATGCAACAATAGGCACAAATAAGATGAGTCGATAGGAAGGAAGCACATTATTCTCATGAGGATCCAATGAGAGGAGCTCCAACACAGTCTTCCTATTTGAACCTGGGTCGTCGATAGTACCGGCTTCAGATGCACCATCTCCTGGTAGGAGCACGACCTCGGAACCTCTCCCCTGTAGACTGAGGACACGACAAACTACGTGAGCACACCCACACAGGCGTGTGTATGGATAACTTAACAAGGGAAAAAGGTTTTGTAACATGTTACCTAGCACGGAAAGCATTGGCCTCAGGTATGTCAATGTTCATGTACCATTTTGTTGCATCACCACTCCCACATGTTGGATTACCTAGGTCAATATTTAAACGGATAGATCAGGATGCATGATGGGCATAGTATTTAGTATTGAGGAACACGATGCTAACACTCACCCAAGTATTGCCTCACATGCATTCCAGCAAAAACGATTACGACTGGTTCATCTTTACCGGCAGTTTCAGCTAGGAACTCATCCTCAAAGGTTGTGGCATGCTCAGCCCACAAGGTTACTTGCAAAAGCTGGTCACTGTAGCATGGTGAAGGGTTATGAAAACAATAATAATTACCAACAAATGTATAAACAAATTCGGAAACCAACCTTAAATCACGTAGGTCCACCAAGCGCCTGACAGACGTCCCATTTAGACCACTGGACTGTATGACTGGATGGACGACCGTAAGCTGTCCGATAACATCTATAGAAAATTCCATCAACATTACATCGCCAGAGAGGATACAGAAATCTGGACCATGAGGCTCAGCACGTACCTACTAAACCATGGGCACCATGCCTACCTCTTGCCATGCGATCTAAGTCCTCAAAGTCGACAAAATTAAAAACATAGAGTGGAAGATTGTTGGATAGCTCCACAGGGACGTCCTCAATGATAGTCCATGGCGTAAAAAAGATTGTGTGTGTGTTGGGCACGGCATTGTACTTCCTTCCTTGCTTGCTAACTTGAAATTTTTTTATCATGTATGAATGCCCTTCCACTAGAGCATCGGCGAACTTGTTAACGTCCTTCTGGGCAATGCAGGCTGTAATGCCTACACCCTGATGCACAGAGATTCAAAGGTCCATACTAACCATGGAGTAAAACAATATAGGCACACGTGTCAGGTAGTCACCTGTTCGTCAACCAGAGCAAGCTCCATGGCAGTAGCACCATTTCCCTTAGAAGTCCTAGATGAGTGCCACACCCTAGCAACTCTAACCTTGATGCACCAATTGTGCCTTGTTGGATTAATATGGGATAGCAAGCTGTACTCCATCTGGCAACAGGCGAGCATGGGAAGGGGAGCAGGAGTCAAATGAAGCACAAAAAAACGAGGAAAATACAACAAACAATTGCGGGGGTGTATGGGTGACATGGAAGATGCCATAACAATTTGAGCAAGTATGGAACACACATGGCAGTAGAAGAAACAGTACCATAGGGCTTAGAGGATTTCTCTGTAAACAATGTTCTCAGTGAGGTTGGAGTCTGGATCGCTGTCATCATCAATCAGAACCCTAAGTCCATCTCTAGATGTAACACGCGATATAGCAACATAGAGCTGTCCATGAGAAAACACTGGACGGGGCAAGTATAGGCCAACACTATGCAAAGTCTGTCCCTGGCTCTTATTTATAGTCATTGCATAACACAGTCGCACTGGGAATTGACGTCTGCTAAGTACAAATGGCCATTTAGTGCTAGATACGTGCAAGGAAATTCGAGGAAGGAGGACCTTATCACCAATATGCGAACCAGTTATTATTTGAGCTTCCAACACACGATCTCCTAGCTGTGTTATTATAAGACGTGTACCATTGCAGAGGCCAGCACTCTGGTTTAAATTGCGCACAAGCATTACGGGGGAACCAATCTTTAGAATAAGCTTATGGGGGGGATTCCTTTAAATTGCAGAGAATTTAGGAACTCGACGGGATAAAGCAGGTCCAAGTTGCCATGCTCCTTTGACGAATCAACCAAACTATCTGAGCTGAGGTATATCCTTTCATGGCCTGGGATTAAGGAAAGCACATGGGTATTAATTTCATCAATGGTGTCATTTTTTGGAGCAACAATAGCCTGTTCCCTTAGATATACTGGGTCAGAATATGAGGTCTCTAGGTTAGGGTAAGTAGATCTCACAATGTCATCAACAGCAGAACCAATCCTTGGAACCAGTATATCACGTGGTATCTCGATAAGGTCAGAACCTTCATCTTCATTATGGGCAGTACCTTCTGCAGTTCCATCACCAATGCTCAACACCCAATCATTGAACGATTTGATTTGTTCAGTTGGTAACCCAGCACTCGCCATCCCAAGCAGACGCATATTGATTGTAAGCCTCAGGATCCTAACATGGCTCCATAGGTAGGAGTTAGTAATGGATGCATCAACCGTATCTAATCTAGTACCACCCTCAACTACAGGCATCACTTGGCGGAAATCTCCACCCAGCAACACAGTTTTCCCACCAAACACCCTATGGAAACTAGAAGAGTCTATCTGGCCAAGGATGTCATGCATGGTACGGTCTAAGGATTCAAAACAATGCCGGTGAGTCATGGGGGCCTCATCCCATATAATCAAAGAGCTCTGCACAATTAAGTCAGCAAGAAAAGATCCCCTTTTAATATTGCACATGGACGACTCATCAATAACTATAGGAATTTTAAAATGAGAATGCGCAGTACGGCCTCCAGGGAGCAAGAGTGAAGCGACACCAGAAGATGCTACAACTAGGACAATATGTGTTATGACCGGTAAGGTCTATAGGCGTAGACAACGGGCTAGGAGTCCGGCTTAGCCGGCCAGTTGGCTACGAGTCCGGCCTAGCTGGACTGTTGGTTATCAAGTCCTAGAATATAGGATGTTTATCTCTTAGAGTTTGTTATTTGATTAAATTAGGTTTGAGTCGGTTGGACATCTCTTTGTATAAGTACTAAACAATTATAATAGAAGGATCAGCCTGAGATTGAGTTTATCTCACCTTGGGCCCTCGGGTGTTACTGTTCACGGTCTCTCCGCTGCCGCCGATTCCCCAGCCATCTACAGCCAGCCGCCGAGCACGGCACCTCCAGTCCATCGCCGGGGTTCAAAGCCCAGGCCTCCGATCTTCCACACCTACGCTCTCTGGTCCCTAAGCCACAACAATTTGGTATCAGAGACCATGGCTTCCTCGGGTGCTCCTGCCGCCGCCGCTACGTCGTCGGTTGCTGTTGTCGCCGCGACGAGCGCCCCTCCACCGCCCCCACACCGCCTACTCTTGAGGACTCCCTGGCCGCCTTGGCAGCCATGCAGCGGCAGATGGGAAACATGTTCGAAGGCATACAGCGGCAGATGGTGGAGATGTCTCTGCGCTTGGCGACTGTCGAAGGCCAGCCGGGCCCTTTGATGACACCACGTCTGCCGTACTCAACCCTGCCGCTACTACAATATGGCATGCCGGGGTATGGGGGTTTTCCAGCGTCAGCGTCATAGCCGGTCGTCTCGGAGATCCTGTCCTCGCCGTCAATGACAGGGTCCACGGCGCTGCGCCTAGAGACCGCACCTCCTCGCGTCACCTCACAGCCAGCTACGACAGGGCTGCCCATTCAGTCGATCCCTTTTCTGGCATCTCCATCACCGGTACCATCGCTGTCCTCCATCATGCACGGGCCGATCTACTCGTCTGCTACGATGGTGCATGAACCGCGCCATCAACCTGAGGAACATGGAGACAGCCAGGGCGTTCCCAGGTTCCATAAGCTATCCTTCCCCACTTACGACAGCAAAGAAGACCGGCTCGGATGGCTCAACCGTTGTGAGTCCTTCCACAGCCAGCGGACATGTGAGGCGGACAAGGTTTGGCTCGCCTCCTTCCACATGACGGCATCCACACAGCAATGGTACTATGTGTTGGAACGAGACTCCGGCCGGCCGTCCTGGTCCAACTTTCGTCTGCTCTGCCACCAACACTTCGGACCGGCGTTGTCCACCAACCATCTTGCTGATCTCACCCACCTACCATTCGGTTCCTCGGTTGATGCATACATGGACGCCTTCCAGGCACACTTGGCGCACGCGGGGCATCTGGCGCCGCTACAACAAGCACAGCTGTTCACCGGAGGACTTCCGGAGTACATCAGGGTCGACGTGGAGCTCCATGACCCTCAGGATTTACACCGCGCCATGCGCTTGGCTCGGGCTTATGAGCGTCGTCAGGCGTCAGCAACCCTCGCACTTCCAGCACCACCAAGTTGACATTCTCGGCGTGTTCTGGCTGTACAGAGTGCATTACCGGCCACAGGGGCCGCCCTGCCATCATCACCAGCCTCGGCGTCCCCACCAGGCCGACCTTTCAAACGGCTCACACCAGCAGAGATGGCAGACCGCCGCAAGTTGGGCTTGTGTTATAATTGTGACGAACCATATGTGCAGGGACACAAGTGTCAGCGGCTGTTTTACCTTGAAGTCACAGATTATCTTGTGGAGGAGCCAGAGTCCGATGACGATGAACAGACGTCAGCAGCCGGCACAGACAAACCCACCATATCATTATCAGCCATTGCAGGCATCAGGACTGAGGATACTATGCAGATTTATGTCCAGGTGAGCAACGTACAGTGTGTGGCGTTGCTGGATTCGGGCTCTACTCACACATTCATCAGCGGCAGCGTCGCACGACGCGTTGGCATCCACTTTGAACCATGCCCAGGTGCCGGAGTCATGGTCGCAAATGGTGACCGCGTAGCCTGCCGGGGGCTCGCGCGCGACGTCGGCATACGAATTGCCGAAGAAGTATTCTCAGTCGACTGCTATACCATCCCATTGGATCACTAGGACATGGTGCTCGGGGTCAACTTCTTGCGCACCCTCGGACCGATATTGTGGGACTTTGATGACTTGTGCATGGCATTCACCAGGGCAGGTCGGCACGTGTTCTGGCGAGGTATCGGCTCCACCTGAGATGACGTTCAGTCCACTCGCCGCCTCCATGCTATTCACGACGCGGGCCGTACCACCGGAACAGCATTGCTTGACAAGCTACTCGCCTCCTTTGAAGATGTGTTCGCCACGCCCGAAGGCTTGCCCCCTGCTCGCGCCTGTGATCACCGCATTCACCTAGTGCCCACTGCGATACCAGTGGCTGTGAGGCCTTACCGCTACCCACAACTACAGAAAGACGAACTGGAATCCCAATGCGCCGCTATGCTGCAAATGGGGATGATCCGTCCAAGTACTTCAGCTTTCTCTGCTCCTGTTTTGTTGGTCAAGAAACATGATGGCTCTTGGAGGTTCTGTGTCGATTATCGTGCCTTGAACAAGCCCACTGTTAAAGACAAATTCCCAATTCTAGTGGTCGAAGAACTACTAGATGAGCTCCATGGGGCACGGTTTTTCTCCAAACTGGACTTGCGTTCAGGGTACCATCAAATTCGTATGCATACTGATGACATTGAGAAGACGGCCTTTTGAACTCATGAGGGTCACTTCGAGTTCTTAGTCATGCCCTTCGGGCTGTCCAATGCACCGGCAACGTTCCAAAGCCTCATGAACACAGTGCTCCGGCCGTTCCTGTGTAAGTTTGTACTTGTGTTTTTCGACGACATCTTGATCTATAGTCCATCTTGGTCCACACATCTGCAGCACCTCAACGTAGTCTTCACTGCCCTACGTGACCATCAACTGCGATTGAAAAGATCTAAATGCGACTTTGCTACGACGTCGGTTCATTATCTGGGACATGTAATATCTGTGGATGGGGTTGCAATGGATCAGGAGAAGGTTGCGGCCGTCGCTACCTGGCCTCAACCTAGCAATGTCCGTGCTCTTCAGGGGTTTCTTAGCCTCGCTGGGTACTATCATCGGTTCATTCAAGATTACGGCTCGGTGGCTGCACCGTTAACGGCGCTGCTCAAGAAAGAGGCTTTTCTGTGGTCATCTGCAGCCATCGACTCTTTCAATACCCTCAAGAAGGCCCTGTCCAGTGCACTGGTTCATCAACTTCCTGATTGGGACAAATCATTCATCGTCGATTGTGATGCCTCTGGCTCTGGATTCGGCGTAGTACTTCATCAAGGCGGAGGTGCCTTGGCGTTCTTCAGTAGACCCTTCGCAGCTCGGCACCACAAGTTAGCCGCATATGAGAGGGAGCTCATCGGCCTTGTCCAAGCAGTTCGGCACTGGCGTCCGTATTTATGGGGCAGGCAGTTTATTGTGCGCACAGACCATTATGCGTTGAAGTTCTTGTTGGATCAACGGCTCTCTACAGTTCCCTGTAACACCCCGGTGTTATGACCAGCATTTAGGCACAGCAAATCATATATATCATGCATCATCAAACATCCTAATCATGCATGCCTAATCATGTAAATAATAACTAAAACCCTGCTTCGAAACATACGAAACATGCTCGTGAAACATGAATGTTGCATACACTTGTTTAGAGTTGTGTTTGCCCAAATTATGCTTGCTAGGTTAGTAAAACATGTTTGGCTATGATTGTAAATCATCTAGAATTATTTAGCGCAATTTTTGGAGCAAAGTTTGTATTCAAATTATTACCAAATTTTACTTTAAAAATAATTCTCCAAAAATTAGAGTTTTCAGTTAAAATTGACTTTAATTTTTTAATTCAAAATCTATCAAGAATTGGACTTTAGTCATAAAAGCAAAGTTGTAGAGAATTAAATTCTAAGCAACTTTCATTTTTGGGACATTTCAAAAGATGTCATTTTCTTGCTCAAAATGATATTTGAAAACTGGTATTTAAAAATTTCTTTAAAATGGAAATTGAGAAAAATGATTTCTCCTTTCACGGGCCGCCGCCTCCTTTCTCGGCTCACGGCGGGCCAAGCTCGGCTTTGCTTGCTTGCCCATTGTCCGCCCCATTTACCCACCTCACGGCTTTGGCTTTGCTTCATGCACACCATGCCCGTTCCGCGTCTTGGCGTCCAAACCAGCCAGAGAGCTCGACCATGGCGTGGCGACCATGCGCACCGGCGCTGCATGTAGGCACCATGCTCTCTGCCCCACCGCCGCTTTCGCGCCTTCTTACAACAAGGCCCCACTCCACTCCCTCACTCACTCACTCCTCGCGACATCAGCAGAAGAAGCAGGCAGCTCCAGCGGCGCCATGAGCTCCGCCACCAGCTCCCTCGCGGATTTGGCTCGCCCGCCACCACAGCTCGCCGGCGACCACTCCGTCTCGCCAAGAGCTCACCACCACCCGCACAGACCCCTGTGCTCGCGTTATTTCGCCGTGGTAAGCATCCTTCCTTGGGAATTGCTCGCCGGAGCACGACCGAGCTCACTGGTGAGCTCCGCTCCCGTGGACTCCCCCTCTCCGCTTCCCTTCCCGCCTTTCCTTCGCACGCACAAGCACCACACCGCGACATTGAGTCTCCCGAGCGCCTCCTTTCGCCCATACTGCGGTAGTCGGAGACGCTCCATCGGCGACGACCAGCCGCCGCCCGCCATTGCATTGCCGTCGGCCGAGCCTCTCTCCCATGAACCGCCTCTCCTATTCACCTCTATCCAACGCGGTTTGTCATGGGGAGCACGTTGGTGTCCTCCATTTTGTTGGGACCTCGCCATCGGCGAGCCGGCCACCAATCTGTGGTGGCCCCTTTGGCTCGGCTCGACGACGTGGGTCCGGCTTGACCATGGGTCCCGTCATGACCCCTCCGGGTGTACAACACGGGTGCACCCAACAACTTTGTCGGTTGGTTTTAAAAAGAATTAAGAAATGAATTTTCGATTTACTTAAATACTTTGGAAAATGTTTGTGTACTCATTTTGGCTCCAAATTTGTTGAAACAAATTTTGCTAGGTTTATTGTCATCGATCTACATGATAAAAATATTGCATGTTATTTTTAAGATACTTTTCAGTAGAGCTTTAATTAATTCTTGATATTGCGATAACTTGAAAAATGTAGAAAAACCTATAGGCTTCGTAAAAATATGATTCCAAGTTTGTTAATCTTCTTATGTAATGTGCTTCCTAGGAAAATATGTGTCATGCATGTGTCAGTAGAAAAATTTTGAGGTGTAGTTCAAGTGCCTTTAATGGTCGATTTACATTAATTTTGCTAGAGAGCAAAATTTTTATAAAACATGCATGTGATAATTTTTGTACAAAGATTATTTGTTGTGTAGAACATAGGAAAATATTTCCTCTGTTGTTTGACACTTTTCACAGAAACAAAGTATTTTCATGTTCATAATCATGCCATAGCTTGTTATTTTTGTGTAGGCTAATCCACTCATTCAAATACCATGAAAATCGATGGTAGACTACTTAGGGTAGTCTTGTGCTATGGTAATTTTCGAAGATTTTTCTAAACAATAAAAATACATGTTGCTATTCAAACCTATTATTATTAGTTAGGGTTTAATCAAGTGTTGCTTTATGTGTGATTAAGAAATTAGTGAAGCTTTGGTGTATCTTTGAAGTATTTAATAAGATGTGTTGACTTAGCATATTAGTACTAGAAGAGAAGGCAGTAGATGACATGTGCTTGTAGTATATGTTTTTGGATGATGTTGACTACCTTGCATTCAAGCATATCCATTGTATTCATCTCATCCGATGCACTGATTGCATAAGCACTTACGCACATTGCATCATATAGGATCGCAAACCGAGAACCCAGTCGTCATACCCGAGGAGCCCGAGGAGCAGCTCGAGGTGCAGCCGCAGGAGGTGCCCGAAGCCGACGAGGAGGACGTTGAGGAACTTCCGGAGTGCCCTGATCACCGCCCGAGCTCCTTCGAGAGAGGCAAGCCCCGGAGCATTTTCTTCCCGGTTTGCAATTATTAATTAACTGCTTTACTTTAATCGATGCATTACGTTCAAGAGTTGTTTGCAATTGTTGCTGCATTATACCTTGTCTACCTTTGTTATACCATATCCTTGTTACCCTGGTATCCGCAGTCGAGTCAATGCTTAGCTGGCTTAGACCGGTAGAAGTCGGGTGATTTCCTATCACCTGTGAGCTATAGGTGGTTACCTGGATCTGCTTGGATAACTATGTAGTCATGGTATAACTAAGTGTTAAATGAAGTTGAGACCGGACGGAGACTTACAGAGTTTTTGAATCAGTAGTGCTTTCCATCTCGTGTCGATTAAGGACCGACTGCTGTTGGGGCCTCGAGTCATGTTGAACGCATGCCTTACATTTAGTCGGGTTGGATAAAGTACCTTCCGACCGTGAAGCTGGGAGATTATTCGGGCCAAATAGATTACCCGGCAGCCAAGACCGTGGCGGGCGCGGGTGTGGTAGGACACGGGCGAGATGGTAAGACCAAAGTGCGGTCGGTCGGCCCCGGGTACATGTGTTCTGGCAAACTCGAGACTCTGGATAGTTGACTCGGTGATCAATACCTCACTTTAGCGGGTGAGTGAGGTTTGTGTAAGAATAAATCACCACCGGTTAGGAATCGATTCGAATCGCATCGCTCCCGGATAGTGAGCACTTGACTTGAGTGACTTCATCGTAGTAATGTTGATGGAACACTTGGGCAATTATAATGAATATGACATTATGGAAGTTGTTAATGATCATTGGTTATCATTATTTGTTTAATCATGTTTGCTCTAGTGTAGGTGCAAATCTAGTCGACGAGTTATAAATAATTAACTTGACAATAATGCTTTTGAAAGGTTCTTGAAATGCTAAAATGCCTCTTTTGCAAATGAGTCACTACCCTACTATAAAGCCCTTCATAATCCTTGGTGTCACTTTATTTTCGGTTATGTCGAGTAAGTCTAGCTGAGTACCTTCTCGTACTCAGGGTTTTATTCCCACTTGTTGCAGATGGGCAGATGTATTACGGCTACTGTATCAACTGCCTTTATCCTACGATGGGTGATGCTTAGGACCATGGGCATGGTCATTCTATACGTCTCGTCTAATGCTTTTGTTGGAGATGATCATCAGCTGGCACTGTATTTGAACTCCGTGTGAGTGTGTGTGGTTTTAAACAAATGGCTTCCGCTACTTTTATTCGAACTCGTTTTGTAATAACTATGTTTTAAACTCTGATGTATCTGAGATGCGAACTTTTATGTAATATGTAATGGTGGCCGCTAAACTTATTACGATCTTGGCTGGGATGTGAGTTGGTTTGAAATCCTTCGTGATTTCACGGACTACCGGGTTATACGGGCTTAAGTTTGCTAAATTGTCTGCTCTGACGGATGATTTTCTTACTTAATTTTGTATAATTGGTCGGTTCTGTTTGTTACAGCTGGCATCAGAGCATGGTTTAGCGTGTTACTGTTCACAAGTGTATTTAAAACAAAAAGGCATTTGAAAAACGTGATTTCTAAACTAAAAAGTGTGCCAGTGGTCATATCCTTTATGCCCAGTTAAGGACTTTAGGTGGCTTAATTAAGTACTGACTCGGGGTTCTTGCATCATATTTCTTTTTCGTTGCTCATACGGCGTGCTATTGTATGAGTGCCACTTGTTTGAGTGGTAATGTATGGATCAATTGCCTCTACGCCTCGGTAAGTGTGAGTTGTGAGAGCATGATCGGATACACCGCTGATCTAGGGTGAATGCTTATATGATGCCGGAGTAATTACATGTTCTACGCATGTTTTGCAAAAATATCTCATGTGTGGGTATTCCGTCTATTGAGGCGATGCCGTCAATAGGACGATGGTTCGGGTAGTTACTACCGTTGTACACGTATCGAGGGATTCGTGTAGAGCGTGTAGATAAAATTTACTGCTTTTATGCATTCATTGGGAATTGGGCTGAAATGAATCTTCTGCAGGTACATAACAACGCTATCGTATAGAACGTATTAGCTACGTAATTGAGAGATCGTTTGTATGCCACCAAATTCGTCGCTAGAATTATTTATTTCATAAGTTTGTGAGAACGTACGGCACGTACATACATCATATTACTTGTGCATTTCATTCATGTCATGCATTCCTCCCCTTATAAATTGATTATCTCATTTTGATAAAAGTTGTATCACCTAAAATATATTTCCACGGGGTAATAAAAGAACTTTTGCTATAGATGGCCCGCATGAAGCAGACCGCCCGTAAGTCCACCGGAGGAAGAGCACCTCGACGTCCGTTGGCCCTGAGGGAGCACCGCACCATGGACACCTTCTTGAGTGAGTTTGGCATGCCGACCTTGCTTTGGAGAGTGCTCCATGATGTGGGGTACCCAGAGGGTCAAGAGCCGGTGTACTCCTGGAATGAGAGCCAGTTAGCAGAGGATGGACTTGCAGTGGTAGAGGTCACGGTTCCTACTCTCGGTGATGCTCCAGATTGGGATGGTTGGCACTTGGAGTTTGAGGGTCGCACTCCTGCTGAGGGTGCAGAGGGAGCAGCATTCCATGTCATCAGGGATATCATGAGCAGATTTCCTAGTGAGCTTGCAGTAGCTCTAGCTGGCACCTTTCCTAGGGATGATCCTCGTGATGCTATTTGGGTTCAGCCTCAAGGAAGTGCCTTGGTCAGAGGTCTAGCTGAGGGACAGCCTAGCGACAACCATTCTATGAGTGCTATGTTCGCCGCCATCAGAGCGTATGAGGGTCTCGAGAGTACCTACTGGACTTTGACTGGCTTGCGTGGTCAGGATAAGCTCAAGGGGAGAAAGCAGAAGAAGAGACAGGCACGTGCTATAGCTAGTTTGCAGGAGCAGTTGGCTGATATGAACTTATAGCGAGACCAGGCGGTTGAGAGAGGTGATAGAGCTATGCAGCGGGTGCATACGTTGACTCAAGCCAACAACAATGCAAACCGCATGATTGGACAGTTGGTTCAGGAAAGGAATGAAGTCTGGGACGAGAGGGACCTTCTGCTGCAGAGGGTTCGATGAGCTAGAGGAATACAACGGCAATCTACACGAGGAGTTTCATGCGCTCTACAATGGGGTTGGCCCATATGCTCCACCAGACGCCGCTGGCATGGACATCGACGACGACAACGAGGACGAGCCTGTAGTTTCATCTGGGGGCGAGGGTGACGTCTCTGATCCCGACGATGGCCCCGAGGAGTAGGCTAGTTGCCTTGCGCTAGTATCTAGGTCCTGTCGCAATGACCTTTCTTTTGTTGGCATGTAACCTAATGTGTTTTGCTTCGAACTTATGAGACTTGGCCTGTGGTTGGAACTTGATTAAGAATGCGATATCTGAACGCATAAAAGTCCAGTGTATGTATGCTGGCAATTTGGTTGTATGGACGCGATGTTTGCTGTTGAAGTAATTTGATTAAGTGATGTTGTTTTAATTGGGATGCGATTGTTGTGCCTCTGTTTTATTGTATGAATTTATTCTCTCCAGTAAATTTAGTACGGCATAATTTTTCCTTTACTCACAAGTGTTACAGCGTCACTCAATCATTACTTGTTGCTGAAATATGCAGATGACAAACACTCGCCGAACCACGTATGAGGCCGCTGAGACCGGTGCTAACGGTGCGGGGACCGGTGGTGGTGGTGGAAACCACGGCAACAACAATGAGCCTCCCCATGAACCGCATTTGCCACCTCTTCCCCCGTTTACCCTAGAGGTGTTCTTCGCACAGTTGCTCGGAAGTCAGCGCAACACGGAACAATCCTAGAAAAACATGGAGGATTTTCTGCGTACCATCGCCAACAACGTTCAACGCGGTAACAATCAGGGTGGTGGCATTGGGGTGAATCAATACAGTAGCTTCAAAGATTTTATGGACACCAGGCCGCCGATATTCAAGGAAGCAACAGAACCACTCGATGCTGAAGAATGGATCAACACTATGGAAGATAAATTCCGTGTGTTGATGATGACTGAGGTGTTGAAAACTGAGTATGCTGCACTTCAGTTGCAAGGACCAGCTAGAATGTGGTGGAAGCACCATCGCACCACATTTCCTCCAAATGCTCAGATTACATGGAGAGAGTTTGCTGAGGCCTTCCGTGGAGTTTATATTCCACCCGGGCTAACCGAGATGAAGTTGAGAGAGTTCTTGGCGTTGAATTAGGGCACCAAGACCGTGACGCAATATTTGCATGCCTTCAATAACTTGTGTCGTTATGCTCCCGACATGGTTGACACTGATGCTAAGAGAATCGCCAGTTTCAAGAGAGGACTCAATCCAAAGATGATGAAGCATGTGGGTACCAACAACCGTGTCAGATTCAATGACTTCATCAGCGACTGTCTAAAGCAGGAGAAGAATAACAACGCCAGCACCGCAGCCAAGACTCACAAGAGAGCCCTTGAAGGTGGTCCGTCCCAAGCTAGAGCACCTACGGGAGGTCGTCCTCCCTATTGTCCATCTGCATCTGGCGCTAGGTTCAGGCCACCACAGCAGAGAAGTCAGAATTTTTGTGGACCCCAAAAGCCTTACAAGATGGCGATCAGACCCAACAAAGGCAACAAGAATCTGCGTATAAAAGCGATTCAAAGGAGCTGTGGGATCTGCTGGGACAGTGAGGGGACCCTGCTATAACTGTGATCAACCCGGCCACTTCTCGAGGTTTTGTCCGTATCCGCCCAAGAAGAAGCAGCAGACTTATAATGCTAGGGTGCATAGTACGACTGTGGATGAAATTCCTGAGGGAGAGCCTGTCACTGCTGGTAAGTTTCCTATCAACGAAAACCCTGCAGTTGTTCTATTTGATTCTGGATCATCGCATTCTTTTATGAGTCAAACATTTGCACAGCAACATGAACAACTATGCATAGAATTGGGTTATGGTTATCGTATAAGTTCAAAGTAGGGTGATGTTTTGACCAACCGAATGGTTCGAGGGCAACCTTGAATTAGGTAGCGAGAAGTTCCGAGTGAACTTGATAGTTATGCTGGACTAGTTTTGGATGTCATTATAGGGATGAATTGGATGAAGGATTGGGGAGCGATCATAGATACCGGAAGTCGAGTACTTACCCTTAAGGATCCCTCAGGTGAGGTACTTTCCAAGTACCATTGCCTCGGAGAACGTACCTTATAAGTGTGACATGTGCTACGATAGTCATTCCTATTCATCGATTCCTAGTGTGTGTGAATTTCCTGATGTATTCCCTGGATGAGTTACGGTCTTCCATTGGATAGGGAGATTGAGTTTGGAATTGAATTAATCCCTAATGACTCGATTTCAAGGAGATCCTATCGGATGCCTCCGGATGAATTAGCCGAAAATGAAGAAGCAATTAGAAGATTTATCAAAAAGGGTTTATTCGACCAAGCAAGTCCGAATGGGGATGTCCCGCCTTGTTTGTGAAGAAGAAAAAGAGGCACGTTGAGAATGTGCGTGAATTACGAGCCACTCAACGTCAGTAACCATTAAGAACAAGTATCCCTTGCCTCATATTGATGTTCTGCTTTGACCAGATTAGCCAAGGCCAAGGTGTTCTCAAAAATAGATTTGAGATCCGGTTATCATCAGATCAAGATTAGGCCACAGGATATACCGAAAACTGCATTTTCCACCAGATACGGGTTGTATGAGTATCTTGTCATGTCCTTTGGCTTGACAAATGCTCCTGCATACTTTATGTTTTTGATGAATATAGTTTTCATGCCATAATTGGATAAGTTTGTGGTGGTGTTCATCGATGATATTCTGGTGTACTCCGAGAACGAGAAGGATCATGAAGAGCATCTGAGAATTGTCTTGACCAAACTTAGAGATCATCAACTGTATGCTAAGTTTAGCAAATGCGAATTCTGGTTGAAGAAGGTTCCTTTCCTTGGTCACATTCTGTCAGAAAGTGGAGTTTCAGTCGATCCAAGTAAGGTGCAAGAGGTTATGGATTGGAAGGCACCGACCACAGTTCCTGAGATTAGAAGTTTCTTAGAACTAGCCGGTTACTACCGTCGTTTTATACCGGACTTCTCGAAGATTGCTAAGCCAATGACAAGTCTGCTACAGAAAGATCACAAGTTTGTGTGGACAGAGGAGTGTGAAGCAGCTTTCCACACCTTGCGGAAACTGTTGACCACTGCTCCTGTTCTCGCACAACCGAACATTGAGAAACCATTTGATGTGTTTTGTGACGCATCGAAAACTGGATTGGGTTGTGTTCTTATGCAAGAAAGGAGAGTCATTGCTTATGCCTCACGTCAATTGAGAAAGCACGAGGTTAACTATCCGACTCATGATCTTGAACTTGCTACAGTTGTGCATGCCTTAAAAATTTGGAGACATTATCTACTTGGTAATGTGTGCAACATTTTCACAGATCACAAGAGTCTCAAGTACATCTTTACCCAACCAGAGTTGAATATGAGACAACGAAGATGGTTGGAATTGATCAAAGATTACAACTTGAATGTGCAATATCATCTTGGAAAAGCCAATGTAGTGGCAGATGCTTTGAGTAGAAAGTCACATTACTTGAATGTGCAGCCATTACTTAGATGGGTTCGATCTGATGCATCCTGCTGTGTTATATAGTATTCAGATTAGTTGCTCTTTGGAGAGTAAGATAATAGAAGGCCAGAAAACCGACAAGGGAATATTCCACATCAAAGAGAAAATCGAAGAAAAGCCGTCTCAGCATTTTAAAGTGGATGAACAGGGCGTGTTGTGGTTTGACGACCGTCTTGTGGTTCCCAAGGATCGAGAGCTTAGGAATAAACTCATGGATGAAGCTCACCTTTCTAAGCTATCTATCCATCCGGGAAGTAGTAAGATGTATCAAGAACTAAGACCTCGTTATTGGTGGACCAAAACGAAGAAAGAAATTACAGCATATGTTGCCAGATGTGACACATGTTGTAGAGTGAAAGCTATTCATATGAAACCTGCCGGTTTGTTGCAACCTTTGTCCATACCTAGTTGGAAGTGAGATGATATAAGTATGGATTTTATCTCGGGTTTACCCACTACTCAAAAAGGACATGATTCGATTTGGGTGATTGTGGATCGTCTTACTAAGACCGCTTATTTTCTACCTGTCAAGACAACTTATCGACCACCTCAATATGCCGAGAAGTATATCGCGGAAATTGTGAGGTTGCATGGTATACCAAAGACCATAGTATCTGATAGAGGCTCGCAGTTCACGGCTCACTTTTGGGAACATTTACACAAAGGCTTAGGAACTAGTTTGATTCGTAGTACCGCTTATCATCCTCAAACATATGGTTAGACTGAACGAGTGAATGCTATTTTGGAGGATATGTTAAGAGCCTGTGTATTGTCTTCTAAGGGATCATGGGAGTCATGGTTACCATTAGCTGAGTTTGCTTACAATAATAGTTATCAAGAAAGCATCAAGATGGCTCCATTCGAAGCTTTGTATGGCAGAAAATGTAGAACACCATTGAATTGGGTCGAGCCTAGAGATAGAAGGTATTATGGCATTGACTTTGTAGAAGAAGCCGAGAAGAAAGTTCATATTATTCAGCAAAATATGAAGGCGGCCCAATCGCGTCAGAAAAGTTATGCAAACAGAAGGAGACCTCTTGTGTTTGAAGTTGGTGACTATGTTTATCTGAAGGTCACGCCAATGAAGAAGAAACGGTTTTTAGTCCGGAGAAAACTTGCCGCTAGATTCGTAGGACCATACAAGACCTTGGAAAAGAGAGGTCCAGTTGCTTATAAGTTAGAGTTACCTGAGACCATGAGTACAGTCTTCCCAGTTTTTCATGTATCACATCTCAAGAAATGTTTGCGTGTTCCGGAGGAAAGAATAGAACCTCGAGGCATCCAACTCAAATCAGATTTGGTGTATCGTGAGCAACCGGTCCGTGTGTTAGACACTAAAGAACGTGCTACTCGGAATAGTGTGGTGAAAACATACAAGATACAGTGGAATCATCATGATGAGGGAGATGCAACTTGGGAAACGGGAGAATATCTACAAAAAGCTTATGAAGATTTTTATAACAAATGATTCGTAACCCAAATCTCGGGACGAGATTTTTATAAGGGGGGAGGGCTGTAACACCCTGGTGTTATGACCAGCATTTAGGCACAGCAAATCATACATATCATGCATCATCAAACATCCTAATCATGCATGCCTAATCATGTAAATAATAACTGAAATACTGCTTCAAAACATATGAAACATGTTCATGAAACATGAATGTTGCATACACTTGTTTAGAGTTGTGTTTGCCCAAATTATGCTTGCTAGGTTAGTAAAACATGTTTGGCTATGATTGTAAATCATCTAGAATTATTTAGCGCAATTTTTGGAGCAAAGTTTGTATTCAAATTATTGCCAAATTTTGCTTTAAAAATAATTCTCCAAAAATTAGGGTTTTGAGTTAAAATTGACTTTAATTTTTTAATTCAAAATCTATCAAGAATTGGACTTTGGTCATAAAAGCAAAGTTGTAGAGAATTAAATTCTAAGCAACTTTCATTTTTGGGACATTTTCAAAAGATGTCATTTTCTTGCTCAAAATGATATTTGAAAACTGGTATTTAAAAATTTCTTAAAATGGAAATTGAGAAAATGATTTCTCCTTTCTTTTTGGGTCAGCCTCCTTTTCTCGGCCCACTACGTAGGCTTCGGCTTCTACTGCCTTGCCACCATCGCCGTCCCGCCCACTTACCTCACGCCAAGAGCCGCGCCTCACTTTCAGCACACACACAGCTCGTCAAGGTCGCGTCCCAACTTGACTCAGTGACAGCAGCGCGTGGCGACCATGCGCCGGCGCGCCCGCCCGCAGACTGGCATTGCCACGGCACTGCCGCCCTCGGCCTTCGCCTTCTCGCACTTGCCAACAACGCTCCCCCACTCCTCCCTCACTCACTCACTCATAGCCGACCGCGCCGAAGCTCAGCTCCGCAAGGCGCCCACGAGCTCCGCCACCAGGCTCCCTCACCGGATTTGGCTTTCGCCCGGCCACCACAATTACGCCGGAGACCACTCTGTCTCGCCAGCTCCGCCTTCACCCGTGCTCGCGTTACTTTTCGCCGTGGTAAGCATCCTTCCTTGGGAATTGCTCACGGAGCACGCACCGAAGCTCATCGGTGAGCTCCGCCCCCGTGGACTCCCCTCTCCGCTTCCCTTCCCGCCTTTCCTTCAAGCAGGCAAGCACCACACCGCGACATTGAGTCTCCCGGCGCCTTCTTTCGCCATACTGTGGTAGAGACGCCCACCGGCGACGACGACCAGCAGCGCCATCCGCCATTGCCATCGGCGAGCCTCTCTCCCATGAACCGCCCCTCCCTATTCACCTCTATCCAACACGGTTTGTCATGGGGAGCACGTTGGTGTCCTCCGTTTCGCCGGGGACCTCGCCATCGGCGAGAGCTGGCCGGTCAACGGCAGCCCAGCCTCGGCTCCAGCTGACGCGTGGGTCCGGCTTAACCACGGGTCCCGAGTGGCAGCCCCTCTGGGTGTATAGCACCGGGTGCACCCAACAACTTTGTCGGCTGGTTTTAAAAAGGAATTAAGAAATGAGTTTTCAGATTTCTGTTAAATACTTTGGAAAATGTTTGTGTACTCATTTTGGCTCCAAATTTGTTGAAACAAATTTTGCTAGGTTTATTGTCATTAGATCTACATGATAAAAATATTGCATGTTATTTTTAAGATACTTTTCTGTAGAGCTTTAATTAATTCTTGATATTGCTGATAACTTGAAAAATGTGTAGAAAAACCTATAGGCTTCAGAAAAATATGATTCCAAGTTTGTTAATCTTCTTATGTAATGTGCTTCCTAGGAAAAATATGTGTCATGCATGTCTTGTAGAAAAATTTTGAGGTGTAGTTCAAGTGCCTTTAATGGTTGATTTACATTAATTTTGCTAGAGAGCAAAATTTTTATAAAACATGCCCGTGATAATTTTTTGTACATTGATTATTTGTCATGTAGAACGTGGGAAAAATATTTCCTTTGTTGTTTGACACTTTTCACAATACAAAGTATTTTCATGTTCATAATCATGCCATAGCTTGTTATTTTTGTGTAGGCTAATCCACTCATTCAAATACCATGAAAATCGATGGTAGACTACTTAGGGTAATCTTTGTGCTATGGTAATTTTCTAAGATTTTCTAAGCAATAAAAATATATGTTGCTATTCAAACCTATTATTATTAGTTAGGGTTTAATCAAGTGTTGCTTTATGTGTGATTAAGAAATTAGTGAAGCTTTGGTGTATCTTTGAAGCATTTAATAAGATGTGTTGACTTAGCATATTAGTAGTAGAAGAGAAGGCAGTAGATGGCATGTGCTTGTAGTATATGTTTTTGGATGATGTTGACTACCTTACATTCAAGCATATCCATTGTATTCATCTCATCCGATGCACCGATTGCATAAGCACTTACGCACATTGCATCATACAGAGGATCACAAACCGAGAACCCAAATCGTCATACCCGAGGAGCCCGAGGAGCGGCTCGAGGTGCAACAGCAGGAGGTGCCCGGCCGACGAGGAGGACGTTGAGGAACTTCTGGAGTGCCCCGATCACCGCCGAAAGCTCCTTCGAGAGAGGCAAGCCCGAGCATTTTCTCCCGGTTTGCAATTATTAATTAACCGCTTTACTTTAATCGATGCATTACGTTCGGGAGTTGTTTGCAACCGTTCTTTGCATTATACCTTGTCTACCTTTGTTATACCATATCCTTGTTACCACGGTATCCGCAATGATCAGTCAATGCTTAGGCGGCTTAGACCGGTAGAAGTCGGGTGATTTCTGTCACCTGTGAGCTATAGGTGGTTACCTGGATCTACTTGGATAACTATGTAGTCATGGTATAACTAAGTGTTAAATGAAGTTGAGATCGGACGGAGACTTACAGAGTTTTGAACTGTAGTGCTTTCCGTCTGTGTCGATTAAGGATCGACCGTTGTTGGGCCTCGAGTCATGTTGAACGCATGCCTTATATTTAGTTGGCCGCATAAAGTACCTTCCGACCGTGAAGCTGGGAGATTATTCGGGCCGAGTAGATTGCCCGCAGCGCACTATGCTGGAGCAGGTGTGGTAGGACACGGGGGCGAGATGGTAAGACCAAAGTGCAGTCGGTCGGCCCCCGGGTACATGTGGTTCCTGGAAAACTCGAGACTCCTGGATAGTTGACTCGGTGATCAATACCTTACTTTAGCGAGTGAGTGAGGTTTGTGTAAGGAATAAATCACCAGCTGGTTAGGAATCGATTCGAATCGCCATCGCTCCTGGATAGTGAGCACTTGACTTGAGTGACTTCATCGTAGTAATGTTGATGGAACACTTGGACAGTTATAATGAATATGACATTATGGAAGTTGTTAATGATCATTGGTTATCATTATTTGCTTAATCATGTTTGCTCTAGTGTAGGTGCAAATCTAGTCGACAGGTTATAAATAATTAACTTGACAATAATGCTTTTGAAAGGTTCTTGAAATGCTAAAAATGCCTCTTTTTACAAATGAGTCAGCTACCCTACTATAAAGCCCTTCATAATCCTTGGTGTCACTTTATTTTCGGTTATGTCGGGTAAGTCTAGCTGAGTACCTTCTCGTACTCAGGGTTTTATTCCCACTTGTTGCAGATGGACAGATGTATTACGGCTACTGTATCAACTGCCTTTATCCTGCGATGGGTGATGCTTAGGACCATGGGCATGGTCATTCCATACGTCTCGTCTAATGCTTTTGTTGGAGATGATCATCAGCTGGCACTGTATTTGAACTCCGTGTGAGTGTGTGTGGTTTTAAACAAATGGCTTCCGCTACTTTTATTCGAACTCGTTTTGTAATAACTATGTTTTAAACTCTGATGTATCTGAGATGCGAACTTTTATGTAATATGTAATGGTGGCCGCTAAACTTATTACGATCTTGGCTGGGATGTGAGTTGGTTTGAAATCCTTCGTGATTTCACGGACTACCGGGTTATACGGGCTTAAGTTTGCTAAATCGTCTGCTCTGGCGGATGATTTTCTTACTTAATTTCGTATAATTGGTCGGTTCTGTTACATTCCCCAACATCAGTGGGTGAGTAAGCTCTTTGGGTATGATTTCATGATTGAATATCGACCGGGCACCCTCAATATCGTGGCTGATGCGTTGTCTCAGAGGGACGGGGACAATCTGCTGCTTCATGCAGTCACGGCTCCTTCCTTTCAGTTATTCGACGACCAACGCCGCGAACTGCAGCTGGATGATGATCTGCGTGCGCTGCGCGACTCCATTGTGACCAACCGGCGAGCCACGGTGTCGTGATGGTCTCGATCATCTTGTAGCGGACCGTGTGTGTCCCAAAGTCCTCGATTCTCCCCAAGACGACCAGGGACGGTCTTTGGTCATGAAGGCGCACAAAAGACGCTGCAGCGCCTTCGTCAGGAGTTCATGATCGACCATGACCGTCGCCTTATCCAGGACTTTGTGAGCTCTTGTTTCATGTGTCAGCGAAATAAAACTGACCATCTACACCCGGCTGGTCTCCTTCAGCCTTTGGAGGTTTCCTAGCAAGTTTGGTCTGATATTTCCATGGATTTCGTGGAAGGCCTTCCACGTGTACATGGGAAAAGTGTGATTTTAACGATGGTTGATGATTTTCCAAGCGAGCTCATTTTTTACCACCGAGTCATCCATATCTGCAAAGACATCATCATGCCGGAGTGTTCTTTGAGGCGTTGTCGAGACTTCATGGTTTTCCGGCGTCCATTGTTAGTGATCGCGATCCAAAGATTTGAGGGCATGTTTGGCGCGATATCTTGAGCTCATTGGGGTAAAGCTAAAGATGAGTACTGACTTTTCACCCACAAACCGATGGACAGTCCGGTGGTCAATTGCACAATTGCTATGTATCTCGCGATGTCTAATCGGTGATCGCCCTCGCTCTTGGCTTCAGTGGCTTCCGTGGGCGAATATTGTTACAATACTTCATTCCACTCCTCACTTCGGACAACGCCGCTTGTGTGGTCTATGTCCGCCTCCACCGCCTCTGTTGCCTTATCTTTGTGGGCACGGCAAGGATGAGCAGGGTGGACCAAATTTCTAAGTGATCGTGACAAGTTTCTCGCGATGTTCGTGATCGATTGCTGCAAGCCCAGGAGTATGCCAAAAGGCATTATGATGCTCACCACCGCCCTCTTCAGTTTGACATTGATGATTGGGTTCTCCTGCGCCTTCTCCATCGGCCAGCACAGTCCTTGGTGCCAGGTTTCCGTGGCAAGCTTAGTCCACGGTTTGCTGGTCCATTTCAAGTCATTGAGCGCATTGGCGAAGTGGCTTATCGCATGCGTCTTCCGGAGGGCGCTCGGATTCATGATGTGTTCCATGTTGGGGTTCTCAAGCCGTTTCGAGGAACCCCACCCGCCACTACACCGTCGCTTCCTCCTCTACGTCATGGCCGGGTACTTCATCGGCCTTCACGTGTGCTTCATTCTCAGTTGCGCCGCGGTGTGTGGCATGTGTTGGTTCAGTGGAAGAACATGCCAGAAGATGAGGCCACTTGGGAACCCGTGGATGAGTTCCGCACTCTCTTTCCTTCGTTTCAGCTCGAGGACGAGCTGTTTCCTGAGGATGGGAGAGATGTTATGACCGGTAAGGTCTATAGGCGTAGACAACGGGCTAGGAGTCCGGCTTAGCCGGCCAGTTGGCTAGGAGTCCGACCTAGCTGGATTGTTGGTTATCAAGTCCTAGAATATAGGATGTTTATCTCTTAGAGTTTGTTATTTGATTAAATTAGGTTTGAGTCGGTTGGACATCTCTTTGTATAAGTACTAAAAAATTATAATAGAAGGATCAGCCTGAGATTGAGTTTATCTCACCTTGGGCCCTCATGTGTTACTGTTCACAGTCTCTCACGTGCCGATTCCCCAAATTGCCTCTGACCAACCGCCGAAACACGCACCTCCAGTCCATCGCCGGGGTTCAAAGCCCAGGCCTCCAGTCTTCCACACCTACGATCTCCGGTCCCTAAGCCACAACAATATGCTTTTCTGAACGCAAACGTGAAATGAGCACATTCCAGAGAAATGTCTTCCCAGTCCCACCATACCCATACACAAAGAAACAATGCCCTGAATTTTCGTGGATCGATCGCAACACAACATCATATATGTCTTTGTTCGAGAGGTCAACCGGGCAGCAAGGGTATCATGCATGTGTTGGAGATTTGCGAGTCATAAGCCAGCTCCTCAGGTAGTAATCTATTTTTCATCTTATTGCTCGTGCTAAGGTCAGGTTTAGGTAAACCATGGTCCGTCATTGAAGCACCGTTTTTGACGAATAGGTTATCAAGTTCAATCAGGACCTAATTCTTTAGATGATGGTCGAGAACTTTGTAGAAAGGCAATCTGCATCGACTTCTTTATTTTATACTCTATATCATCGGTGAAATACGTGTAGAACTCATGGAACAGTAGACGCCGCATCACAAAGCAGAGCAAAAAAAATTATAGTAACAAGAAGTCGTCGATCCGAAAGCGGTAATTTGAACACCTGGATGCTTCCCTTAGAGCCTCACGCCACTCACTATCATCGCCAAGGAGGCCCATAGCTGGCGGGCATCCTTGAATGTAGGATACAGGACACCACTAATCGTTCTAAGATCTTCATATGACGTAGCGCCCTTGACAACATTCAAAAGCATACGGAGGTAATAAAGCTCACCACAACTAGGATTAATGTATATGGCTCTACCAATTTTTGTAGGTCCCTTGCGTGGACGCCATGCCTTGTCCTTCCTATTCCAAACCCATTTCGTGGGGAATTCTATGTATGTTAGATCTCGCACGCATGGGTACATCCTGTTAGCAGAAAACCACTCAGTCAATGTTGTCCGCATGTGACGAGGGTCATCTACAATGTCAGCCAATGGCTGCCTAGCTGGATACACGATAGTATTCATCCAAGGGAGATGCACAGCTAACCTCTCCACTGCAGGGGTCCTATAGTGTATATCAAATTCAAACATACGCCATATGGCTTCATGGGAGGATAAGTAACGGCAGTCAATGTATTCTTTAACCTCATCCACGTCTACAGACTGCCTCTGGGCATCTAGTGACTCCAATGGTTGGGAACCACTAGTGGGACCAATGGGAACATCATGTGAATTGCCATCGGAGACTTGGGTGCCAAATGATTCAATCACCGCTCTAGCACGATCTGGGCCTTTGGTAATATACATAAACAGGTACTTGATGAGGTGTGTTTTATTGCACCACTCTACATTTATGTGTGCCATGAATCACTTTAATAGTGCCAAATTGTATGGAACAACCCACCTATTGTCAAGTCTAACCCCATACCGCTCCACAAAATGCCCAGTATCGGGACGACGCCTATACCGCACAAACCCATCCTCACCGACAAGTGTGTTTGCTTGGTAGTCTTTTGGAAAGAATTTAGAACACTTGCTATTTTTCATACACGGGCATTTTTGGTTAATCTCACCACAAGGACCATGCACCATAAATTCATCAACAAGGTTATAGCCGATAAGATCCGATTGTTTATCTGGTACCTCTGCACATATGATTGAGTAAATAAAAGAGGGACGCAGGTCTCTAGTGTTACCTTGAAGCCAAACCAAGATATGGACGTGGGGCAGACCGCGTTTCTGGAATTCAACAATGTAGAGGACTGGAACAAATTACGAATAACATCATTAGAACCAGACGTGCATGGTAACAATTATTTTTTCAAAGCCGAGAGGCAACCTTGG
The DNA here is from genome assembly GCA_904845875.1 of Miscanthus lutarioriparius. Taxonomy (NCBI): domain Eukaryota; kingdom Viridiplantae; phylum Streptophyta; class Magnoliopsida; order Poales; family Poaceae; genus Miscanthus; species Miscanthus lutarioriparius. Next base: position 96,483,295 of record CAJGYO010000010.1, on the reverse strand, counting down.
CACAAAAAAAAGGGGTTGTACCTGCTCGTGTTTTCCCAAAGTAAGTCCCTTTCTTCAGCTCAGACACAAGTTCGTCCACCTTTAGCTTGAAGATTCGGCTAACTATGTCAGGTCTAGCGTCAGGCCTCTGCCCTGGAACAAACGCAAGAGCATCAGCTATTTCCTGCCACTTTGGATTACATGTAAAAGTAATAAACAGGTCTGGAGGTCCATAGAATCGACAGATGGCCATGGCATCCTGGTAGTTTTGGACCATGTATCTTTTACTCCCTGTAAAGCTAGCGGGCAAAATAACCCTTTTGCCAATGCTATTTCCATCAACATCACCCTTATGTAGTGCATCTTCAATACCCTTGTACACCTCAGATCGCAAGTTTTTATTGTTCTTTACTATAAACCTGAGTCTGTTCTCCTCTATGGAGGCAAAGGCATCAACAATGTATTGCTGGAATAACCTATCGCCACGTATCAGTGTTGTTGCCTCACATCTACGCTGTTGTAACCGGAAAGCATAATACTCAAGCATAGTAACCTCATCTCTAGTCCTAACGGGCAAGGCTCCTACTCGGCTATATTTAATTCCTAGCTTGAACCCCTGCTCCCCATGAGGGAACAAAATTGGGTATTGCAGGGACATATAGTTGGCATGTAGGTTGCTAATTCTTCTAAGCCCACCTCCTCTATCTTGAATGATTACGTCGGGGGTCTTCTTCTCCTCTGAGAAATCCCCCACTATCAAAGCAGCTATCTCTGATCCTGTTGGCGCGCTATACTGGGGTGCAACTCTGGACCTATCGTGCAACAGCCTAAGACGTAAAGATTGGCACTGCCCATGCCCCAAAAGGTCTCTAGCCATCCTAAATGATTTGACCAGCCCGCTAAACTCATCAAACATTCTTACCAGGCCCTCCACAATTGTTTTGTCAACTTGGCTATCGCTATCACATTCCCTATCTCTATTGAAAATTGATATTCAATTCTGGACCTCGTTTTCAGTATCATAGATATACAGCTGCGCGTACACCGGAGGTCTACCCTCATCTGGCAACAAAGACCCAATTCGATGATGAACCTGCCCATTAATTTTGAATACATATGGCCCAGGGCCCCTGTTTATGCCTGTATCAATTTTGCCTCCCAGTGATGTAAAAGCAAACATCGAATTATAAGAACGAATAGACCTGATAAAGTACTTAGATAAAACATCACCCCCTGGGTCCAATAATTTATCCAGAAAGGGAGGGGGGATTTCTTGGAATGGCAAGCTAACCTTACCTCCCCTGCAGCAAAGATGAAACCGAACGCTACCCGCTTCACCTGGATGTGTCCTTTTAACACGTTCTTGGTACCAGAACTGTGCACCACAGTAATGGCACTCGTGCGCAGGAGGGCCGTAGTACAAAGACTGTTCCGCAGAGGATACTGCAGGAGGGACAAGTAACCAGATTGATCACCTGGAGTAGTGGCCTACACCAGCCCTCTAACCCCAACATATCTTACACTGACCTGGACTGCTTTGCTGCCCAGCGCTAGGTCCTACGCAAGAAATAAATCTCACATGTCAGCCACAAGTACACACTTGAACCCCTGGACAAAACCGACATATTTTTGAGTGAGGGGAAGCAAACAGGGCACCTTTCTTCTTTGCCTCCCTTATGGATCTACGAAGTGTCTGTCGCTCACGTATTGTCAGCTGTCCAGCTGCAGGTAGGCCTGAAAACAAAAAACAATATCCATTATATCCATGAGACTTAAAGACGATATTTGTGAAATATGAGAGAGGAGGCACTATACAGCCAGATAATTCTATTTGTGTATGCGATGCTCTTTATCTACTCTTGAGGCCCCGAGGGCTCCAAATAATAGTACCTTGTCCATGCATGCCAATGCCTAGCTCAACTAGCATTCCATCCAGTGCAAAAAAAATCAGATTTATATTTGACCTGACGGAAAACATTTTACGTTTATTAATCTCTCTGGAAACAGATACAACTCCAAGCGGCAAATTGATCATTCATCGCGGTGTAGCCACTATAAATTAAGCAGCTATGATATTAGTTAGCACTTAACTAACACTCAAGCGAGGCAAGGAACTGGGAGCAAAGCAGCATCGCGCAATTTGGATGGCGGCGTCACGTCTATTGGGATGGAGTTCGCAGCAGGAATAAGAGGGAACCCAGACCGACGGAGCGAGGGCAGGAGGCGATAGGTAGCTGTTGAGGAGAGATCCCCTCTCCGGAGTGGAGGGGAGCATACGAACGCATACCAGGAATGGCGGCGGCGGCGGGGGAAACAGGAGGACGCCGGCGCAGCAGAGGTGGACCTGGAGCAGCACGGCGCCGGCCCAGGCCCGGCGTGCCGCCTCCTCTGACCATGTCGTGGACTCGCTATGCAGGGCGCTGTGGAGGTGGACCTGGAGCGGCACGGCACCGGCCCAGACCTGGCGCGCTGCCTCCTCCGACCATGTCGGCCATTGCGGCTGTCGGTGGGCAAATCTCGCCGGCGATGCCGCTTCTGCGACCGATCCCCTTGCCTACTCTGAGAGGATTAGAAGCCTGGGGCCAGGCCGGCGGGAGACGGATACAGATCGGAGGAGGAAGGCGAGCACGGGCAAGGAGGATTCGAGCTGAGCGTTTGGGTCGGGTTCGGGTACTGAGCTCCTGGTCCACCAGGCACCAGCGAGGGAATGGCCGAATCGGGAGTCGGGGGGCGCAACAAGTCTCCAAGCCGGGCAGTCAACACAAGTAGGCAAATAAACAATAATAACAGTAGCACATTATTATTTTATAATATTATCATTATTATATTAGTATTTGTCTGACCACGTATGTTAATCACTGCTCGTCTAACCATCAATGGTATGCTATAAAGATTCAGCTCTAGACTTATTTGTGCTTGGAGGAAATAGTTTCTAACTTCTAAGTAAAACTATCTATACTTATATTATTAAACAGATGTTGATCTAATGCAAAGCAACACAATCTTCACAAAAGGGAGAAAACATCATTTCATAATAGTTGAGCTGAAGCATAACTAACTTCTTCCTTGCAAGAATATGCAACCATCCATTGCTTAAAAGTCATTCTCTACCTATTACGTGGATGGTTGGACCAAACTCTTTTTCCAGCATCCAAATTCATAGCCGAAAAGAGAAATAAAACCACCCAAAACAGTACAGGTGCATCCCCTCGTGAAGCTACCCCGCCACTGCTACCCCAAGTCCCCAACAGACACTGAACCTTCAGTTTAATAAAAAATAAATAAAGGTCATGGCGAAATTACTCTGGAAATTTTACCATCATTATTTTTTTACTTTTCATGCATAGAAAATCGCTTTATTATCAATCAATGGGCTATTGTATTCTTATTTTTTCTTTAAAAAAAACAAAGTAGACAAGGCGTATTCTTCCTAGCAACGAACCAATCAAATTTCACCGGTTCAATAGAGGCACACGAAGCACAACAGGCGCCATCCACTTCCTGGGATCGCGTAAGAGCCGCACCTTTCCCACCAATCCAGACAAACAGGGAAGGGAAAGTAAAGTGGATCACTCACACCACGGGATGGCGGCGCGTTCGACGATGTCTTCGGCCAACGCGAGGTCAAAACAGTAACAGGCTCCCGTAGAACAAAAGGCCGAATAAGAGAAGAAACCGATCAGGCTACACTGGCTACTATAGTAGTTCATTGTCCGTTTAGTACCTGATCTGATCAGTGTTTCTGTATTTATTACTTATGAAACATATATAACGTTCGAGTATAACTCAACAATCTTACGATTACAGGTTTATTACTGCAGAAAAACATTTCCATCCAGAACATAAAAATCACATGAGGGTAGACAACCCGAAAAAGAACGTGAGGTTAGGCAAGGGCACCTGGTGCTGCAGCCGCTCTCTTGCCACGTCACCTCTTTCCAGCCCGGCTAGTAGAAGGCGCGCTTTCCATAGTCCATGCCTATACCTGTACATAAGACCACAGCACAGGTACAAATAAATATAAATCTTAACATTATTTCTAGACTCTTTCTGAAAGGCTACCTTTAAAGAAAAAATATTTTCCTTCAGGTTTTTACTTTGTATCGCACATGTGGAAGGTCAAAAAAATGATTTAAAAATATACTTGAAAGAAAAATAACTTAGTTAGTTGTTCTAATAAAATTCCAATCATCTAAAGATATATCATTTGCACATGCAAATAATCAATTGCGCACCATGATATGTTAGTGACCAAACGCTAGGCAACAAGGGCCTCACAACCATATAATTGTAGTCTCTCAATATGCAGAGAATAGCCTAATACTGGTGTATTTGCAATGGCGATGTGGCTGGCCGAGGTGGTGATGAAAGGTGGCCTAGGAGGCTATAAATAGGGACGCATATGCACCATGAAAACATGCAACCCTGAACATCCAAACATGAGCTAAACGCGAAGGACAGAGTAAGAGTAGGGACAAGACAAAGAGCTTTAATTACGACATTTCACCACATCAGGATACATCACATCGTATGGTTGCACAGAGGAGAAAAAGCCAATAGATAAAAAGTGAATAACCATGGATCAACAAAGACACAATTTTGCTAAGTGCTGGCACACCAAGTGAGGGCCAAGGCGGAGGCAGGCACCTGTCGTGGCTCACGCCGGTGTATGTATCAGTCAGTGGACTAATCAGGCTTTAGGGTGGAGATGAAGCTCAGAGCAAAAAACAAGCTCGCACGTGCTAAACAATGAGACGTCTATATGTATCAAGTCTCATCACATTAAATGGATCAACAGCGGCTCCATGAATAGAAGTGACTGTACACATAGTAAATGAATGTTGCTGGTGGCGCTGCATTAATGCACCACGTGCATCACCTCTAGACTTTCAGCTGCACACATGCATCCAACACACATACTACTTCATGAAGCACCATCAATTCATCGTATCATGCATGCATAAGTCATCGTCACATTCATCAAGCACCTGGCTGCATGCACTCATCACATTTAAGGCTTCACATGCATGCATGATTCAAGGGGTTCTGCGGAAAATTGAATGGGAGGCTCAGGAAGCCACGAGGACGAAACCACAACACGAGATTCATCTACCCTCATCCAACGGCTATGAAAATAAAGGATACGTGGACACATTGGGAGGCCGCCTAGACGGCACGGCCTCATACTTCTGATGGGAAAAGGTGTACCAGAAGTTAGAGTTGCAATCAACTAAAAACACAATCCCTGGTGTTGATAGCATTTTGAAAGGGGTTTTTTTTGGAAAGGTGCCATTACAATTCTTGAAGATCGGAAATATACCATTACAATTCGTCTAATCGCAAGTGTGCCATTATAATTTTGCGATACTTCGAAATCTGCCATTGTGTACGCCCGACGAACACTTGGGCCCGCTTGTAGGTCCGCGTGGCATACGGCGGACCGTATTCGTCCGTCGGCCGTCTTCATGTAAACGGCGCTGTGAACATCACCGTCTCAACCCCTCTCTCTCTCACGTGCTCCCCGCTCTTTCCTCGGCCAAGAACCTAGGGTGCGCTCCGTGATGACTTCGTGGCGGCGACCACCCCAGCGGCGGGCGACGTGAAGAAGCCAAAGGCGGCGAGCGCAAGGGGGGCGACTTGACTTGACCACAGCAGCAAGGATGAGCTCGAGCTCCACCGCTCATCGGCACTCGAAGGATGCAAGATTACCCCCTCGGACCGTATCTGAATGCCATGTTCCTCTAATCGAATCGTGAGCAAGCAAGAGCGCTCGAAGGATGTCCCATTTGTCAAGTGCCCGAACAACATAAAGGTAGGCTTTGTTGTGTTAATTGAATCTTCATTGTTTGGTTTCTATTTGACTGATTTAGGGTGCGTGAGGTGATCCAACAACTTGTGGTGGATCCGTTCGGAGGAGCGAAGAGGAGGGTTTACGAATCAACAAAAGGAGCAAAGAATCAGAGTCCGATTGCCCTTCATCATCAAGTTGGGGATGGTATTGGTGATTTCAAGCAACACTCCGTGAGATGAGGCAAACACTTTGGACATTGTTGTTCAAGACATTTGGAAACCGAAAGCGCAAATTAGAGACATGCATTCTGTTGTTCCTAGTCCGATTAGTAATGCAACACAGACATGGGTAATAAGAAAATGCAGATTGTGTTAGATGTATCTGTTGTAATAGGTGTCCTTGTTGGTGTACTGGTAGGTGTAGTTGTTGCCCAGATGATGAAGTGACTGTAATGAAATTGATCAGCATTGTGCTATGTTTTTTATGAAATTATGTAAGAATTCCAGCAGCATCTTGTCTTGATTTTGGATGAGGAGAACAAGGGCTAGCAACATTCAGAGTAAAGTAGATCAAAGCACACACGCACCACGACCCACATGACAATGGTGAAAATACAATAGAGTTCAAACATCATTTCATAACCAAGTTGGCACTAAATATCCATACGCTGATCTGAAGAATGACAAACTTAGAAAGTTGGCAAGTTCAAATGCCTCAATACATAGTAGAGTTTACTAGTTAAGCAAATGTATGTGCCACATTACATATTAGTAGTTCATAATCATTACAGAATGATCATAAGATGGCTATAGAGTTCACAAAAGATGTCCCATGTCATGTCCATCAAGCATTGCAGATTGTGGCTACTTAGTACCACTTGCTTGTGGAGCAACAAAGACCAAATTGCTCGATCTTTGCTAACAACAGTTGTTGGTGGTGCGATTGTTGCCTTCTGTAGCTTTTTTTTATAGGTGTCTTCTTCTTCTTCTTAGGGTTAGTCTTCTTCTGAGTCTTCTTCTTCTTCACCTGGGAAGGTCCAGCGACATCTTCAGTTGTCCTCTTCCTGCAGTGGAATCACAGGAGTAGATTGGTAATAGGAAAAGATAATTTGGAGCAAAATGGCAACACACAAGTAGTTTGAATACCTTTTTGAAGATCCTTGTCCTATTTCTCCATCCTCCCCTAGTTCTGGGAACTTGCAGGTCTTGGGAAAGTGCCCAAAACCACCACATCTCTTGCACCTGACCTTCTTTTGAGTGGCCCTCTTCTCCAAACTCCCTCTAATTCTGACAACCCTTGGTCTGCCTGCACCTCTGCCCAGTAATGAAGGGTACACTTTGAAGCCAAGGTCGACAATAGGGTACTGTGACCTGTCTGGGATAGGCTCAACCCTGTCTTGGTAGGTTGCCTTAAATCTAGCAACAGAATAGTAGTCGTGTACATAATCCTGAATCCTTATCCCTCTGTTTGAAAGTATCTAGTCCAAAGCATGCTTGCAGGGCTTTCCAGTCACCTGCCATTCCCTGCAAGAACAATTACGGTTCTGTAGGTCCACAATGTGCCTCTTCTGATTGTTCCAGTCATCCAAGAGAGTCACTTCAGCAATGTCATCGTCACTGACTTTGACCTTGACACTTTGAGATGATTGCTGATCAGGTTAAGATCCTTTATCACACCTGGTAGGATTCCATCCTCCCACTGCGTAGCAATCTTCTTCCTCAAATATCTCTTCTCCATTATTAGCTCTCTAATTCTATCTACCAGCTCATGTGCAAATAAACCTTTGAGGTGCTTCACCTGTGCATTGAAGCTTTCTGACACATTGTTGGTCAAATAATCACACTTGTTGTTTTCTGAGAACCCACAAATGTCTCATGCATTCCCTATTCTCAGCATTTGGAAACACTGCACCCACTGCTTTCTCTAGGCCTTTGCATGCATCTGAACAAATTACAAGATTTGGTACATCACCAATTGCTCTGGAAAGTTGTTGCAAGAACCACTTCCAGTTATCTTCAGTTCCTGAGTCAAAAATGCCATAAGCTATATGATACAACCAGTTATGTCCATCTACATTGGTTGCTGAAGCTAGCTGACCTCTGTACTTACCATTCAGACTAGATGCATCTATACCCATAAATGGTCTGCATCCAGCCAGAAAACCATCCACACAAGGCTTAAGAGCAACAAACATTCTCCTAAATCTTTGCTTTTTACCAATCTTATCAAGCTCTATCTCTATTAGGCTACCAGGAGAGACTTGTTCAATCTGAGCAGCCCAATTGAATAGCAACTGAAAACTTTCCTCATATCTACCATGGATTTGATCTATTGCTAACTTCATACCTGACCAAGCCTTTGAATACTTCAGTTTGATGCCATAATCATCTTCCAACTTCTCCTTGCAATCCTTTGCACGTTTTGTTGGATTTTTCTTGAGCCAATCTCCCAACCTGTCTGCACACCAATCCTGTGATGCCATCTTTCCTACTACCAGTTTTGTAGTTGGACAGTCGTGATCTGATGGAAGTACTTTGATCTGCACATAGAAAACAAGTCAGGTCAAACAAATAGAAATGTACATAGAAAACAAGTCAGGTCAAGCAAATAGAAATGCACAAATGAACTAGTGCATGGTCAGTTACCTGTATTGTCTTTTTATCATGTAGCCTAGATGCATGTATGCGCCAAGGACATCGCTCAGCCTTGCACCTTGCAATATACCTTGTTGGGTCTGTTTTGATACCAGCTAACTCAAAGCCTTTAGTCACAGCGTAATGCCTGATAGCTTTCCTGAATGAAACAATATCAGGAAATAACTCCCCCTTCTCAATCTTGGGGTGCTCTGGGTCATGGATCACATGGATCTCTTCAGGGTCTGCATCATTGACCTCTGTCTCAGTAGGAAAAGCATGAGCATCATCATTAACAGCATCATGAGAAACATGTGGAGGTGAATTACTATGAGGTTGTGAACTGCTATGTGGCTGTGTTGGTGGTATTGGCATATACATTCCCTCATCATCATAACCCACATACTCTTCATCATTATCAAACATATCGGGCTCCCTATCAGGCTCAAGTTCAGGCTCAACTTCAGCCTCCATGGGAACCTTTGGTGCACCATCTGCCTTAGATGATGGCTGGTTAACATTACTGTCAGTAGGGATTGCATTGCCAATGTCGGGAGGAATCACACATAAAGGTTCTAATGCATCAAACTGATCAACAGAGGCAACAGATTGATCAAACACTCCTACAACAATCTGGCAACGCATCTGGTCCTTATACATCTCAAATATGTCATTCATCTGGAACTGGTTTTCTAGTCTGACATCTTCACACACCCTTTTGTCATAGTACCAAGTAGTTGGACACTGAGTACGAGACCATTTGACAGCATTGCGCAAGCTAGTCATCAGTAACTCAAATGAAAACGAGCCTATCTCCACATCCCACTTAATCACAGAGCCCTTTGTGTAAGCTTTCCTACCCAAAGAGTCTATCGTACATAATGCTTCCACTTTAATCTCTAGGGAAAATAGTGGAACCCTAGCATCAACCAAATCACATCAAAATGTGCACATCTCCAGCGACAATGCATAAATCGAGGCCTAATCTACTCATCTCTGTGCTCAGCAAGGAGAGAAAAAGTACCTTTCGTCGCCGTCCACCATCGGCGACCCACGCGGGGACGCGTCCGCCATTGACGCGCACGCTACTCCATTGCTTTCCTTCGACTGGCCCCCTTGCGCCGTCTCCTTGGCCTGCTACGCCGCCATCGGGATCGTCGCCGTCACCACCGCCGAAATCGCCGCCGCCACCACAGCCTAGGGTTCTTGCTCGGGGAGAGAGACAGGGAAAGTGAGAGAGAGAGAGAGAGGTGGAGACGGTGGCGTTCACCGCACCGTTTAGATGAAGACGGGCGACAAACGGATACGGTCGACCGTATGCCACGGATGCCTGCAAGCGGGCCCAAGCGTTCGTCGGGCATATACGATGGCATATTTCAAAGTATCGCAAAATTATAATAGCACGCTTGCGATTAGACGAATTGTAATGGTATATTTCCAATCTTCAAGAATTGTAATGGCACCTTTCCAAAAAAGCCTTTTGAAAGTCAGTTTGGAGGACCTTCCATATGAACTGAAGAACTGCTTCTTACATTGTGCACTCTTTCCAGAGGATTATGAACTGAGGAGGAGAAGGTTAATAAAGCACTGGATTACTTCTGGATTCGTCAACGAAAAAGAGAACAATACACAGGAAGAAGTGGCTGAGGGCTACTTGAATGACCTTATAAACCGAAGCCTGCTACAAGTTGTTGTGAAGAATGAGTTTGGAAGAGTGAAGAAGTGCCGAGTGCATGATGTCATCCGCCATCTTGCTCTCAAAAAATCAGAGACAGAATGCTTTGGAAGTTTTCGTGGGATCCAGGACATTCTCGGTATGCAACTCACGTCGACTATCAATACAAAGTTCCAATATTTCATCATTGAGTCAATCTGGTGCAACACATCTACGGGCAATATATGCTTTTGCGAGTTCCATTGATATTGAATTGCTAAGGCCTGTCCTTGCATCTTCAAACTTGCTGTCGGCTTTGGATCTGCAAGGTACTCAAATCAAAATGTTGCCTGATGAGGTATTCAATTTGTTCAATCTAAGGTTTCTGGGTCTTAGATTTACTGCAATTGAGGTGCTACCTGATACAATAGGAAGACTGAAAAACTTAGAAGTGCTGGATGCAATCACTACTTCTCTGCAATCTTTACCAAACTCTGTAGAAAAACTGAAGAAGCTTAGGTTTCTGTACGCAGGAGCAATGGTTGGAGAAGGGCCTTCGACGAATTTTAGTGGAATTAGGTTGCCTAGAGGCATAAGGAATTTGACCAGCCTGCATGTTCTGCAAGAGGTTAAAGCAAGCATTGAGACACTTCATGATGTTGCTGCTTTGACAGAGTTGAGAACATTTTCAGTTTGCAATGTGCTAAGTGAGCATGCTTCCAGCTTGTGTAGTGCTATAACCAACATGGGTCATCTTACAAAACTATCCATTGATGCATCAAACGAAAATGAAGTACTACCATTAGAAGCACTCAGTTTACCAGAGACATTTACTAAACTTGGACTGCTAGGGCAACTGGAAAACAACTTGTTGCCTCGGAGTCTCTCTTCCTGGTCGCACCTTAACAACCTTAAGCAGTTGTTTCTGAGATTCTCCAGACTGGATGAAGACTCATTTTCTAGCCTGAAGGTGTTACACGGTTTACAGTGTCTTATGCTTAATAAGGCTTATAATGGAAAGACAATGTACCTCCCTTCACAAGCGTTTCCTAGACTGCGAGTGCTAAGAATATGGGGTGCTCCGCAGATCAACCAAATCATAATAGAAGAAGGTGCACTGGCAAGCCTTGTTGAGTTAGTGTTATCAGACTGCCAAAACATGAAGTGCCTGCCTCAGGGCATTGAGTATCTTAGAACCCTTGAGGAATTATACTTGGAAGACACTGCAGAGGAGCTTGTAGAGAAGCTTAGGGATGGATGTAAAGAAAATCCCTGGAACAAAGAACTTCAGAAAATTATGCACATCAGAAAGGTCTTTGTTAAATTAACTAAGTAAAATATTTGGGTAAGAATATGCTGACGAATGCATGGATGCTGCAGTTTGGTGAGGTAAGCAATTTTCTTGATACCACTTACCTAAATTTCTGTGCTCATTGTCCATACGGTCAGCTAGTAAATTGCCTCATTCGCACCTTTTTCTTCCACGTTAATGTGCTTACTAATAGCGAGCACATGAGCATGAAATGGATAACAGGGTCAATATATCTTTTCTCCAATCATGTTTTATGTTATCCAGTTGCACACGAATTAACTTGAATACAGTAACTAAAGCAACGTTGATATGTGCATGCGTTGGAGGGTTCAGGAATGCAACATAGTTGAATTTATCTCTTCGAGTACTACAGAATTTTCGGCTGTACTGCAGGCAGGGGCGAAACATAAGTGCATATTTTCAATGCAGAATGCAAAGTTACCCTGTTTGCTCTTAACTTTTCTGGTTTTATCATATTTTTTACGAGACTGGTTTTATCATTGGATTAACGCTTGGGCATAATACTACAGACAGAGGACAGAAGTCAGAAGATGCTATATATGCTACTAGAACAAGGGGCTGGTGAATTCTTGCAATTGCAGCTGGCTGGAGGTTCGCGCCACTAAAGTCAGGATGAACTGCGAATGGTGCCGTTGCCTCTTTTTTCTTTCCTCGTCGTTGGTTGATTTCTGAGCTGTGCGCGTGGTAGGAATGATGCCTGCGGTACCTGCTGGAGGAGGAAACTATTTTTTTTCTTGTTCTCTGGGAGCTTTTATTTTGCTGAAAGCTAGTGTTTGTTAAGTTCTCTGTTTGGTGATCACTGGCACAGTGGTTTCTTTTTGCTTCATGTCCTGCATGATGAGGCCTGTAATAAACTTGCAGAGTGCTCAGTTTTTGCTGCGCTGAACCTGGCTTTCCTTTCATATACGTTCTTCAATTTGGTATTTTGGTTTGTCACTAGCAAAAGTGCGCGTTGCAACGGGATCCAATACGTATTGGAATCTGTACCTAATAATAAAGTGGCAAAATTTCTGCCACAATTTTGAAATAAGATATCATATCATTATTGGAAGCTAGTGTCAAAAACAACCACAAGAGGAAAATCTGAACGTAGTCGAAGCCAAGTAGGAAAAAGTCATGACAAAAATTGGAATGTACTCTAGAAAAATAGACAGAAAAAATCAGAACATATTCGGAGCCAAGTGAAAAGCGTCCAAATCAGAATGTAAAGCTACACGTACTCGGATCAAGTAAAAACAGAAAAACAAAAAAAGTGAAAAAAGAACCGAATTCTACCGTTCTTTCCTCTTTATTAGATTTCTATTCTTATATTTTTTGCATTTGTATTAAGATTTCTATTCCGGTTACTCGGAGTCGGAGAGATCTAATTGATTAAGATTCCTATCTATCCATATTATTATATTTTTCCTATTTGGATTAAGATTCTTATTCGCCCAAAATCGGAGAGATCTAATTGAACTGGGATTGCTAGTTATATAAAGAGAAGGGCTATAGACGGTTTTCCACTTTCACAGAGTTAGTTAAAGAATGGACGGACAAAAAATAGGTGAAGAGAAATTTTGACTCTTTAATATTAGGTATATAGATATAGATATCACTTCAGTTTGGTATAAGGTTTGACATGATTTTTGCTGTTCGAGTTTAATTGACCTTAATTAATGCTTTCTTTCTAAAAAATACTTAATATCTGTTACATCAGGGTCATGACTCATGCTCCATGCTTCGATCATATTCTGGCAAAAGGAAAGAAGAAGAACATAAACCGGCAGGTCCATTGCATACTTACTGAAGTGTCCGAAAGCGAGGCTGCCTCTCTGTTTTCTAGAAACAGAGCAAGTTCCGTTGTTTTACTCTGTTTTCTTGAAGCATAATGAATCTAGTTTGTCACGTGGGTGATTTGACAGCATCGCACCCATGCACGGGTCGACCAATTGCGCTATCCCCAACTGGCCAACTCCGTCGAAGGTGGCGCACACCCTGTAGCTGTACATCGCTCTGCCGCCCGCACCCGACAGTAGACCTGAATCAAATATATTGGGCATTCTAATTGTCAGATTTGAGATGGCACTGTACTCCTACTTCTTAGTAAAAGAGGGTAGGAAGAAGTCAGCAAATGATGCGCTGCTAGTTTCACAGGTTTTATTTTTTTTTCTAATCCTAGAATAACAAGCATTATAATTTGTATGTATCTTAAATATATACTCCCAGTTATGGAACAAAAGAAAATAAAACTGGTAAGCATAGAACAGCCGTGGTGCCGTGCCAATGACTGCCCTGCTTCCTATACTCGGCAGCAATAATCAGGAGTCCATTTTCACCGAACTAAATACAGTAGTGGGCAATGGTTAAATCTTCTATTTTGATATAATCACCATGATTACTTTAGATTTGAAAAAAAAATGAAATAAACATTAATGACGCACATGAGTCGCGGAGGAGAGCGGCTGAGGTGGGATGGGGCCTGGCTGCATGCGCGCGGAGCTGGGGCCTGAGTGCCTGACTGCCCGGCGGCCACGGCACCAGAGTGAATCTGCCGCCTGCCGGCCAGCTTCAGTCACGGCGCGGTGTCAGCCTCTCACGGAGGAGCGGAGCTCCAGATCCTGCCGGCCGCCATGGAGAGGAGGGGCCGGCGGGCGACTGCCGCCCGGGCATGGCGAGCCGAGGCCGGAGGACGGACTGGCGGGAGTCGCCAACGGAATCGAAGTCGAAGAGGCCGGGGCGTGTTAAGCGAATGCAAACTGTGACACATAGTGGGCTACCTGGGCTGCACTGAAGAGCTGCTCCCAGAAAAGTTGGGCCACACCCTGGGCTGCAGGCCGTGAATCCGCCACTGGACATGATCATCAGCGGGGCAGAAAATCGTGGCCCGCGCTTGCCTGTTGCATGGACCACGGGCCAGCCCGACGCTCGCCGCGCCGCCGTCGTTAACGTCTCTCCGTCGTCGTTGGTAGATGCTTGACAATTGACATGTATGAGGCTAAAGCCCAATCCTGCGAACTTATGTCTTCCGCAATGGCACCTCCCGCCATAGATGGTGTCGTGTGTAGTAGAAGCAACGAGGACAATGGAGGCCGACGAGCCAAATCCTGGGTATAGATGGCCAAATGGGTTGCCAAGCCTGGTCCGGCATGGTCCCAGAGAAAACAAGGCCATAGACAGCGGGTCAGGCATGGCACGCCATGCCACCAAGCCATGCCTATTAGGAGTCTATGACCACGGGCCTAGTCTTCAACCCAAGCATGACATGTCGTGCCTTTTTCCATGCCAGACTGACGGCCTATTCGTTTGGTCGTATTTGGCTTATAAGATATGGTTTATCAGTCAACGAACAGTATTTTTCTCTCATACCAAATCAGATAATAGTACTTTCAGCCATGTCTTATCAGCCAAATAAACCCAAACATACCGGGTGTAGACTGATAACCACGGAAGCGTTAGCAGGCAGGGCTAGCCCGCTTACCATGCTACTGGGTGCTGGCAGGGGAATGGAGGCAACAACAGGCGAGGAGGTCTGCGGCACAGGGTGGGGAGAGAGAGGAGGTGATAGCAAGCAAGCCAGGGAATGAATGGTTCACCTCCGTCCACCTGTTATGTTGAGAGGAACATGCATGGTACAGGAGTACAGGACCAACTTCATGGATCACAGTAATGAAGCTCACTTTTGTTCATTTTTTAAGATAAAGAGCTCACTTGTTCATGCAGAGTCCAGCTGGTACCCACGTGATGACCACCGCACACTGTTTGGGGCTCCCAAAGTCAGGAATCTGCACCTCTAACTTTGCTCTATTAAAATCAAAGAGCCGTTCTTTCTTGAACGTACGGAGTAGTAGGTGGTAGGAGCAGTACCTTTTATTAAAATTGAAAAGAAAAGAATGAAGGCGGTGTCAACGGGTTGCTCTGAGAGTCTGAGGTACCTCGGTGCTGGGGCTATTTTACTTTTGAGGACGTAACCTACCTCGGAGTTTCTGTATAATATTTTCTATATCTATATATATATATATATATATCTAATAATAAAGTGGTAAAATTTCTGCCACAATTTTTTTTGTCCAACTCCGATCTCTGCTCGAATTCTGATTTCTTGTCCGGTAATCCTCTTTTCAAAGTGTTGTTCAGTTTGGATCTAATCTTTAATAATTTTTCTTTCCAATAATTTTCCTTTCCTTGGTTTGTGTCCTCAACTCCAACATGATGGACTCCACATATGAATCCAATAGAAGAAATCGAATACAATACAACGACTCAATAAATAAATACGGATCCAATAGGAGAAATCGAATACAATACAACGACTCAATAAATAAATAAACTGAATACTAATTGGGTTAAATTGAACACCAATTAAACCAAATATGCTAGGCACCATATCAGCGCAGGCGAGGTGGCACGAAAAGTTGCTGACACCGGAACGACGATGGCGTGAGGCTTGGAGACGCGGCTCGGGCAACGGAGGGGTAACATGACGAGGCGGCGATGTGAGCAAGACCGAGGCGAGGATGTGTGACGGCGATGACGCGAGGCGAGGTCAAGGAGAGTGGAGACGGCAACGCGGGCGAGGTTGCTAAGTCGCTGGGGCGTGCGGCCACTGGGGCTCTGTAGCATGGACCTGCCAGGCTGTCGGGACGCCGTCGCGTGGAGCTACCGGGGCGTGGTTGTGTCGGGGCTCCATGGCTGTCGGGGTGCTGTGACCGTCAGCCCGTCTAGGTTCCATGTGGCCGCCTTGGAGGCTTTAGGCGGACGAAGTTGGAGGCCTCGGGGTGAGAGTGGATGAGGCCACGTGACTCCGAGTCCGAGCTAGCAGATAAGGATGAGAAAGAAGAGAAAAAGAAAGAAGAGAAAAAAAAGAAAAAGAAAGAAAGAAAAGATAGGATATTATACATATTTCCTCATTGATTAATTGTGTGCTGTTGGTCTCGACTTTAACCAAAATTGCACAATAAAGTGTTTATACACTATGTAAATTCACTGGTATAGAGTATGCTCCAGTATATTTGTTGATTCTTTGATGCTATAATTAGAAGTGGAAGTGAAAACGTGCGCCCCTGGCCCTTCGTTTTCGCCATCGCTATGGCATAAATGCAATTAATTACTTAAGTAGAAGAAAATATATTGAGTCAATATTTGTATATATGTTTTTAGCATAACGTCGAGTGCAATAAAAATATAATGATGTAAATAAAAACTATAGCTTTCAAGACAAAACAACACATAGATATCAAAACATTGGACGGCGCTATACCTTTCCTCCCGTTGCAACGCACAAGCACTTCAACCTCGCCCGTGTCGCCATCTCCTCTCTCCTCGACCTCGCCCCGTGTCGTCGCCGTCGCACATCCTTGCCTCGGTCTTGCTCACATCACCGCCTCGTCATGTTGCCCCTCCGTTGTCCGAGCCGTCGTCTCCACGCCCTACGCCATCGTCGTTCCGGTCTCAGCATCTTTTCGCACCACCTCGCCTACGCTGATATGGTGTCTTGCATATTTGATTTAATTGGTGTTCAATTTAACCCAATTAGTATTTAGTTTATTTATTTGTTGAGTCGTTGTATTGTATTTGATTTCTCCTATTGGATCCGTATTTATTTATTAAGTCATTGTATTGTATTCGATTTCTTCTATTGGATTCTTATATGGTGTCCATCAGGTTCGAGGTGGGGACACAAACCAAGGAAAGAAAAATTATTGGAAAGAAAAATTATTAAAGACTAGGTAGCGTGCTCGTGTGTTGCTACGGGATAACTAACAATTTATACTAAAAACACACGGATCGCACGATAAGATAACAATACTGTTAAATTAAATACCAACGTTAAAGTGACATTTAATCTAAAAAACAAAGTTTATGAATTTAGCACAGTCACGGAGTACGCGGCGTCGCAGGCTCATAAACTCTAGAGCTTCCAGAGATTGGGTCGAATCCAACCTAGAGCCTCGGAACCCTACATCTTTTTCTGGACGGGCTTCACTTTGGATGCGCCGGTAGCAATATCAACGCTCTCCAGTCGATGGACCAAGTCGTATGGATCCCCATACAATGGCTCAGACATGTAGATTTTGCTCTTCTTATACTTGGATACACTTGTTCCACTAAAGCTTTTCATTGAAATGTTTAGACACGAACAGTGTCTGATCACCGATGTCCCTCACCCTGGACCACTCCGGCGTACGGTCGTGGATGTTGCACTTGTAGATCGCGCTGCTGTAGGTGAAGCTCTGTGTCTCGTGGAACGTGCTCACCATGGCACCCACAATGTGCAGCTCATCGTTTGATTCTAGGTAGCTGCGGTGGCAGAGTCCCGCAGGTGGCGACAGCGATGGCAGCAGTATCACGGTTGGAGTAGCACCGGCGGCGTTGCTGCTGCAGACGAAGATTTCTCCAGTACAGTCGATCGCCAAGAACTTGTCTTGGCAGTGGACGATGGACCCCACGGAGAACTCCAGTTTGGTGTCGAGCAGCGTCCATGCGCTGTCGACTCCAACCCGGCAAAACGCGACCTCCGTGGAGCACCCAAGCATGGCCATGCCCACGCACTCGCGGCCGGCGGCGTCAGGCGGCGCCGAGAGCACGATCTCACGGAAGAACACGTCCCACATGTCTTCTACCTTGATGGCTCTTTCTACGGCATCCGTGTCCCCGTAGCCGTTGGTGGGATGGAGGACCCACCGGCCGTGGACCCTAGACACACGTTCCGATGAGGACGTCGCCGCGACGTGTTCGCCTGCTGGCGGGAGCTCAACATGGGGGCACGGGCATCGGCGAATGGATTCAGCAACGTCACGGATGTCGCCTCATCCATGAGCGCCAGCCACCCACACGAGGAGGCGCATGCCACCTTGCCGCGCACGTCGGGCAACATCTTGGACAAGACCTTCTTCTCCGGAACGCAATAGAAGCCGATGTGGTCCGAGTCGGGGTCGAACGGGAGCAGCAGGAGTGCCCCGAGGGTCGCAAACGGGATGGCGACGCGCCATGGGGAGCAAGTGGATCGGAAGGACGCCGTGTCGTGGCCTGACGTGAGACGCTACCCGATGGACTCGAGAAGATCCTCTAGCAGGCCGGATCTCCAGTCAGAGAGAGGTAGGGACCTTCTCTTAGGATTGAGAGGCTGGGCCATGAAAGACAGATGACATCAACTATGGTTCACGCAAGAAACAGCAAGCGAGGGCGATGGAACACGTGAGCGTGAAACTAAATGACAGGAGGAAAAAGCTATCCCTTTTGCAAATTGAAAGCTCTAGTTTGGTTTTGGTGAATTGATGAAACCCTAAGTGTTAACCTAGTTTATCAAGTGATCATGAGATAGGTAGCACACTCCAAGTGGTGAATCAAATGAAGATCATAGCATGATAAAGATGATGGCATGGTGATGATCAAGTGCTTCGACTTGGAAAGAAGAAAGAGAAAAACAAAAAGCCTCAAGGCAAAGGTATAATTTGTAAGAGCTATTTTATTTTGGTGATCAAGACACTTAGAGAGTGTGATCACATTTAGGATTGATAGTCGTACTATTAAGAGGGATGAAACTATTATCGAAATGCGGTTATCAAAGTGCCACTAGATGCTCTAACTCATTGCATATGCGTTTAGAATCTAGTGGAGTGATAAACCCCTTAAAAATGTTTGTGAAAATATGCTAACACTTGTGCACAAGGTAATACACTTGGTGGTGTTGGCACATTTACAAAGGAGGTGATGTTTGCAGGGTTGAGGTGGATTCGGCGCTTTCGGGAAAATGGAATGCCTATTTTCTATTGCACCGGATGCAAATTCTTGTGGTTGGCACATTGGAACAAGGGTGAAGAAGTTAGAAGTGAAAACAAGTTGATCGCGAAGACGCTGGCTTCGGTCTTCTGACCGGACGCTGGGTCTAAAAGCACCGGACCCTGGCTGCGTGTGTCCGGTCAAACAAACGGGTCTGCGCAGTGTCGAGGGTATTGCACCGGACGCTGGGTCACTCAGCGACCGGACGCTGAAAGGTTGCGTCCGGTCGTGATGTCAAACGGCACAGTGGCTAGGGTTGAGCACCGGACGCTGGTCTGTGTCCGGTCAAAGTGGACCGGACGCGTCCGGTCGAAGAAATACGCCTCGGGGAGCTTACTGGAAACGACCGGACGCTGAAGTCCAGCGTCCGGTCACTTTCTAACTGACGCGTCCGGTCAGTAGATGACCGTTGAAATCTGACGAACAACATTTGAAGCAGGGGACACGTGGCGTGAATCACGTGACCGGACGCTGAGGGCCAGCGTCCGATCGATCAGACCGGAGCGTCCGGTCACCCCGCGTTGTGCCCAGTGAAGAGGTACAACGGCTCTATTTCATGGGGGCTTCTATTTAAGCCCCATGGCCGGCTCAAGCTCACTCTCTTGACCATTTTTATTGACATAGCATACTTGTGAGCTTAGACAAAGCCCTCCCACTCATCTAGATCATTGATTCATCATCATAGTGAGATTGGGAG
Organism: Miscanthus lutarioriparius; assembly: GCA_904845875.1. Taxonomy (NCBI): domain Eukaryota; kingdom Viridiplantae; phylum Streptophyta; class Magnoliopsida; order Poales; family Poaceae; genus Miscanthus; species Miscanthus lutarioriparius. The sequence continues at coordinate 96,463,447 of CAJGYO010000010.1, read as the reverse complement.
TGAATCTAAGTGCATTGCTTGAGTGATTGCATCTAGAGGCACTTGGTGATTGTGTTTCGCTGTGGATTTCGCTTGTTACTCTTGGTGGTTGCCGCCACCTAGACGGCTTGGAGCAGCAAGGATCGTTGAGTGGAGGAGGTGATTGTCTCCGACTCCGATCGTGATGATTGTGAGGGGTTCTTGACCTTTCCCCGGCGGAGCGCAACACTCGCTTCGCCGTAAAATTGTCTAACACATTTTGTTAAGTGTTGTTGTAGAATTTTATTAGGCTATTCACCCCCCTCTAGCCATTAGGACCTTTCACAAATGCAAAGAGATAAAGTAATTAAATAGAGGCAGTTTTGGCAAGATTCTCAGAAATATAAAGAGGTTCCTTTTGTCTTAATTCTCTTACTTTTGTGTTAATTCTCTTTCCTTTTGCTCATTGCCATATATGCTGGTGCATGCAAACATGCAATGTGTATATAGATAGCACAATAATTTTCTACTTCCTATTTTATCATGATTCCTCTATCACATGACAGGCAATATTCAATCAAGGAGATGTCATGGGATCGCAGGCGTGGGCAGACGGATGAACCAAAACAAATGTCGCACGCAAGAAACAGCAAGCGAGGACGATGGAACACGTGAGCGTGAAACCAAATGAAAGTAGGAAAAAGCTGTCCCTTTTGCAGATGCAAAGAGGGGAAGTAATTAAATATAGACAAATTTGGCAAGGTTCTCAGAAATGCAAAGAGGTTCTTTTGTGTTAATTCTCTTTCCTTTTGTGTTAATTCTTTTTCCTTTTGCTCGTTGCCATATATGCTGGTGCATGTAAACATGCAATGTGTATATGGATAGCACAATAATTTTCTACTTTCTATTTTGCAGTGATTTCTCTATCACATGACAGACAATATTCAATCAAGTAGATGTCATGGGATCACAGGCGTGGGCAAACGGACGAACCAAAACAATTGTCGCACAAAAAAATATCCACACTTTGTTCTTTTTAGTTGTAGGATATTAGATCCAAACTGGACAACACTTTGAAAAGAGGATTACCGGACAAGAAATCAGAATCCAAGTAGAGATCGGAATTGGACGAAAAAATTGTGGCAGAAATTTTACCACTTTATTATTAGGTATAGAAGAGCAAAGTAATTCATCCGTTTGTCTTTTTTTTAACTTCCTACAATATCCTCGCAACTCTTTCTATCTTAATTATATGTGCCCCGAATTCATGACCCGTGGTATATCTATATCTATAATTCATATATCTATATCTATCTATATTTATATTAATATTAAAAAGCATAGCGATTTTCCATCCATGTCTACTTTCCGCAATGCCCCCACATCTCTCTATCTGTGATGCAGATTTACGACCATGCTCGTACATGCTAGAACTGCTCGCGTTCATGTGTCCAATGGTATGGACTCCAATTCCAATATGTACTGAAATAGGCGACTCTACCGTTACATACATCTCCCCAAGCCGCTAGCCAATGTCTAGTAAAGTATAGACTTATTCTGGTCACCTGCTCCCACAATTAAACAAATCTTTCCCCTTTTTCTCACTCCTTTCTCAGCAGCTGGTAGCATGGTTGTCCAGGTACACAATCAGCTTCGTCCTCCCTTCAACGAAGACAAAGGCTCAAGCCCACAACCACTTCTTGTTTGCCATTGACTCGTAGAATCGTGGTCGCTGTTCTAGGGCCTTGTAGCATGGTTCCTTAGTCCTTACAGGATGCAACTCCAGTCTCCAGATCTCCTACTCCGCCGAAGTTGACAGTGGCCTCAGTATGGCCGGAAGCCCAGATCTGCAGCGCGTGCTTGTTTTCTAGCTTCCCCATTTTCAGGTATAAGATCAGATCTCGTCAGTTCACATTTTGTTCAATTTTGGTTCCAAGGTTCAGATTGCTGACATTGAAAACACCACCTCTGATTGTTGGACTGGCTTGTGAGATTTAGGTTTGGAGGTCACGAGCTTACTCTAGTGACACTGAACACTGAAGCAAGCGCACGCAAGTACCATGGCAGAGGCTGTTGTGGGAGTGCTCATCGGCAAGCTCGCTGTGGCCTTGGCGAACCAGGCAGCAGCCTATGGTGCATCCCTGCTTGGCAAGGAAGCTTCTGCTCTCAAGGGTCTCTTTGGCGAGATCCACAAAGCCAAGGAGGAGCTAGTGAGCATGAAGGCCTACTTGCATGAGTCAGAGAAGTTCAAGGATACCGACGAGACCACTGGCATCTTCATCAACAAGATCCGGGAACTATCTTTCCAGATCGAGGATGTTGTCGATGAGTTCATGTACAAGCTTGAGGACGACAAGCATGGAGGATTTGCAGCCAAGATGAAGAAGAGGATCAAGCATGTTAAGGTTTGGCACCGTCTAGCTCATAAGCTCCGTGATATCAATGTCGAGCTTGAAGAAGCTGCAAAGAGGAGGGCACGTTATGTCATCCCAGGAATGCAGGGACAGGCTGGGAGGGGTGATCATCATGCTAGACCCACCAATCAAAATTTGTGTTTTGCAAGGGAAGATGATGTAGTGGGTATTGAAGATAATGCAACCAAGCTCAAGCAGTGGCTAATAGGTGATCTAGAAGAGAAGAACTCGGTCGAAAAACTCATCAACCGTTTTCTACTTTTACATTTGAAATACGAAAGCGAAAGTGAAAACGAAAGCAGACAAACCGGACACGAAAACGAACACGAACTTACGGAATATCTAGAATTTTGGAAACGAACCAATTCGAGCGGAATTATGTCGAACACGGTCGGTATGCGAAAATTCAATACGAAATACCGACCCACGGTGCATAGCATTAAACAAGTGCACGACCAAATACATGACAAGTTCACAACTAACAAGTGCATAATCTAGTTCAAATACATAACATTAAACAAGTGCCGTCCAAAATGTCCCAACATGCTCACATAGACACATGCCATGCAAGTTCTTAATTTTTTTCTCTCCCCACCTCTGTAGACTGTACTCCTATTTTGTACTAGTACTGGCCAGTGGCCACCACGGAACATCGACAGCCGCCTTGCGGTTCCCGTTGCGGGGCAGCGCCGGCGCGCAGACATCAATCGAGCAGACAGCAGAGCATGGTCATGGGTACTTGGCGCCATCGGGCCCGCTCTTGAGCGGCGCATACGTGGTGAGGACGAGGCAGCAGAGGAGGGCGAAGGAGACGGCGGCCAGGTACGGCGCCAGCCTCGTCAGCTTGCCGCCGACGCGCCGCGTGTCCACGGCAGAAGCAGGGGCAGCGTGGCCACCTGCGCCGGCGGCATTACGTGCCTTTCGGGTGAAGGTGAAGCGGGCAAGAAGCACGGTGCCGATGACGCGCGCCACGCCGACGGACACGTCGACGAGGGAGCAGCGTTGTATGTAGAGGTCACCGGACACGGCGAGGAGGAGGAAGGCGGCGGCCCGGTGAAGCTTCGCCACCTGGGTCATGCTGGCGGCGCCCATCCCGTCCCCTCGCCGCCGTCCCTGCGAGTGACCCTCCTCGCGGAAGACGCGGAGCGAGGCTGGCGCGGGGGGGACGGGCGCGCCGGTGGCAAGGGCGCGATGATGACGAGGCTTTTCATCTTCCCGGCGACGTCGGCAACAACAAAAGGCGAGAAGCGGCCGAGGCCTCGGGCACCGCTCACATAAACAAGGATCAAATTCGGTTCGAACCGAATTTCAAATTCGGGATATTCCGAATTAAAAGTAGAAAAGTAGAAATCGGTCGAACCAAGCCTAAACCGAATTCGATCCGATTTCGAATTTGGTGTTCCGAATTTCGAATTCGAATTTAGTATTCCGTATTTTGTCCGAAAATACGAATTCGCTCGGGTCAAATGTAGAAAACGATGCGGTTCGGTTCGGGATATTTCCTTTCCGTTTTCATCCTTAGATGTAGGTAAAACTACTTTGGTTGACCATGTCTACAAGATTGTGAAACCGGATTTTGATGTTGCAGCCTGGGTAACTGTGTCACAGAGTTACCAAGTTGAAGACTTGCTGAAGAGGATTGCAAGAGAGTTTGGCATCATAACTGATGCTATTAACATGGAAATTAGAAGCTTAGTTGAGATCATCCGGAAACATCTTGAAGGTAAAAGGTATATCTTGGTTCTTGATGATGTCTGGGAAAAGGATGTATGGATTAATATAATGGAAGTCTTTCCAACTAAATGTAGCAGACGATTTGTTATGACATCAAGAAAGCTTGAAGTTGCATCATTGGCAACTAGTAATTGCACAATTGAGATGGAACCTCTAGGATATAAGCACTCTTTGGAGTTATTCTGCAGATTAACTTTCGGTAATAGTGATGATAGAAGGTGCCCATTAGAGTTATTGGATTTGGCTGTAAAGTTCTTACAAAAGTGTGAAGGCTTGCCTATTGCCATTGCATGCATAGGACGTCTATTGTCTTTCAAACAACCGACATACTCTGAATGGGATAGTGTGTACAAGGAGCTAGAATTGCAGTCTAGTAATAATGTGATGCAAGGAGTCGATAGTATTCTAAAAGTCAGCTTGGAGGACCTTCCATATAAACTAAAGAATTGCTTCTTACATTGTGCAATATTTCCAGAGGATTATGAACTGAAGAGGCGAAGGTCAATTAGGCACTGGATTACTTCTGGATTCATCAAGGTAAAGGAGAACAAGACACTTGAACAAGTGGCAGAGGGTTACTTGAATGATCTTGTAAACCGAAGCCTACTACAAGTTGTGAGAAAAAATGCATCTGGACGTGTGAAATGTTGCCGAATGCATGACGTTATCCGCCATCTTGCCCTTGACAAAGCGGCAAAAGAATGTTTTGGTAAAGTTTATGAGGGCCATGGGACATTTTCGGTAGATGGAACACGTAGACTATCAATAAAGAGTACCAATATTGTACCACTGAATCCATCTGGTGCGACACATCTTCGTGCAATCTATGTTTTTACTAGTTCGGTTGTTGATTTGCTGAGGACTATCCTTGCATCCACAACATTGTTGTCAACATTGGATCTACAAGGTACTGAAATCAAGTGTCTGCCTAATGAGGTGTTCAGCTTGTTTAATCTGCATTTCTTGGGGCTCCGGAAAACTGGAATTGAGACTCTACCAGAGGCTGTTGGAAGATTGCAAAATTTAGAAGTACTGGATGCAGTTGGCACTGGTATGCTATCTTTACCAAAGAATGTAGCAAAACTGAAGAAGCTTAGGTACCTATATGCAACTGTAATTGTCGCTGAACGACGTCTCATGCGTCAATATGGAGTAAAGGTGCCTAGGGGCATAATAAAGAACTTGACAGGACTGCATGCTCTGCAAAAGGTTAAAGCCTGCTCAGAGACCCTACGTGATGTTGCAGCTTTGACGGAGTTACGCAGATTTTCTGTTGACGAATGGACAAGTGAACACTCGTCAAGCTTGAGTAGTGCCCTCCTGAATATGAGCAATCTTGTCAATTTGTCAATTACAACATTAAATGAAAATGAAGTATTGACAGTGGAAGAACTCCGTTTACCAGAAACTCTATGTAATCTTCATCTCAGAGGGCAGCTGGAAAAGAAACAGATGCCTCGGATTCTGTCATCCTGGACGAACCTTAAAAACCTCACTCAATTATCTGTCATTCTCCAAACTTGATGAGTACTCTTTTCCTAGCCTCATGGTGCTGCGTAATTTATGCCGTCTTAGGCTTTTAAATGCTTATGATGGAAAGACATTATGCTTCTCTGCACAGTCATTTCCTAGACTGAGAGAACTACGTATATCGGGTGCTCGGGAGCTCAGCCAAGTAGAAATAGAAGAAGATGCACTGGGAAGTCTTGTTAAGCTACATTTTTCAGGGTGCCCAGAAATGAAGCGCCTCCCTCGTGGCATTAAGGACCTTTCAACGCTCGATGAATTATGTTTGGAAGATGCTGCTGATGAGCTTATAAAGATCCTTCGGCAGGAAGGTGAAGCAAATGAATGCAAGGAAGAGCTAATGAAGATTAGCCACATTAGAAGGGTACGTTTTAGTGTAACTGGGGAAAACTTTTGGCGAAGAATTGTAACCAGAGAAGGAAATGCATTCACTGGCTGAAGGCTTGGATACTATTTCAGGAGTTCACGTGCAAGGTATGGTTTTTACACTGCTTCTTGTTTATTGGACCAGCCGGAACACAACCGTGGCTCTTAAAATGCCTCGTCCGTTTCATTTCCTCAGGTTGCTGCTCGCTTTTGTTGCTCTGCTTTGGACCTTTGGTGATTCATCAGTTCAGCGGTTAATGAACATGTATTAAGCTATCGATAGAGGAAGCACAGGACATCCGCCCATCAGGCGTCAGCAAGGGAAGTGTTTGTCAGTTCTGTATGCGCAAACACTGTTGGTGATTTTAATTGTTCCGTCATGTCGTTTGTGCCTGGTGTTGATCTAAAAACAAAATGTGTGCCTGGTGCAGAGATCAGAGAGTGCTCGCTTTGGGTTTTCTTGTCTCTGGTCTGGACTCTGGAATAGATTGGCTTGATGTCCTTTATGAGTGAGGCATCTTCCAGGTCTGTAATAAGCTCGTCAGAGTCTTTACTTCCCGTTTTGCAGAACATAACCTTTTTATTTGGCGATGATTTCTGATGTGTAAGTTTCAACCACCAGCAATTTGTTTATTATTGATTTGATCCTAAAAGGCTACTCCTATGACATTTTAAGGGCTGAATACGTATCTTTAGACTGCAACATTGTTCAAAACCTGGCAATTTGTATGTTCTTTTCAAAAATTGGAAAATTTGGCAATATACTTAATAAGATTTTTGAATCATGAAAAATGTCTCCAAGCTTCTAAATTCTGAAAAAAAAATCCTAGTGATAGATTGGAAAATGACAAATATAAATCAAATATTTAGTTGTAGTAAAAATATCTATAGAAGCTTCTAAAATTAGATTTATAGCTATAGAAAAATGAGAAAATATCCAAAAAAATATGAAAGTTTCTTGAAACATGCTAATTGATGTTCAAACTTATTTTGAAAACTTTACAAAATAAAACATGAGAGGAAAACAACATAAATTCTTTCAATATACATGATTGTTGCATCTTGTATTTTTTATGCAAAATTTCAAAACATGATTTTATATCAATTATGATGTTTTGGATTTTTTTCCAAATTTTGTGGTTATTTTCCCATTTTTCGTAGAGATGAATATAAACTTTAGAAGCTTCTAAAGAAAGTTTCATGAGCATCAAATATTATATTTGGATTTGTTGTGTCTCAATCTATCTGTATAGACATTTTTAGTATATTAAAAACTTCATTAGTTTATTCTGGATTTTCTAATAAAACAAGATAAAAACACTTTGAAAGCCCGGGCATGAAATAATTTAAATGGTTTTGATAGTTATTAGGGGTATAATGTGTGATACTAAAGTTAAAATAGACTTTTTACTTCCCCGTCCCATCGCTCAAGGCCAAGGGTCATGAGTCGATGATTTCTCTCCTGATCTCCCACGCAAAGTCCTCGGGATTGTGTATTCATTCCTTGCTAAAAGAGTGAAATTCATTCCCAGCTCTAAAGTTGTCTTCAAGTGTCAGATAGGTAGTGATGTGTCAAATGAAGGCCCCCGCGTCGCTCCCACACGAGTGACCCGGGCGGCGACCCAGACCCCATCCGCTCCCCCTTCTCTACACCTCTCCTGTCGCGCCGCCGCTGGAGCAGGCCGCCGGCATGGCCGCGCGGGCTGCCGGGAGGACGGCGGGGCGCTCCTTCGTGATGCAAGCGGTGGAAGGCGGCGCCCTGCTCGCGTGCGGCCGCATGGGGCACGGCAGGGTCGCCGGCGACGGCAGCGGCAGCCCGGGTCCGGATTCGGCTGCCCTAGTGCCGGATCTGCAAAGCCCGTTGCTGCAATAGTACCGATCAAATAGACAAATAGTAATGTTATTTTTCCAAACTTGTAAAATTGCAATAGTACCGATCAAAAAACAACGATCCTCTATGGTCGCAAAGCTATTCCCCAACCTATCCTGCCGCACAGCCTCCCTGCCATGTGGGGTCAACTTGTCAGTTACAGAGCATGTCCCACGTGTAAGTAATCTCCTCCTCCACACCCTCTCCTCCCTTTCCCTGTTCTTCTCATCCTAACTGGGCGACTCCCATGGCCGCCGCCTCCGCCGGCAGCTCTCTCTCCACCGCCTCCGCCTCTCTCGTTCCCACTCCCACCTCAACCCCGGCCCCTCGCCTCCTGCGCAGGCGAAGCACCAAGCCCACAACACGAGCTAGCCCCACCCCCAGACCAAAAAAGCCGCCTCCTCTCTCCTGCGCGACCACAACCACTCGCTCGCCCCGGCCCCGCCCCCCGCCCCCGCGTCGAAGTCGGCTGGGTCATGGAGGGACCTGTGCAGCCTCAACGCCTGGGTGGTGCGGGACTACCGCCGCCTCGTCGACTCCGTCGGCGCGCTCGAGCCGGCGCTTCGGAGGCTCTCGGACGAACAGGTGGCGTGCGGAACTAACACCCTCCCCTCCCCATCTCAGCGAGTGGTTCATCGATTCAGCTTGTTTGCTAATGGTTCTACTTTGCTCGGTGTGGCTGACGTGGACAAACAATGTGCGCGTTTGCGTGCAGTTGAAGGCGAAGACGGCGGAGTTCCGCGACCGCCTAACGCGCGGGGAGACACTCGCCGACGTCCAGGGCGGTGCGTCTGCTGCTCTTACTGCCATTGCCGAGCTGCACCGTTTCCTTCGAGAGTTTGGGTTGGTTGCTAGTTGTCTGATGTGCTGATGCGTCTCTCCGTGTCTGTCCACTCCAGAGGCGTTTGCCGTGGTACGCGAGGCGGCTAGGAGGACGCTTGGGATGCGGCATTTCGACGTCCAGGTACCCATGTTTGTCCGCATGGTTGGAATGTTAAGGCACGAGTTGGTTCTCGTGATTGAGTTTTGTTTCGTTGGTGCAATTCGTGCAGATAATTGGTGGTGCTGTGCTCAACGACGGCTGCATTGCAGAGATGAAGACAGGCGAGGGGAAGACGCTTGTTTCCACACTTGCAGCTTATCTCAATGCGCTTACAGGGGAAGGGGTTCATGGTACTGTATGAAATCTCATCTTTTAAATTCGTCCTGTAAACCTATCTGACTTAGGTGGTTCCACTCCATTGAATACTGATCAATTTAATGCATGATCCTAGCTTCGCATATGTCCTCTGTAGTGGTTCAGTTGGACAGCTGAAGATAGTGCACTATTGTGCATCTCAGTTATTTGTCAAGTCAATATGAGCTTAACTTTAGAAGGGCGGGCCTGGTGCAAGCGGTAGAGTCTTACCGCCTGTGACCGGAAGGTCCCGGGTTCGAGTCGCGGTCTCCTCGCATTGCACAGGCGAGGGTAAGGCTTGCCACTGACACCCTTCCCCAGACCCCGCACAGAGCGGGAGCTCTCTGCACTGTGTACGCCCCTTTTTTAATATGAGCTTAACTTTCAAGCAAATTTTAGGTTGTGTGCTTGGTAATTAGTTGTCTTTGCAAGGCCAACCTAGCATAGTGGGATCAGAAGCCCAAGCTGGGTCAGTGGAAGTGGTTTGGTTTGTATATGATGAGGGAATGGTTCTATTTTGCTGAAGTGCATATTGATATTCTGTTTCTTTAACACACATGAGTGATCTTGTGCATGTTATTCTACTGCTTTTGATGCTTTTAAGAGATAGATTGATTAAAACTTGTTTAAACATTGCAGTACCACTGTTGTTTAAACATGATTAAATTCGAAGTGATTGCAGTTGCAGTTACCATGAAATCCATGCTTGTTGGTCAAGCAAATATACGATCTGACCTGCATTGCACATCTAGTGTTAGGTTATGCTCTAGTTAGCTCTCAATGTCTATCTTCCCTATTTCACAATTAAGCACTGTGATCCTTTTTTCAGTGGTGACTGTAAATGATTATTTGGCGCAGCGTGATGCTGAATGGATGGGCCGTGTTCATCGCTTTCTCGGTCTTACTGTTGGTCTGGTTCAGGTATATACATTATGATAAATAAGGCTTTAATAACAGTGTTTCACATTCCAGATCACCTTCTTACAGTTTGGAAACACCTGACGTTGCTACAGTAGTTTGTTGAATTAGCAGAACAGGCAAACATATAACCATCTTTTGCTCTTCTTTTGTATATATGGCATATGCATAGGCGGGTATGAAGTCAGATGAGAGAAGAGCCAGCTACAGATGTGACATTACATACACTAACAACTCGGTGAGATGCTCAGTAAAAAAAACAGCTCTTTTTTAATCTTATCTCGTGGTTATCCAGCTTAGAGGGACAACCTTTTCTGGTGGTAATTTTGTATGACCTTGCTATGGTGAAATGCTAACTTGGGATAAACAATCATGTCCGGTCAATGAGGACTTTACTTGCCATCTTAGTTATCTGTTAGTATGAGTTGAGATCTGGAATTCTCATTATATCATAGTTCTCAAAAGCTGCACATCCCCTGCAGGAACTTGGATTTGACTATCTTCGTGACAACCTATCTCGAAACAAAGAACAACTTGTTATGAGATGGTACATTTGAGACTGTTTTCACTCTCACTTCGCAAAAATGTGATGTCTCTATATTTGCTCTTTTTTCTAATTATTACTGCATGATTTGATAGGCCAAGGCCATTCCATTTTGCTATTGTGGATGAAGTGGACTCAGTACTTATAGATGAGGGGAGGAATCCATTATTAATAAGTGGAGAGGTTTAATCACTCAGTACTTCTTGAACCTGATTCCTTCAATGCCGTTTGAGTTTCTTGACCTGTGAAATGTGACATACTCCACCGTTTTTATGTCATTTCACTAGGATAATAGAGATGCAGCTCGGTATCCAGTTGCTGCTAAAGTCGCAGAACTTCTTATGGAGGGTGTTGTGAGTATTTTGTTATTGCTAGAAACTACATACTACAATAGTTCACAGTTCCAATATTAGTTCCTTCAAATGTTTGTCTATGTTGATTTATTTCTGCAGCATTACACCATCGAACTAAAAGGCAATAATATAGATCTGACAGAGGAAGGTGTAGCACATGCTGAGATTATTCTTGGGACAGATGATCTATGGGATGAGAATGATCCGTGGGCAAGGTGCTGTTCTCTATTTGTTTTTTATGTAATATGTACCTTTTTGTGTGATTACAATCATTTCCCTATGTGCAGCTTTGGATCAATTAGCCAATTTTGCTATTGAAATGCTATTTTGCATATGCCTTCTGCTATAGGATATACGTATGTGTGCAAGCAACGAAGTGAATCAGACATGTTACAATTCTTCTGTGTCAGCCTTAAGTCAGATCATTGTGCACCTTCTTTGCCATCGTTGCAGTTAGCTGCTGAATCAAAATGATAAATAATGGCATCACACGATGGGGGCAACTAACTTAAATGCAAGTTGGGACATTCAATGCCTAGTGAATAACCATAACTTCTCAAATGCTGCAGGTTTGTGATGAATGCTTTGAAAGCAAAAGTGTTCTACCGAAGGGATGTCCAGTATATTGTCAGGGATGGGAAAGCTATTATAATTAATGAGGTACTCTCTGAGTTTCAGTATTTCTGAAAAGAATGCCATTAGTTTCTTAGTAGCTGTTCGTATTTGTATATGTTCCTAGTTGTACTTGGCAGCTTGTGCAAGAGAGCCTTTGCATATGTACACACACATATGCACTTGTATATCTGCCTATTTGAGTTTTTGGAAGGGATATTGGCACTTTACTGAATTACACTTTAAATGCTCATGGAAGCTCATTAATGTTTTTTTTTTAAAGAAAGTTATAAATGTTTACTGGGATACCAGATTTCTTCTCAATGATGATACATTTTGTCCACACGGTTTTTTCATTTAGATAAAAATCGGAACCAATATCATCCTATCCAATCAGCTTTTAGCGGTCCCATGTAACTGGCAATACACCAGAGAAAATATCTTTGGACTATCCTATACAAAAAAAATGAAGTAAAACGTCAGGACACAGTTCTCTTCCTAGTATGTATCCACTAGCTATCAAGTCCATCCTGGAGCTGGTATTCTGTCGTAGAGGCTCTTTCATTTTCATAATCCTGGGCAACTGAGCAGTTGGTAGCAAAAGGTTTCTATGACAACACATGCAATTTAACAAGCACAATGTAACGAATACTGATCGATGATGATGTTTTGTGTGATGTGCCAATGAAAATGTCCATGCACACTAATAGCTTGTGATCAGTTTTTGCATGAACAAGCCATTCATGACTTATTGAAAGTTCTGTTTTCTGATTAACTCTTTTTCTTATCATGCTTTTATCAATTATGTCTTGGAATCTTTTTATGCTTTGAAAAAAAATTTCTGTGTACCTAACGTCCTAAGATAACATTCATCCATACTGATCCAGCGATCCTTCAAGTTGGCTGAATGTTCTTCAGCACATGCACTGTTTTTTTTTTTTTGGTAACATAACATCAGAACATTTCTTTTCATCACATGTGTGAACTTTGATTGACGTCTATCATATATCTGTTATGTTCTCTTCATCTCTTGATAATATAATTCACGTTGCCTATTAGTTCATAACAATTGCATGCTTTGGAAATCCTGTGGTTGTATGATAATATTAATTCTTTTCCAGCTAACTGGCCGAGTTGAACCCAAAAGAAGATGGTCTGATGGTATCCACCAAGCAGTAGAAGCAAAAGAAGGCCTAAAAATCCAGGTCATTATTGACTTACACATTGCCACTTTACATTGATGGAGCTACTATTTTTATAATTTTCTGAAAGTTTATGACAGTTTCTGGTGTGCAATGCTAATTGCAATTTAATCAGGCAGATTCAGTAATTGTGGCTCAAATCACATATCAGTCACTGTTTAAGCTTTATCCTAAGCTTTCTGGGATGACAGGAACTGCTAAGACAGAGGTATGGTGTTTATTAGGTTGCTTTCTGAATAATCTATTCATCTGTACAGTTTATTATTCCAAGCTGACAGGATAATGCTGCTTTTACAGGAAAAGGAGTTTTTAAAGATGTTCAAGATGCCTGTTATTGAAGTACCTACGAATCTGCCAAATATACGGGTGGACTTGCCTATCCAAGCTTTTGCGGTGAGTCTTGAGGAAGTGGTTCCTCCCTTTGGTACTAGAAAAAATTTGATTGATTTTGTTGCTTTCGTAGACTGCAAGAGGCAAATGGCAATATGTACGGGCTGAAGTAGAGTCTATGTTCCAATTAGGCCGCCCTGTTTTAGTTGGAACTACAAGGTGAATTCTATTTTTTGTTTTAGTAGTTAATACAGATTTTATCTCATCACCACCATATAATACGCCTCCATGCCTACTGGAAAATTTGGTTGTATCAGTATGAGATTATTAGTATTAGATATTTTTTTTCGTCTATTATGATTTGTAGTACTTCAGGAGCTAATGAAACTGAAAAGTACAAAAGGTTTGTTGTGTTCAAATATGTTTTTTTAGCAAATTCAAATTTGCTTGTTATCACTGTGGGCAAGAAAAAACTTACTAATTAGGTTTCTTCAACACTTTTATCTCCATTCATTGTTGTTTGTGATTTTATGCTGCTGGGAATTTGGTTTTTAGCAACATTACCTTTAGATGGATGCTGACAAAGTAAATTAGCTAGTTCCTCCTTTGCATTAGCGAAAATGAAGTGAACTGAGAAAGCAGAAAAAATTAGTTTTACTACTGCCTTTGTCCCTTGACACCTGTTTATTAGAAAATAAAGAAGTAAATTTGGGTATTGATTTGTGGGAATGCACCCTTATTTACTTTGGAGAAAACCTCCAAATTTAAAGGGGCAGGGCAGTAATCATGACCATGTTATTTGCAGTTGCATAGTAGCGACAGCTCCAAGATACCTGTCTGTTTCTGTTTTTTAAAAAATAGATAAACTACTGAAGATAAGATTTTGATATGTTTATTTTGGTTGTAAGATGCTAGGAGATAAAATTTGGTTTAGAGATCTTTTCATAGGATGAAAACCTGTTCATAAAGATGTAAGGGTGGCTTATTGTTATCATGACCCAACTAGTGAAGTGAGAGAAAGGGGTAATGAGGATGACCACTGTAGTTCCATATTTTGCATGTGCAGTTCTGGATATAAAGCTCACCTTGTGTGGGCTGGATTCCTCCTCCTTGCATAATAATTAAAGGTAGGGCTGCCTAGAAATTACCTTCCCCAAACCTCACCTTGTGTGGGAGCTTTCAGCATTGGGTATGCCCTTTACCGTCTTGGGATGCTTTTCATACAGCTGTCTAAACAAATGGTGTCTATATCTTTTGCAGTGTCGAGAGTTCTGAATACTTGTCAGAGCTACTTAAAGTTCGCAATATTCCACACAATGTCCTTAATGCAAGACCAAAGGTTTGTAAAATGTTTGCTTTAGTTTAACTTCTTGTCTTGTTCTTTTCCATTGATAAAGCTAATTGCATTATTCCTGACAGTATGCTGCAAGAGAAGCCGAAATAATTGCCCAAGCTGGAAGAAAACATGCTATTACAATTTCAACTAATATGGCAGGCAGAGGAACTGACATTATTTTAGGTGGTAATCCAAAAGTAAGTTCATGCATATGTTTAGCACTGCTCACCAAGACTCTTTTTTGAAAATGTACAAAAAGTCAAAACAGATAGCAGCATTGTTAGTATTTTAGTTGTTCACACCTAACAGAAATATGGTCCATCTTTTCATTGCCAGATGCTTGCAAAAGAAATAGTAGAAGATAACATACTTCCATTTTTGACCCATGAACCTCCTGATATTGACATGGAAGGGGAATCCACATCCCACAAGGTGGTTCATTCAGATCCTTTTCTCTGACCCCAAGAACTTTGCAGGGTGTTTCTCACTATTTCCTTTTATCATGGGCAGGGTCTCTCAAATATAGAACTTGGTCCATCATCAGTAGGTCTGCTTGCCAAAGCTGCAATCATGTGTAAGTACTTGAGTATTAATGGTTGTATATTAACATATAATGACTTATCTTTGTGTTGTTTGGCTAACTCTTTCACTCTTTTCACATATGCTTCCAGCAAAATATATTCACAAAAGCGAGAGAAATGAATGGTCTCTTAGTAAGGCAAAATCCACTATTGCTGAATCTATAGAAATGGGTCAAATGATTGGAATGGAGAAACTGCAAGAGCGCATGACTGAAGAGTCTGAGATGTACCCTCTTTGTGATGCAATAGGACTTGCTTATCTCAGTGTTTTAAGGGATTGTGAAATTCATTGTTCTGCTGAAGGTGCTGCAGTGAAGAGATTAGGTGGGCTCCATGTAGTAGGAACTTCTTTGCATGAGTCACGCCGAATTGATAACCAAGTAAGATGCTGATCTGGCAGGAAGCACCTGAGCCTTTGCATGCTGCTTAGCCCTTTATATCATATATAATATATAGCCCTATGATTCTGGATTAAAATAGATTTCTTATCCATCAGCAGCAGCTTTCATTATCTTACACTGCACGCATCAATGCACTGATGCAGTATTAACTAGCAGTGTCAAAAAAAGAACCTGTAGAAATTCTGTCTTCATATGTTGTTATGCATTATTCTTTTTAGTAAATGTATTTTTTATATTAATGAATTTTTATGTTATTTTCTGTTCCCTCAGACTAATCTATCTGAGTCCTTTCAAATAATCATGTACTAATTTATTAAAAAGCATATTTAGAAGTTGGAACATATTAATTCTAGCTAAAGTAATGTTTCCTTGCCCAATTTCATGTATGTATTATATCATCTTTTTGTGATCTTGTTGGGTTTCATTTCTAGCCTATCTCATCCTGCTTGTGACAAAAGGCTTTCTTGATTTTGATGCTCTTGTTTGCTACCACTGTACAATTAAACCGGCAAGCTTTGTTTTTCCCAGCTGCGTGGCAGAGCAGGCAGACAGGGTGATCCTGGGTCGACACGGTTTATGGTGAGGTATGTTTGTTCCCCAACATAAATACTTTAGCCTGCTAAACTTCTGTAACTTCTAAAATGATCTGATAATAATATATGCTTAATGAATTTGACAGTGTCTAACTTTTTGTACTCAGCTTACAAGATGATATATTCCAGAAATTTAATCTGGACACTGAATGGGCTGTGAGGCTAATATCAAGGATAACGAATGACGAAGACATAGCTATCGAGAGCAATGTTGTTGTGAAGCAGGTCAGATTTGTATTTTATTACAACGCCATATTCAAGCATCCTATGGTTGGTGGCATCACAGTGATAATCTTGCTTACGTTCATCGAGTCTTCAAAATGCAGCTTCTAGGCCTTCAAATCAACGCAGAGAAATATTATTTTGGAATAAGGAAAAGTCTTGTTGAGTTCGATGAAGTCCTGGAGGTATGCAACTGCTCCAATTTCCAGTACTTGTATTCTGTAGTATGACTTTTTGTTATTCACTTGCATGAATACCTCAGGTAGCAATCTCCTTTTTTTAACAGGCACTCTTCTTTTTCTATCATTTCTATTGTGAATACCCATTTTTACTCTTGTTATCCTTTTCTCTTCAAATCATGATTGACAGATCTTGTTGTAGGAGTGCAAATTGGTGCCCCTAAGGGTCTTCACTAACCCTTGTTAGTTTAATTATTAGTACTAGCTTTCCAAATTTGGTCTCATTTGGAAAACTTGTATTCATGAGGATTGGCAATAGAAATTATAGTAAAAAGGTATTCACAGTAGAAATGATTGTGAATGCCTTTCAGTTTCTAGTAGCATCACAAATATTCATGTGGATTATTTTGTTCATACCTTTGATAGGTCCAAAGAAAGCATGTATACAACCTTAGGCAGGTGATATTATCTGGTGACTCTGAAAGCTGCAGTGAACAAATTTTCCAGTAAGTTAACTATTGCCTCTCGCATGAAGCTTTTCAATGTTGTTTATGAAATGGTAGAGCTATAAAGCATATTCTTTTGAATAAAAAATGTGGTGTAGAAAGAATTAATAATCCATCTTACTTTAAAGTCATTGTTTTTCCTCACTTTGTCAACACACCTTTCCAAAACGATGTTTGGCTCTTACTTAAATCATTATATGTAGTCACTGTTTTGTTCAAAATGCTGCTATTTTATTTTATTTTATTTTTCATTGACAAGCCTTTAATTGAAATTTTATTAGGTACATGCAAGCGGTAGCTGATGAAATTGTTTTGCTAAATGTTGATCCCCAAAAGGTACTTGCTCTGTCCTGATCCTTAAGTTCATTTTTGAAAGCATTTATTTTCAGTGCCATGTCAGTTGTCAAAATTATATATTTCTTTCAGCCACCCAAGGCATGGAATCTGGTAAAGCTTTTGGATGAATTTGTTGGTCTAGGCGGAAAACTACTGAGTGGTAATATATCCAAATTATTTTTAGTTCATGTTATTCTATAATGGGTATTCTGATTTCTGAGATGCTCTGCAGAAACATTCAAGGACATCCAAGGGCAAAACCTACAATCAGCACTTGAGGAAATGCAAGGTTGGGGCCCAGTTAAGGCTGATAGTTTTGCTCTTCCAAACATGCCGATGCCGCCCGATTCACTTAGAGGAATTCGAAAGAAAACATCTTCTATAATGCGGTGGTTTGCCATTTGTGTTGATGATACATCAAAGTATGTTGTGATATGATACACCTATATATATGGCACAATATAGCATTCAGAACAATAGTTATTGATTTGAAAGTTTATATGTTGCTTCTTTTTGATAAACAATACAGGAAAGGGAGATATACAAACACTGCTAATCTGCTCAGGAAATATTTTGGGGATTTTCTAATAGCTACCTACTTGAATGCTGTTCAAGAGTCCCGTTACGATGATGGATATATAAGTGGAATCGAGGTACGATTCTCTTTTGAATTTGTTCACAAAGTTTGTCTGGTCATAAACCCTACCCAAGCAATATCCATGTTTTTGTGGACTCTGGAGGAAATTATGTTTTCCCCTACATGAAATCTTATTGATTGTTTAAACATCAACTCTGTAAATTTGGTCAATATCAACACTTTCTTGTATGTAGCATATTTGATTTATTTATAAACATATTTATCTCTGTTCAATTGCAGCGGGAAGTACTTTTGAAGACTCTTGATACGTTATGGAAAGACCATTTGGTAAACATGAACAAGCTTAGTTCTGCTGTAAGTCATGCCTTGAGATGTTTTGCTTTTGAAATATTGACATCTGCTCTTCTTTTTCGAGAACATGTTCTTCAAGCTAAATAAAAAAGGAAATACTGTAGATGAAAGAATGTTGTCCGTGCTTTAATTGTCTGCTGATGTCTTATTCTGAATACTGTGGTGTTGACTGGATTTTAAACCTTTTTGCTAGGTGAACGTTCGGAGTTTTGGACACAAAAATCCTCTGGAAGAATACAAGATCGATGGCTGCCGCTTCTTCATCTCAATGTTGAGTGCCACACGACGTCTCACCGTGGAATCCCTTTTGCACTACTGGTCGTCTCCGATGGAATCCGAAGAGATCTTCGACACAGAGGATCAATAGCAGAAGACATCATCTCTTGTGTGGACTTCTGTTGCAAGTTGAAGACAGGTTAGGCACTAACATGGTTAATTAGCAAAGGCACAAGTACATAAACAGAAACCACGAGGCGTGTGTTAACCGTGTAAAACCACAAGCTGACATGGCCACAGTGGCATCGATTTCGCGCTGTGGCTGTGTGCTAACATCTCAATGCACAAGAGGATAACTGGATAAGTGTGGACTGCAAGACAATGCACCCTACTGATCCCGCATCAGCAATACGGCAGAGCCGCCTGCAACGCCGCAAAGTTGGAGCTTGTTTGCACGCTACAGCTTGGAAGTGGCTTAATCTCGTCCACATTGTACTGTGGTCCTTAGATTAGATCGTCGTGATGATGACCGTTCTCTCCACAAAGTCCGCTCTGTACCTTTTTCTGGGAGCGACAATATTTGCCAACCCTTCCCGACTGCCCGAGTATATCAACTGGTGCGGCAGCAAGTCTGATGAGGTCCTTTCATTCGCTCATCTCTCGTCAGACGGGGAACAGGAGTGCGTGCGGAATCTCTCGCTTGTGGATGAGGAACTCTGTGTGCAGGTAGGTACGCAAGCTAGTGGCCATGCTTTGACATTGCAAGTTGATGCTTTTTAATTTTTGGCGCGTGTGATGGTGGCAATTTGTGAGTGAACTCTCCGGAGTCTGGTAACGATTTAACCCGTGTGTGTTTTGGACTGGTGGCCACAGTTTGTATATGTTGCTGTTCCTGCCTTTTATTTCGGTGTATGGATAGCATAGTGATCACTGATCAGTGATACCGTGCACTAGCTAGTTACGCGCTTACACGTGGGAAAAGGATGATGGTGCTGCTGCGTGCACGAACCCATGCAAGTGCGATGCATCGAAACATCTGGGCCAGGTTTCAAGTAGCCTTTTCTGCTGGATGGGTCCTGGTCCTGCCGATCTGCATCGCACACACTAAAGCACACCAAGCCAAAACAGCACACCTTTGCACCTTGCATTGCATATTTGCATTTTCACGCGTCTGTTTCGCGTGGGCGGCTCCACTTGTGTGCCGCCTTTTCAGGCAGCGTCGCCGTCGCCATCAGCCCGTCGTCGCGACGGCGACGCCCGCAGGCTAGCCAGCGGCGGTTCCTGACGTGCGCGCGCAACCACCGGCGTTGCGTACGCTTCGCTCCGGCCTCCTTTCTTAGTGCTCCGTCGTCGTCGGATCGACTGGCGACACACACGGGCTGGATGCACGAGCTGCTGTGCTGTCTGTCGCCGAGACACAGTGCTCCTCCATGGCTCCATGCCTACAGTGCATCGGCCAGTGCTGTGCAAATTACCTTGCCACCAGGGAACCAGTGCCATCCACACGTAGACATTGACTTGGACCTACCTACCTACTGTATATCACCTGCGTGTTTGATGCTCAGGTCCTCAAGCAACACCCAAAATATAAGTCTCATTCGTCCTTCGGTAGCGCTACAGGTAAATGATTCAATATTTATTGGGTATCTTCTCCAACAACAGGACTCAAAGGAGAATTATTTCTGCAAATGGGTTTACAGGAGAGAGGATGCTCATGTTTGGGTTGTGCCTCTCAGACAACCCAAAATAGGTCTTACGTATAGGTACTCTGCTGGAGGCTGATTTTAAACCTCTTGCTACGAATTTTGGGTTTGGGTGCGGTCACTCGGAGACAATCCGAGGGACATTGACTTGGACCAAGACCGACTGGTGCGAGTGCCGTCCTAACTGTGCTGGGACTTGGGACACGAGACAGCAGACTCGCCGGTTCTGTGGCTGGCACTCAAGTAAACGTAGGCTACTGAATCGCAGCGATGGTGCAGATTTCCTTCTCTTCTCTGTTGAACGAAGACCCTTCCGCACCACATCTGTGCCCATGTGGCCATGTGGTCTAAACTCGAAACCCAAGGATACGGGATACGTTCCAACTCATCTCTCTCTATGTATATACATACCAGTCCTGTGTTGTACTCCCTACGTCTCAAAAATTCTCACTTTTCTGAGATTTTAAATGTATTCAAGTTTAATCAAATCTATAAAAATATATTAACATTTATACCACCGAATAAGTATCATTAGATTAATTATGAAATATAATTGCATGTGAAACCTTTTTGGAGATATAAATGCATAAACTTGATCAAACACGTCCTATGTCGTTCATTGTAAAAAGAAAATAGAAAAAATAGAGGTATATTGGTGACTTAATGTGACCAAACTTTAGAAAACGAGATGGTATAACATAGTTACTTTTCACCATATATATGCCTTCACGACTTTATTTACAGCTTTCACGAAGATGCCTAAAAAAGTTGATACCTTCACCTACATCGATCTAGACTCTAGAGGCTTTGGAGCCTTATTCTTGGTGCATAAGAATAACTAAAGAAAAAAAATCCATTACTCAAAAACGGAATTGCAAAGGTTTGATATCTTTGTTATTGCCCCTATAAGATGTGATGGCACTTAAGATTTCCACTATGAAGCCAGCTGTTAGCGCACAAACATGTAAAGATTATATTATTGACACATGCACAAATAAAAAGGTAGTGGACAATAGTAGAATAACAAGGTGCACAAAGATCAACCTTTCCTTATCAGCAGTAAAGTGTTTTTTTACTGCATACTCCATTTGTCCTGTAATATAGTGCATTCTAAGAATTTTAAGACAAATTAAGAGAAAACATAAAATATGTATATACCCTTATTTAATTTTCTAATCAGACGCTATCATCAACGTGATTAATGGTGATTGGTTGATAAATAAAAAGTATTTAATGTAAAATTGATTTTTGTCCTTAGAATGCATTATATTTAAGGATAAATTTTGAACGCTAGAATACACTATATTACAGGACGGATGGAGTACAAAAGTGCAGCAATTTACAGCTCAATTAGGCTTCAATAGGATCTTATTATAAAGCTTGCAGCTCGATATGCTACAATATATACATAATAAAGATTTCTTATATTCATGGATTAACAATGGTTCTGTAAAGGAATCATATTGTGTTGTTTCAAAACAAATTGATGTTTTATAGGCAGTAAATTTTGGAAAGCACGGGCTGCTATATATGCATGGGAATAAATATATAGATGCTGTATAGTGCCACAGGAGGAACCACTTGCACGTGGGAAAACGATTGAGCCTTGGGAATAGATACCACCCACGACCACGAATCACAAGATGCAACATCATCTGGTTTAGTTCGTTGTAGCTGCGCGCGTTTTCTTTTGAGATCCGTGGCCGTGGCTGTGGCTGTCAGCCTAACACATACGCCAGCATACGCATGTGGACCATAAAAATAATACATATCTATATCTATATGTATATATAAGGATCTGTTTAGCAGAGCTTCATCTGATTTTGATTCTCTATAAAAGCTGATTCTCTGCAAGAAGTGATTCTCTGGATGAAAGTGATTCTCTTTGATTCTTTCGCATAAACTCTCAAAATCACGATAGAGAATCACTTCACAGAATCAGAAGAATCTACTCTCTTTTTCAGCTCTCATCCTCTTAGTTCATTTTAGAGAATCATTTCACGTAATCAACAGAGAATCACTTCTCTCTAAACAAACTATTTGGCAGAGCTCCTGCTGAATTCAACAGAGAATCAACTCTAGGAGCACTGCCAAATAGGGGTCTAAATGTACATCTATATCTACTAATAAAACGAAGGGTTTTTTCTATCCCGCTTCTTCTTAGATTGCGTCTGCATCTTTGGTATACCGTATGTTATGTAGACTCATAACTCATATGTGTTAAAAGCAACTCACGTTCAGTGATTATAATATAGAGAGTCTGATTACAAGACTATTAAGTGCAGCATATAAGCATGTTTGTTAATACACTAGTCTCACTATTTTCTAAATTATAAGTCGCTGTAATTTTTTTTATATCTATTTTGTTATGCATCTAGATAAATAATATGTTCAGATATATAGCAAAATAGATGAACTAAAAAAGTCAAAGAAAACTTATAATTTAGAACGGTACAAAGCGATGAACTGCCTAGGGCGCGTTTGGTTTCTCGTCTCTCGGCAGCCAGGCTAGTTGCATGCAGCCTCGGTTGTTTGGTTTCGCGTTGAATGCAAATGCAAGCGCCCGCATGCAGCCTCAGTTGATTGGTTGGCCTGCTTTCCTTCCGCCTCGAGCACGCTCCATCTCACACGCGTACCATATACGCGCGCTGCGCCGGGCCAGGTCCGTGGCCAAGCACAGGCAACCAAACAGCGCTCGCTTGCATCTGTGGAGCCTGGCCGGCCAACTTGGTCACGGCAACCACAAGCGCCCCTATTGTATTTGTGCCGCTTGTTTCGCGTGGGGGCGGCCTCCCTTTCTCCTAGCTGCAGCCTTCCAGGTACACCGTACATGCACACACACCACCACACCACAGTACCTTTCGAGCTAGCATAGCATAGCATCGCATCGCATCGCTGTGTGCATGACTCATGATGACGCGAGCAGCGAACGTACCGGCGACGTCATCAGATTCAGATCATTCCAGATGAAGGATACACTATTGCTGTCATGCATGCATGTTACATTTCATCCCCAGCACATCAGCTCCTAGGGCTAGAATTACGTGCCTAGGAGGGAACTCGTAGCATCCACAGCATTTTTACGTGGACACGCTATTCAAACATCCATGACTCCAAGTGGACTTCCGTTGATGCCGCCACTCAACAGAACTAGCTACTATTTCTGAAATTTCATTATAGTAAAATGTAATTTTAGAGTAGTGTGAAGTCAAATACTCATCATACTAATTTGTCATCAAATATATTTACATAGTACTATCTATTTAAAGTTGTAGATATTATTTTTTCATAAAAAAATAGTCAAACTTAAGATAGTTTGAGTATGTAGAATTATAGTTTTTCCGAACATAAGGATCGGAGTATGTGTCTATAGAACCCTATTTCTTCTATCTATAAAGACTGTCATTCTAAGTCAAATTTTTTTAACTTTGACTAAATATACACATACTATTATTAATAGTTGTGGCGCATAATAGATACCGGTTATATTAACTATTGAATATATTTTTATTATAAATTTATTGGAAAATATAAATATTGTTAATATTTTGTATAGACCAAGTCAAATTTAAGAAATTTTGACATGTACAAAACTCTAGACGACTTTCTTTTTGAGAGGGAGAGTATATTATTATGTCGTTGTTCACAAGATATTGACTAGCAAAAGACGACGGAGATCTCACCGTGACCCTGACACACAGCCGATTTGGCAGATCAATCAGTGAGATCGTGTCAACTCACTAATTGATCTCATACTCCTGGCCTAAGACAATCATTGAAGGTATGATTAAAATTTAACGTCGATAGTAGGCGACGTGCTCGTCGATGACTGAGACGTCCGTGATGATCTCATCAATCTTAAGATCTGTTGGCTTAATCTTTCGAAAGTGCTTATAAAATTAGAATGTATATGCGTGCGTTTATATGATTGAATGTACTTGTATATATAAGTGTCTATATCTCGACCGTATAATCCACAAAAAAAAGAACACTCCGTTTAACTCCTTTGAAATTTAATTTGTATGTCTAGTTTTATTTTTTTAATTGAAAACCCACTTTAGTGACTCTGGGTTGGTCACATCTTAACAATCCATGCTCATAGTGTAACATATGCTCCTACTTTTCTTTAGAGGACTGTTGTAGCTTAACCTTCCGACCAGTCTTTTGGTGGCCAGTGAGTCATCGCTCATGGAATGCGTGCAAATCAAAATGCCGGCCGTCGCTGGCCCCAGCAGGCTTCGTTGTCGGTTGAACGAAGACCGCGACCACGTGTGTGCATCTTCTGAAAAATATACTATTTGAATAATCCTTGCCTTGAAATTCGGCAGCTCTCCGGTGTGATGTGAAGAGTATTGACACGGGTGGGCACGACACTATCTGCGTCTCTACCTTTTTCCCTCCATTTCTTTAGAGAAAATATAGTCACAATAAGTCTTTTTAAATTTTCTAAATATATACTTCCCCGTTTTCAATTATAAGATATTTTGGCTTTTTAGATATATTATTTTTACTATGTACCTAGATATAGTGTATACCTAAGTGTATAGCAAAAGCTACGTACACTATTGCAAATCCGCTTTTTGCATGTGGCCAATTTTGGTTTTTCAAGGCGGGCATCATGTCCGCCTTGGACAAAATGACTGCATTAATCATTTTTTGTAAACGTACTTGCCCCCGCCTACGAAAATTGATTAAAAAACAAAAAAAGCCACGGGCCCACCAGCGAGCCCACTACCAGGCCTGCCGCCAAGCCCGCTTGCACGCCGATCCTGCCCGCGTGCTGCTTGGAGATCTGCGCCAGCACCGCGCCAGCCCACGAGATCCGCACGGGCACCCGCGCGCCGCCGGGCCGCGCGGGAGGAGAGAGAGGGCGCCCACCGCTGGCCCACGTGCTCCAGGGGAGAGAGAGCCACGCGGGAGGAGAGAGGGCGCCGGGCGTCGTCCCTGTGCTCCGTGGGAGAGGGAGAGAGAGCCGCACGGGCAAGAGAGAGAGAGAGAGAGAGAGAGAGAGAGAGAGAGAGAGAGAGAAAGAGAGTTGCGCGGTTGAGAGAGGGGTTGAGAACGAGAGAAACCCTAAGTCTCCGTATATATACACCGCGTGTAATATCTAGCCAAGATGGGCTGCCTAGGCTTGGCCACATTAACAGAGGCGGTTCTCATTAGAGGTCTGCTTTCAAAAATGGTTGTCGGTGTTTGATGACCAGCAACCTTGCTACAGGGTTACCTGGAGCGAGGATTTGTTGTGCTTTGGCGTAAATTGAACTAGATGGTTAAACGTGAGATAGCGATTTATACAGATTCAGGCCGCTGAATAGTGTAATACCCTACGTCATGTGTGGCTTGTTGCCTTGCGTTGGATTGCTTTGTATGATGTATTACAAGGGGGTGCCCCTGCCTCTCTTTATATAGTCCAGAGGGTATGCGCATAATTCTAGTCCTAGTCAGTTACAACAGAAGAGTTCTAATCCTATAATAGAGATAGATTTTAGGTCGGTTCTTGCCTTGGAATCACGCCACCCTGTTCTATATCTTCCTGGCAGACCGTGGGCCGGCCCATCTCCTTTTCGGGTAGTCGGTCCTATGGAAACCCCTTAGGATCTTGGTTCGTCAATGGCCTCCATTTTCAGAGGCGGACGTCTAAACCGTAAATCCATTTTATGAGATGGTCAATTTTTGACTGTCTCCGTAAATCAATTTTAGGAGACGGGCAATTATAAGAAGAACCCACATGATAAGTTGAGTGCTTTTGAGGGTTAGGACATGATAAGTTGAGTCCTTTTGAGGGTTAGGACAACTCCTTTTCTAGAGGGTTAGGACATGATCATGGACATGCTACTAATGCTTCTTGTGATGGTCCATGGCGAGATTGTCATAGTTCTTGTGATGGTTCTTCTCATAATACCTTGATGGTAGCACTCATTTTTTCTTCTTGAGTTGTCCTTTTGAGGCATGCTTCCAACAGAGTTTCAAAATTGCATTTGAACTAGCATTTGCACCATGCTAACCCACATGATAAGTTGAGTGCTTGTTTTACTCATGTGACCAAGTCCTGGATTTCAAAGTATATATGGTTGCTAACTCTCGAGATCCAAGACTTGGTTTTCTTTTTCCCCTCATGTGTATGTATAAGGACAAAGGATGGAGAACATGAGTTTAATGGAGCTTGATCCTTTGCAAAACAATGATCAAGAGGAGGCCTTTGTATTATTTGTATAATGAGTTTCTTTATGTATACACTTGTTCTCACTTGTATTTGTTTTTGCATGAAGTATACTTGTACTATGCTTTTATATCTAGTCTAGCATGTTTTATCTTTGTTTATCATGTGCCACACTAGTTTTGTGTATAACTTGGTGGATTAGACACTTTTCATGTTACCATGTGATCCTCATGAACATGTCGTCTCGATTTACCATGTGTTTTAATTATGTAATTGGTATTGTGTTCATTTGGTATCATGTTTTTTTGGTACATTTGTGTAGCTTCTTGTACCTTGTTGACATGTTTGCTAGCCCAAGCTTTTAGGCATTTTAATTGGTATCATGTTACATGCTTAAGTACTCACAATTGATATCATCTTTATGCAATGTAGTATGTATTGAGAACTGTCTTGGTTTTGAGCTTGCCTTGTCTTTTAGGTTGTGTTCTACAACTTTGAATTTTTCTTCTTGTTTTAGTTGGTATATTGGAGCTTTTATTTTGGTTTTGTGTCATTTCTTTTTCTAGATTTGTTTTACTAGACAGTTTCGGTTGAACGGGAGTTCAGCTTCTTTCAAAGGGGTGTTGGTCCGGTTATGTTCTTTCAGAATTTCCCTTTTTTTCTTGTCCAGACCTCAAAATTAAAGATGAAAAAGGAGAAATGTAAACAGAAAAATGGAAAAACAAAAGGAAAATGCTTGGTCCACATAATAAATATGATTTAATGCCCGAACTATAAGGGATTGTCCTCACTCAACTAGTAAAGTGACAAATCATCAATTAAAGTGTAATCTAGAAGGTATAAGATTGCAACAAAGAACATACATGGTCAGAAACAAAAGCACAATTTTTTTTGGCTTTGTACTTTGGAAGCTACTACCTTGGCCCTAAAAAGAATGCAATTCTAGTATAGTTCTAAGTCAAAGTATCTCAAGTTTGACGAAATTTATATAATAAATTGCAAATATTAATGTATATTTTTACAATGTACCTTTGAGGGGTCATAAAGATTGATACTCTTTTCTAAATTCGATCATATTTAAAATAGTCTGACTAAAGACAAAACTAGGATTGCATTCTTTTCTGGACAGAGGGTGTTTACCAATTACAACCATATGAGTTGAAATGTTCTCACTCCACTAAAGTGTAACCTAGAAGGTACAAGCAGATTGCATAGAACTTATCTGAAACGCACAATTTTAGTGGCATTGGAGTTTGCAAGCTATTTACCAATTACCAGTTTACCACTCTACCTGCAGCTGAAGAAAATTCTTTGCAATAATGCCTTGAGCGTGCTGCCTAACTACTTCTCAACAACTCCATATTTTTTTATTATAAATTAGAGCCCGGCCTGTAGTCCTCAGTATGAGATCTGGCTACCATAACTTTCTAACAAAACAAAAACGGCGTGGTTTTGATCCATGCATGGATGGACCTAGACTGCCATCCTAGGAGTGAGGAGTAAGAAAATATAATAGTGACACTTACTATTTTTCAGCAGCAGCAAAACCAACATGGCATTTACAAACACTCCCCTCTCTTTTTACTACCGCCCTCTGTCCCAAATTACAAGTTATTTTAGCTTTTCTAAGTACATAGCTTTTATTATACATCTAAATATACAATATGTCTATATACATAAGAAAAGTTGTCTTTTTTTAATCTAGGAAAACCAAAATGACTTATAAATTGGAACGGAATATTTTTTTTAAAAATATATGCAAGTCTCGTATAAAAATAAATAAATCACAGTGGAAGAAGTTGGTCAGGAAAAAATGGTGTGTTGTTTTCTGAAAATGTAATCGTGAGCAGACCAATCCATATATGTGAACGTCATGGACAAGAGAAAAAGTTCGACACGACACGATGTGCGGTGTCCATGCTCCTGATGATCATGGCGAAAAGTGAGAACCCTTTTTCGATCATATCCCACACCTCAAAAAGGCAAAAGGGGGAATGTAAAAAGAGAAGATGGCAAATAAAAAAAAGCAGGAAATGCCAGTTGTCCACGGAAAATATATAAATAATACCCCGTCTGTCCTAAATTATAAGTTATTTTAAATTTTTTGAGAGTCAAAGCGTCTCACGTTCGACCAAATTTATATAATAAAATAATAATATTTATGATATCAAATAAGCATCATTAGAATTCTCATTAATTATATTTTTATAGTATATTTATCTGATGTCATAAATCTTTATAATTTTTTCTATAATTTTGATCAAATTTAAAATTCTTAATGATAGTTTGGGACGGAAGGAGTAGGATACAATGCTGTAACTATCGGTTTATATTTCCTCACTCCACTAGTCCAGTGGCACGTGCACACCAACTAAACTGTAATCTAGAAGGTAAGATTATTCAGCCAATAACAAAACTGATTTGAAATAAAAGAGAACAATGAAATCCAGCTTCTGGTTCTAAATCTCAAACACATGTTGAGTATATATAAA
This sequence comes from Miscanthus lutarioriparius, assembly GCA_904845875.1. NCBI lineage: Eukaryota > Viridiplantae > Streptophyta > Magnoliopsida > Poales > Poaceae > Miscanthus > Miscanthus lutarioriparius. The sequence goes on along the minus strand of CAJGYO010000010.1, from coordinate 96,434,768 downwards.
AACTGCACACCAATCCACAAAGTGGCACCGTGGCATGGATGAACACTCCTACACATATCTCATCATCGCCGGCTTGAAAAGCCCACCCCAGTTTTTCTTTTTGATGCTGATATTCTGCAGTGAAAATGAAGCTCACCACCACCGGATGCAAATCAGCGGTGATAAATGAATAATTTTTTTTTTAAAAAAAGATTGTTGCTGCCGCTGCACCCTGCGAGCCAGTCGCCACCACCAACCTGCGTGCTCCTGGGTCCGCGCCACCGAGCCGCTCCCGAGACCACCACCACCAGTGCTGCCACTCCTGTGCCCACCACCACCGAGCTGCTCCTGAGCCCGGCGCCACCGAGGATGCCTGGTTCAGAGCCCTCGCAAATCCGGGCGGTGTCGGCCAAGAGCTTGTTCTCCACGAGCACCGTCACCCCTCGTCTTGCTTCCACCTCCACCACCACGAAGTTCTGGTCATCACAGATCTACAACAGATCATCATAGATGAACAAGAATAGATGATATCTGATTTCATCATAGATAGGCAGGGCCAGAGGACCGTCACCAATGATCCATGACGAAACGAAAAAAAAGTTGTCATAGAAATCGATCTTCTATGACAATTTTTGATTCGTTATTAGGATTTTTGTCATAGATGTGCACATTTGTACCAGTGATACGACCAAGCTCCCTCCGCCAGATGCGGAACGGGGAGTGAGCGTGAGTGTTAAAGGGGAGAAAAGAAGTGGGAGAGCTCACCCCTGCCTTTGGTAGATTTTAGACCTGATGATAGCTGATACTCCTAGTACCTTAGAGCATCTCCAGACTGGCTTCACGGGCTTTTCCTCATTGCTAGTTCATTTTGGTCTTGAAAGAGAAAAGGAGCTTCTGCTACAGTGACGTATAACCATTGTGAAGTATGCAATAGTTATACCTAGGCCCCACCTTAAAGTGTACATGAGCAATCCACATTGCCTTTGCCCTTTACTACTACACAAATCATTTTGCAAGACGGTGTCCTTTTATTAACCGAGGCGGTCACAAAATCCAACCGCCTTGGTTAATGCCTGCGACTAACGGAGGTAGACATTTTTATTTATGGAGGCGGTCGTCTTAAGGCAACTGCCTCTAAAAATAGTCTATGGTCTATGCATTAACCGTGACTTTTGATTGGAGGCGGTTGCTTTACCCGTCTCCAAAAATTTAAAACGTCCGCCTCCACAAAGTTTTCTGTACTAGTGCTTATAGGAGATTTCCAACTAATTATTGACAAACTTTAACTCAAGGCAAAAGAAAATTTGAAGACTCGAGAACAGACGAAAGTATTCAACCAACACATGCATTCTTGTTCATATGTTCTTGTATATATGGTGTAAAAATTAAGCAACAATAAGAATATGATAATCCTAGAATTACATACTCCACATATAAAAAAACAACATTTAATTTTGGCTGGTTCAGCGATTATGTACAGAATTCGTTCGAGCATGTGTTCACACCCGCCGCGCCATGCCATGCCTGCGTGACCCAAAAGTATTTTATAGTGACCTGCCACTGCCAGAACGCAGTCCTTATCGCTGATCAAAACAAATGTTTTATAGTAGAGGACAAGTTAAAGAATAGCAAAAAAAAAAAAAAAAAGAGAGAAGTACTACGTAGGGGGGCCAGTATATGCAGTGAACTAGAGATTTGACCACACATTAAATAAAAGAGATATACTAATATATTCATCATAGCATGGATAAAATACGCCTTTACAACAAACTTTGAGAATTTTACAGAAAGATGCCCAAAAGCTGAGAGACCCTCATCAGATCCGATGATAGGAACTAGATCTCCTCATCACATGATCTCCTCCCTGTTTCGAGCAGGAGCATAAGTAAAAATAAATCTAAAAGATTAAATATATTTAAAAGGGAATTGCAAAAGGTCGCCTTTGCCCATTTGGAGTGCAGTCTAAGACATGATGCCACTTATATTTTCCACCACTATGGAGTCAATTAGCGCACACACGAATATTAGCATAGATGCACAGACAAAAAAAAGGTACACCGTATTAGAGGATAGAAAAGTAATCAGCACAAAGGTCAAGCTTTCTTTTATCAGCAATGAAGTGCTTGCTGCATATGAAAAATAGTACAATATCTTCTATTTTAGTAATTTAAGAATTTGAAGTATTCATGAATTAGCAATTTAATAACAAAATCATATTTAGTTTGAAAATAATTGAATTTTTACAATCTAATATTCCAAGATGAATACACCTTGCGAACACACAAATTATATTTTTTTGTAGAAAATAGTTAACTCCTTAGACTAAGAGTTGTTCAAAACATCTAGAATAAACTAAAATTTTCTATCAAAAAATTGAATAAGTCTAGTTAAAATTTTATTACAATAAATATCGAACACAAAATATCTAAACTACTTAAATGCTTCATGCCTTTCCTAAAATTTAGTCTAAAATTATTGGTTGTTTGATATAATAATAAAAATAAATATTTTGTTTAATTTCAAGTAATAATGGCTTATATATCAAAATCAATACGCATTTAATTTATTAGTATATTGAGTAGTATAAGAAAATAACATTTTTTTCAAAAAATTATACTCCCTTTGTCCTAGAGTAATATGCATACTTTGATCATCAAAAAGTCAAACAAAATAGATTTTGACCATTATTTTCTGGTATTATATATTGTCATTTGCTAATGAATCAATATAATTTCAAAGTCGCTTTGAATACAAATCCATTGATACAAGTTTCATGTTCTAGACTTTTATATAATTTGAGTAATTGTTGGTGAAAATTTGTATAAGTAGATTTTTTTTGTTTGAACTATGATTATCATTTCGTGATTTAAGGAAATATGGAACTTGCAAAGATATTATCATACTAAATATATGCAATTTAGGGAATTTAAACTCTAAATGATGTACTCCTTCATTTTAAATTATAAGTCGTTACGACTTTTCTAGATACAATACTTTTATTATGTATTTAAACATGGCCTATATCTAGGTGCATCGTAAAAACAATGTGCCTACAAAAAAAACGTAATCGACTTATAATTTGGGCCCCGAGTATCTCTTTGCGATCAGATCTGTTAAATTTCACTTGTTTACACCACTTAAAATTATTGTTAAAAGATTCATAAATGTTTTCCCCTTTTAAAAAAGATTTAGAATAAATACAAAACAAGATACATATGAATACTACATCCTTAAAAAAATGTACACAGAAACCATCCTAGATTTGATCAAATTTATATAAAAATACTAAAAATTACTCTATTAAATGTGTATCATTAGATTTGTCATAGATTATATTATATTTTCATAATATGCCCCAACCCAAGTATCCATAAGATATAATTCCAAGGAGTACAAAGTAAGCAACCAAATTATAGAGGCCCTTTATGCAAAATCCACCACACCATTTGACCCCTGACCAGTGTGGCCCCTGCCCCACCCCCTCCTCCCCAAGCCAAGACAGAGCCTGCCCGCCAAATTAGACTTGACCACTTCCTCTCTTTCTCTCTCAACTCCAAGTCCCTCTCTCTCTCTCTCTCTCTCTCTCTCTCTCTCTCTCTACTCTCTCCATCCCCCGCTTCGGGGAAGCTCATCAGCCATGGACGATGCCGCAGGAGAGGAAGAAGCTTCCATGTAAGTTCCCCCCCTCCAAATTTCCATCGCTTTTCCTCGCTTCAGCACTTATAAATACTTGCTGCATCAGTCGCGCACAAAAAAGATGCCACAAACAAGCTCAAATGCGTGGTCCTTTTGAAGGTTCGAGACCAGCCATGTCCTGGGCGCGCTGCTGGCCTCCTCGCCGCTGCTGGCGCGCGCGTGGGACCGCTGCACGGCCGCCACTGCGGCGGCGCTCGGGTTCGTGCACGGCGAGGAGGACGGCGGCAACAAGGTGTACGTGGGGTTCTCCGGGGTGCAGGCCGCGCTGTCGGCGGCAGGCGCGGCGGTGGCCGGCGGCGGCGCCGACGTCTTCGCGCCGGTGGGGCTCGGCGGCGGGGACGCGGCGGCGGGGCGGATGTTCGCGCCGCTGGTCGCCGCCGAGACCGACCCGGCCGCTGCTGCGGGGGAGCCGGTTGCCGTGCAGGCGCTGGCGCTGCAGTGCTTCTTGAAACTCTGCGGCTCCCCTGATTTCCAGGTAACTTAACTCACTGAGCCCATGTTTAGTTGCAACTCAAAATCCCAAAAAGTGCTACAGTCTCCATCACATCGAATGTTTGCGGTTTATGTACGGAGCATTAAATGTAGACGAAAAAAAAAACTAATTGCACAGTTTGGTGGGAAATTGCGAGACGAACGTTTTGAGCCTAATTAGTCCATGTTTAAACACTATTTGTCAAATAAAAACGAAAGTGCTACAGTAGCCCAAAATCCAAAGTTTCCTCAACTAAACACGGCTTGATTACTACTCCTCCATTGAAAATATCTGCCTGATCAGTATCGTTTACTTTATGCTTTGCGCGTTAATTGGAGCAGTTTGCCTTGCCCACTAATAATTTGACTAAAAAATTGTCATTTTTAAGCTGCGCGTTCATGTGATGATCTGATATTTTTGCTTTTCTTGTTGGCTGGGGGCGGAGTTATTGTGATGGTGATGTGCCTGTCTTTGGTTGTTGCCGTGTCCTTGTGTTCAGACAGATGCACTGAGATATGAGATATTTTAATTCCAGTGTCAGTCATTCAGTATTTTAATAGAGCAATTTTTTTTTACAACAAACGAGAATATTTCAACAGCATCGAGCTGTGAGTATAGATACAGAGTGTATCATTACAGATTGCAGCCTGAAACTCTAGGAAAGCCTGTTTTGCTAGAGTGTCCGCCGTCTGATTTTGTGTCCGTTGTACCTTGAAGATCCTTGTGTTTCTTGACTGTGTGTAGTCTAGAAACTGTTGAGTAAGAGGTTTGATTCTCCAGTCAGGAGCAAATAATTTAGTCAGTCAGAAATTTAACAACATTGTGGGATGAAAACAAAACGAAATCCTTCTCTGGGCAAACAACACTTCAGTGCCTATTTCCTTCTCTCCGGTGATTTCATTTCTTGTAACAGTTTGCCCTCTCTGGCATAGTAAGAGTTTGTGAAGTTACTTCAGACCTCTCCTCAGAGCTCAAAGCTGGGTGTGTGTGTACAGAGAACAATCCGTGTCAAATTTGGCGGCTAACTTGAGATGCTATGCATCTGTTTTCTGATGTCCCAGTGCAAACAAAAGTACAAGCACATGGCATAGATCACAGTACCCACCAAAAGTTGCTGTTGCCCTTTATTGTCGCTTACACCTGATGCATTTCTTAGGGCCCATGAGCAACAGAACAGGTGATAGTGATGAGGCATTTAAAATGCACTGCAGTGTGGCTCATGATTGGACAACTTTATGCACCAATTGCATAGATACTGATATAGATCTGCAGAAATTTCAATTCTTAAAATGCTTCGACTAAAGATGCAAAGAATGACTTATCTGGAGGAATAAAATCTAGTAACCATGGTGAAGAGTTGTACTTCAGAGTTTTACTGTCATTCAGAATTCAGGCTGCTTTCACCGGACATTATCTTTTGTTCTTCTATAATTTCAGATGACCACACAAAAAAACCTGTGATACTTTACTTATGATTCATGAATTTGAACTACATTCCACTGTTGTAGAATAATAACCTAAATGACAACAGCCTTGTGCTCCATCACAAATTCCATTCTTTTGTTGGAGGACTTTAATTCAGTTCTTCAAATATCTGAAGAGAATCTTCAGGTTTCGTTGATCTTTTTATTTTAAGTTTCAGAGGACCACACCTTGTCTCCATCTTGTTGTATACTTTTATCACTTTTGCCTTTTTTAATCGAGTGACCTAATTGTTGTTCATAAAACTATTGAGACGATCTTTTTCCATGAATATTATTTTTGTTCTAGTATGAGTACTGTGTGTCACTTTATGCAGCTAATGATTCCATTCTCTCCAATCTTTACTTTTCAACCTGCCTCACTGAAATTATGCTACTAAAAGTTTTCAGTGTGCTTTGCCACGCTGAAACTGTGACTTACTCATCAGAATTGATTGACATTGCAGATGCTACTGGATGAGATCAGGGGTAAGGCAGTCGTGTTCACGGGCCACTCCCTCGGTGGCGCCATTGCGGCCCTCGCGGCGCTACACTTCCTCTGCATCTCGTCGTCAAGCTCACCATGGGCACCTGCTCCTCCTGTCCTGTGCGTCACCTTTGGAAGCCCATTACTAGGCAACGAGGCGCTGTCCAGGGCCATCCTGCGCGAGCGCTGGGGTGGTAACTTCTGCCACGTAGTCTCACAGCACGACGTCGTCCCAAGGCTCCTCTTCTGCCCCCCGGACGCCGTCCCTGCGCACATCATTGTCGGAATGCAACTGCATCAATGGCCAGCGCGGACTCGCCAAACAGGCGCGGTGACCACAGTCACCATGCGCATGGCGGACACTGACAAGGATGCGCTCCGGCAGCTGATACAGAGGCACGTTGGCGCTGTGGCCATGGAGCAGAAGCTTGCCGCTCCTGATGAGACCACACGTGGGAGCCCGTACCGGCCATTTGGGACGTACGTGCTGTGCTCCCCAGAAGGCGCGGCGTGCGTGGACAACGCGACCGCCGTGGTACAGATGCTGTACGCCACCTTCGCCTCTCGGAGCTCGCCCAGTGCAGGGTCCCCGGAGGCCGCACACTCCTGCTACGGCGAGCTCGTGCTGAAAATGCCACAACACTTGCTCCTCAAGAGACGCCTGCGTGTGGACGACGCGCCGGCCACGCCCAACTACGATGACGGCGTCTCCCTCGCGCTGGAGGCCTCCGGCATCGACGCCATGGTGAGGGCACACGTACGTACATACTATTTGTCTGCGTGTATAAAACTACAGCGCGTGTTCAGTGTAGTATATATATCTTGTCTGACATGCTGGCATTGCCATCGGCGACGGCAGGCCATGGAGGCGTCGACGGCGCGGCAGTGGCTGAAGACATCGAAGCGGGCAGGGCGGCGGCCGAGCCTGAACTCCGCTCGCCTGGCGACGCAGCTGGGCCGGATCACGCCGTGCCGTGCGCAGATCGAATGGTACAAGGCGCTGTTCGACGCGGAGATGGGGTACTACGACGCGTTCAAGCAGCGGCGGTCGCCCAGGAAGTACAGCAAGGTGAACTTAAACCGCATCAAGCTGGGCCAGTTCTGGGACCGCGTGCTCACCATGCTCGACGCCGGCCAGCTCCCCCACGATTTCCACCGCCGCGCCAAGTGGGTCAACGCCGCCCGCTTCTACCAGCTCCTTGTCGAGCCTCTCGACATCGCTGACTACCACCACCACGGCCACCACCGGACGAGCGGGAGCTACATGACGCACGGCCGGGAGAGGAGGTACGAGCTGTTCGACAGGTGGTGGCAGGAGAAGGCATGCACGGGCGGCGCTGGCGGCGACGTCACGTCCTCCATGTTGGCAGCGTCGGCGAGCAGCCGGAGACGCAGCAAGTACGCCGGGCTCACGCAGGACCCGTGCTTCTGGGCGAGAGTGGAGGAGGCGAGGGAGCAGACAGAGAGTGCCCAGGGCGAGCGCGACGTGGCGGAGCTGGCGATGAAGCTGGAGGAGCTGCAAGAGTTCGAGCGCTACTTCCGTGAGCTGGTGGCGAGCAAGGAGGTGTCTGTCGACGTGCTCGCGCCGCAGTCGAGCTACACGCTGTGGGTGGAGGAGTGGAACCAGCTCAAGCTCAGGGATGAAGTGAGGACAATGTTGCTTCGGTTTTGAGCTGGGCTGCAAAACAGCTGATGAATTCGTAGGTAGCTGATGGGCATTCTCCAAATAGTTCAGATATACATGAATCATTGGATCATGGTCCATGGATGCTAGTATAGGTGATTGTAAATATATCTAAACCTAGAAGCACTGCAGTGGATTGCAATATATTTGTTCTTTCATGGGTACCCTTGATGGCCTGATACTGATTCACAACAGCGTGTTTGGATTGTGGAAGGATCAGGTCCGGCACCAACTCATGCGGCATGGAACCTATCCAGCAGGTTCGGATGATGACCGGCAGTCGGCGGACGGTGTCGTCCGGCTGTCGGTCTGGACCATTCGGCTCCTTAATCCAAACACGCTAAAAAGTTCAGATATGGATGGATGGATCATGGATGCCCGTAAACTCCAATATATATAGGTGGCCGGTGGTACCTCTCATCACTCTTCTTCTATCGATTCTTGTTGCTCCCCCCTCTCTTCTTCCATTACTCGGTCCATTATCTCTTACATAGTTTAAAGTTGCAAAATCTTCGTGGCATCACACTACTCGTGTCGGGGCCTAGCCAGGTAAGCCTGATCGACCATGCATGTCGCATCTTGGCATCCACACGTGTGACTAGCTTCTATCTTTTTAACCTCACAACAGAAGTAGACAATTGACACCAATTTAAATTGAGTCAATCTCCAATAAATTTCTCAAATGGGATTAATCCGTTGTAGCTAGCATTTATTATGAGTCTTAAGGTATAATTAAAGAGCACTCTAAATTTTAAATAAGATTATATGTTGCCAATTAAATCTAACAAGATAGCTAGCTAATTATGGGTCTTAGGACCATACAATATGTTGTATGTCCCGTGCAATACACAGGTATGTTCGCAAGTAAAATATAAAAGAATACCAAGTTGCATTTAGGGACAGTTTCGAAACAATGGTTTTTTTTCTAGAAAGATGTTGAAATTCAAATGTTTTATATCAATCACATAAAGCTATGGTGCTTGAAACAGATTCTTTGGTGAGCAAACCATATGAATATTTTATGACCCGGTGGGGGGGGAGAGTACAGTTTTCGTTGAAAATTTCAAATTTAAATAAATTTTAAGAACAGGTGTACTGCTAGCCCCCTAAACAAAAGAAATATCCCATTTATGGTGAGGCAGATTTAGGTAGATGCTAAAAATCAAGCATGATCCGTTTGCATATATCCGGCATCATAGCTTACATAGTTTTGAAATTAAAAGTTCTTCCCGAAAATGTTATATTTAAATTTTTGGTTCTGCTATTTGCCTTAAAATGTTTTATAAAAATCCAGGAAAAAATCATCTAAATTCATTTTTAGAAAATAATATTTTATCATGTAATTTCTCAGCATATGTGGTTTGGGGAAATCTAATTTTTTTTAACGAAGTGCATCCTCAAAACTATTTGTTTTTAAAATTTAATTTAGAACCATACAAAACAATATCAAAGTTTTCAAGCATGCTAAAAATATTTCTACACGTGGGGATTGAGGTTTAGAAATTTTTGGGCTATTACACTAGGCTCTATTGAAATAAGAAGTTTTTTCTTGAGATATGAAAGGTTACAACTTCCATTTTTCTTACATGGCCAGTGTTGGCCCACGAAGAAGCGAGCAGGTCCCATTTATTTCTTTATGGGCCATTTGGCCCATGGACGCGCGTGCCGTCTCATTCGCTAGCCGTCGCCATTGGAGGAGATATGGGCAGGGACAGCTGGACCTCTTGTTTTTATTTTTTTTGTTTTCCTTTATTTTATTTTCCTCTTTTACTTTCCTGTTTTAAATTTGATCTTCATTTCACTAATATTTTTTCTCTTTATTACTTCTAATGTGATCGCCAATTTTTTTTGTTTCCTGGTACTTTGTGTACATTATTCTTTTTCTATTGTTGAGATTTTTCTGGTAAAGTTATAACATATCTGTTTTTTAAGGTAAGATATTTTTTCTATGCCACTAAAAACATTATTGTGATTCTAGAATTTTTTTATCATGATGTTAAAACATTTTTTATTAAGCGTAGAACATTATTTTGGCATACTAACTTTGCATATGTTCTCAACCTGGAACAACTTTCTCACGTAGCTAGAACAATTTTTCGTTGGGGCCTGCAACATTTTTGTCGTGAATTTGGAACTCGTGTAGTTGAAACATACTCCTAAATTCCAAAAGAATTATCGTGAATCTAGCTACTAGAATAATCTTCTCCCTGACATGGGGCAATTTTCTCATTAACTTATAACATTTTTCTTCTTAATAAATGTTCCATCTACGGCCTTGTTTGGATGCATGTGTATCCACTTCAATCCACATGTATTTGAGTGGATTAGATAGAACTTAGTTTAATTCCACTATAATCCACTTCAAGACTTGTGCATTGAGATGAATACATGCGCATCCAAACAAGGCCTACATGAGGAAAATGGTTCTGCAAGAAAGTATGATCCAAATGTACTCAGCTGCAATCTTATTTTTGTTTGTAGGAAATACAATGATACAATCAAAATTCAATTTGGCTATTCTATTGGCAAACTATGGTTGTTTTAAGTTTTGAGAGAAGATGTTTATTTTTATTAAGAAAGGCGCTCACATATCTGATATATATCAAGGAAAACAATAGCTTGTACAGAAGGATGACATGACACAAAATCTATAACTAAGCTATACATGATCGAATGAGTATAAAATTTTTACTATAGTTCAATCATACAATAATTAGCTCACTATAAAATTTCATCACAATTGGACCATAGAAACTGTAGCTATGAATTATTCCAATTAATTACATAAAAGCATAGATCTAAAACCATAGTAAAAACTTTGTACTAAAGCATACCATATTATATATTCACTGTGTAGATCTACTCATGTGAAGTCCAACAAAATTGGATTTTCCATTTTATGATTTTTCTGTGATTTTCAAAGATTCAGCCGAAATAAATAAAAAAGAAAAAACAAAACCACATTTAAAACTGCTTATAACAGGGCCAAGGAGTAAGATGAATTATTTTATAAAAGTTGAGGAAAGTGTTTTACCCAGTTTTGAAGTTCAGGAAGAAAAAACAAACTTTCATAAAAGTTAAGGGAGGTAGGTAATGTGGACTTTTTCCTACCAGGTTCCAAGCCCAAAAACCACATGTCCACACAGCCCAACAAAGTCATGGACTCACGGCCCATTCGCCTGAGACACACTACAAAGGACTTCGCCGCCGCCGCCTTTCTCCTGTGGCCTGCCTGTGGCGAAGATGGCGGCGGCGGCGCTGGACATCGCGGAGCTCTCCTTCTCCGACCTAGTTGTCCTCCTATCTCCCGAGACGCCTGTTAACGACGGCCGCTCCGCCGCGTTGTGGACACCGTCGCGGCCGAGCTCGGCCGAGGTGGATCGGGGCTGCTGGCCATCGCCGGAGTGCCGCGCATGGGCGCCCTCCGCCGGCGACTCCTCCCTTGGCCCGACGCCTCGCCCTCATGGACCACCGACCCGCTCCCAACTCCTCAAGGTAACCCTCCCCTTCCCCTTTCCTTCTTCTCGTTGTTGACCTTGAAACTGCAATGTTCCTTGATATATTTCCGTCGATTATTTCAGAAGCACGGATTGGGCAGCGACGTTCCTTTGAAGAAGCTCGATCGGTCCGTATCCTCGTTCGCGCAGCTTCTAAGGCATTCAGGTGAACTCACCTTGCTTGAGTCTGTCAACAACAACAATGAGTTTAATTCTTAGGATAAGATACAGGATTGTGACCAACCTGAGGAGGCTAACGGTGATGATGATACGGAGAATCTTGGTGACCTCGTTAAGGAGCTTGGTTTGTACATGATGGAGCTTGGGATTTTGGTTGCACGAGCTTGCGATATTGTCATCGGTAGAGGTCAGCTAGAGCAGAGCATCACCGACTTTGGGACGGCAAAGGCGAGGCTCATTCACTACCATTCTGAGCTGGATAACAATGTCATCAGGGATAAGAGCACAAAGAGGAAAGGTTCGGTGAATAAAGTGGCAGTTAAACCTTCTCAGTCGTGTTCTGGAAGGAGGTCTGGGTGCTGCATTAAGTCAGAAGATGGGACTACTGTAACGTCAATAAAAGAAAATGATTCTAAGGATGCCTCGATTC